>OX122921.1:6738880-7953600 GCA_944738685.1 Synanthedon myopaeformis | reverse complement strand
GTCGATATTCATTCCACCGTTCCATTTTAAAATCATAAGAACAAGAGATAAGCCCGTCATTTTGACTCGACTCGTCTCTGATTATGCAAACGAGTTCTAATCCAGCTTTATAAAAGGCCTCGCAGTCAAATGGCATTGTGGAAAATGTCCGAGAGATACTTTATACTTCGCCCCCAATCACTTCAGAACGGCAGAAAAAGATTAGATTTTCCCTCATTTGTACAAGAACGTGACTGGCAATGATAAAGCGGTGAAAAGATTGTTGGAGTGTACAAGATGTTCAGACCTATGACATTTGTTATGCTAGGAGGTATTGTACACATTTTATTAGATCAAAATAGGAAGTTTTGAAAGCTTCAGGAAACACATTTACATAACATTACATTAAGAAGATTAAGTAGAATTAGCGAAAGCAAAGTTAGTTGTTTATTGTATTTATAAGGAAGATTTTTATAAGGCTCGTTAGAAATAAACATTAGAATAAGGATGTAGGAATTTGTTTGAAATAACCCAAATTGTAGCCAAAACCTAAAAAGGTGGATAGTTCTTGATCTTCGCGTCCGTGGGATAAAATATTATATATTCTTTAAATATGTGAACCTAGGGTCAGATTATAGATGATAGTAAATCTAACGTAGACAATTATCATTTCCCTATTCTCTATATCTAGGGACTATCTACGGATTATGGCTTATAGATTATCTATGAATTGTATCGTTACTTGTGTTATAAGCGATGGTTGCCACCTACCATCAAGTGAACCAACTGACGAAATTATCTGAATTTCTCATACATTAACCATTCTATATGTCTAAAGACTTGAGTCTTAAATAGGAATTTGATGGCATAAACGGTATATATGAGATAAAACTTAAACACTTGATTTCTTAAACACAACTATTTCATTTTATAGATGATAAGATTATTTTATACAATATAATTCATATTATTTCCTTGAGATTATATACAAATTTTATTAAAAGCAACCTTTATTCTTCAACCAATATCCACATCCCTGTCGGATGTGTATAATATATAATCATGATCCAATAACAATATTTGGGTTCAAAAGAAGGCTTCGGTCCGTTCCACTACAAACAAAGTAATTTAATTATTATATACCTGAGCATTCTCTTTCTTATCCACAAGGTTTGAAATGAAAAGGTCGATGCTGTTATGAAATGTAACTGAAATGTGTAACGTATAATTATTGAAGCATTATTTGATAGTTCGTATTATATATATCATACGGTACACATTGGGTGACCTAGTTAGGTCATTATATGATCCTAATGTTCATTAGAGCTTGTTTATCAACTATACGCCGGCTTATATTAAGTCGCAGGCTTATAGCGAATTCGGGGTTTTGTTGAATAGCTGAACTGGATTCGCACTTATTGTTTTTGTTCTTAGATTCGCATGCTACACGATGCTAATAAAATAAAACCTTTTCTAACCACGATTGTACATGAGTTTACATTAAATTCGACATTTGCTTGCACCAGGCAATTATCAGTCATGGCTAAATTCCACTTCAAACGTCTGTCAGTTATCTGCTTAGTGATTTAGTTACAAATTAACTAAGACTTGATAAAGGAATGAATTTGAATACTGGCAAAGGTTTTCATACTACGACTGTACCAGTGCTCATTACCAGCGCAAAAACTCATTTAGAACTTACGAAAAAAACCGTTACTAGTATATTATTATTTTTATTGATAAAACAAGAAATTGCTATTACACACAAAAATAAAAAGAAAAAAACATGTGACAATTTATATGGATTAGTAGTATGACAATTTATATTTATATGGATTAGTAGTGTAGGGCTCACTAGGTTTCTTAGTGATAAATTTTGCAGTCTGTCTGATACCAGCAAACTATTACAATCGATTAACAAATGAAGTAAGACAGTAAGTATTAGTATTTAAAGTAAGTAATTAGTCGACAGCAAACTTGTAGCTTCCGTTGCTTGTGTTATGGGCGACGGTAGCCACTTACTGTCAAGTGAACGGTCAGCCTATCTGAAAATTGACTTAATTTTGGCTTTATATTGACTATAATTGACAATAATTATCACCTTAGAAGTTTTATATGAAAGACGTTTCCAGTACACGTGCTGTTGTGTTTTGGTAAGTGAGTAAGGGGTGCTATCGTATAAAAACACCTCGTTTTCCACGGCTACGTTCGTTATTAAAAAGGTTTGCATCTAATAGGAACAACCAAGCCCGTCGCGTTTTCTAATTACGTCTTTATCGTGAAATGTGATGTTCAGTTCGTCCCTCTGTAGAAATTATAAATATGTTGGTACACATTTCCCTATCCCTACCCAATCCCTTATCTATAATCTATAAGATGACAAAAACAATAGTATCCTGAGTTTCTTTCAGGGTTTCTTTTCAGGATCGTCATCTTGGCTATTTTTCCGAAACCCTGGTAAATTTAAATTTAAATATATAATCACGATCATAAGAGTTTCTTGGAGAAACCTAATTGATAAATAAATATTTTGATTTTACTATGGTCGGCAGCGCATTCGCAGCACCTTTTAACTTTTAACTTTTTTTTACCAGAGGAATCTATCATGGATACCCACCGGCCTGGGGACAAACCGGTGGGTTATGTCGGACTCCTGCCCCGAGATGATAGTGGGGTAGACTTACCGACTAAACCTCTTGGCGTCCTCCGCGTCCGCTATAGGCGAAGTTGCGAGGTCGGACGAACACTCTTCCGCAACTCACCTACCATCAAGTAGACTGTCAGTCTGACTGAATATTAAAATTTAAAAAAAAATCATTGAAAGAAAAGCCATTCATAAAGTGCAATGCGTTTACTAATTACAAAGCATGAATTGTATATATTATATTATCTTTTAGTCTCGCAAATACTCCAGAATGGCTATAAAGATTTTAATTCAGTTCTCATTTATGGAAAGAGGGATAAACGGGGAAGGTTATATAAAAATGGCACCCCAGGCGAAGCAGGGAACGGGTCACTGGTTTGGAATACAAGAAAACCCATAATACCTACCAGTTTAGACGCTCTGCGAACTTGAGTCTAATAAAAAATCCTTGTAAAAGGCATTATTTAATCCTATAATAGACAATATGCATCAGCTTACAAGGAGACTTAATCGTTCAAGATGACACCAAGTGACTAGTTACGTAACATTAATCACAAGGGTACGGCAGAGTTGCGATACACAATGGTGATATATCTCCATACATCATGCAGATGATATACATAGATCTCTAGAAAGACAGCTTAACTTTTCCTCTGGGACCTGTAAGACACTAATTCAAATTCAAGAATTTCTCACGGTGAAAGATCTAATTTTAGAGATTTAATACTTACCTAATATTATAAATAAATAAAGTCCGCGTTTTTTTGTTTTTCCGCTAATTATTTCTAAACCACTTAACGGATTTTGATACGGTTTTCACTAATGAAAATAGCGATAAACGAGAAAGGTTTGCATTTATTTTATAATTTGCAGCAAAAATTGCATCCGTGCGAAGTCGGCGGCTTGTCTATAGTTTAATATATTATTGTAATAAATTACAATAGTAATTTTATTAAGAACTTGCTAAAACGGGCCACGCTTCGTTATGGCTCAGTGTAGGTAATGTTAGGTGTATATATATTTTTTGAATATATAAAAGGCAATGTGTGTATGTATTTTCCAGTATGTTCCCTATGGAATCCAAAACCGCTGAACCGATTTTGATGAAATTTTCAGACAATCTTCAGATTAGTCCAGCGGGTGATCCTGTGAAGTTTGGTAGCGATCGGATAAGAAAAATGGACGCGAACGAAGTCGCGGGCAAAACCTAGTTATATATTAAAAATTATATAAAAACACTCTTCTGTTAAAAAACAATGTGACGTAAAAACAAGTCATTCCAGTTTTGGAATATTCTGTGTCAAGATAAAGATAATAATTATTACTAATTATTATCTTTATATTATTACTAATTATTAAATTATAATAATTATATTATTGCATATTGTAATAAATGTAATATTGCATAAAGTAATTTAATAAATAATGTAAAATGTAATGTAATGTTAATAATTAATTAAGTCGAGCCTAAAATATTTTTACATTTATTTCGAGGTACCTATTGGTATTTGTTTTTGTATGTCAAGAATCTTGACTAAATCCTCCTTGTTGATATAGTTTGGTTTCTATCAAAGTTGGCAAATTAAATTAACAATAATTTTCATTCAGTTAGAAATAAATTTATTAAAGTTATTAATCAACATATCTCTTATTAAAGTTAGAATTGTTTTTTATATTATATAAAATTTTGTTCGACTAAAATCTTTCTTGAATAAAATTGACTTGACTGTATTTTCTTTCAGAAGAAGACATGTATAAATTAATTTATTTTGCGAAACCAAAAAGTATTTTTTAAAGATCGACGAATTTACCAATATGATTTTTTTCTGGTCGTGGTCCACCTACTTTGTCCACCTGGGTGGACCACGGGCATTTTTCTTGCTCCTAGTCCAGCTTGTTAGTATGTAATCTCATTATTTAAAATTAACTGGTGTCCGCGTTCAAAAATATATAAAGTCTGACAAAATGTATGAGCAATATAAGTAACACCTGACAACCTTATAGCTTTGCTAGGCGTTGGATTTTTAATTTTAAATTATTTTTTCTGGATGAAAGGTACCCTATGTTCTTTTCGGGTATGATTTAAGATGTCGTCAATTTAATTGGTTTTGAATTTGTTAAATAATAGGTAACAATTGTGTTAGCCAAACAATATGAAAACAATTCCATACTAAATCACATATAATCATAGGGATATATTATCAATTATCAAATAAATAGGTTTGTATTTATTGTATTTATTCTGATGCATTTTAAATTTTAAATTTGACGTTGATTTGTGTAATAGCTGTGTTGACACGTTATATAGATATTTTGCACACCAAATGTGGTAGTACATGCTGGGACGTTGTATTGAATGGTGTTTGTGTTATCTGGTTTTGCACCCATGTACAGGCAAATAAATGATTGATTGATTGATTGATATAATTGGTGTGTCCTGATAACTGTATAATCAAAATAATTGAAAACGATCTTTAAAAAATTTAATATGTCACCTGAAAAATTCATAAAGTTCTAAGAACCAATTTTTAACCAATTTTTACATTACTCGTATATTATACAGGTTGTATGTATGTAAGATATGTGGTTTAAGAAAGTCGTTGGGTTTTAGCCGGTAAGAATCCGGCATAACCCGGCAGTGTTCCCTGCACTGCCGGGTTAGAGGATTTCCCAACGTTAAAAAAAAGATGTATTTATTTATTTGGGTTGTTGTATTGATTTTTTTTAATTATAATTTAGGTAGTTATCACAAATATATTCAAATAGTAATTTCTAGTAGAATTTGACTCCGCCCCTTTAAACATTTTTTCATTAAATTTATAAACTGAACTGTTAAATTGGTAACGAATTGTATTATTTTGATAACTGAAAAATAAAATGTAACTAATACTGTAGGTATTGGTGACAAAATAACAAATAAAAAGAAGTCACAATCTGGCGGTGATAATCGATTTATTTGGCGACAGATCTATCATTTTGAGTATGAAGCTATTATTTAAGGGACAAACCTATTATTTTCACAAAAAAGTTTTATTCATAGGACAAACTACTATTTTTTTTTATAATACT
The DNA here is from genome assembly GCA_944738685.1 of Synanthedon myopaeformis. Taxonomy (NCBI): domain Eukaryota; kingdom Metazoa; phylum Arthropoda; class Insecta; order Lepidoptera; family Sesiidae; genus Synanthedon; species Synanthedon myopaeformis. The sequence continues at coordinate 7,947,908 of OX122921.1, read as the reverse complement.
TTTCTTATTTTAGGTACATATTGACATTAATTTGGTAATTCATACCTGGTGACACATTTATTTATCTGACAATGAAAATATTTCGTGCCGACAAATCTATTAATTAGATGATACAAGTTGATAACAAAATACACATTTTGTTGACGAGAAATATAGTTCCCGTTCTTTTCTGTATCCCTGACGTGTATGTAAAATTTCGTAATATCTGGTTTATTAGTAAAGGCTTGCAAAGGTAACAGACAGTTACTTTCACATTTATAAATTTTAGTGCGAACTGTGTACTTAGTATGGATTTGATTTTGGATTTCAAAAAATTTCAAAAAAAAGAAGATTTTAATTTTCAAATAAAATATTTCACACCCTAATTGCAGATTGTTAGGTATAGTTACGGGCATTTTTCTATAATTTACTTTCGTATTTTTCGTTCAACAAATTGATATATAAGTAGTTCGCTTCGAGAAAAATGCTAAGATATCAAACATGAAAGATTGATGGCTTTGTCCCGGGAGAAACGGAATAAGGAATGTGGTTGTTAGTAATAGAGCTCTAATATTACTTTATATAGATTTTATAAACTACGAGTATATAAATTATCTGCGAAATTTTTACATGTATATATTCTGAACTTTCTGTTAAAATAATTTTCATTTCGAAAAATTTTGCATTAGAAATGCAGACAAATCTTTATAGATAGATACTCGTAGTTACCTACTACTAAATGAACCCTAAATACTTAGTAATATACTTACAATTTATAACGACGTGATCTACAGCTTTCTTTCGTTTCAAACGATTGTAATACAATTCCAGGCGGTAGCAGTAATGCCATCAAAGTATGTTTTGCAATGTTTTTGTATTATATGCGATGGACAGGCAGACAATTCACTAGATGTTATATATTTCTTTTTATGTGAAAGTCGTCATACAGGCTGACGGTCTACTTGATGGTAGGTGGCTGCAGTCGCCTAATAACACAAGCAACGCCACATGTGCTGCAAGTGCGCTGCCCACCATAGCAGTATTGGATTGTATTAACTATCCCTTAAGCCAAATGTACAAATACAACTATACAAATGTAAATCTACAAATGTACTAAGTATAAGGTACTAATACTAAGGTCAAAAAAATTGTGACATTTTCGTATGCTTGTCTGTGCGTTTGTGCACGCTAATCTCAGAAACAGCTAAACGGAATTGGATGAAATTTGGCACACAGTGTTTTACATGGATCAACATATACGACACTCTTTATCCTGGTAATATATTAGATTCCTGTGGGATTTCCAAAAAACCCAAATCTTTTCAAAGTTCGAGTGAATAGGCATCTTCTGGGTGAGCTCGCTCCATCATAGGCCTCATCTTCGCTACACAGCTGGATGTTGGCCAAGAGAAAATCCATCTCTAATAAAAAAAAATACAGTGCGTACGAAGTCGAGGCACCAACTAGTTCAGCATAAATGCACAAAATATACCCATAACCTGTTATCATGAGAGTTAAAAGCTCTGATCAATTATATGATACTATGTCCCGCGGTTTGATCCGCCGTTAAATTTAATTGACAAAGGCATACGGTATAAGTTACATATCTGCCTGTGAAAGTCCAGTCAAAATTGGCCCAGCCGTTTTAGTCCAGTCAATGACCGTCTACCCGATTTGCACAAAAATTTGAAGTTAGGTTCTACTTACTCTACTTCAAAGTTCAAGACCGTGTGCCGGGGGTTGTTTTTATCCTGGGGATGGGTTCCATCCCTTCTCAGGGATGAAAATTGTCCTTAATATTCACACGAATAAAAGTAAACCTATTTTTTATCAATACTTAAATTAGTACGGCACGAGCTAGCAATCGGGTTGTTTATATCTTCGCAGTTTATCAGGCGCCAGCGCCGCTTGCTAGGGTTGTCAACACAACGAGTAAACAACTTCAAAATTAAGGTTAAGTAAGTCTATTCACATATCAATTAATAAAACAATCATACTGATAAGTTTGTTGTTGACGACAAATATGTTAACTTGGCAACAGCAATAATCATTAGACAATACAAATATAATATTGTCTGTCGACTAAATCTATTTTTATTCATATACGTATTTATTTTTATACGTATTTAGATAAATTAAGTAACCAATTGTAATTTTCCATAAAACATCCGTACTATTCACGATTTTTGCTAAACCACTGAAAAGTTTTGTAATTATACCAGCAGCAGCAGAGCTGGTAACTGGTAGCGGAGGCAGAAGAAAGTTCGATTCGGTTTAAGCACTCGCTGCCTTTTTCAAGGTCAAAATAGTCATGATGGTCGCCAACCTTCGTAAAGAAACGGCACGCTAAGAAGAAGACTAACTGGCTGACGCTGACGAGAAAATTGGATATTTATAAATCAGCAGAGAGCTTAACTGCATCACTCCCGTCGACCGACAAGTACTTTAAAGACTTAATTGTCTAAGTATTATGACAAGATCCCTCATTAAGGAAAAACTTACCTGATATTTATTAGGGGGTAACTCATTATGAACAACATTTTTTATAATCGCTATTCTTATATTCTCACGAGAAGACCCATATACGGAATACGGAAGAGTATATAAAATTAGAGCAAAGTGATTTTCTTTGGGAAACTGGATCACCACAAGTTATGGCGTATAATAATGGACCACATATTGATTAATTCCTTGTCATGTTTAGATAATAATGTTAATATATAATATACTAGCTGGTGCCCGCGACTTCGTCCGCGTTGAAAAAGAAAATATATGAGTAATAAAATAACGCCTGACATCGTTACGCTGTGACGACGTTGGCGCCGCCACGCGACAGTGCCGCCCAATTTTTCCCGTTTTTGCAACATTTTCTATTGACTCTCCGCTCCTATTGGTAGCATCGTGATGTTATATAGCCTAAAGCCTTCCTCGATAAATGGACTATACAAATCAAAAAGAATGTTTCAATTCGAATTAGTAGTTCCTGAGATTAACGCGTTCAAACAAACAAACAAATAAACAAACAATTAGTATTAGTATATATACTAATGTTATAAAAAATAAAATACTACTAGGACTACTAGGACTATTTGAAAACTTCTTTCACTTTTGGAAGGGCATTATTACAAATGGACATAGGATATATATTATACTCGTATATACTGACTCCCATACGTATAGCCGGGCGAAGCTGGGGCACATCGGTCTAATAGTAGCCATACCACATTTAACTGGAGTACTGAGAAAATGATAATTAAAACTTAAATCTCACAATAAAATAAAATAGAAAGAAACAAAAATATAATATAAAAACATAAACTCAACTGAAGGATGTCTACTACCGAACCGAAGGACTTTTTCCATAATTTTCCAATGGGATCGGTCGGAAGTAACCTGGATCTATAATATCCAAATTCTACCTGACTGTAAATTAATGATAATATTAAATTAATGAGTTATAACACTAAATAATGTAAATAATAACATTAATAAGGTGTCACAAAATGCATTCAGGAGTTTATTTGGAAATTAAAAAACAATTATTAAAATTCTGAAATGTTGTAAATATTTAAAAAATCTATCAAAGAACCCTTGACACAAATGCTCAGGGGTACCCTTTTTTAAATTTATTTAAGGGCCTCTTTCACCATGTGTCAGGTAGGCTAACCGCCATTTAAAGTCACCTGTAACCGGGAATGATGACGATGATATACCTTTATTTGTACGGTAAAAGTCCCAAAAATTAAAAAGAAAATAATAAAAAAAAATTCGCTTATCGAAGGATGCAGTAAACCGAGTGCATAATTTAATAAAACATAAAATTATTTCTAAAAGTGACTAATCAACACTTTACTTGTAGTTGGTGAAAGAGGCCCTAAAAGACGTAAATATACTTTAATTAGATTTCATTGATTATAATAAATAACAACAAATTTTCTAAAATGTTATTAAAAAAAAAGCATCAAAGAACCCTAAACACAAATGTTTTAGGTGTAACTATTTTTAACTTTATTTACCAGTCATAAATATATTTTAATTAGATCTCATTGATTATAAAGTGTGACACGTTTGACCTGTATCCTTGATAGGGTGATTTGTGTATTCACGCGACGCGATGTCTCAACCCTTGTGCCCTGCATCGTTTTTGTTGCTATGCGCACGAATTCCGTTAGACTCGTTTGTCATAGATATACAAATCTCTGAGTAATGTTTTGACTCATTATCACATTAACCAATTGTTATTGCTTTTTTCGAACAAAATACAATAAATTAAAGTTTATAATAAAATAAATTATAATTTATCTATATACTATAATATTATAAGAGATAATTGTATTTTTATTTGTAATGGATAAACTTAATAACTGCTGGACCGATTTTAAAAATTCTTTCACCTATAGAAAGCTTCAGCGAATGTCATAGGCTATATTTTATAAAGTTACGCGGACAAATTTGCGTGCAACAAACAGGTAGTATTAAAAAAGTTGATTTAGATTATCCTTTATCTTTCGTATTTTTTATCGTTGCTAAATATTTTATATTAATGTTTATCCAATATACCGTTAATTTGAATTTCGCAGTCATTTTGGGCAGCCCGTCTGGCGGCAGTAACCACCCCCTTATAGAACACCACCGTGAAATAACAGCATGTGTGCTGTTGTGTTTCGGTGAATGTGTAAGGTATGCCAGAGCTATTTTCCCTATATCTTATCTTTAATTCTTAAATATCTTGGTAGTCGACAGCGCACTTGCTACTGCAAGTACTTATGGCGTTGCATGTGTTATAGGCGACATTAGCCACCTACCATCAAGTGGACCGTCAGCCTGTCTGACGACCTTAACATACTTAAATAAAAATTATTGTTGATTTGCAAAATGTTAATAAATTGGTGTCATATCTGGATATCCCTTTGGTTTTCATTTATTATATAAATCATTTGTCAAAAATTGTACCTTATCTTAATGTTTGGACATTTTGTAAACATTTTGTTATTGTAAACAAGTTTTAAGTAATTCCGTACTATGGACCATTAGAAGGTATATATTTTTAGAGTTGTTCTGTGAAGATAATTTCACTCGCCAGGTAACGGTTCTACGGAACAATCATATTCTGTGAAACATTATAACAATTGTGTTACTTAAGTAAAATAATAATGAATCTGAAAAATTGTTGCTGTGTTTATATAATAACGGTTTGTTATTAGTTTTTATTAAAAAAAAACTATTTAGGAAAAGATTCCCATATATTAAATACTATTTTTTTTTAAATAATCAGTGCTTTACTGTGCGTTTGAATTTTTGTGTAATTTTTTTATTTGTTTTAATTGATTACAATTTTTAAAAAGACGAGTTTTAAATTAATTACAAATTTGTAAAAAAAAATGTTACTCATTCAAATATAAATAAATAAATGAAAACAGATAAATATAGAAGACAAGACAAAACAAGACAAGAAGAAAGACAAAATCCAAAAAATGCTTTTGAAATATTTAAGTGTTAAAAATATAAACTTCGTTATATTTAGATTTCTTTAGAAAACAATTTAGATAAATAACATTAAGGCTGACGATGTCATAAAATATAACTTATTATAATATTCGTAGTTAGATAGTGTTATATTTAAAGTGATATATTTACACAAAAATTAACAATAACACTTGGAGCCTTAATATTTGACCTAATTTGTCAAATCTTAGTAATGGATTATGGCGGCTCATAAATATTACAACTTAAAATATGTCACCATCTCTGTAAAATATGTGTTGTTGAATTAATTAAATTTAATTAAATTATATCAAATAAACATAAATAATGTTTAAATGTTGATAATGACAAGACGTTAATTTCTCGATCGAAATGGAGGGTTCGAACTCTTATAAGTTCATGTGGAATAATAAATATTCTATAGTTATACTAGCTGACCGGGCAAACGTTTTGCCAAAAAAAAAAATTAAAAAAAAATTTTTGGGGTAGGCCACCCTTATCACTTAGGGGTATAAAAATAGTTTACGACCTATTCTCAGACCTACCGAATATAAACAAAAAATTTCATAAAAATCGGTCAAGCCGTTTCGGTTATAGATGAGCATAGAGATCGAGTCCTCAAAATAATGGCTTAATGGTAAATAATGGTAAATTCCCACTTTACCTAATATTGCCCTGAATAAAATACAGTGATTTCTTTTTGTGAATACCCTGGGGCAATTGGCGTTTATTTTTAGGTTAATCTAAATTTTAGAACTATTAGAAATTGAAACGATAGTAATCTTCAGACTAAAAGTTTATAGTCCAGTCCTGAGCCTCAATTTTTTTTCTTTTTAACAATGATAACATTTGAAATGTCCCTTTTTCAGGTATACATTGTGCTAGCACTCAATTTCGAGAATGTAGAAGCATCAGAAGACAGAACAAAAATTACATATAGACTGTCGGACATAGTGCATGCTTGTAGTGATTATCTTGCGTATAAAGTTCATTGTCTCTGTGGGAACAAATATCACATTATAACGGATGAAACAACCACCATGAGTATAATAATAGGTAGGTATATATTCGGTTTTTCTACTCTTAAATCAAAAACATCAGGGTTTCTTTTTATTTATTTTTTTTATTAGAGATGGGTTTGCTCTTGGCCAACAAGCAGCTGTTTAATATTGATCATTTAGTATTTTTGAGTTAATCAACCTTTATCTATACATGTAATAAAATCGTAAACTAGCCGTGTCTGTACATTTAATATTTTTTCAAAAAATAGTTTGTACACATTGTAGATGAACAAAAAAAAAACATAAACTCTTATTGCAGAAAAATTACTACCCAATGACTTTCACGAACGCAGAAAAAGATGGGCTGAATCTCGACATCGGCTACGGAGACAACTAGCGGAAAATTGTTGCAATCGTAATTGTACTGTTGGATATATGATAGAATACTGTGAAGAAGACGCCCTGTTACTTAAGGAACGCCCTGATTTATTTAATCGATTATATAATAAATTTACATGATTTTACAGCTGGAAACATTAAAGTTACCGGTTGTAGGCCGCAAAGAGAAGAGTGGAATTAAGGAGAGGACTTGATCCTCAAAATTAATCGAATTTTTGGGTTCTTTGAGTATAAGTCGACATAATTTGTCCTAGATAGTTCTTTATACCTATCGATCATCAGTTGGGAAAGAAATGGTGATTGCTGTTACGCAGCCTGGCCAGTAGAGATGTGGCAGTTATGCAAGATCGATTCTAAAAGGTGTATGATCATCATTATCTAAGCAGCAGGACGTCCACTGTTGGACATAGGCTTCCCCCAGAAGCAGCCTGGAACCACCGTCGACCAGCGGCCCTTATCAGTTCGCCTGTAACACCTTGTGGGTGGATGTCCTGCGCTGTGTTTGCCGATCCGTGGCCTCCACTCTAGAACCTTTTGGCCCTAGCGGTCGTCAGCTCTCAATACTATGTGTCATACTAAGTCCACTGCCACGTCAACTTACTGATCCGCCGGCTTTTGGAAATGGTGTATGGACTTGGGGAAATTGTTCCGAGCTTTCCTCCTGTTTTTATGTGAAAATTATTATATATTCGTTTTATTTCCAAATCAAATAGGCATGTCTGTAACTTCTACTCGGTCCAATCATTTATTTAACTTTTGACATTTGCACGCTTATCAAATTGCGAATTTCTCGACAGTTAAGTTTACATTTTAAAAAATACTTGGATCTCTGTAGATCATCTAACGCAAAGAATAAAAGTTATCAATACCACATCGATATGGAATATATCTAGAAAAAAATTATATTAGCAAAGAAAACAACTGAAAAGTTTATATTTATTTTAATATAAATTAAATAGTGAATTGTCGAATTCTTCTCGATATGAGCTGGTATCATTACTTTAATCCTCAGTAACATTAATTTATTGACAGTTCAAAAAATACAGTTATGGTTGAATAAGTTGTTGGTTTGATTGTTATAAGCTGTCAAAAGTAAAATAAATAGTTGGACGCATAGTAGTATAGTAAGTATCCCTTTAATTTGAATAATATTGTCTTGATTTTGATTTGGAATTTTGATTGTCTGTAAGAATCCTTATATGAGAGTAATTATATTATTAAGTGTACAAAGTATTATTAGGCATAATAAACTTAATAATTTGAAAGTTTTGTATTATTTTGGGGTGGTTACATTTGAAATTGGGACGGGGCCCTTTTCCAAAATAATGTTCGTTTTTTATAGAATTGTGCGATCTATAAGGCGGCTACCAAATAGAAATTTGTCTATAGATCTGTGCAATACTATGTGGGCATTAGCACAGCCGCTGATCACACAAAAAATTCCACTAAAGAAATAGGATAACAACTTAACCGTATGTGTGAGATGAGGATATAAAGAGAAATGAGGATATAACAATAAGTACAATAAGTACAAGTAACAAAATATTTGTAATTTCCCTAAGGTTCTCAGAAGTATTCATTCTAAAAACTGACGTTATATTTTGTCCCTTTGTATTGCCGTGTATTAACATGAAAATGTGGTGATTCATGGGTGCAAGGCTTGTAAATAGACGTACCTAACGACTTTTAATGACTAAATGTCAATTAAATTAGCTTTATGCCTAGAACGGTGTCAGCCAAATTTCCCGAGGTATCGTCTTAAAATATAAAAATTTGAGCGCCACTGTCGCTGTTGTGGTTCTATCGTTTACACAGCGATAAAGATCTCAGGCGTTACTTAGGTATTATATTTTTCATTTTTTAACGCAGACGAAGTCGCGGAAACCAGCTAGTTATTTATATTATTTTTAATTGTTGTTAGGACTCGTAGTTATTATTAGGTCTTAGTAGGATTAAGGATAGGGATTAGGGAGTGATAGGTAAAATGGGCTCTGGCATCCCATACTCACTCATGAAACACAACAGCACATATGCTATTATCTCACGGTGGACTTCTGTAAGGGTGGTTACTGCCGCCAGACGGGCTGCCCAAATGACTTTGAAATGCAGCGTGTCCTGCCACTACTTCAGACCGGAGTCAACTTTGAAAAGTATTTCCAAAGTTGACCCTCCCGGGACTAGAATCCAGGACTCCTGAGTCAGAGCGTTAAGGCCACTCATCCAAGGAGCTCGTCGTGACATATATGAGGATGACAGGAACTCGTCCCCATTAGTTTTTGTGTCTAATTAAACTATGACATTGTTTAAGGAACTGTGTCACAACTGGGGAGTTGAATTAAATAGAATGGTTTCTTGAACTCAAAGTACCTAGCGTATTTACAATTTAATTTTATTTAATATGATTATGAGAAACCCACTGTCGAGTTCAAATTTAACATCGAAGTTTTTGTTTAATTATATTACAGAATCAACGGCTGGTATTTCTTCGAGATGAGTCTTGATGGGTAAGCTTGAAAGGATGTTTTGTTTTAAGGGAACGTGTAATATAATTTAATTTAGAAAAAAAGTTTTATATTAACAAATTCAACTTTCCTGGCCTGAAAGAAACTTAATAGTATAAAAAATTATTTGCTACCAAAATATTTCATTTACTGAATATCAAGTATTAAATGTTGCATTTTTTATAACTTGTGGTGCACCTATATAAAATTCTTATTCTTATTCTTATGCATAAAATAACGTACAAAATGCAAAATTTCATTTCATATATTCATTCAAGACATATGTCTTGTCGTCTTAATACTAGCGAAAAAATAAAACTAAAGTTTTCTTGATGGACAATGAAAACAACCTTCAAAGGACAGAAATAAGATATATAAATTGCAATGAGTGGGATGTTAAATAAATACTATACAGTTTTATAGATTTTATTTCAAATTATAAATAACGAAAATGTATCAATAGGTTTAAAATAGAAGGGTGAGTACATTTAAAATGTTATTTATGAACTGCTACAGTAAATACTTATCGTACTTAATCTTGATACAGTGCTGATAAGTTGTGCTATTGTTTTAAGTAAACTAATGTCGGATTTACGGCAAGCGGCGCGCTCCCGGGCGAGCTTCGGTAATGGATTGTTCGCCCGCGCCCATATTTCCCAGTAAGCGGCGGAATATTTCTCACGTGCACCCTTTACTTTCCATCTCGTCTATGTAAATAAATAATAAGGGAATAGAATACATTAACATTTACACAATCTATATTTGTAAACGCCAATTTATATTAAGTAATATAATATTAATATAGGTATTAATATTAATACGGTAAAATGAAATAAAATAAAACACTGTTAGGCTTAATTAGTCTTTTCAAATATGTACTGTCACAATCGAAAAATTTTAAGAAACATATCCTATACAGATCGTATTAGAATCCTTCTTACAATTTTTCGAAAAGGGCCCACAGACAGACAGACAGACAAGACAAGCAACTTCATTTAACTTATAAGCTCTTATTTCCTCATGACGTGTAAATTTTTTGATAAAAGCCCATATACAGACTGTCTGATAATCAAATTGATGTCTAACACGCCAGCGCACTGCGAATGGCAAAACTCCTAAATCAATCAAAGTTTACTAGTTTGTTTTTGAGACACTCTCATTTTCATTATGTGTATTAGAACTTTTTAATAGAAGCCACATACAGACAGTCTGACAATTAAATTGATGTCTAACATGCCGGCGCACTGTGAATGGCAAAACTCCTAAATCACTCAAAGTTTACTAGTTTAATTTTTAAGACATTTCCATTAAGTGTATTAGAACTTTTCGATAAAAGCCCATAGACATACAGTCTGAGCAGCGTACTGCTATTGGAAAATCTGCTTAATTCATAGTTTAGCCCTTCCTTCCCTATCCATGCGCCATAAAATAGTGACACCGCCATGCGGTCTCCCCTTATTAATACCGGTTCCAATGTTCCAGTGTTCTCAATGTTGCTCATTCCCAAGTAAGGAATGTCACGTGGATTTCCTGAAATGCTACTATGTCTGAGTTCTTACACAGATGCCTAATTTAATGGGACGGTGACTGTTGTAGTGTGTACGGACACTAAAAGACACTAACTATTCTGAGAATACAAATTTTATGCGGGGCGTTCCTTTATAGAACTTTATGAATTTTCGAAAAGAGATTTCGTCTGCCCAGTTGAACTCAATGAAAATTTTGTTTCCTTCAGCTTTTCCTGCGTCATTGGTTAATAAATATAATTAAATAATAAACATTGCTAACAATTTAAAATATTAAGTAAGTAATAATTATTTTCGATAAGTTCAACTAAAAACTCAACTTAAATATTGTTGAAAAGAACCTAATTGTACTTGTAAACTACGAGCTCTTTAGTTTGAAGAGACGTAAATATTAAAACCTCGATAAATAAACTGAAATTCTTAAATACTTACTCACTTTAATTGTTTTAAGCAATGCAACATAAAATATAAATAAAAAAAACAACCAAAAATAAAAATAAATCAAATCTTGATACGAGCGACTTTTTTATAAAAATAATATTAATGTATCAACTTTCACGACGTACTGTTGCCTATTGGTTCGAAATTCAAATACATTTAGAAGGTAAGAAATAAATTCTTCATTGATTTACACTCAGCTCATCAAAGCTACTAAACAAAATATAAATAAGGATATTTGTAAGCAATTTTTGCTTTTGAACTATATTGTCTCTGCCTTGTATATCTTTACATAGTATAAATAAATAAATATTTATAGCGATATATTATTTTACATAGTAAAATTATACACCGTTCTGTATAATCTCTAACTCCTCGTAAACCACGAAACGAATTTTGATACAGTTTTCACCATCAGTTACATAATTTTTCACGGAAGATTTTTATCTACTTATAATAAAACTTAATTAAGTTTTTATGTAAATAGAAAAAAAAAAATTGCAAAACTGCAAATTAATTTATATGGATCATGTAGGTTAAACTTTAAGGATGCATAGAAATAATGTAAATTCTAAAGAAAAATTCCGCGATGCCTATATATCTACCTGTTACGGTTGACTCACAGTAACCATTTCTTTTATTAAAACTTTATCTCTTCATATTACACATTTGTCATGTCTATTTCTCCGCTAACTACTTCTAAATTACCCAAAAAACGAGAAAGGTTTGTGTATATAAAAAACTGCATCCCTAATATTGTAATCAATAATATATAATATTCATGAATTAATATTATCAATGCGGTACTATTCTTTAGCTTAAGTTGGTAGCTAGCAGGATTATAATATAGTTATAATATACATGAATGAATGCATAGAATACATTAAAATTTATGTAATTGTGTAACATAATGAAGTTAATGTAGTAGCTACTGCTTGTCGCTATAGCTCGGTGCAACTTTGTTTGTCAAAGTCTATGATGTAGAATTATAACTTTAATAATTACGTTTGAAAGTCATTACATTGTAACATTAAACATTGTGACGTGTTCTTATGTTAATTGCGTATTAAAATATTCTTATGTAAGTTTGTTTCCTTAAATATTTATATAAATAGGGCAGCCCTTCTGGCGGCAGTAACCACCCGTTTACGGAAGATCACCGTAAAATAATAGCATGTTTGTGTTGTTGTTTCGGTTAATGAGTATGGGATGCCAGAATTTCCTAAATTCCTTGACCTTAATCATACTGTAGTTGGCAGCGCCCTTGCAGCACATGTGGCGTTCCTTGTATTAGAGGCGACGGTAGCCACCTACCATAAAGTGGGCCGTCAACTTGTAGGGCGACTTTAACCTTTAAAAATCGTATTGGTTTACAATCCCGTTATATTTTTGATTTTTTCCTACACTGATTGTATTTCCATGATCGAGTGACAGATTTAATAATAAAAAGACCATCTGAAACGACATTGTGTCTCTCGCCGTTCCTAAATGTGACGACGTAGTGTTAAAGTAATGTGTTTGTTCACTGAAGTGTAACGTTTGATATGTAATCAATCGTAACCGCATTCAATTCGAAACCCTTACGATTCTGAGAAAAATATTTCTATAACAATATACATATAATATATGAGATCCGAAATACTGAGACTCGGAGAACTCGGGTGGTCGATAAAGGATCAGTCAACTGAAGTGGAAATAGGCGGTACATGGGCGTTGGGGTAGACTACTAGCTGGTTGGACTACTTTTTAGTTGTACTGATGGATGATGAGAGCAGAGGACCGAGTGTGGTTGCGATCAATTAAAAAGGCCTAAATCGAACAGTGGACGCTTGTAGACTGATGATGATTACCGAGTAATTTTAAATATTATAATTAAAAACAGCGATCCGCTTCCGGCTTTTTTCTGTAATAAAAAAAGGAAAACCGCATTAAAATCCGTTGCGTAGTTTAAAAGTTCTAAGCGTACTTATATACAAAGGGACAGACGGCGGGAAGCAACTTTGTTTTATACATACTATGTAAAGATTACGAAGCCGTTGGCTCTTGCCTTAACGCTCTGTTCTAGGGTTCCCAGGTTCAATTCCTGGCAGGATCAACTTCGGAATTAATTTTTCGAAGTTTGCTCTGGTCTGGATCTGGAAAGCAGTGGCAGCACTACAAGTATTTCGCTGTCATTTGGGCAGCCCGTCTGGCGCCAGTAACCACCCGCTTACAGACCACCGTGAACTTTAACACAAAATTATCACAATCTAACATTGAACATTATATAGCATAAAATTTTAATTATTTAGACCTTAATGAACGAAGTGGATGCTTGACCGAATTTTTTGACATAATTTTTAGGTAAAACTCAAATACTTTTTAGCTGCGGGGTTTAAGAGGTAATATGATAAGTGGGTTAAAACGAAGTTATTTCACGTTGTTGCTATATTAATTACACGTTTTTTTTTATAAATAAATGTTCGCTTTGTAATTTTCGCCTATTAATTTTTACCTATATAAATAAATATAATACTTAATTGAATTCTTTTGAAGTTGTTTTTGAAGTTTTGATTCAATTAAATCTAAGACGACAAGCATCCTTTGGTGATGTCTCACTTCATACCCAAACTAATGGCTAATGGTAGCAACATATTTGCACTAGTTTTAATCTGGACGAAAATTTAAAAAGTAGTCTACATATTGACGGTTAATTGCGGTATAGACCACATTCTTTCGCCTAAAAGCAAAGTTTATTTAATGATGTACAATTGTACATGTTGTGAACTCTGTTATAATTTTAATAATATATTTAAAAAAAAATCTTTGTGTTCTTTTTGGTTATAAAAAAATAAATAAAGGAAATTGGTTGATATTTATACGTTCAATAACGTAACATGTAAGAGTTTTTGAGTTTCTTCATTATCATTACAAATCTTCTTTCTTTATAATATTAGTAATGAAAGTTTTAATAAATAATAAGAATCTAAACAACTGCTTTGTTATTTATCCTATTGGCTGTGTTAAGAATTTTTTTCTATAGATTTTACTTTCGGGTGCCGGCAAACACTTCCAACGATTTTCTGAAGGTGTATTTTCTTATAACCGCGAGGAAAATGAGACTCCAAGGTATTGTAAAAATACAAATGGAAACGCACGAATAACTTCTTTCATTTTCTTTTTTTTTTCTCACAACAATTTCTTTTACGATTTTTGCACGTTTGTTGCTCATTTATTGATAGAAAACACGTATTTTTCTAATTTAGAAAATAACCTTTAGGAATAAATAAAAATGAATGGTAGTGAAGTAAAGTAGGCTTGGTTTTTTACTTGAAGGTTGATTAGAAATACATATTTGTATAATTGAAAACTATCCATCGGTTGCAATTTTTTTAAATATTTTCATTTTAACTAAATTTAGAAAAAATGTACGAATCTTAAATAATACAATTTTAATTGGCTTCAGAGAGAGAGTGTCTGATTTGCGATATTTTTATTTATGTTAAGGCTCACGGTCCACTTGATGGTAGGTGGCTACGGTCGCCTATAACACAAGCAACGCCATAGGTGCTGTCAACTATAGAAGGATTAAGGATAAGGGATAAGGATGGGATGGGGTAATGGGCTCTGGCATCCCTTACTCACTTACCAAAACACAACAGCACATATGCTCTTATTTCACGGTGGTATTCTGTATTTAATTCGTTAGGATGCTTCAATTGCATATGTAAACAAGGAGTTTTCTATTAAATAAATTTTATATTCATCAGGCATTGGATGTAAAGTGTTGCAGTTTAGGTATTGGAGGCAAAGTGCTATTTGTAGACGAAATAATATCTTGGAAATTACAAATTTTATGCGTGAATGCCTTGTAGGCAATTCTTAGTCGAATTCGCGTTACAGGTATTGACCTAACTTAACGGACAGACCACCGACACCGACACGTCTTCTCTCGCCCGTGGATGGCTCGCATACAAACGTGGGCGTTCCGAGACTGTGCTTGTCTATGTGAGTAGTGAACAAATCCAAGACGCATACACTACAGGTATGATGTAATAGTGGTATCTCATAACCTCAGTGTTCGCTGACCATCTTGACACAGCTTTTTTATTAGTGATCACTATTATATAAAACATAAACGACCCATTGCATTTTTTTATCAATTTATATATACACAAACCTTCCTCGTTTATCCTTCCTTCCATTAGTGAAAACCGTATCAAAATCCAGTGAATCTTTAAGAAGAAACACCTAAGGCAGTGAAACAGAGGCAACAGCGACTGTCTTGTAATATGTAGGGTATTCACAATTTAATTTTATATTTAAAAAACTAGAAATCAGCATTACTTTTATGTAAAAAAAATATTTTATCTGATTTAATTAATTAATGTGTCGTACAGTCAGCTAAAATAACTT
Source organism: Synanthedon myopaeformis (assembly GCA_944738685.1). NCBI lineage: Eukaryota > Metazoa > Arthropoda > Insecta > Lepidoptera > Sesiidae > Synanthedon > Synanthedon myopaeformis. Next base: position 7,932,185 of record OX122921.1, on the reverse strand, counting down.
TTAATGCAGTAAAGTGAAGTATATTCCAGTCCACTAATGATTTGTACTCAACTTAGTTCTCTTGAGATAAACTGAAGGGTAAGAAGTAAATAACGTTTAGCCAATTAAGCATCCTCATTAATGTCTTAATAAAATAGTTTCTCTTGACAAATCTCACTAGAAAACTTCTGGATTTGTTTATTTATTTTCAAAAGAGAATAATATGGTTAAAGTGATTGATACCCAGTTTGGTCCTACGAATGAATCAATAGAACGAATGAATTGAATTGAAACAAATCAATAATTTCGGAGCTAATTGGCGACAATAAAATAAAATACAAAATATATTTAGTTTATTTCACCCTAGTTAGAGAATAAGCATTATCTATTTGATAAACTCAAAAATAAACTTCAAATAAGCTCAAAAACTATTAGATCGATTTTAAAAATCCCTTCACCTCTACAAAGCTACATTATCAGCGAGTAACATAGGCTATATTTTATAATGTTACGCAAACGAAGTCGCGTGCAACAGCTCTAGTATTTAATAAAATACCGGCAATTATCAAAATATAACGTCTGTCTTCATTACACAAAACATAGACAAGTAGAGAAACAATTATTTAAATTTTCAAACATTTAGAATGCATAGAGAGAACTGCGCCTCAGGGTTCCACTCGTTGCGTGGATATTGAACTCGTAGAGCGGTCTACGATACGAGTAAACATCGCAATATGAAGGCCCAAATGAATTTCCGGGACCAAATACATATTCTATTATGGCATGTGATCCGTGTATTACATTGTTTCATATTTTACTTCTCAATCTTTCCCAAATCAATGTGAATTGATCTTTCTAAAGATTTTGTTAAAAATTTCTTCGAAATAATTGATATTTTATCACATATCTGGGTTTAGTCTTGAAAAGGCGCTTAAGCTCCGAACAGCCCAATAGAAATATTTTATCATATCTCTGTTATTGCGGGTGTCGACAGTATTCTTTAATATGTATGTAACTTTATGTGGGAAGGAGTTAAGACTGCTTTTTGACTGGTACCTACTTTTGAAAGATGCGTTTTGTAGGATTACTTTTACTTGATATTATAAATTTGTATAGTTTCTTTTAATGTAAATGTCAACAGACCGGCTGATGTTCCATTTGATGGCAGGTGGCTACCGTAGCCCAGAAACAGAAACAATGCCGAGAGAGATGCAAGTGCACTACTGTCCTTCATAGAATGGATAAGAGACAAGTTGGGAATAGAGGAATGGGATCTGCCATTTCTTACTCATACCACTTGTAGTACTACTACTTTTTCTTTGCTCACACGGAAAGATAACAGCGCATACGTTGTTATTTCAAGTGTTCTTTTGTGAGATGAGGTTACTGCCGCCAGATGGGCTGCCCAGTTTATGACTGCGGTACTCAATGAACTCCCCAACTACTAAGAAACTTGTTACTTCCAATGGATTGAAAATACTTTTTCCAATGGAAGAAAATGTTTCCAAATTGATAAATTGGGTAATATATGTAGATCTAAAAATTATAGTCATAATATTGCTTCAGTGAAACCACTTGAAATTGTACTGAAAAATAATATGATATATAATACAATATTTAATATAAGTAAGTAGGTTGATTGTTTGCGACGCCGCAAATGAACTTGCTGGGATTTAATTCACCCCTTTTGAAATTTATTGTCTCGAGTTCGGTACGGAACTTCGATAAATGGAAACAGAAGCCAAAATAGGAGCAGAAAACGTGGTTACCTGCGAAACTGCCAACGGAATTACATCATTAATTCACTGCTAAATAGTTTGCGAACGATTATTATTCACGTAAATTTGTGGTTTTTGGAAATTCGTTTTAACGATCTGCGTTTCGCTTACATTATTATAATAATTTACATCTATTTTCTTGAAATGACGTTCAATTATTTTGTTCAGTAGTAATTGAAAGGGTTACTATTTTTAGTAACATACCAACTGTATTGCAAGTCAGGTATTTTTTTTATTAAATCCACGATAGGTCGTCAGATCATAATATGTGGTTAGTTTCCGGGAATTATGACTTCTAAGGATTCCTTACATTTCCCTGTTGGTACATTATGGTTAATGCCTCGCTTCAGTTTGTCTGTAAGATGTCTGTAAGTGCACAGGTTTTTACATATAGGTCGTTAGCCTTGTTGGCTGGTAGCTACCGTCGCCTACTAACACAAGCAACACCATAGGTGCTGCAAACTGCAAGCCCTCAGGGTGACAACGACAACTTCCGAAAACGCTGCAGACCTAACTAGGATTAAGGTTAAGAGATTAGGAAGAGATAGGCTCTGTCATTCCTTACTCACTCACCGAAACATAACAGCAAACAAGCTATTATTTCACGGTGGTCTTCTGTAAGGGGGTTGTCGCGGACCCACCATACACAACGGCCATACCATTGACTAAATAGTGATCGAACAACAAGCAAAACCACAAAACGGTTATATATTTAGTCTGAATGTGCCATATTTATCCCTAGTCCGTGGTGTTATTCACATAAACAAATCTTAACCATTACGTAATTTAGGGCCACACCAAAAACGAGGCATCTCGTCAAAAGATCCTTGTAACACAATAAATATTTGTTGTTTATTTTAATGGTTCAATCCTCTCCACTTTTTAATAACATCCAACCGAAACAGGGATTTGTGTAATAATATTCGTTATTAAACGAAGAGAAATTTCCAACAAAAGAAGCATACACCATGAAGCGAAATAAATAGGAGACATCGCCGGATATTAAAGAAAATATCTTGCGTTATATCTGACATTCCTTTACCTTCTGTACTGGCATAATAAGACTGGCGAATGTAAGAAAACTTCATGTAATTTCCAAACTGATTTATTTCAATTTAACATCTTAACTCTTAATTTCTATAACTATTAATTATGTCAAAGTTAGATAATATCTTATATTAGAACTCAAATGCTTCCCAAAAATGAGTTGGCCACACGAGTATGAGTTTACGAAGCTTTTGTTTCTTTAAAAAACATTTATAAAATTTATAGTTCTTGGGTCGAAGGTACATAATGCGGGTTAAACGCCCTAAACATCTGATTAACTTAATGATTAACCTGATGTTTAGGGCGTTTAACTTGCAGTTTAGCGATGGTGTTCAACAAAATATTATTAAACGGCTGTTTAAATTTTAATCAGCTGTTTAAAAATAACCGTCTGTTGGTGAACTCAAGCCTTAATCACCTTAAAGTTAACATATGTCTTAATTTAAACAAATAAGATTAAAAAACATAACTTGTCCCTATAAAAATTTACTTAGTAAATAATTTTATCAAAAACACAAAAACAAATTTTACACAAATAATAGCATTGAAAAAATATCCATTTTTAAAAAATAATAAGTAATTATTTGTACACAAAAAATCTACCTAGACATTGAATGATCTTATAAAAGGACTTGAATACTCGTACTTAACTCTTACTTAATAATTACATGATAATAAGTTAAACACAGATTGTACAACATTTTTTCATGCAATATATATTCAGAAGATCTTATGTAAAGTGTGTAAGTAGAGAATGTATTAAAAAACTTGTCAGCCGCAGGACTGCACGTTAGAAGTGCAGCACACACACGCACACATTCACACACACATACATTCACACACACATACATTCACACACACACACTAACACACAAACACACAAACACACACATACACACACACACACACACACACACGCGCGCATACACGCACACGCGGAGTCACTGATGCTTTTCCCCAAACCGAAAGTGCCCAACGCGCCTAAAAAAGTTTTCACTTCAAAAATAAAATAAAAAAATCGCAAAATAGTGCTTAAATGTAATTAGGACATTGTATTAACTATAATAAGCTCATAGCAGTTACTTTGAAAGTACAGTTTCAATATATACAATGGAAAATTATCTAGCACGCTTTTATTACATTTACGTTTCGTTGTATTTGGAATAAAGTCTTTAATTTAGTAACAATATAAGTGGGAAAGTAATCAACGCCGATGAGGATAATCTTGGCCCTACAGACCACATCGACCACTGGTCTCGGCTTTCCTCGGGTCACGAACTTGCTGATAAGTCTGCAACTAACAATCACATAGTTATACAAAAAATCAAAAAAATATCTAAAAAAAATAATAAAATTTATAGTAAACTAGTTTTTGGCCGCGACTTCGTCCTTGCCTCTTTTTCTTAGAGTTGAAAAATTAAAATAAAATCTAGGCCTGACAAAAATATATGAGCAATAATTCATTCAATCTTTATTGCTTGCTTTACGTTTTGTTGTATGTGGAAGTAAGGCGTTGAATTTTGTATAATTTCGCATAGTTTCCTATGCGATAATATAATTACATTTGTCCTAAGAAAATGTCTTGAAATTGTCTTGAAAATCCAAACCGATTTTTTTTAAACTGTATGGATTGGCAGTCGTTCGATATTGTTACTTGATAGTTGGCCTGAAAGAATTTCTCTTTTCAAACCTGTCTGAAATTTATTTAAAATAAAGCCGATATGAAAATACATAAAAAAGAATAACTATACACATAAAATCAATGAATTTTATATGCATATTTAAAAATTGTAATACATTTACGGTAGTCAATTTGTTACCAAATATTTGGTCTAAATATATTCATCGAATGTTAACTGTGTTTGGATTCATAAGTATTTGGCGTAATTTAAATATTTTATTGATTTATTTTGCATTCTCTATGTTACCTTTATTAATTTATGTATTTTATTTTACAAGTACCAATATCACATATATTTAAATTATCTACATACTATATCATGGATAAACTTACCTAATAAACAATTCAAAAAGGTAGCCTAAACTAAATGTCTACAAATTATACGAATAATAAGATTTTTAAAAAAATTCTATGTATTAATAAATCCTGTTAGCTAATTAAAAAAAATGTATAAAAATATAAATTTAATATTACAATTAATTTTCCAAGCATAAAATGTCTTAAAAGAATTTCAACTTATTTAAGGATTGAAATAGTATGCCGTCTGGACCATACATACTAAATGTATTACTTAAAACAAGAATCTTACCAAAATTCTGCATTTGATGTTGACTTAGTACAACAACGAAGCGATCATCTTCAGGGAAATGTTTTTCGTCGTCAAGTACATTTTCTTCAAGTTCAGCATCTGTTGAGTAACACAAGTCGTTAAAACTTCCACAGTCTATTACACGCTAACTTATTATTATAAAAATGTCTTTAGAAGTAATAAAAGCGATTAAACATTTTCATTGCATAACGTTGAAAAATTTTTCAATAATGGGTAGATTAGACATATTTTATTATGTTTTCTTACACTATTGTTGCTTATACACAGATAAATTGTTAAAAAAGTAATTAAAAGTATTCAAAATCAAATAAATATTACTATTTTTTAATTTTAACCCTGTCGTGGGATAGAGCAAGAGGAGCGGTCGCTCTAAGTGGCAAAGGCCATAAAGCCAAATGTGAAAAACAAATTTCAGCGCAAATTAAAATTTTGTTGGGGCCTTTGACAGATTTTAATTTTTTTTAAATCTGCCATAGTGTGTCGCTGAAAAATCCGCAAAGTTCCGTAGATTGCCTTAGAATCCAGAAAAATGGCAATATTAAAATAACAATAACCAATGAATGTTAATGCCTAAGAAAAGTGGCGAATACAAAATCACGGACTAAATAAAGCTAGTCTATACTATAATATTATAAAGAGAAAAGATTTGTTTGTTTGAATTGAATAGGCTCCGAAACGACTGGACCGATTTGAAAAATTCTTTCACTGTTGGGAAGCCTATATTATCAACGAGTTACATAGGCTATATTATATTATGAAAAAATTAGGGATCCTTACTAAAACTCCAATAATGTAACCAAAGGTATAAAAAAATGTCCTAAAATATTCCTTACATCGCGTGCGCTGCGAAAACTATTGATGATATAACAAAATAATGTACTACGACTTTGCATAACACATCATTATCTACAAAAAATGTCGCGACAGCATTATGTCTAACTATTATAGTTTTGCCACAAGTGTTCTTTTATTTTAAAAAAATAATTGTAATGCCGCCGTTAAAAAAGGCTCTTTATTTGTATCTTGGTATTAATCCTTATCAAAATAAATTACTGCTTGATACCTTTATGTAACTTTTTAAATTATTCAATTCGGACATTCCATTCGAAAGATATCGCGTGGTCGATGTAGGCGTCATTGGGGTACGGGAGGAGAGTCAATGTCAAGAAATAAGTGCCGCGCGTGCGGTCGGCTCCCTACGCAGCGGAATCGAATAATTTGTTAAATACCCATGCGAAGCCGGGGTGGGCCGCTAGTATTTAATAAAATTACACACATATAATTCTGTTAAAACTATTTTCGCTACACGTTGAATGTTACGAAACTGCTACGAAATTGTAGATATTACGTGCTACGATGCTCGCATTACAATGCTACGATGTTACGAATGTTGAGATGTTTATTATTAGTTTTCTAAGTTGGAGATTAAACTGTTATAACAAATTATATATATAAAAAATGCTTGAGCTGGTTACTTTTTTCCAAAGTAAGACCTATAGGTCACGTTTTTTTTTTGTTGGTAATAAATCAAAATATAGTAGTCGCATAAATTAAGGGATGTAGGAAAAAATTCCAAATCTTTAGGTGATTTTCAACAGGCTATAAGAATATGAAGAATATGGTCGTACAGAGCTCATTAAAAAAGAAAATTATAGCTTTAAGTCTCTAATTTTTGAATCCGAGCTTTAAATATTTTTCAGGTTTAGCGGTTTATGAGTAATCGTCGGAAAACCAAAGGAAATTTTTCCAAATTTTTCTCGTCTTGATATTGGTGTACAGGTTGTAATAATTTTTTTTGGTTATGGTATCATAAACCTATTTTAGAGAAATTAATTCCCTAGAATTGGACCCCTTTATAAGCTCAGGGGCATTAGTCAAAGTAACATTTTATAAACGATAACGAAATTCGAAAACAATAAAATGTATGGGATTGACATATGCCGTCGCTTGTAGGGAATGTTTTGCAGTTTACGTCCAGTAACTTTATACATCACAGTATGCGTCAAATCCGGTAGTTCTGATTTTTTGCAGACTTGTTTATGATGTTGGCCTAATGAATAATCCAAGTTTGTGACCTCGAGCGCCGAACGCAACTTTGTCAAAAATCAAAAAAACCTCGAAAAAATCGTTATTTTTTCAAATTTTGGCGATTATAACCCTAAAGGACTAGTTTTTGAATAAACTTTCTCAGGACGTTTTTAAAGTAGACTAAATTTGCTACAATATGATACTAGAACTGTCTCTGTAGACCCAACAGTTTCCGAGATTAAGCCTTTCAAAGTTTATCATTTTTTTCGAACTTCGCAATTTTTGCAATATTTTAGACGTCACTCAAATAACTCTAGCGGGATGAAGTTCCAATTACCTCCGACGGAGTGTGCTAGTCTTTGGCTTAGGGAAGATGCAAATGATGTCCATAGTCGAAAAAAATCCGGACATTGAAAAGCAAGCTGCGATAAAAAAAAAATAATTTTATTACAGCCCGTACACCAACTTCCAGACGAGCAAAAATTTGGAAAAAAACATTTTTCTTTGGTTTTCCGACGATTACCCATAAACCGCTAACGTGAAAAAAATTAAAATTGGATTGGATTCAATTGGATTGGCTTGGATTCAAAAACTAGAGACTTGAAGCTACAATTTTTTACAAAAAGCTACAATTCTTTTTTAATGAGCTCTGTACGACCATTTCCTTCGAAGTTACAGCCTTTTAAAAAAAGCCTGTTAATTTGGAAAGGGGGGGCCTTAATTTTTGCGACTAGAGTAGATTATTTTAGTTACCTTTACGTAACAGTCAGAACTCACTCCGGATGCTGTTTCCCAAGACAGGTTGAAAATCACCTGTAATTTTGTAGTTACGGCCGTAATTTGGGTAATTCCCTTTTCTGTCATATAAATAACAATTCTGATGTCATTTTCATTTGATTTAGAAATAAAATGATTTTTTATAAGTTTATTATTTTTTTTTATCAATTATAGTATTTTATTTTTAAAATTACTTTTCTTGCTCTTTCATTATTTCTTAAAAAAATTATATAATGTTTATTACAAAAGTTGGCCTTACCAAATCAATAATAATTTTTGTTCTGTTTGTAATTTAGTTAATGTTATAATGATAAAATTTTTTTTTATATATATATTCAAAAATGTTAATTTGGTTGTACGCTTCAAAAACTCGAGACTGGGTAGACCGTTTTTAATTCGGTTTTCACAAGTGGAGAGAGGAATAAACGGAACATTTTTTCTATATAAAAATTGCACCCCGGGCGAAGCCGGGAGCGGGTCGCTAGTATTATAATAACAATATGTGTGTTTTTTTTTTAATTTGTGTCATGTCACGGATTTACATATTTCCGACGAGTTGTACAATGAATTTTCCAGTGAATAGCTGGTGTTATTTTTTTTTATTCTTTATAAAAGTCACCTAAGATCGAGCTCTAAGAAACTCGTCAATTACTAGAGAACATCTGTATTATAAAATTGGGCATCGTCCAAATTTAGCCTGATTACGTTTCATTACATTAAAACGTTCGACCTCTTCTGAATAGTAAAAATTTGAGGAGAACAGTGAGTGCTAAAACTTTACAGCAAAATGAATAGCTAACAACACATTGAAAAATATACATACGAGTATTTTACGAAAAATTCCTTAACATTTAAAATAATGTAATTACCGTATTAAAATAATGTAATTTCTACGTTTAGAGACTTATGAACTTAGGAATAATTAAATTAGTTTTTATTTTGAATTCGTGCGAAGCCGGGAGCTGGCCAATAGTAATATTGCGTAGCGACATCTGATGTCATCGCATTGCATTACAAACTTGAGACTGACTAAAATAAACGCAGTCTGCAATAAGTTCAGCTTTTCAGCCAGTGAGCTTAAATAGCGCTATCGTTTGGTTTTTGCCAAAAAGTATTTAATTTGGGGGCAAAGCCGGGAGCGGGTAGCTAGTATTAAAAAATATATAAAAGAAAGTAAAATATATAATTTTATTTATATAAAATATATAATTTTATTTATATAAAATATATAATTTTATTTATATAAAATATATAATTTTATATAAGTTTTATAGTAATATAAAAGAAAGTTATTTTCTATTCATTTCTCCGCTAACTTCGTCTAAACCACCAAACGGATTTAGATACTGTTTTAAATAATGAAAATATCGATAAACGAAAATTATTTCTGTATATAATTTAAAAAATAATAATTTTAGCAGTGCGTAGGCGGGAGAGCGGGTCCCAAAACCCGAAGGATTTTGATACTGTTTTCACTAATGGAAAGAGCTATAAACGAGTAATGTTTGTGTATATAATTTGCAGGAAAAGATTTCATTCGAAACCGGGGTGGGTCGCTAGTAAACATTAATGGATGAATGAAAGTTTTATTAATTTTAGGCCGTTCCCTCTTTTCACACGGTTCTTTTTTCCAGCCTAGCGAGTGTGAATGAGAACGCATAAGCGTGTCGCGTCCAGTTGTGACAAAACTTTATGGTTTTTTATTTATTTATAATTATATATAGGTTATATTTATAGTACCTAAATTTAAAGCTGTCCAAATATTTTTACATTAATTTAATCGATATTTTAGTAATTTTTTTGTATCGTTTCCTAGAGAAAAATTTGTTTGAAAATCCGTGTTGTTAAAGTTTAATTTAGGATTTAACTGTATCGAGTAAAGTATTATAAATCATATTATTATCGGAATGTATTATATTTACATTTCTTAAAAAAAAACATGATCTTTAATGACGAATTTTGGAGTGAGCCCCCTTAAGTTATGTAAAGATTTTCTTATTAAGAGCTATGAATGAAATTTTTTTCTTATTTATGAATCAATGAAAAGATTTTAACAAGGTGTGAATATAATATTCATAATAAATAAATAACATTTCTTTACGAAAATAATTTCAAGATTTAAAATATATTCTCATTTTTCTACTTACATGGTTGAATAGACGTAGAAGTGAATCCTGTTGGTGTGGTCGTAGCTTCTGTAGTAGATGTTACAGTTGTTGTAGCTAGCGCTAGAACCAAATGCAAATATATTAGAAGTTATTCCATTGTTCCAATAGTGAATTTCGTATTCTAAATGTCGCCCTATTCCATTATCATAAAAAGGTTTTTGTTTACAATAGAACTCTCATGTCCGAAAGTGCGAAAACAACATTACCTTCTGTGAATTAATTACATCGCCCTACGTGTCAGACATTGTTAGGGAAAATTATTTTACTTGATAAATTATTCAGAAATTTGTTTAGTTCTACTTTTCCAATTTATAAAGTTTAACTTATTTATGATTTTGTTTAATCTTTTTTCATACTTTATATCTTTAACTAGCTTTAACCCGCGACTTCGTCTTTCCAAGTAAAAACTCCCTTTTCTACTGTTTAGATATTGGAATTTGTTATAGCCTAGTGAACGATTTAACAATGTTGCGTATTATTTAGAAGGTGTTACTAGCTTTTACCGCGGCTTCGAGGTGTATTTAAATTCACCACGTGGTGGGTGAAGCCACCTACAAAAGTTAGTGGTTCAAGTTGAAAACGATTGCATTCTTAATTTTTTTTGTATTGAATTAAAATAAAAAGATGTTATTATTAATAAAATAAATCCCGAATACAGTAAAACACCCAAAAGGTTATGCAAGACCTATTTCTTATATTCTTCAGTCTTATACTGTACTAATATGAGGGGAAAAAATCTTATTACATAATTTTATTTGGCTATTTATAGATGGTGCCGTAGTATTAATGATTTTCATAACTAAAATTTGACAATTTTCCCACGGGAACTCATCACTGCGATAAAGTTTCCACATTTTAATCGCGACGCGCTCTATGTGGTTGTCAAGTTTCAGTCAAATAGGTTCAGCGACTTTTGCGTGATTAACAAACATAATAATAGTGAGATACGCTTCAGTATAATAAAAACAAATTAAAAATATTTCATGTTTTGTGTTTTTCTTCAAAAACTCAAGTCGTATTCACCGACGCGACGTTAAGTATGTGAAGCAAAATCAAAAAACACACAAATACAAAATCAATCTCGTTTAATCTATACTATTTATACTAAAATTATCAGCGAGTAACATATAGGCTATATTTTATAAAGTTACGCTGACGAAGTCGGGTGCAACAGCTAGTGGTGTGTAAATGTAATGGTTTTTTAAGTTGTAAATTTTCAAACTAAATAAATACTAACGCTTTCATTATTACACTATCACGCCTTAACTAAACTGATCATTATGAAATTTTGCATAGTTTTGAAAAAAGACATGAAAAGACATGAAAAAAGACCTTTCATCCGAAAAAAGTACTATTTTCGAGGGATCATCTAAAAATTCAATATGTGAAAAAAATATAAAAGCAATAAAGATTGAATAAATGTTTTAACGACTAAGAAAAAGAGACACTAAGTCGCGGGCAAAAGCTAGTAGCTATAAAATTTTAAGTAAGATTTCTATCACATTAAGTAAAAAAATAGAACAAATCTCTTATAAATTTTATTTAAAAGACTAACTTAGAAATTCTACAAAAGTTTTCTTATTAGAGAAACTTAAATTTAAGTTTAAATTTGAATACCGTATAAATAAGATGTATTAACATTTTCAAAGAAAAAATAAAAGCGCTTTATAAAACAAAAACACACGAAATGAAATCACATTCAATAAATCAGAGAGGAAGCGCGTTAGGCGGCCCCAGAGTATTTGATGTTTTGTGCTTATGTCTGAATGATAATATAAATTTATCTCATACGTATTCAAACATTAAATACGGTACGTACGATTTTAATATGGAAATCGAGTTAATAAAACCCTTCACACATTTTACAATAACATATTTTATCTATATAAGCTTACTTTTTCGTTTAAGAGGGGAAAAGTAAGGTACTTTACTTTACTCTAGCTCTTTTAGTTACTTATCTATGTATAAAATTACTAGTGTCCCACCGAACCTTCGGGTTCGGGTTCGGCTTCGACTTCGGGCCACCTTCGGCCAAAAAAACCACTTTATTTATATTAGGTATTTCCCATTCTGTAGATCAACTAGATGATTTAAATTACCTTCTATTCTATATTATACAGTTGATATAAATGTTCAATATTAAAGTTTTAAAATCATTTATATGATTAATTGTGGCTTGTAGCTAATCTTGAACAAAATTTCTTAGAGCTTTTAAGCCCTCAGCTTAGGCTTCGGCCGAAGATTGTGGCGATAGCCGATTAATTGGCTTCGGCTTCAGCCAGAAACTGACCTTAGGTCGGACACTAGAAATTATATTCTACACCTAGCGTCAGCTCACACCGAAATGCGACGCGACGTTGCACGCACGTTTTAAAGTACCAATACAATATAAAACTTATTTACTACGAGTACACAAATAACTTATTAACTACGAGTGTCTGCGGCTTCACGCAGCGTTTCAAGAAATGCCAGAACTTTTGAGTTTTAAAAACTCTATCTATATAGTTTCCCCACAGCAGAACATCATATGATGAAATCGTTAAACATGACCATATTTTAATATTTATTTTTATAGAAAAAAGTTCGAATTGCATCCAGTTCCAATGATTTTTTGAATATTAATTACAAAATTTTGACTGCCGATTCGGGAGACGCAGGTTCGAAACGCGATCAAATATTTAACATAGTCTTCCAATTTTTCAAGTGGACCATAAGAATATCACAAGAAAACCACCAAGTGTGCGAGAGGACTTCCAAGTCTTAATCTTAGTTAATATTTAATCCGTTGTAAACTAACTTAGTTTACCACATCCAGTGCCTAGAGGTTGACGACATCATCATGACAGCAGAAAATGTATTTACTATAAATATATTCTTAATGTACTTACTATAAAGTGTAATACCGTCTGCAGCAACGCCGAGAGGGTTCTCTGCGTGACATTGGTATTGACCAATATCGTTTCGCGAAACGTTATTAATTTTGAGTACAGCCGTGTGTTTGAACCCTTTTGTTTTAACGCTTGCTTCATATTTGGTACCTAAAAAATTGTAAAAGTGTAATAAGGTTCATTATTGCTAAAAAATGGTAGGTCAGTAGGTTCCATTCATTGTACAATAATTGATCAAATAATTGGAAAAGGAGTAGTCCTTTAGCATTCCAATGTCTCTTTTCTGTTTTTATTTTATTTTTATGTTAAGACTTGATGGTAGGTGGCTACCGTCGCCTATAACACAAGCAACGCCACGGTGCTGCAAGTGTGCTGTCATAGCTTTAATATAACGATTAAGAAGGAAAATGGAAATATGAAAGCTGGCTCTGGCATCTTCTGAAAGGGTACTGCCGCCAGACGGGCTGTCCAAATGTCTGCAAATGCAATGTGCTCTGCCTCTGCTTTCCAAATCCAGACAAGAGCCGTTTTTGAAATGACACAGCTTAGATTCATTTTTTAAAATTAATTTAGCCAAAGTTATTCCTTATAACATCAGCTATCTGCCAGTGACAGTGTCGTTAAAATCGGTCCAGCCGTTTCGGAGAATAACCGGAACAAACAGACAGAAATACAGACAAAAATTTAAGAAAAAAATTGTTGTATGCACCGTATGTACTTTTATATACGTTAAGTAAAAAGCAGTTATTTTGAAATTACAAACAGACACTTCAATTTTATTTTATTATGTAGTATCGAATAGATATAAATAAAAATATTTAAATTAAAAATTATAGAAAAATAAATACCAACCATTTTGTAATTTATTGCTGTCGGCGTGAGACCAATACACGATTGTTAGAGGATTTGCTTCTATTCTGCATTGAAGCAATATATATTCTCCTAAATAACCTCCAATCATTTTTTGTATCGCCCATATTGAAGGTTTACCTACGGAAATAAATTTTCAGATCGTAATTATTAAAAATAAATATTTTTCCAGATTATTTTTTTACAATAATAGGCGTATGTATATATTTATTTATATAAAACATTGGAATGTCTTATCAGATAATATATAGGTATAAAAAATCAAGGATCTGTTTAGAAATATGACCTTTAATTTGTACTGAGGCTTAGCATTTCTACAAACCAAAAAAAAAGCAATCTTCATGTCGGTGCTCCAATTAAATTCAGCGCAAACATTAATCCGATTGGCTTTCTATTTCTTTTGGCACAAACAACTCCAATAGCGCGGTTGAAATGGGTCACGTGACTAGTTACGGAGAGATTTGTTACGCTAACTGGTGGCCAATTAATTTCTAAAATCACGAAGTACAGTCAGTGTAGGATACTACACTTCAAAGTGTATACTATGTACTAATACTAACAGAGCACGTGCAAAAGAATCCGTTTGCTGACTGACGGGGGCACTCCATTCGTCGCAATGCAAAGAAACGCTCCGTTCATATCGCGCGAGACAGCGGTCAGATTCAGCCACAAACCACTCCATTTGCTCACTGAAATAACATAGTTAGTGTAAACATTGGGAACTTATGAAAATATTATGCTTAGTATTAACCTAACTATTGTTATATGAACATTTTTATTTGTACATTCCATAGAGCAAGGAAACGCCGCGATGCCCGCCACTAGAGACGGCAATGCTTTCTATACAAATCCAGCGGGTTGCCGTTTATTCAACAAACGTAACACCGATTAACGTGCACGGCTTACACATTGTTTACGTTTTGGGTTCCTAGACAATCTCGACTTGCATTTTTTAAAAGCTATAAAATTGCATTTTATTACTTACTTGTGATATGATACACCAGAATTTTGTTTAATCACGTTTTTACTTTGATGTTTATTCGCGCGGCATGAATATTATTATTACTGACGTCTCTAGCGGGCGGCACATTATTTGCTCTGTGATACATTCTTATACTTTAACAACAAAAAATACTGTCAAGATTAATTTAATTAGTGCAACAAAAAGAAAATACCGACACATTAATTATTAACTCAATTATTAATTTGTGTAAATTTAATTGGAATTAATTAATTAACGGTTCTTTTATTCAATGGCTTCGAGCTTTAAGGTTTTAAAAATTAATTAATGCAAAATAGACGCCAAACAAGTATCCCCTCTTGGTGTTACTTGAGGGCCCCTTTAGGGGACAAAATGTAGTAGCCATATAATCTATACTTATAAAATTTATTTTTCATAACTAAACGATCAATGCACAGCCAAAACTACTAGGTAAGCTGAAATTTTGAACATAGATTTATTTTGTAACGTATTTTGTAAGAAATATTTCATATTAGTAGATTGTTTGGCCACATAGCCATTTAAAAATATTAAAGTCAGTCACGCAAATACTTTGTCGTAGACATAATTTTAAAAAGTGTTTTACGGATTTCCATGAAAATGGATGAAATGGAGAAAATTGCAGTGATTAAGTTTCTGAATATGAAAGGAATGAAATAATGCAAAACGTTTTAGATGACAGTGCTCCATCATACGCTACGGTATAAAACTGAGTGGCGGAATTTTAGAGCGGCCGTACAAACATTCGGTAGGTATGAAAAAAGTGTCACGACGTCGTATATGATCGCAAAAGTGTATTATATCATTTTATTAGATCGGCTATTAAAATTACCCCGAGTAACTAATATTGTAAGCATTGCCAAAGAACTGATATTGATAAAGTTCAAAACTATTGTGTGTATTTTATGCAATACAAGCAAACCGTCCCCGGATTCGCACGGAGTTGAAATTTACAAAAATCCTTTCTTAGTAGATGGCTACATTGTAAAATAAATCTATATTCCAAATTTAGCTTTCTAGACTTAGTAGTTTTGGCTGTGCGTTAAGTCAGTCGGGACCAAAGATTTTTAAAGTATAAATGCTGTTTTTAGAACAAATTAACAGCTGCATCTTTCTAAAAATCCACATATAAATATATCCAATGAATACCGTTTTGTGTGCCCATTCGGATTTGTTTAGAATCTTCCCTTCGCCATGTGATTGTCGGGTGGGGAGTCCCCGACGCAGCGCAGTGGAGTGTCACGTTGTCACCCTCACTGACCATCACCTCACCACTACTGCCGGAGTCAACAATGTCCGGTGGCACTAGATTATAGACATAATTATACATAGGTATAGTATATATCTTAATATATAAAAATTACGTGTCAGATGTTCCTCCACGATCCCTCCACTCCTGAAGGTCCTAAACTACTGAACCGATTTTGATCAAACTTTGTAACTATATGTAATTTGGTCCATCTTAAAAGATAGGATAGTTTTTATTTTGAACCAGGGCGAAGCCGGGTGCGGACTACTAGTATTGTATGTTTATTAATCAAGAAATTATTAATATCGTGTCCAATCTGACATATTATAGCTATTCACAAGCAAGCGAGCAAGTAATTCACATCAGACATGTGTTATAAATCACCTTCTCCGCCTAAGATCACACTCCGTCTTATTTGCTCTCATAGACTATAGACGTCTGAAATATACATAAAAAATAGGACTAAAACTCTTTTTTCATACATTTTGCACGGAATGTGTTTTTATTTTGAGGCGGTATGAAGTTTTTCGGGTTAGCTAGTATGAAATAAGGTCTGGTAAACTCTGAAATGAGTAGCTATTTCATTTAAGTCATTTAAGTCAGCCCCACGTGGGGTCATCTGGCGACAGCGTCTTCACCCTCGAGGTCATTTTTTAGAGAGGTTTTCTTCCTCGCAGTCCAATGCGTAGTGCGCTGGACCCCCGACCCCACACAGTGTGGGGCTACGGGTTCATATGGCTGTGCAATGCCCGCCCTTAAAAGACCAGGCAGCCACATGCCAGTTTTTGTCCGTGCCAAAAACCAGCGACCCTGGGCGGGTTGCTGCATCTATTTTTTTACATTAACGGTGATCGTCACGTAATATTTTGTTAGGAAAAATATTATAAAAATTCTATTTATAAATTATCCTGGGGTATGATTTATGACAGCCGAAATTGTTATTTACCTATGCCAAAGCAAAAAAAATTCTTCCAATATTATAAAGAATTTATAATTTATAATATGATAATAAGTTGGTTGAAATATTAATATATTTATTCTATTTTTTTTAACTTTCCATGCATTTCAAGCAATTTAAGAACTTTTTAAGATTTTTAACCTTCAAGTATTTTGCTTTTTAACCTTTTTTTGTTAGCGGTCTCTAACATTTCAATCACGCTGCATTCAATTATTTTGTTTTTAATACAAAATTTCACTTATTTTCATCAATTCACTGATCAAATATCTTACTAATTCGTCTATTAAAAAACAAAATGAATATTGACATAAACCTAGAACTTCGAATAAGCAATATTGAAATATTTTTTTGATCGGCTCATAAAGAATCTGCCTCTACCGTGTCGGCAACCAAGCATTCGCCTTCTGGTCTATCACTAACTTGCCCTTGCAAATATCTTATTCAGAGGAAAATTTCCATTCTGAAGCTGACTCTATACACTTTTAAAAAGGGCTTTTGTTCCGCAAATTGCGAGTTTAAACAGATAATTTTGACTGAATAGCGGCGGCGGACTAAAACGGAGCTTCAACTCTGTGTGCACTCTCAAATAAAACCAAAATAAAATCTAATGTAGAGTCAACAATAGATATTTATTTCGAAATTCACGAGACTACTGCACTGTTTGTTAATCAAAGTAATCATGCAAGAAAGACCAAGTATAAGTCTAGGCTATGGAGACAGCTCCTTATCTAATTGTGTGATAAATATAGAGACAGACTATTCTACCTGTCGTCTTTTAATACGTCTATCATTGTGTAGACAATCCTATTAAAGGATTAACACATTACCCACAATTTCATGATAAAGTAAACACTTGATTATAAATAATATGTGAACTAAATTACTCAAGATCTACGATTTTTTGAACAAAAGAAACTCTATGATGGAAGGCTTAAACTCAGTCATTAAAAATTTAAGTAGTGGCAAGGCACACTGCGTTTTGCAGTCATTTGGGCAGCCCGGTTGGCGGCAGTAACCACCCCCTTACAGAAGACCACCGTGAAATAACAGCACGTTGCTTTTTCGGTGAGTGAGTACTAAGAAACGCAGTGTTCCCTGCCACTGCTTTTCAAATCCAGAACAGAGTCTACTTTGAAAAGTTCATTTACAAAGTTGCCGGCGCCGGGAATCGAACCCGGTGCCCCTGAGACGTTACGCAAGCACCATTAACACTCATCTAACGGGCTGCTAGAAAGTTTGCTTTACCTGAAAAGCACTACAGTGTCCTCACAAGCTACGTTGGTTGACTTTTTCGACAGACTCTACCTACATGGTTATGAAAAACAGTGCAGTGGTTAATTAAATTTAATGAATTAACATTAATTAATTTAAATAATAATAATTAATTATAGACATATAGCATCATTGCGTGCTGACCGACAACCTGAAGATGATACGTCTGTGTAATCATCGGTTCCGTATTGATTTGACACATATACTGTCCACCATCTGTAGGCCGCACGTCGCGTAGAGTCAATGCCCACGTCTGCAAGTCTCCTCTAGCAATGGCGACTCGATGGTTTTTCGTGATCACATGGGGGCCAATTGTGAGGATGGTTTGAGTGTCCACCCTCAACCACGCCACCTGTCAAGAGAAGTATATGTATATATTAAGGTGAGGTAAAGTGGATAACATCGCTTTAAAATTTATTTAGTTGAACTGCAATGGTCACTCTTTCGCTTAAAAAAACTACATTAAAAAGCTAAACATATCGTTCTCATACTAATTTAATTAAGTAGTTGATTCCGGCTTCAAGTATTCTTAATTACCCACTAAGTACCGTTAATTAAACTAGTTTAAAATAAATTAATGTATTGAATTATTTTTTTTATAATTGTTATGTAATTTCAGTTAATTAATATTGTCAATGAATTAATATGAGGACATACATATATAAAAATAACAATATTATTTTTTGGAGTAGGAACTAAACCAATTCATTTAACAATTTTCATTTAAAATCTATTTAACGAAAATATTGATAAAAAGTGCAATCGAGTGTTATAATAGGATAATGTCATCAAATTCTCTCTACATTATCCTTCGTTTTATAAAGGATTGACTTTTGTTGGCGTCGCTGGGACTTAGGATAAATTGCCTGACTCACTTATACCATATTATTTCGTAGTCAACAGAACGATCGCAAAATAAGAGCAAATCATAAATTGAGTTTCTGAAAATAATTGTTACATTGCAAAAAATCTAAAAAATAAATACCCGCAACTCTGTCCGCGTTGAAAAATAAAAAATATATAATGACTGACAAAATATATGAACAATATAACGCCCGGCACCGTTATTGCTGCCAGCTATTTATACTGATTATTATATTATTATCATCATCATCATCATCTCAACCAGGACGTCCACTTCTAAGATAGGCCTCCCCTATAAATTTCCAATAGGACCGGTCAAAAGCAGCCTGGATCCACTTTCGACCCGCGGCCCTTATCAGGTCTTCTGTCCACCTTGTGGGTGTTACGTGCGAAAAGTACTTTTTTCTCTATGAAAGGTGCCTTTTATGTCTTGCTCTGTATGCAAAATTTCATGATGATCGGTTGAGTAGTTTTTTTTATTCGTATACGGATACGGATACGGATAGCGGTTGACCTCAATCTCGCATGATGATAGTTTAGCAGTACTATCCTATTCATTCTGTTCTTAAGGCGTTCCACTCTTAAGGCGTGAAGGCCTAACAAACAAACAAACTCACTAGGTATACAATTAACAATTACTCTCAATTAATAATTAGTGAAAATTAACAATTACTCTCAACCTTAATCTCTCCAAAATGAGCACTTAGTGATATGTAATTTAAGATTTGGACCCTTTCAAATTCAATTATAATTTAACGGACCTCAGTTGAAAGAGAGGGGAAATGTTTAAGGTCGCAAACGATTAGCATTTAACGTAATTCACATGGTAACGCGCACACAATAGGCAGGATCAGAATCAAGCATTCAGACAACAAAGGGCTGTGACTTGTTCCACGAAAATTGCTTCCATTGCGCTGAGCAGTTCCATGTTTTATGGCTCTGGAACGGGTTCATATTTTGCAGATTCGGGGACCGCGAGAATTGCTCCAACACGTTGCGGCGTGGGAATATAATAATTTCTTCGGTACTAACTCAAGTGTAAACTCCTTTAATATTACACTCTCATATATATAGAATATTTCAATAGCATTTGACGTATACGCGTTCAACTTGAAAGTTTCTAGTCTTTGTTTGTGTTGCAAAATTGAAAGCCCGTAGGTGAATTCACCAGCTTCAATTAAGTCTAATCAACTCTAATTAACCATTGGCGTATACAGAGAGTACAGACTGTACTCTCTGTATACGCAGATTCTCATATGCGGAGACTTTTGTTTTTATATGGGTTATATAAGAGACTGTAAATGGTGAAGGGAGAAATTTGTAGCAAATTTTTAAGTTTAGGTCGGCAGGCAGACTGACCAGTCCACTTGATGGCTAGTGTATTTATTTACACAAGTAACAACAAAGACGAGGTTTTTAAATATATTTCTTCAAAAACTAAGCTCACTAAACAAATAAATAAATATAAATCGGATTAAATAGTATTAGTTTTGATCATTCAAGGCCGTTGACTCTATTCACACTATTATTGTTCACAGTGTGATAGCTTAGCGAGTGTGAATGAAAACTTATTTAATAAGCATATCGCGTCCAATTGTGAATTTTTTTATGGTTTTTGATTTTTTATAATTATAAACTCATAGTGCCTAAATTATAAAGCTAACAAAATATCCATGCAGAAAATATGTAACAGCAAAATTTGTTTGAAATTCCGAGTTAGATATTATTTTAGTGCTTAATTATATCGAGTGAAGTATTTATAAGGAGTATTATAAATCGTGTATCTGTATCAGAAAGCTGTCTTTTTACACATGGTAACCTCAATAGTCACATATATTTTTTCACATCTACATATATTAGCGTAATTTTAGAAAAAAAAAACATAATCTGATATGACAAATTTTTGGAGTGAGCCTTCAGAAAGAAGTGAAATAGTAGAAGATCACAGGGAAGTTCTGCAGCCATAAATTGCATAGCCGTCTGGCGGCATTTACCACACCACCTTAGAAAAAAGTTACAAAAACGTTAAAGCATTGACGAGAAATAACATCACGTTAAACCCTATATTTTAATGTTACTAGATTGCGGTAGACAGTTTGCCTGTCTGCAACCAAAAACCATAAAACCTCCAAAAGCTACACCCAATTATTCCCAGAACAAAAACTGACAAGCATATTAAAATATCGACTCAATTTACCAGATATCGGCGACACATTTCACAGAGCCTGCTGTCCTAAATGGTGTAACTTTACCTACATAATTGCTCTTTGGAGGGACGCAAATGTGGTGCCGACACTTCGCCTTAATATTTACGAGTGTAAGGCGTTGTGTTCGAGGTGAACCTTTCCTATGAGCTGACGTTACGCATTGAATGGAAAGGCATTACTGAAGGAAATGAGTTATGGAAACTATTAGTCCCACTAATGGAAAGCGTAAATGCTGGTAACTAGACAATTTCGTACCTGTATTATGCGAAAATGACGTCAAAGCGTCTAGTGTGTTTATGTACAGGTAGCCCAAATTGGAAACTATGTAATGTAATATAGATGTTCTATATATGTATCTTATAATACTAAACGAGAAATTCTTGTACGCCACGACGATCTTGCAAACGGCTCTAACGATTTTAACGAAAATCTAGAAATCGATCTGTCAGGGTCTTATATATTATCCTGAATCTCCTATTTTCATGTGTGAGTCCGAAGTAATATTATAAATGCGAAAGTAAGTTTGTTGTATTATAAAACTACTGAAAAAATGTATTCAGAGCAATAAATATTTAACTTCATAGGTTTTAACACCTAAAGAAAAGGGGTCTGGATGAAGTCACGGGCAAAAGTTAGTTACAAATATTGTTACTTTTTAAAAAGGCGAAGAGTTTTATGTAACTTGTATTAATAAATATATTTATTATTGACACTAGGTATACATAAGATCGAAATGTATATTATTTAGTTAGCTGATGTCTATCCCCACAGTAAAAAACGAACACGTAATAAAAAAGTAGTTACTGGATAATTTTTGCTACGCATTGAGAACGCGAAATGTTCCTTCGAAAAGATTTTATTTGAAATTCAATTAGTGAATAGAAAAAATATTTCATTTTTAGGATACGAAGCTAACGAGAAACTTGCGGTCAAAGTAGCGCTGTTTTTATTTAGATTGTCTGGACTATCTTTTTCGGTAACGTTTCTTTTAATGAAAAAATAAAAAATAAAATGTTTGACTACGAAACACCTAGTAAAAAGAATCCTTTCATTGCTATGTCGTTTTGAGCTCCAATTTACGAGCCGGCGGTCTCTGTTATTCAGGACATACGCGGGTAGATTTTAGGTGCTCTCTGTGAGAAAACTAAATACCAAGCGCAACGGAATTCTGTTTTTTAGTATGTGTTACTTAAGTTTATATAAGTTGCGAGACCGATGGCAAAAATGAGATTTTTTTAATATTATATTATATATAGAATTATAAAGTATTAAATCCGCCGACGACGAACGAGTAGCGATTAAAGCTAGAAACTAAAAACGAGTTGGCGAACAGCGAGAAGCGAGTGTGTAGTTTCGATAGTTTTGTCGATTATGTATACGTAATATACTATTTAATTACCTTGTAACCGTTCAGATTGTCCACTTTGCAAGTGAGGGTTGCGTCTCTTCCAACTACCACTGTCACGTTGGTTCCAGGCCCCACAAACTTCGGTTCATCTGAAACAAATTCTTAATTAATTTATAAGGTGATGCATGTGTGACGCAGATAATTTCAACAGAAGTTACTGAGTAATAAATTTTTAATAACTAAGTAAGAAACGCCACAATAATTCCATCACTTATTCATTTACCGTAAGAAAACAATTAAACGACTAAAAGTTAATAACAATTTTTAAAATACATTATTAATATTGACCAGTGCGTTGGTCCGATGATTAGATGAGTTAGCGAGCTAACTCAAACTACTCAAAGGTAACATGTAAAGATTAAATTTTTTAGGCGCGATTTCACCATACTCTGTTCGTATTTAACAGACGTTTCAGTATGCGAGTGACAGCGCTTTAAAAAAAGAATTTTTCTAAACTACTCAACGGATTTCGATATGATCACCAGATCTGAAATCACTAATTTTTTTTTGTGATAGTCAGCGGCTTTACTATCTTTTGCAATTGTACAAATTAAAAAAAAGACAGAAAAAAGATAAAAAAGACAAGTTTGTGTATATAATTTGCAGAAAAAAATGCTGAGTCGCTATTTTCGGATAATTGGTATAAATCACAATCGAAAATGTTTGAAGCACGTTGATATCCATTTCGTTAAACTAATGGTCTGATAATGGCTTATTTATTTAAAGCTAATGGCTTATCTACTTAATTTTAGACGTATTGTTTTTTTTTTAGCAAATATTCACCTTCACTTTAATTCATTTATTATAACGCATTTTAACAAAGAGTACCATTTTTAATCCGAATATTTACAACCCGCACTTTACCAATTTTTCAAAGCAGTACGAGTATTATGGATATTGTGTCAAAATAAATTTCAAAGTGCAATGGTTGTTATGCTTATTATAATAAACTGAATGCTTAAATTACTGTAGACTTTACAAATTCTTATGACTATTCCAGTGGTGTTACCGGTTGAGGATGTTAAAACGAAAAGAATCGACCTTTTTTGTTCCGGGTAGGTAATGTTATCAAAAAACCTAGGTAACTTCGTCATGATTTCTCTGTCCATCTTATATTCTCCAACTCAAATATCGTAAATCGATTTTTGTAAGCATCGAAATACACTTGAAAATAAAAATCGTTAAATGTTAATTAGAATCTTTTTTACTTCCTAGGTAACCCGAATATACTTAATACATATACTCGTATGCTAACTACGTTGTGGAATTAACGCTAACATTTGCATTTAAGTAAGTCCTCTTTTAATACCGATAAACTCGTATTATACAAATAATAAATTATACTTTAAAAATATTTAGTTTTAAGCACGGATCAATAGGTACTCGCTTTGGCGATCTTTGTATGAATGTTTACTTTGCAGTTGAACACTTGTTCAAATATATACGTTTTACTTGTTATAAGTAGGTATAAGTTGGATTTGCTCACCGTGGGAACTAACAGTAAAGTAATTAAGCCTAAGTCTTATCACAGTTTTACAAATATTTACTAAAAGAGGCAACTTTGACAATTAATTATTTCGATAAACTTGGCTTTGACAATGAATGTTATTTATGTTTCTTGAAATTAGCAGAAAAACTAATTGAACTAAATTTCACTTAGTGAAATTCGAAGCGTTTTAAACTTTTTTATTTTAATATGTAACTATATATTTTAAAGGAATAACCCAAATAATGCAATGGACAATAAAGATGCTCTGGGCAAGATATCTGGCCCCTGGCAGAATATCGGTGTTGTGGTCTGTATTGTACAGCAACTTTTACTGAGTCAGGGTACAATTTCTTTACATTTTTATCTTTTCTATTATATATTATTTATATTTGTATTTTTGACGTTTTTTGTATTTGTGTAAGGAATAAATGTTTTTTTCCTCGAAATGTCCAAAGCTGAGATGGAAATTAATCGATGTGGTAACTAATATATGAAAAAAATGGAAAGACGTCATCTTTTAAAGATCCGCAGTAAACTCCATGGTTTTGCTGGGGGTAACAGAAGACGGTTTCCAAATTGGATTGTGCAGTAGGTTTTAATGGAAGCTTCTTGGGATTTCTCAAAATAGCAAATAAGTAGATAAAAATATCATTGACATGGCCAATTTCCGTAAAATATTTTAAACATCTATGTACATATATAATAGGCATAATAGGTCCAATTCGTGAATCCGGTAACAGACTGTGTATCTAAGTATATCGTCAGATTTAGGTATTGTCTGCACTTTTTAAAACAGTAAAATACTTTAATTTAACTAATATGGTTTAAAAGGGCACTACTATACACATATACCACAGTCTGTGGCCACATACCACAGTCTCGAACTAATAGATTTATCACTCGAACTAATAGAAACTCTTATTGTTAAATAATCGGCTTAAACCCTTATGGCCGCAGCACAAGTGTTAAAGTTTATTTAAAAACAACTTATTTTTTAAAATAAATACTAAGATTATGTACTGCGTATTCTTTGTGCTTTACTTGAAGCCGGGTACGCTTAAAGTAGAGAACAACAAACATTGAAAGCTCTTAAATACATACTAGTCTAATTAATAATGTTAAATTTTGCGCTTAACTTTGTAGATACGTTATGTGGTAATTTTGCACATTAAGTTGTAGATAAGCATTAAAGTTATACTTACTTAATCCTTATTTACAATTTCTTTTGATATTATTTCATGATATATATTAAAAAGTAAATTAAATACAGACTAACTAGTAATAGCATACGTGCTGTTGTGTTTCGGTGAGTGAGTAAGGGATTCCAGAGCCCATTTTCCTATTCCTTTCCTATCCCTTATACATAATCCTACTGAAGTCGGCAGCGCACTTGCAGCACCTGTGGCGTTGTTTGTGTTACAGGCGACGGTAGCCACCTACCATCAAGTGGACTGTCAGCTTGCTTAAAACGTATAAAATTAATAGACGGCCTATTAGATGTTACTATTAGTTACTACTCCATATTTCCAATTTGTTGAATTGAGTACGTATAAAATTAAATGTGTGATGGAGAGAAAAGATAGACGATATATTATATTAGTTGTAATGTATCAATCAATGAAGCACAATTAGTCGGTTGTAAGGGAGTTGTAAGGATATATAGCCAAGACATATATGTAGAACGTAGTCTCTAGCATCACTTATTTACAGAATAAAATGAAACTGCACACATCCGAAAATTGTATTGTACGTGCAAGGCGTTGTACTGTTTCTGTGAATAATCTGCCTAAAGTTCCTCGTGTAGAACGACGCACTAAAAGCTTTTAAAAAAGAAATTTTAACATTACTTGAACAACGAGCGAATCTATAGACTATCTTTCTTATAGACATGCTTCCTCTTTGTATATGAATTTTTTTTTCAGATCAGAGCTCACCACATGTCCCAGGTATTTAAATTGGTCTACTCAAGAGCATACCATTCCATCTTATAGGTGATATAGTATCAGGACACTTCCACTTTGACAGGATATAGTATCAGGACCCAAGCATTGACTTTTTCTGATGTCACATATTCTATATATATAAGAATATATTCTGATATATTCTAATATATTCTGATATATTTCCGATGTCATTTTTTTGAGGTCATGAATGAGAGCATATTTTTCACACGTGCTAACAGTCACACCAGATAGTGTGACACGGAGGAATAAAAATCTTCTGTTTCACACTAGTGTGACAGAATGGTGCGACAAAGAGTCTGCACCGTCTGCACCCTTATTTTTTATGTTTTGTGTACAATCGAATCTGTGGATACAAACTAACGACCCGCATTCTTTGATTAAATGGAAAGAAGAAAAAGTGCAGAGACGACATCCAATTCGCAATCGCTGACAAGTCCACTCGACGGTTCGTTTTAAGTATTTTTCTCTTTTTAATGTTTAACTAGTTCAACTGCGTAACATATAACTTAAATAAACTCCACGCCACTACATCACGATTATTTAACTCTGAACGCGGTTGCTCTGTCTACAGCAGCATTATGAATATTAAAATATATCTATTATAGTAAGCATTTTTTTTAATTTAAATGTAATTCTCCATTTTTAAGTAGAAGAACAATCATACTAAAACGTAGTCTTGTTAAAGTTGCCTAAAACCCACTTTAAACTTGTAAGAATTTGATTCTTTGAAAAAAATATGTAAAGCAATACAACGCTTGATATTATAGGTACTTTTGCCAAGCATTAGATCTTTATTTAGATCGGATAGGCATAATGCTGCTTTTGTTCTTTAGTTATTACTTGGCCAAATTTCATCTGATAGACAAATGAAAAAAGTAAAGAAAATTGACAATGATCGAATTCTTCAAAAACTCCCACTTACATCTTAAGTGCGAGTTTAACGTGGAAATAAACCATCATAAGAAAGAAAACCCGAATTCTGAGAAGTCATTTAGAATGCAAAATAATGCCGATATACCTATATAATGGTGTATATCGTCTTATGGAAGTTAAATACAAAAACTAATTGAATTTTTCATAATAAAAAAGAAATGTAAATTCATTTACAACGCTACGAGCTACGTGACCGAAGCGCTACGACTCGTAGCATCCATGCTACGCAATTACAACTTACAGAAATTATCGTAGAAACAATTTTAATTGCATACAAGCTTTTGTTCTTGGCTTTGTCAAAGTTTTAAAGATGTTATTAAAGATAAAGTACAATTTGGTTTAAATTAATCTATATCTACTTTAATATTATAAAATAAAATTGCTATTCACTTCTGTCTATTTTTTCGCTAAATTTTTTAAACTAACCAAAATATTTTGATAATATTAAAGTAAGGAGAGATTAACGAGGAAGGTTTTTGTATACCTTGTGATTACTTTGTCTATATATAACTTGTAATATTGTGCCATTATTTTTATGTATTTATATTCGCCTATATCTTTTTCATTATTTTGTTTTATATATAGTGTATTATGTATATTAAATAAACGGAAGTGTAAATTATGTAAATTAAATTAAATGTAAATAAGTATGTAAGTAATGTAGTAAATTATAAAACAGCGTCCGCGGAAGATCAGCGTCGTAGCTCGTGCTAGGACTACATGCTGAGCGGAGACCATTTTGATACAAAAAATTGTAAAATGTCAATTATAAACCAATTTTCTATTGTAAAGTACCAAATAAACAATTTTTATTTCTTTCTTTCTATATAATTTGTAGAAAAAAATGCAACTGTGCGAAGCCCCTCCGGACCACCTGTACCATTAGACAGTACCATTGCTGGGGCCGGAGCTCTTGTAAATATTATAAAATAAAGTTGCTGTCCGCTTCTGTTTGTTCTTCTGCTACGGTATTTTGATAAGCTTTTCACTAATGGAAAGAGTGACAAGCGACGAAGGTTTGTACAATAATTTGCATTTGTTGAAAAATTTGCATTGTGGCAAAAATCAACAAAAGATAGTAAACAGATTAACAGTCTTAATATTTTTAGCTAAATTATAAGTTTTTGTGGCATATGTCGCGTATATACAATTATAAAGACATATGCCACATATAATATATAAAATACGTGAATCTTCAATGTATACATTATTTTGATATTATTTTTACTATCCTTTTTACTATAACTTTTCCTGGATTTGTAAGATTAGAATCAACTCTAACTAAATAGAAGCCTTTTTTTAAATAAGGGCGTCAACAAATAGTTATGGTCACTTATTTAGCTAGCGCTCTCTAAATCTTAATTACCTACTTAAATTTAATACCTACTTGTTCGAGACCTACAGCGGCATCTGTTGACTGATCAAGGCAACGGGTGTATCGTCTACCCCACATAATCTTTTAATATATATGTCACCCACTTACCTCACGCATTAATATATAATTGTAATCCCTTTTGTAAATTTATCTAACAATATATCACGTCGTTTATGAAAAGTCTACATTTTATTTCGAATTCCGCAAAATCATCACCCAAGAAGTAAATAAGTCAACTGGCTCCAACATATTGGTCCTTCTGAGCCAAATATCATATTGATTCTTCTTCGCCGAACAATATTTCCGAGAAGCAGCACCTCTGGAAAATACTACCGCACATTTGGAGAAGACAAAGCGCACTGGACATTTCTTCTTGGACGAAAGAGAACGACCGTGATATCCGTGGGACAGTGAAGAATATCCGCTAGCAGCTCATATCCCGCTAGTACGAGCTGTATTCGCTTCATGGCTAAAAGACGCACGTGAGTACCTTGGCTTTTTCTATATAACCAAAATGGGGCTAGATACCGTAGTTGAGAACAAATCGCGCAGTAAATCTCCAGCTAGGCCCATTTGTGACGAAGAAAATGAGCCATTTGTTAGTCAATTAATAAAAAAACGCGGCATAATTAAAGCTAGACTTACAAAGTTCGCAAGCTACCTACAAAACTGTAACGATAATTTAAACGCATTAACTGCTTCCTCTTTAATTCAGTTAAGGTTACGCGTACAAGGAGCCAAGAGCCTGTCCACCGAATTTAACGATCTTCAAACGCAAATTGAAACAAATGTCTTTGAATCAAATCTCGATGATCAGTTATGCCAGCGTGATCAGTTTGAGGATGGTTACTACGGTGCAATGGCTCTGGCCGAGTTCATACTCAACAGTAGTGAGACCGCTCAGAGCCCTTCATGTTTGCAAAAAACAATAAACACGGTTAAGTTGCCTACAATATCGTTGCCTACTTTTGACGGTTCATATGATGACTGGCTTGCATTCAGGGACACTTATTTGTCACTTGTTCATAATTCAAAAGACCTATGTGACATTCAAAAGTTCCACTACCTCAAGTCATCACTAGTAGGGGATGCATTGTTGGTAATAGACGCGCTCGAACTAACAACAAGTAACTACTCAGTGGCATGGGAGCTCCTTCTTAATCGTTACAACAACAATAGGTTATTGACGCACAATCATATCAAAGCACTATTTACAATGCAATCTTTGCCTAAGGAATCACACATATTTATTAGAAAATTAATTGACACTACACATAAAAATTTACGCGCTTTAAAAATCCTAGGTGAGCCTGTTTCATATTGGGATACTTTAATTATTTATATTTTAGTTTCGAAGCTAGATAGGACTACCGAACGCGAGTGGGAGCAATATAAAAGTAGTCTTGCTGGCAGCGATTCTGAAATTAGAATTAAACTGGATGATTTACTGCAATTTCTAAAAAACCGTGCTGACATGCTAGAAACATTACAGGCGTCGCAAAGTACGAGTTCCCGCGATAAATACGAAGTAAACAAAAAACATGTCAATGCTTCTTATAGTAACAACAAAGTACACTGTAATGTTTCCACCAATAATAAACGGAATAAATCACAACGCGTATCGAAATTTGCATGTCCAATGTGTAAAATGAATCATCCACTTTATTCTTGTGTCAAGTTTCTTGAAATAGATTATGAATCTAAATTAAATTTAATTAAAAATAATAATCTATGTGAGAATTGTTTACGTGCAGGTCATTCTATAGATTCATGTTGGTTCGGACCATGCCGAAAGTGCACTAGTAAACACAATTCTATTATTCATCCACCAGGCGACGATTGCATTCGCTCCGCCCCGCGGAATACCTCAAGCCCCGCGACGTCTAGCTCAGCCGTGTCTATCAATGCGCACTGTCAGCACACGCACACATTATCAGCATGTGCATCGCAACGCACACAACGATCGCTTATAAAACCGGTTTTGTTATCGACGGCCCTTGTTGAAGTAGCCGATAATAAAAATAATTATCACACCGCGCGCGCACTACTTGACAATGGGAGTCAAAGATGCTTTATAACAAAATCATTAGCTAATTTATTATGCGCGCCATTAGTACAGTCCACTCACGAAATACGCGGTGTAGGTAATTCTGTGACACAGTGTACGCAACACTGTAATGTACAGATAAAATCGCGCATTAATACCTACACAACTAATTTACATTGTTTTGTTTTACCAAAAATAACCGCTACTATGCCAACTGTATACGAAAATCGCGCAAGTTTCTGTATTCCAGATAATATACAGTTGGCTGATCCGCAATTTCTCGATTTCAAAAACATCGACATGTTAATAGGAGCCGATAAGTTTTGGGATCTACTTACGCAGGGTAAGATAAGGTTGCATAATGGACCTTACTTGCTAAATACTAAATTAGGCTGGATAGTATCAGGTCCTATCAATTTAAACGCACGCATTGAAGACCACATCCAGTGTAATTTCACACACACAACAGATTCATTGTTACGACGGTTCTGGGAGATTGAGGAGTTGCCTACGACTCGGAACGCATTGACTGACGAGGAGAAGGCTTGCGAGGAGCATTTCGTACGCAACACTACGCGCAAAAGCGACGGACGGTTCTGCGTCAGCATGCCACTCAAACAGTCACCCGAGGTGTTAGGAGAAACGTATCCTCAAGCTGAACGGCGTTTTCTGGCGCTGGAAAAACGGTTACAGCGTTCAGAAAATTATAAAAAAATGTACACGGATTTTATTCACGAGTATGAAGACTTAGGACACATGAGTAAAATTTCATCGTATGATTCACCATATTTTATTTTACCCCATCATGGTGTGTTTCGCGAGCATAGCACCACCACGAAACTTCGCGTTGTTTTCGATGGCAGCGCAGCATCCACATCTGGCACGTCACTTAATGACCTACAGATGGTAGGACCCGCTATCCAAGGCGACTTGTTATCTATTCTTTTACGTTTTAGGCAGCATCGATACGTAGCCTGTGCGGATGTGGCCAAGATGTACCGCCAAGTCCTAATAGCTGAACAGCAACGTGACCTACAATTAATTCTTTGGCGCGATAGCCCCGAACTGCCGATCAGTATTTATCGATTAAATCGAGTTACTTATGGCACAGCGTCGGCGCCTTTCTTAAGTGTTCGTTGTTTAAAACAATTGGCCACAGAATGCACTGACCCTGACGTTAAAGGAATAATTAACGTAGATTTTTATATTGACATGATAACTGGGTCACGTGATAAATCCGAATTAATACGGTTGTGCAAAGAAAACACGCGTACATTGCAGTTAGGTTGTTTCCCGCTTCGAAAATGGGTATTCAACTTTGATGAGTCAGCATTAGATTTTCAATCGGATAAACTATTTAATGCGCAAACGCATCGTACGTTCGATAAAGACTGCAATTCAAAAACATTGGGCATAGGATGGAACAATTATTCAGATCATTTTTATTTTAATTCGCAATATAATTTAAATTTAATAAATAACAATGAAAAGGTAACTAAACGCAGCATCTTATCTCATGTGTCACAAATATATAATCCCGTAGGGTTTTTAAGTTCAACAATAATGCAGGCGACGGTTTTACTGCAACGTCTGTGGTTACTTAAACTAGACTGGGATAACGAAGTCCCTTCTGACGTCACGCGCGCCTAGACTTAGTTTGCCGAGTCATTATCAACTGGCTTAAGTATATTTTGACGCGTTACGCAATTATTATTAGCAACTATATAAACGCGCATAGAATTGCATTATATTTACATACGCATCACAGGATGCGTACAGCGCTTGTATTTATATTCGCACAATTAATTATGAGTTACAGGTATCATCGCGCTTATTATGTTCAAATTGGAAAGTATCGCTTTAATATCTTATCAATACCGCTAGCAGTGAACCTATAACACTATTCCCATTTAAACGATTCTCACAGTTCTCGCGCATGTTGCGCGCTGCTTGTTATGTTTTAACTTTTTAAGATTTATTCAATACGCGCAATAAAAACAACAAGCGTACGGGTAACATCGATGTCGAGGAGCTGGGAGGATCAATCAACTTGTTAACCAGGCTGGCTCAGGTGGAATCTTTCCCAAATGAAAACCAGCTATTGGTTGATACACATACACACTCGCACTCACACTCACATTCACACTCACACACTCACACACTCACTCACACACTCACACACACTCACACACACACACACACTCTCTCTCACACTCACACACCCTTAAACCTAAACGCAATTAAGTAAGCTAAATTTATTTATCGATGACCACCGCATCATGCGAGTCGGCGGTCGCATTGGTTATTCACAAGAATTTTCATTTAATAAAAAACATCCGACTTTAATAACTAGTAAACACTACTTTACGCTTTTATTATTTCGCTATGAACATAGAAAACTTCTACATGCCGCACCACAAGCTTTACTATTCGAATTACGTAACACTTGGTGGCCGATAGGTGGTAGGAATCTTGCGCGAAAGGTTTTTTATGATTGTGTGCTTTGTAAACGATTAAGAGGGAAAACCCTTACTCCGCTGATGGGTAACCTACCGGAGGAGAGAATTACGCCTACATTTCCCTTCTTTACTTGTGGCGTAGATTACGCTGGCCCCGTCTTCATATTGAACCGCAAAGGCAAGGGTGCTCGAACGATTAAAGCTTACATTTGTTTATTCGTTTGTTTCGTCACGCGGGCTATTCACTTAGAGCTCGTGAGCGATCTATCTACTGGAGCCTACCTTCTTGCTCTTAAACGCTTTATAGCTCGACGCGGAAAACCGGCAGAGATTTTCTCTGACAACGGGAAGAACTTTGTGGGTCTAATGCATGAATTTGGCAATTTTCTAGCAAGATGTAGTAATGATATTATTAATTACGCGACTAGTGAGAACATTAAATTTCGTTTCATACCTCCATATGCTCCTCATTTTGGTTCTATATGGGAAGCTGGGGTAAAATCATGTAAGTTTCAGCTTCGCCGTGTTGTGGGAAACGCTCATCTCACTTTTGAAGAATTCAGCACAGTATTAACGCAAATTGAAGGGGTCCTAAATTCACGCCCTTTGTCCCCAATGTCGGCTGATGCGCACGATTATCTACCTCTGACACCTGGACACTTCCTGGTCGGCCGTGCTCTGACGTCGCCTGCCTCAGAAGATCTTCAGCAGACGCCTGTGCATCGACTTAACCGGTACCAGATGGTGGAGAAAATAAGACAACATTTTTGGGAGCGCTGGGCCAAAGAGTACATTTCCGAGCTCCAAACGCGATCCAAATGGAGGGTCAATTGTGAAGACTTGCCGCTAAATACGATGGTCCTAATGCAGGATGATAATCTACCTCCTCTTAAATGGCATTTGGGCCGCATAATCAACACGATTCCTGGAAAAGATGGCGTTTCAAGAGTAGCGGACATTCAAACTGCATCCGGCATCGTGAGACGCGCATATACGAAAATCTGTCCATTGGTGTCACAGCGAGATGATTCTAATGGCACCGAAGACAATCATTCCTTTTGAAAGTCAGATCTTTCAAGGCCGGGGGCATGTTCGAGACCTACAGCGGCATCTGTTGACTGATCAAGGCAACGGGTGTATCGTCTACCCCACATAATCTTTTAATATATATGTCACCCACTTACCTCACGCATTAATATATAATTGTAATCCCTTTTGTAAATTTATCTAACAATATATCACGTCGTTTATGAAAAGTCTACATTTTATTTCGAATTCCGCAAAATCATCACCCAAGAAGTAAATAAGTCAACTGGCTCCAACACTACTTAACATTTAAAAAAATAATACTAAATATACCTTTAGCTTCAATTCCGTATAACAGTAACGCTGCTAAAATAAAATAAAGAGTACACATTTTCAAATAATCACTTAAAAGCCACAGATCTACCAAAAATATGTCACCAAATCAACATCAGCACCGTGCGCTTTTTAAATAAAGCGTTTAAACTTAAACATCACACAAAGTTTCGTATGCAGTGGAACTTAGATTCTGCAGTGAATTTGTACGCGATCATTCAGAAACGAGAACGGCAGAGAACTGAACCGACTGAGGTATGAATATCAAGTTGTGTTAGGACCGTAATTGTACGCATGCGTTTAATATATAAATTTTTCAAATAATGAAACACAATTACTTTGGCGGTATCTCGACGAGAGAAGTTCAAGTAAGCAAATTGTTTTCAAAGAAAGCTTTCAACGAGTCCTAAAATAGATCTTAATACGCAAACAAATTCTTTATCTAAAAAAAATAAAAACGAATCGCTGTATGTGTTACTAAGATTCTTATGAAGAGAAAAATTGGACATCCATGCGAAGCCGGGGGCGGTTCCCCAGTATACTAATAGAGACAAAAAATGAGACGAAAGTGGATTCGTTTTATCAATTGAGTATTTGAGGAAACGAGAATATATTAAAACAATAGGTACTAAATGACTAACGGATATTAAAAATGTAATACTCCCCTTTTTGTTTATTTAATAATATACAACTTTACCATTTTTAAATTGAAACTTTTGTTTTACAATATCAAGATTAAAAAACCGAAGTATTTACATGAAAAATTAATATGGCGCAACCACACCAATAGGTACCCCGTGTCTTGTGCGTTGGAGCGAGGGAACGGTCTCGGTGTTGCGCACGAAGACCGGCGCGGGTCGTAGTAGGCAGATTCTCTTGGATAGCTCTGTCGTTCAACGGTAGTTGGGCAACGCATGCGAAGACGGAGCTCTACGGAAGGGAAGGACCGCCTGGCAGAGTATCGCAATCGTGGCTTTGTGGAGGGGTTTATTCTTAGATAGCTGGTGCAAGCGGCTTCGCCCTGAAATTCTATTCTATAACTATCGGTGAATATTTTTTTTAATCGAAAGTGGTTTCGAAGATTACCTCCTACATACTAACTTTAGCTTTTTGATCTTTGTAATGTTAGAATAGATGACAAGAAGAATCAATACATTAAGATTTTGAGTGTAATGCTAATTTTTTATTAACCAAGTAGCTACGAAATATAGTTAATATTTCAATTAATAATAATCAATTATAATAAATTAGTAGTGATTAATACTACTGAGAGCACATATAATTATGTACTCTCATTCTCAAGTAACCTTAATTAAGCTAAAATATATTTGAAGGAGGTTGTTTGGTAAGCATTATGTTCTATTAGGAGAGTAATTACAATGTAATATATCAGTTGAACTAGACGTCTCCCTGGCAAGCTCACATCGAGTTACTGCCATGACCGATTGCAATACATTCGCCTTCGGAAGTACGCCAAATGCATTATTTTTTATGAGGGACCATTAACTTACTTCCCCATTTCGTCGCCTATATGGTCGGGACTTGTGAAAATGTATCATTGTTTTTTCTTCTGTTTATGGTGTACTGCGGTTGAATTGCAAGCAACAATGAACAACTGCTTATTTAAAAACTAATGATCAACGTAAATTGAATTTTGTATTGCATGCATTTTCAAGGACGTATCGCACTGCACTTTAATCGCGACCCAGATTATAAATTTTCGAAAGCGAAGCAGACTGATGTTACATGTTTATTTTTACAGTTTTTTTTTCTATTTAGTGTTCAATTAAACTTTATTCAGTTAACTGGTGGTTTAATTTTCATCCCTTGGACACTCACTGACATATTGTATTGACTTAATATTGTATTGTTACATTTGCATATATATATACAGTGTGTCCGGTCAAGAACTAGCGATATTCTAGGTTCTAGATATTCTAGGACATAAATTATAATTATTTTAGTACACAAATACACTACACACTGAGACAGCCATTTTGTTTTTTTTTCCTTGTGATATTCTCTACGTGCGCACAAAAAAATCATATCTCGCAAAATTTTGGTCACAATGCGATAAAAATAGGCTTAAATGGAGGGCAATAATGTTGTCTATTGTTTACAATACGAAACAATAGGTTTCTCATTTTACAAAAAATATTGAACTCCAAAAATCTACTGCAAATGACCGTTTTATTTTGTTACTAAAATGACAAATTTTAAGCTCTAATCAAAATCATTACAGGTACTACTAGAAATCAAAAAGCTAGTTTACAATATTAGTCTTGTCTAGTTTCAAATACTGCTTTGCTAATAATATCTGATATTCTGGAGAATTTCTGGTTATGGCAAATGAACAATAATGATAAGGGTTCACAAACATTTTGTAATTAATAGTATCTAATTAGGGATTTAATATAAGTTTTGGCACGTCCAAATTAGGTCAAAGATTGCTTTTTTCGTCTGATTCACTGCCATAGAAATAAAAGAAAAATATTAACTGACTGTTACTTGCCAACACATCTTGGCTACGGCTCGAAAGTCGCATAAAAATAATAATATGAATTTTAAATAGGATGCCAACAATTTATGCAATGTAAATAATGACATTTATATGTGCACAATATACTTTTAAGAATTGAATGGGCTTAAATATATTTACATACAAATATATATTACTTCCTACCTTGTATGAGATTTCTCCGCAGTGTGATATCGTATGGCTATAGACCAAATATTTTTTCCGTTGTTAAATCGATCAAACTAATAGTATAACAGGACGGAGTGGATGACCAAGAAAACTCACCGCGTATTACTAGGACTTTGACATGTCTTCAAAGATTTCAGTGTTCTACGTAGATTGCTGTCGATTATTTCCTTCACCATTAGGATAAGTTATTATTATTTCTATTAACATGTGAAATCAAAAAAACTTTTTAGAGGTACAGGACTGAGCTATCGTCGTAACTTTAAGTAAGTAATATATATATCAAACATTTTAGTGGCAGGGCACACTGAGTTTCGCAGTAAGGGACAAGCCCGTCTGGCGGCATTAATCAGAAGTAAGGGGCTGGTTATTCTGAGCACTTTGAAATAGCATGTATGCTCTTGTGTTTCAGTGACTGAGTAAAGGGTGCCAGAGCCTTTGCCTATTTCCTTATCCCAACCCCTTATACTTAATCCCAGTATGGTCGGCAGCGAACTTGTAGCACCTGTGGCGTTGCTTGTGTTGTAAGGCCACGGTGGCACCTACTGTCAGCCTGTCTAACGACTTTAACATGTAACTTCATGGATGGGACTGTAAAAATTAATTAAGTATATGGATATTAAATACTTTAATTAAAACATTGTGATACATTAATGCAATTGTAGTGATTTATATACGACAGCTGTAAGTAAATAATTTTAAAATTTATTTGTAGTTTAAATGCGCATATTATTTTAAGGTTATAAAAGTGTTGGCAAAGAATATTATTATAATACATTAAAAATATTTTAAAATGCATATTAATTTACGCTTAAAATTAATTCATTTTTTTTAAATAATCTAAAATTTACCCACATAAAATTTCAACTACTAAAAAAATAATTGAAAAGAACCAGCCACAGAGTAAAACGATAAATGACCCAGTAAAATGTTCTAAATTCAAAGGTTGGTTATTATGTGGTTTCGAAAGTTGAAACAAGATTTTTCGTTGTCTTAAATAACTTTTGTACATTTTTTCTGCAAAGCCACCTTCCATTGAAACGCTTAAAACATTGCTCACTGGAGCCGTCAGATGTGAATACTTTTTAAAATATATGACAGTCGGGCTGTTTACAATTTTACCAGGAATTATTTGTAGTTTCTTAAGACCGTTGTTTTGTAGTAAATAGTCGAAAACAGTTTCCTTGTTCACAGCAAGCACAAAGTCTGATGTGCCATCAGAAATCTTATCAAGAACATCATGAACATTGCTTAAACTTACGTGGACCCAATCGTTATAAATTTTCGGATCTTCAGAATAATATTCCCTTAGCGAAGATTGTCCTCCGTAGGGCAAATTATTTTTAAGTACTTCGTCAAAACTCTCAAATTTACTTCCATACAAGGGTAATTTTAGGAAACCGTAAAGTGTTGCTTGGTACACACTTCGCAATACTAAGCTTGACCATATCCAGCAATACACTATTATCATTAATTGTGGTTTCGAAGGCAATCTCAGAATGGGCAAACCAAGAAATGACATCCAAGATAAAAATAACAAGTTTTGCTTCGGCGGATCAATATTTGTCAATTTGCAAATCTTCTTCCAATATTTGCATTTCATAAATGCATTTATAAACATTATTATAACGAATGATGTAAACACAGATATCCGTAAATAAATTCTAAAAGGATACAGTAGTTTTTCCCAAGACGGTTTCTGCGCCGGAAGTCTTGCTGTCCACACCATATCCATAGAGTTGTATGTGAAAGATATCTGAAAGTTTCCGTATTTCGATGGAGTCAAAGGTGAAGCCGTCATCGAGCCTTGAGCTCGGTCGTTATAAACGTCACCTAAGGAGCCGGTCCAGTTGTTGTTCTCGTAATGACCCCAAGAACCACGAATTGGTGTTACAATAACCAAACTAGCGTTCAGGATATTCACTAGAAGATTTAAAATGTCGCCTTCTTCACCTGATGGTTCTTTAGTGTTGTTGTGCAATAACATATATGGAGGTTGTTCAAACGTTGATATCGTCAAGGGGCAAAGGTGTAAATTTTTCAATTTCTCAGGAAAAACTTGGCGGTAACACGTGTTATTTAAGCATCCGAAAAAAATATCCAAAATTTTGGCTTCGCTGTTAGAGCATTTTCCAGGCAATATTGGATCGTAGGAAAAAACAACAGATTCGTTGTCGCTGTTAACTTTTAAAAATACTACATTCACAATACGCAAATTAAATATTATTTGAAATATTTTTTTCTCGTCGCAGCTCCGATGATCTACAGAGGAGCAAACAATGATAAACTTCCCTGTATTATCGTAATGCAATTCGACAAGACGATGAAGCATGTCCGATATGTCCGAAGTTCCTTCACCGAAAATCACGATTTGTGGTATCCTGGGAAAGCGACGTGATCTAAACTTGCCATTCTCTAAAACAATTGTCTGCCCGTAGTTACTTATAAATGGTTTGACTCCAACAGTATGAATAGCTTTAAATACAATAAGAGTTATATACCGCCACTCGAAGTTATACAAAGCCATTTTGGCAGCCATTAAAGCTAATTTTGAAATAATTTCTGTTTCACTGTGTATGAACAATTCTATATTATTAAAAACAGACGTATTGTTAGAAGCCATGTTTCTTTTTAACACTGTCAACCGATGTGTTCAAAAATCTACACTGGCCGAGCAATAAATATGCTACCATCATAAACCTGTACATTATTACATTTTTAAAGAATACGGACTAAATATACCCTTTACATTCACAGCACTATTAACATTTTATTTTCTTAATGCATTTCCATCATTATTTGCACTAAATTGATACCTAAAGTATAGATAACAATCGTCCCGGGCGGACGAAAAGGAAATTATGCAGTTTTTTAACGGAATTTCAGTCTGATATTTTAGTCCTATCGTGAAAATATGAACAACTATTTAATTTTCTTAGAAAATATAGTTTTAATTACGTGTAAAGAAACTTCTATAATAAATAGAACCATACATAGAATCCATCCAATGAAGATTATGACGTAACAACCAGAATAATGACTTAAATTGAGAGGTATTTTGCCATCCATTTCTTTGGGTGTGGATTTGATTTCGTATTTTTTAAATATTTTTTCGGTAATTACGGATTCAATTAGTCGTGTTAATATCGCATTTACTGGTTTGACGAGTGGAGAAAATTTTTTGTAAAATATAGCCGTGGGTGAGGATACAATTTTACCTGGTATAATATGCAAATTTACGTTATGTTTATCGGTAACTGTAGCTATAGTATCCAAGATCATGGCTAGAACAAATTTCTTTTTTCCTGCGGATATAGCCAGTGTTGTAGGCATAAGGTTATCGCTTTTAACATTAATCCAACTGTTGTAAATATTTTGATCTTCAATGTAGAACTCTTTTAGAACTTTACCCCCACCAAATGAGTAATTAGCTTCAATTGCTTCCTCTAAAGACTCAAACCCAGCGTAGTGCATTTTATTTTTTAAGGCACTTATTAGACTCGTCTGATAATATGTTCTAAGAAAAAACAAGTACCATATCCAAAATAAAACTAAATGCATAAAAATGGACTTTGTAGGAAACTTTTTGATAGGTTGACCCATTGCAATCGTCCACATATAATAAAATGTGGTTGAAGATAAATTTTTAGTAATACATTTTGGACAAAATAACACAAATAAATTGCTCTTTAAGAGTAAGAAACATGCAAACAAAATTATAACAAGTGAAGCTATGGCAAGTTGAATTTCTGATTTAATAGGGCGTAGCAGCCTTAACCAGGATGGCTCCAATTCTGGTGGTACTGTTATCCATATGAGGTTCTGGCTTTTGTAACTTTTTGATATGTGGAAGTATGTGTATCTGGTCGTCGTTATTATCGCAGATGTCATACTCATATTAGCCAAGCCATAATACACGTCTCCAAGAGATCCGGACCAATTTCCATTATCATATAAAAAGCCCCAGCCTTCATTATCTTCGGGGAGAATGATTTTTAAAGT
This sequence comes from Synanthedon myopaeformis, assembly GCA_944738685.1. Classification (NCBI taxonomy): domain Eukaryota; kingdom Metazoa; phylum Arthropoda; class Insecta; order Lepidoptera; family Sesiidae; genus Synanthedon; species Synanthedon myopaeformis. Next base: position 7,891,069 of record OX122921.1, on the reverse strand, counting down.
TGCATTCAAGCCTTCGACTATTAGATTTAAAAGATCTCCATCGGCGCCGTTCACTTTTCCATCCGCTATGTTCATAAATGGCATTTGTATAAATGTCGAGACAATTATCTTGCATGTATGCATATTTACTAATTTTAATGGAAAAAAGTTTTCAAATTTAACAGCTCCATCACATTCTGTAGAAGTACACACAGTTTTTAATAGTACTGGTTTACTGCGCTCACATTTGTCGTCCAGATTCACAAAATATGTGTACGCAAGTATATTTCTTGTGTTTATGTCAATTTTTATGAAAACCACATTTACAATTTTATGATCCCAAAACACTTTAGCGGCTTCCTCTTCATTACAAGAATTTATTGAAAAACAAGGCACTATGAATTTTCCCGTATTATCGAAATTGTTAACTTGGATCCAGTCTAGTATTTCAACAATACTTTCTATATCGTTACCAAACAAAACATATTGTTGACAATGATCCAGCCACGGATAGTAATATAGTTTATTTACAATAACACTTTTCCCGTATAAGCTCAGAAACACTTCAATTCCATACCATAATGTAGAATTAAATAATACTAAAGTGGAATGGTTCCATTCAAAATTATCTAGCACTATACTGGCTACACACTCTGATATTTCTTTAATGTGTGATACACTATTGGGCAAAAACAAACTCAAATTAGTTGTGACCATCGTGATGTTTCTTTAACAATAATTTGAATCAATACTGAATAAAGAAAGCAATTTTGAAATGAAACGTAATGAAAATGGATTACCTTCGTGGTAGATTAATCGTTAGTTATCAATACTAGTTTGTCATTAGGTTGTGCTTGTGTTAATATCAATAATTGTCATTTATTTTTTATGTTTTGTAAAGCAATATGATGCGGTACCTACAGCGCATTTATAATAATAGTTTTAAAAAATATTAAAATTACATTATTATAAAACATAATTAATATTATGGATTTAGAGCCCCTGATTAGGTAAGTGTATAGATATTACATTTATATTTCTTAAAACAATGTAACGCTCGCGGTATACAAACAACCAACACACTTTCGTTTTAATATAGTATGATTATGGAGCCAATGTTGACTTAGGGCTATGTGACACCATAAAAACTGTTATTAATATTTTAGGTGCTATATTTATACTTGAAAAAGTAACAAACATCCATTTTCTCTTTTGCGTTGATAATATTACTAGCATTTGCCGGCGACTTCGTTTGCCTGTCTCTCTATAGTATATTTTCCTTTACTTTAAAAAACAAGGACTGACTTTCAGATGGTCAGTTTTTCAAATCCTCAGACTTACAAATTGTACTCTCAATCAAATAAAAATATGTTTATTTTTTAAAAGATTAATCAACAACTAAAATAAAAAACTTAAATATTAAATTCTGAAGATCTATGATCTAGATTCTAGATTATGATTTTGTCCCTCTAGTTTATTTGTACCTGGGCTGTGTTCCAGCAGGATATATATTGCACCAATGTCAAAATTTGAGTTTGACAGCAGTATTTTTAGGCGGTAAAATTAATTTATTAACAAAAAACGCATCATTTGACATAAAATCTGTTACATTTGACAGTTGGCCAAGATTTGTCCAATTCAAAAGGTAGAAAATTTATGGCCAGGCAAACCATAATTAGCTCCGACAGGTCGCCCGGAACGTGTATGATTAAATCTTTTCCGGATCACATTATGCTCGAATGGAGTGTTGGAACGACGGTTGTAGCAAAATTACCCTTGAAATTGTTAAAATTTTCAGTGTCAGTCAAGCCTAAATCCAATACCACTTCATAAATATTCGTAGCTGGTAATAACGGAATCTGACTAAACAATCTAAAAATATTTTTTCCTTGATAAAATTACACTTTTAATTTTAGTAGACTGTACCAAACTGACCATTTGTAATTCTGATGATTTGAAAAACTGACCATCGGAAAGTCTGTTCTTTTGAAAGTAAACATCCATCCAAAATCCGTTCAATAGTTTTGTGTGAAAGAATAACAAACATTCATACAAAAAAATCGACAAAGTTATTTCACTATCACATTTATTCGTAAATTGAAACAAATACTTACACTAGATAAATTTATAAAAATAACAATTAAAAATTACTTTTCAATTATTTTTATCATGACGGTAGGCAGACCGCTTGTTTAGCCCTGACGATTTCTAAAATGCAATTATTATTGATATTGGTAATAGATATTATAACGAGAGTAGGTCGAGATTTGTATGTTTGTAATGAATAAACTCAAAAATTACTGGACCGATTTTGAAAATTCTTTCACTTATAGAAAGCTACAGCGAGTAACATACGAGTATACTCGTAGGCAGATCCATCATCTGCCTACGATCAGAATCTACTAAATGTAAATGAATATTGACAATACTAATGTAACCAAAGCGACCGATGTAGCCCAGAGTGCCTTAAGTGGGGATAAGTTGTGCACATCTGTCGTTTACGAGTTGGAATGGAGGCAACGGTGCATACTGCTCGTAGATGCTGGACTGATGACCTCAAGGGAGCGGCGGGCAGAAGACCCTTGTATTTAGAAAGCTGCCTATTTTGGGTTGATTGTGTTCGAATAAAGAAAACAACGCGCATTAGCTTGAAAAAAATTATATTTTATGAGAAATTATAATTTACAATATTTCATACAGGCATCCGTCTTCAGTCGGAACTTAAGCTAAAATTCTCACAATCTCACGCAAAAAGGTAAAGCAACGTTAGACTATAATAAACTTTCAGCAATATTTTTTTTGTGTATTCGTCGCCCAACTGTAAAAAAGGTAAGAACCACATCCGTAACACTTCAGTCCGTTCGTAAAAAACATACGAATCCACTGTGGCTGAGGGCAGAGGCGGGGTGGGACGCGAATGCGACCGGCTCACACCGACTAAAAATGCAACTAATCACCAATGTCAGAAGGTTCACTGTGCTTTGTTCACTTTAGATAGCTAAATATCGTTTAAAATACACTAGGTGGCCCGCGAGCGGGGCTTGGACGTTATCAACTTTAAAAAATATCAGTCTGTTATTTATAGTGTGGACACCGAGCTTAACCGAGTATGACCGAGTATGTCCGAGCATGCCCGACTTATGTGTGTGTGTGTGTGTGGTCAGTAATGAGCGTCGACTCGACTATTACAGGATACGCTTCGCTTTCTGATCAAGTAAATTTACTCGTCGTCTTTTCATTATAGCAAAGTGACGATTAATAATCGCTACCAATTTGTTATACCATACGAGTGCTAACTTTGTACCCCTTGTCGTGTATTTACTTTAAAATTATTATGAGTTTACTCACAAATTCACTATAAACGACGATAAATGCTTCTTGCCCGTTTTCACCAACAATCACCTAGTTAGGGAACACCTAACTATACTATTTAAGCCGGCCACTCACGGCTTACCGCCTTTTGGTCCGGTGCTTCATGCAGGTGTGTGAATGTGACTGCGGTGAACGGCCGGCTTAAACAGTAGTTAAGTGTTCCCTAATTCCACGTATCTGTTGGTGAAAACGTGCCAACATGTATTAGAAGATTTTTGCATTATAAAATAATGGCCAGCCACTCTTGAAGTCAAAGGCGGATGGGTCCATCAGACTGTTTACGCAACTCACACGCATTGACACTGCTTTTGATATAACAAATGTTTTGTAAACTACACCACGAAAGGTGTATTAGTGTTAGTAATATACTTTTCATGTTCTATTAACGCTATAGATTCAAGATATAACGCGAGTATGTTATTTTTTAAGTTTTTAAAAAAAGAAAAAACAAAAAATTCTTTCAGTTTACACGTATAAGACATATCTATAGTAAAGCCAAAAAGACACCGCAAACAATGTAAACAACTCCGACCCTCTGTTCTTTTCCCTCACACGAAGCGGCCGTCGCTATCTGTTTCCAGGTATAGGAAGCAATCTTGATAACCCTTCAAAGTTTGTTTACATTCTTTGCGTCGTCTCGTTGGCCTTGCTTTATTTCAATAGGCGAAAACAACAATTATTAATCGCCAATTCATTGCTACAAGGGCTGACTACGAGTGAACATTTCAAATACCGTAAGATACCTTGCGATGCGATTCCCCCTCCCCGCCTCACTCCCCTCTACCGCCCGCGCCGCGCTCCCCTAGCGACCTCCAAACAAACTTCCCTTTTATTTTAATACTATTGCTGTACAATTTCACAAACGAAACATTCATTTTATATGTACAGAAAATACATAGATTGCACTTCAGTGGGGGGGTAACATCAATAAGTAAAATTTCCAATATTGTGCGCTAAGTTTCATCTTCACATTATTTTGAGCATCTCAGACAGCTGTATTCTCAATTGAAGCATACAGTTTTGCTATTGACAGAGTGCCCCAACATTCGTGTGCTCTAAACCTTAAACGAAATCGAAATGCTTACTCGGTACAAGTATATTTTGTAAAGACAACAACAAAAATAAGTTAATACAATAATATAAAAAAAAAGTTTACAATATAATATTCTCAAAATATAAACATTCTTGCTATACATAAATAACTAAATAGTAACACAAAGCAACACACTAAATTAAGCGTACCCATAATAAAATACTCTAAAATCTGTAAAACAACGATATAAAATGTATTTTATTTTTTATTTTTAAAATATAAGTTATCATATTTGTGCTCGCGCCTTTTCGCCTAGTGTTGCCAGTGTGTAGTGTCGCCAATAGCAAAACTTCGCACTGGACTGGTCAGCTCAATTCACTCAGCACATTTAGACCCAAATGTACAATATATTACATTCATGTGGTAAAAGCTTTCGTGCAAAAAACATCAGTATCGGTTTTTTTTTTACAATTCACATTCCCGTTTTATTGTATCCCTTGGGTTTCTAGTAAAAAAAGTTTTTTTATTTATTAATTATTTTTATATATCAAATGCATCAAAAATGTCCTTAAACAACTAACGTAGTAACTTCACTATATTTGACATAATGCTATTCAGAATGGAATTCTTATACACGTTAATGATTAGGAAGTAACCGAATACATCAGACCACTGCGTACGTACACAAAGACAATCAGAGTTGCGCTCGTGTACTATTAAAAAAAACACCATCGAGATATATTAAAAAAAAAAAACACAATGTACAAAAGTAACCAAATCTCAAGCTAAAGGAAATATACATATTATATATATTATATATCTTATGTCGCATATGTATGTATATAAATATAAAACAATATTATAAATGTGTGTTGGATCATCATTCATAGAGGGCTTTGGACCTATCGCCTCCCACCGGACACCATATTATTATAGCCTATATAAAATACGTAACAGTTTACACGGAAGCATTCCGATTCATACACTTTTGTTGGGAGGTGATGTATCGATCCACTTTATGAGAAAAAAAAAAAGAAAAAAAAAAAAAAGAAAACACGCGTAACTTCATATTGGACTAGTTTGTTCAAATCCATCCGCTGGACATAATAAAATGTATACTAGATATAGAAAGATATTATGGCAACAAACTTTACAAAAATCCTAAAACAATGACTAAAAGCAGTTCACGGCGAGGCCACGACTCGCCGTCACTTTATAAAATGCACAATTTAATATTCACCGATACAGACACATACATAAATTGTGAATAATTTCATCATAAAAAAACATGTCAAAAAAGAAACGTGACGCGTCACGTCGCGTCGCGTCGCGTCCGTCACGTGTCACGCGTCACGTGTCACGCGTCACGCGTCGCGAGCGGGGCTCTCTCTCTCGCTCCGACTCGATGCTCTAGTATTTTGGTTAAATGACTTACAATCTATCCTTACATTCTCATTAAACATTTTAGGTGAACAGGTTCGTATAACCGACGACCTCGCAGTTCGTGAATTCACACATTCTCTTGTCAATAATATGATGATGTTTCCGAATCATGTGTTTTACACAATCACAGACTTGTGTTTGCAACTTAGACGAGGTTGTATTCCTTCAGGTTGGATTGTAGGATCGTGTCCTTTACGGCGGCGAATACGAACCGGATGTTTTCAGTATCTGAAATTCGTCCAAACATTCTCATCATAAAAGAATACAATTTCAAAAATAAAACTCGTTTTCAAATAGGAAGTTCGAATAGATAATATTCGAAGGAATCACGGTGAAGCTCCAAGTGACTTCCTATTTGAAAACCAATATAAACATGAGTCAAATTTTGATACATTTAAAATTATTTGCATACCCCACCATCACATGTTTCTCTTCTTATATTAGCCTACACAAAAAGAAAGTGGTAACTGCATTTTTAATGTTGATTTAATCATGTACTTTTTGTTTACACTATACATACACACGACAACAAATATTATGGATAAGATGCAAAGACTTAAATCGAAAGATGAGCCCTAATCTCCCCGCGCCATACTTAAAACACAACAAAAATTATTAACAATGGGTTGAGCGCAGGCGCTCAACCAACTACAGTTGCACGCCAGCTACAGCGAGTGACCGTCGCTTGAAGAGATTGTTTCTGTTGCTTTTACTATAAAAAAAAAACTTCTTCGAAATGTTGTCTGTCGAAATGTTTAGACAAAAGACTCGCATTGCTATAAAAATGTATAACTGTGAATGTATATATATTTTGTAACACAGTTTCGCTAGTAAGGGCGCCTCTCTCGATTTAAATCTTTGATAAAATGCATCATTCAAAAGCATTGCAAGACAGTTAAACAAAGACAGTTACACAAAATTTATCGACATGCAGGTTGTTATTTTTCTTACAATTTATGAAACAACAAATTATATTCTTGTCTTTTGACTCACTAACTACACTTTTATTTGAATTTATTTTCCTCTATTGAGTTAATTAATTATGTAGAGGATAATTATTTCAAACATGAGAAGAGTCAATCCAAAAAACGAGTAAACCATCTGCTATGAAAAACTAAAATTCTTGTGGCAATTATTTCGATGCGTAGTTTGCACTATTGTTAGGAAAGTGTGAGAGATAAAAAAGCAAATACGTCGCCACTTTCGACAGCACGTTAAGTTTGTTTTCCATGAAGATTTATTTAACGACTCATTTGCTACAATTTTTTTATAGAGTTTTTCATACAATTTTTCATAGATGGTTGCCATTTTTAACCATTAGTCCGGATCTAAGGAAGATACAACTAGTACCTCCCTAGTTAAAATTTATAACATTTTCAGAACGAGTTAACGCTTGTTTAGTCACAGACTTACGGACTTAAATTCGATTTAAGTTTGGAATAACACAAACTGAGACGTATTAGCAATAAAATCACTATTGCAATAAGTAAAATTCTAAATCGGTTCCGATATTTGAGATAAAAGTAACGGTTCAATTACTACGAAACTTATCCAATGTATACAATCTTTATATTTAGTAATATTCACATATACATGGAACAATCGCCCATTTATGAAAAAATAAATTATGTAGGCAAGAAAAAGGTAGAAGGCAAATAATGATTAGTCAGCAAAAACGAGACATAACTGAAATAAAACATGCAAATAATAAAATGCAATAATTTTAATATTGTAAAATGTACAATAACTATGTATACATGCATATAAATTAAGCTAGATTAAACTCTTTAAGAGCGGATTGCATTATAGTGTCCTTTACTGCACAAAACACCAATTTTATGTTTTCAGTGTCTTTTTAAATATCCAAGGCAGCATGCGAAGACAAAAAATAAATAAAATACACTGAGAAGAAAACCATGCAACAAACATAAAAAAGTTTAGCCTTATCTTCTTATATTATCCTTTTATGATCGACATTTAAAACTATTTTTACAAATTCTTTAATATTTACATTATAAATTTTCGCTAAGATTCAAGGGTTGGAATTTCAAATTGTATTCAAAAATTGTTGAAAACATTTTTAGGTTATCAATGGCTAAAATAAAAAACGGACCATCAGTTCACATATAAATGAGAAAAGGAACTGAACTATTTTTTCTTGTATACTACTTCTATTATAATATTTTATTTTCATACAATATATTTCTATTAATGAAAAAACAACACCAAAATGAATCGCGACACCCGTTAGAATATATCAAAAATATTTTATTGTTTAAATTTAACACACAAATAAAAAATAAAAAAATACAATTTCTTGCAAGCAACAACACTAACAAGCACAATAGGGAAATTGAGACTGAAAAATAAGTTTTAATATGTGATAAATCTGAACATATAAAAATTTGAAAGAAATTTTATTTTCTACTAACAACTAAATCTTTATACCAAACCAAAACCCATTTAATACATATTTTTAGTCCCAATATCATTACCGTGAAGCCATGCAACATACCTTAATATCCCATGCATACACCAATCCCGAACCTCTAAATGATTTGTAAAGCACCCTTAACAAAATTACATTAAAAGTGCAGTTATTTCTTTATAGATAATAATTTTTAAAAGACCTTATTCCTTATTATTAAAACCTTATTTAAATGATTTTTAAAGAAAATAATCAAACGCTTATTTTAGATCAGGAACTTCCCAAACATAAGACTAACTTGAACTTAATTCATTTAATTAGTATTATGGGTTGGCTAAGCTTTTATGACATAAGCGTTTAAGTTTGCGGCCTTCAGGTGACATTTGAGGAAAAGGGCTTTAATATCAGAGTCACAAGTCACAGTCAAATCAAATATTCAATACATCTTCAGTACATTGTCGTTTATAGACATCTTCAGAACTTTTAATTATGTATTAAGGAAGTATAGTTCTTTCCACTAGAGTGACTAGATAATCGAAAAGCAATATTTACCAAGTAAGTTGACATCTCAAAAGTAAATCTATATTTTGAAAGGTTATTGTTTTTATGGCACGCAAAAGAATTTCTAACTTTGCTTCAATCATATTCAAGATAAGAGTAAAAAGTGGAGAGGACTATTAATTATAGTCAATTGAGTCGCGTATGCTGTATTTTCCATTATTTTATACCACCATGTCCGCCCACTACGAATGCACAAATAAGTTTTCCAATGTATTGCTATACTTCTCAGAGAATCCTTAAACATTCGACTTACACTAAAGGATATATAATCCTGCGTCTGCGTGGTGATAGCGTCCAACCTAATGCTCTTTATCACGATTTATCATCACGTGTAATAGATAATTAAGAAAAAAAAAAAAGTCACATTAGAAATAAAAAAAAAGATAAGTGTTACCTGTCGCGCAAGTGAAATGAGAGTAGATGATCTTCTCTGCGTCCGGATTGAGGTCCACAAACATCCGGAGAATGAACTCGCGTGCGGCGATTGCGTCGCGTTGCGGACCTGTTTGTATCGAGCTTTGCTACATTCACGCTCACACCAATAGCAATAAAATATTCACATTACTTTTCCTGATAAGTTTTCTAAATTTCGATATGTGAAATAGGTTCAATATGTGAATCAATTATAAGGGCCAGCATAAAATCACGCCAACTTCAGTAATTTCATTGTTCTCTATGTATAATGGACACTTATAATGTACTCGTGGACTAGTAAATAATTCCACTTCTTTGACTAATTATTATCAATGAACCGGGAAAAGAAATATAAATTCTAAGCCATTTTATACTAAGTGATTAATTCGAAAACTAGCACAATATAAAGATAGCAAAAGCGTGGTATAACACTATTTTAGTAAGTCAACTCTGTGATCGTAATATTCGTAATGTGAAAAGTCTTAAAAGTAATTTTCATTTTCGAGTTGACTAACTAATTTATTTGTTATGGCCACGCTACAACTATGGTGGTACTACTACGGCGTACCAAATATTAACTGGGCTTTTCTTTTCAAGAAAGGGTGGGGATGTAAAGTGGAGGGGAGTAAATTGGTTCTGGTCTCCACTCCAGAGCAAATTGTGTGTTAGTAGTCCCATGTATGAGCAAGAAGTCACACGTTTGTTAAGCAACTTATTATAACATTCGTGCGCAATTACAGACGCGACCAGATTCATTTTTTTAATGATGGAATTAAAAAACTTCCGATTCGGTGGGAAAAACGTGTGATTTATTCACAAAGGAGATTATGTAGATAAATAAAGTGTATTCAAAATTTTATTTACTGTAATAATAAATTTTTAAAACAAAAGTCCGGTTCATATTTGATTCGTCCTCGTAGTATGCTCTGTAAGTTATGGTAATATGATTCATTTTTTTATTTAACAATACGCTAAAAACATGATTGCCACTCTGATTAGAACTTAAGAAAGTAAGTTAGCCGTAGCGTTTAATTAAAACTCTACAACCATTTTAAAACACAATTTTACTCTAGCCAACTACTACACAACCATGAATAGGTGTCTCACATAAAAATTCAAAGTGCTGTATTTTTAAAAACTACAATACGATATATCAGTCAAACTGTCACATTTCGTGACTGCAGTCAACCTGTGGCAGTTGTGAAGTGCGAATAGCAAGACCTGTCTGGGTCGGGATTTTCTTTCAAGTACTTTTGTAGAATGAATTCTCGAGCCGGTATAGGATCCAATTTTGGGCCTGATCATGTAATAAAATGTTAATTGTGGTAGTATACTCTGTATTAAGTGGGCAGCCAGTGAGGCGACAGTCTCTAACCAATGACCAGACCACCTTTAACCAATAACTTTTATATACTCGACTCGCTGAGCGGAACGCAGAAATGGCTGGTTTACTTACGAGTATTCATTTGCATTTGCAATTCATTTGCAAACGAGCGAAGGAAGGAAGCGAAGCGAAGCAAAAGCTATGGCGCTTTTGACCTTTTGTTAACTCTTACCGCGTTTGACAAACAATTTAGTTGCGATCACCAAGTCTAGTAGAATACATATAGGTCGATGCCTTTAATTAAAATAATTTGTGCTGTTGTGTTATTGCGCATGGCTAAAAGAGCCCACTGCCCTATCTTCCCACATGTCCATATGCCCTTTAAGGGTCGACAGCTCTATTGCATTTCCATCAAGTCATAAGCTTCACATGATGTGGAACTTCCTAGTAAGAATTATAATTATACAAAAATAAAAATTAGTTAAAATAAAATCTATTTTAAAAACTACAACTTAAGGTGAAAACTTCAAGGAAACATACCATCATATTCAGGGAAGTAGTCGACAAGATGAGATACCATGATCTTCTCTTCTAGAAGGTCCTTTTTGTTGAGGAAGAGAATGACCGAAGAATGTTGGAACCACGGATAAGTTATGATAGTCTTGAACAACGCCTTTGATTCTTCCATTCGATTCTGGAAAGTATTTGAGCATAAAAATGAGACAATCTGATACAACTATACTTAAAATTACACAAAGTGTAATTAAAAAAAAAAAAAAAAAAAACACATTTACTCTGGAAACCAAGGTTTTTTCTTATTGGTTTTGTTCTAGTTTTTAAAAGTAGCCAATATAATCTAAACATATAAAAATCGCATATCAAGATATTCATTCATGCTAATGTTCGAGTAATATTGGTTTCAGCTTGAAATATAGGATCAATATTTACAGTGAGATAAATCGTTTTAAAATAAAGAGATTGGTTTTATAATAGATTTAAGTAGTTTAACGTGAAGACTGCACCTGACGGTCCAAAGGTACAAAGTCAAGGTGTTAAACCCTACAAGTGTTTAAGACCACACACTCCCGGTGACCATGTACTTGATTTACAGACTATATGACTTCACGTATAATATATTAAGTATTAACAGAACGTCTTAACACCCTCGAGGGAAGAGAGACAGATTATATTAGAATATTATCATTATTTTATTATTTTAAAGTGGTCGAACACATTTAGAAATGTTAAACAAAGATATTAATTAGCCTGTATCTCAAAGTTTGGGAAGTCTCAACAGTTTTTTAAGTCTCGGGACACGAGACAGTTCATGATCAAAGTTCTGGGACGTCCCTAGTATCACCTAGTCTCTATAAATCCTAATCCTAATAATATTATAATTTCAAATGTTTCTATGTTTGTTAATCACGCAAAAACGGCTAATCCGGCTATCGCATGGATTAACAAATAGGATACCTTTATCCTGGAAAAATATAGGTTGCTATGGGATTTTAAAAAAAGAACTGCAGTCGCGGGTACATTATAACATGATGACTTAAGACTTGTTTTTTTTTTTAATAAAATAGATGTCTGTAAAATTAAAGCTTTAATATACAGAGTGCGAAAAGCAAACAAAGTTTATTACGTATTTATATAGATTCGATTGGATATAGGCCTCTCTCAAGGCTTGCCACGACGCACGGTGCTCTGCCCTTCACATATAAACATATAGGCATTGATCACCTTGCGTAAAAAAAATCCTCAAAAACTATGGCAAGAAATTTTAGAACAATTCGTGGTTTTTACATGACGATAATGACGATGAGCCATCGTATAGAACAATTCACAAATTTAAATTTTCATTGACCAAACTTATACCTAACCAGATTTTGATTATCACAAGAGTTTATAAAATAAAATTAAACAGGAAAGCGCTTATAAAAAGTATTTTCAGGATTGGAAAAAAAAAAGAAGAAAAATGCATCAAATAAAAATATAACTTTAAACAAAAAATACCCGGTACTTTTTTGACGAACATAATAGAGAAACAGTTCGCAAGCTAATACTCACTTCATTTTCAGATTCGAATAAAATTTGATCATATTCACTAAGGGCTACTAAGAATATGATAGATGTGACGTTCTCGAAACAATGAATCCACTTCCTTCTCTCGGATCTTTGGCCCCCGACGTCCACCATTCTGTATAACATATCATTCAAAAATTTTATTACGACTGTATAACATATAACATATTATTAAAAAATACGGCACATATTTGAAAAATGGATAATTGGTCTCAAAGTAATAGTGTATAAATAGTTTGTAAACGTAGTTAAATTTTACAATATAATCAAATACTGCATTTGGGACGAATATGAATCTTTATAAATATATTCAGATCAAATATTTGCAAAGATTTCCAGTTTGAAATTATTGTTCTTATAAAAAATATGGATATAAGTATTGTCTTATCTTCCTAGCAAAAAAGAATTTAAACCTAGATATAAATCAGTATTACATAATACTCAATAAATGATTAAGTACATTATGTTACCTTAATTAAAAGTCAGCTAACTTCATTTCATAATAATTTTTTTTAAGACTTAGTTTAAAAAATTTCATAAAGATTTTCAGGAGACATTTAAAACTTAACGTTTTTAAGTGTATTTTTATAGACTACTCATGAAGAAACCTAAGATAACTTTGGTAATTAGTATCGTTTGCTGTTATAAAAAAAAATATAACATTTAAGTGCTCCTGAAAAATTTATTGAAATGCAGTTAGCTAACTCGCCGTTTAAGGTATAATATATGTAAACATTTGGAGGTTACTTAATAATATCTAAATAACATTAAAAATAAAATAAAATGCATGCCTTAAATTTCTAATATGAACTACAATAAATTATTTTGTTTGTTAATAGAACACTTGAGGTTAAAATAGAAAGCCGCAAGCAAATATTAAATCCACAGATGTTGTTAAAGGTTCTTAAACTATTATTAATTATAAATAAAACAGAAACATACAAATAAACATAAGAACAATAAATTTATAATAAGAAAGTAATGTTATTACCTACTATGTTACGGGGAAAGTTAATTATTAACTAGCAATAATACAATTTAATCAATTGTCATCTAGAAAGTTTACCTTCAAAAATATGTTGATTAAATCTGTTTAAAAATGACTACTACGTCGCACCCAGTTTAGTACTCTAGTAAATAAACACAATAACTATTAATGCCGTTTTTGACAACTAATATCAAAAGTCCAAACAACTACAAACAAAATATAATATTTCTCCGAGTCAGAGTCTATTGATGCCTTTTTAGTGCAATGACATTTTTAGTCATATAGTACTCGTTTAAAAGAAAACCATTGAAAATTTTTAAAATACAGGATGTATTAAATTTAGCACTATAAATGTTATTTTTTTTTTATCAAGTTACCAATTTTGTTTTGTTTACTGGTTTGTTACTGTTAACTGTTCAGTTGCGCAATTTTTTTATAAATAAAAATAAAATAAAATGTTAGTTTAGCAAATAAAATAAACTAGCAAGCATTTATAACCCGTCGGAAATATGTGGGCATCTCGCAACAATGCGGTTTGTCTTTTATTGCACTCTCCCCGTTAGTACCGTCGTCGTCGCCCAAAGCTAGCGCAGACGCACGTCTATACTTACGCTTATTCAATTTTCTTCTTATTTTATTGTTATATTTACATATTTTATTATTGTTATGTTAAGTTTTTTTTGCTGATTGTTTTGTTTCGACTGTCGGTAGTAATATCTGTTTTGGCAATAATTTTAAATGTGCTTAATTTTAAAGTTTAATTCCTTTAAGTTTGTATGTAAATGTATGACATGACACAAATTAAATTAAAAAAAAAACACACATATACATTTTTGCAGACTGTAGCGTTCGGTACTGCATTCTTTCAAGGTGCCAAGAAATTTCCGACGAGATATTATGTCAATGTTGGTAACCTAGTCAGATCTACTGGAACTAACTGGCCATTAAAATATACTCAAATATACGGAACAAACTCGGAACCATTGGAACTTACTCGGGGCTGTTGGAACATACCTAAATATAATTCCATCAAGATCGAAAGGATACTCAAGTATGCCCGTGGTGGGCGCACGGGCACGTAAAATATCCTGTTCGGTGGGCAGATAGTCTGCAGATTCGATTCTCGGCAGATCACTTAAGTAACTGTAAACCCATGCAATACGTCTAGAAACAAAGCACATTAAGAACAGAGAAACATGCAAAATATCTATAACATATTGTCTATTTGAACACATTATACCAAAACGGTATTTGTAAGGGCTAAATAATGGAATGTTCATGATATTTTCACTTAAGTTTTACTTCATAATAAGGCTTTTTCAAAAAACAACGAGGATTCTAAAAAATACCCCTTTTTCGAAGTCAAGCTTAAGAGTGAAATTTGTAATAGAAATTCGAAAACACCAGTCAAATAAGGCTAAATTTAAATAATTATGCCTCTGAATAACTGAAATACTGATTCTAATGTGTTCAAAGACAACAAAATTCATAGATATTGTAACACTGAAACATAGAGAAACATAGATAGAGAGTGAATCCCATAAGCACGATCAGGTACATGCACGAAAGCCATAGACATGCACCGCCTTGGGACGGAGTTACCTAAATCGTATCTCCTCCAGATCAAAGGGGTATTCAATGATACCCGTTGTGGGAACTCTCACGCGGAGGATGTCTTGTTCAGTTGGTAAGTAATTTGGTGCCGCCACGCGGTCAATCTCCTGCAAGTAGCTGTTGAAATTTTCTTTTTTTTAACTTTTGTTTCTTTTTCCTTTTTTTGTAAACCAGAGCCCTTTTGACCGCGACACGGTGAATGGTAAGGTACAAGGTGATGATAGGGAAATGGGCTTTGGCATCCCTACTCATTCACCGAAATGCGACAGCGCAAACAGGGGAAACAAAAATAAGTTATACGAAATCATAATTTAGAACATAAAAAAATCCATAATTGATTATGTTATACGTATGATTAAAATTAAAATTTTGATTGATATTGCTCTAAATATTGTGACTTTTATCTGCATCAGCCTATATATTATATACCTGACCTGCATTTACTTACAAAAAAGAGTATTTAGTAAATTCTTAACACTAATTAAAGTGTCTTTAGACTAATACTAATGCCCGTTTTAACCAAAAGACACCTAGAGTTAGAGAACACCTAACTAGTATTTAAGAACTAGTATTTTGGTGAAAACGGGCATAAGACTATAAAATCTTATAACTATATAATGACACATAACATCCTCAAGTTTGTTGAACCCAGAATCCTATTAAATTATTGATAACCTCCATTCAATAGTTACGCGAAGCGTGATTTACGCATATTAATTCTTCATTTGGCCAATTTGTTACAAGTTAACTTTAAATATAGTTGCACGACTGAAACGTCCACTTAACTTATTGACAATAATAATAACTTTCAGTTTTATGAGCGTCCGTCGATATGTGAATTACTAGAGGTGGGTCATACTTTCGATTTGTAATGCATTACTCATATGAAAAAACTCACAATCGTTACGTAAGACTTGACAATAGATTCAATGCAAGCTATTGAATGATTTAATCATAACTAAATTGATCTAATTAAATGGACAACCAATAGCCTTTGTTTTCTCAATACAAAAATAACCACCTTTGAGATGACATTCACTAAGCTTTAAATCTTTAGAATAGGTACACTTATCTAACGCCCAACTTTTCCCACTAGCGAAAATTCCTATTCAAATGATTTACAGATATTTCCTTACTTCTATTTTTGTAGCAGGCAGGACTTCCGTAAACAAGTATGTGAAAAAATATATATTTTCTTGTATATAAGCGATGTCAGTTATTTATCATAAATATTTTAAGGAAAAATGGACAATCGTCAGTGACGTCATTGTACGACAATCCACGTTTTCCCATTTCATTTCCTAGCCATAATTATGATAAAACTGAATGATTTTGTATTTTTATGACAGGTTAGTTGTATTTTAATAAAATAGGAAATAGAAGAGAATTAAGTTTAAAATTAAAAATTAAAATAATAACCACAAAACCATTTATCTATGTTTGTTTTGATAATATGGATTAGGTTTAATCGCATGTCTTTTTACCTCCTTACAGAAGACAAAAGTGAAATAACAGCACGTATGCTGTTGTTTCGATGAGTGAGCCCATTTCCCTATCCCTTTCCAATCCCTTATCCTTAATCCTAATATATAGTCGGCAAAGCACTTGCAGCACCAGTGGTGTTTCTTGTGTTATAGGCGACGGTAGCCACCTCCCATCAAGCGGGCTATCTCGGGCAGATATAAAAAAAAATATTAATAAATTGGGAAAGTGCAAAGTGGCCTGTGCAAAGTGGCTAAGCATCACTTTCATTACATTTAATATTTTACAGCATTTTAAATCTCCATCTGTGACTTTCATAATACACCGATTACTAAAAAGATATAATTATTAATAAATTCATCCTATTAGTTTATTTCATTATAATAATATATTATGTTTTTTTCATTATATTATAAATTAAAAATGACTCACTATTTAGCCGAATCGGTGAGTTGATACTCTCGCCTGCGGTCGTAGCACTCCTGTATGCCGCTATCGCCCCATAGGCCCTTGATGGCTTCCACATATGGACTCTCAAACGAAGTTACACTTTCAAAGTCAATCGCTGATACCAATTCCGCCTGTTCCTGAAACATTATTAAATTGTGTCTTGCCTTTTTATCCATGTCAGGTGAAATTATGTTGCGATCAAGTGATTAAGGAGAATAATACAGCATAAGAGGGTACAATTAAACTTAGTTACGACATAATCTTCAGTTTCTTGGTAATGGACTTATCCATGTAGGTGGTCCTTTATCCGATCTTTTTATCTATACATATTACAAATGGGAAAGATTTGATTTTTTTTGTGTGTTTATAACAAACTACTCAACTGATTTTAAAAATTCTTTCACATATAGAAAGCTACATTATCAGCGAGTAACATAAACTGTATTTTATATTTTAAAAAGCTAGAGATCCCTGCAAAATTTACAATAATGTAAACCAAGATATCAAAAATTTGCCTATAATCAATTGCCTATAAATTTGTGGAGTGTGGTTGTGAAAACTATGGATGATGCATAAAATAATATACTAAGTACATGTTTATAATACTCATCATTACTCACAAAAAAGTTCGCAAGGCTATATGTCAACTATTATAGTTAAGTCACAATAACCGCTTTTTGTTCAAATTAGTCAATCAAAACATGAGTATAATCAAAATAATTATGATGACATTCGAATCATGATAATCCTTATGCAACTAAATAGTTTCATAATCAAAGTTGATTATATCATGTAAATTCCTCTTAAAATTCTTAGAATCGGACCTTTCCTTTACCACCCTAAAAGTTATCTATACATTTTATTTAATGTTTACTTTATAATATTAGTTTCCTATCTTCAGCTAAGTCCATGCTAACGAATTCGCGAGCATCAGGCTATTTATATAATTATTTAATTAAAATAAAAGTATTAGTGTAACATAATTTATAGCGATGATTAAATTTGTAGGTATAAATTTTATATATACCTAGTATTATGTATTTATAGCATTATTTCCACTCATCCATCCACAGATAATATAAAATCATTTTAATATAGGCGAAATAAGGATGAACGTTTTTATTATCAAGGAAATACCGGTCTCTTATCTATTTTTGAATATAATAGGTATTAAAATTTATGAAATCGTGTTAGGAAACTGGTTTTGTAAAGAAAATGCTTATATTTGTAAAAGATTATAAACACTCAATTATTATGTTTGTACTAATGGTTAGTGTATGTTCAAAATGTTACTTCAGTATTTTTCTTTACTTTTGTTTTGCGATCACAGTAAAGTTGAAGCTTGTTAAGTGTAGAGGCTAAATAATGCTACAAGTCCTACATGAAATGACACGAGAAAGTGAAAAGTAATCTGTGAATGTGCCATTGACCTGGTTTTGAACTGGTTATTATTTAAAATTTGTTTAATATTAAAAAGTAATAGATAAAGGAAAGTGGACTTCATATATTGTTTTGAATTAGAAACATGTTTGTGTTTGAATTAATTTATACAATAGGTTAACACCGTAGCATTAATGAAAACCAATTGAGTTATGTAGGAAGCAAAGGCAAATATCCAGTTGTATTGTCAAACTTTATAGTTGTCTTTTTAATTAAATTGATGCTGACAACAGATTTTTTTAAATATTTGTGATTCTATTATAGACATACACAAATCTTCCTCATTTATAGCTCTTTTTATTAGTTAAAAGATCATATCAAATTCTGTTGGGTGGTTTAAAAGAAGTATGCAGAAAAATAGACTTTATTTACTTTATATATGTATAGATATACATTATACATTGTTATAAAGCAGCTTGACAGGTAATTTCAGGCTTAAAAAAGATAGGATTTGAACAAATGGTCAGCCTACAGTGAAAAATAATACATGTCTGATATGAAAAGTTTTAAAACACTTACTACATTGGACGGATCGCCATATGCTATTTTGAGTAGATCCATAGCTCGTATCATACTCTGCATCGCCATAAAGATGTTCTGATACACCAGTTTGATGAATCCGCGCTTGTCATCGTCGCTGTAGCCGGAGCCATGAATGATTCTCATCTGCTTGATGAACGTTGACTTGCCTGACTCGCCAGTGCCTGGTCACACAAACAATGAATTGTATACTTACTAGTGTTAAAACTTGTCTTCCCAAGAGCCATAAATTTAGGGCAGAATTACTTTTTATTATTGGTAGACTAACATGACATTTGTTAGGTCACAGCCCAATAGCAGTTATAGCTGTGTGGGACATATTTTGCTGTTTAATAATATTCCATAATAATAACTTACTCTAACTGTAGATTATTAGATGCAAAAAGACCTGCAATCTTAATAGACTTA
Source organism: Synanthedon myopaeformis (assembly GCA_944738685.1). Classification (NCBI taxonomy): domain Eukaryota; kingdom Metazoa; phylum Arthropoda; class Insecta; order Lepidoptera; family Sesiidae; genus Synanthedon; species Synanthedon myopaeformis. The sequence continues at coordinate 7,871,511 of OX122921.1, read as the reverse complement.
AAAAGGCAGATTCCTCCCCCCGATCCCGAGAAAGACAATTCTTCTAAAATAGTGTTCAAATTGCAGTCACATATTATTTAAGTATGTGACAACACGAAAATTACATTTGAATTAATTACTTAACAATTTGAGATTTGTTTTCTTTAAAATAATGACAAATACATGCAAAGGAAAACTAGCATTGACTAGAAATTTAAAACTTATTTTTTAGCACTTATTCACAAACAACTTTTATTACAACTTGTTGCCTAAACGAAAACCTTCTGTCTGCTGTTTTTACAACTATTTAAAATTAGTCTTAAATAGTTGTTAATAACATGATTAACATTTTAAACCTGTTATTGTAAAACTATCTGCATAATACAGATAATAAACTTGAAGTTTGAAACCTATCTTTAAATTTTTACGTAAACTACCTATCTTTAAATAAATATATGTAAAATATACATAAAAATTACATAAAAATAACCTGTAACGACGATTTTTCATTACTAGTATCTGAACCACCCAATCAATTTCAATGAATTTTGTGTGTATTTGGTACCAGAATTAAAGATAGAATATCTTCTACACTGTACACCAATATTATAAAGAGGTAAGATTTGATTTTTTGTATGTTAATTGTAATGGATAAACTCAAAAACTATAATACAGCCAATACATATGCCAATAATATATTAAAATTGTATTTCAGTATAAATTGTATTTTTTTTTTAATATTGATCTTTACGAAAATTACAATAATATAACCGTTGGGTATCAAAAATTTGGCTATAAAAGTCAATATTTAGCGTGTGATTGATAAATACATAAACTCTCATTATACATGTTTATAGTACTCATCATTACCCAAAAAAAAGTTCAAAAGCATATACTCGTATGTCTAACTATTGTAGTTAATTCACAATAACAGCTTTTTGTTCAAATCTATATACTAATATTATAAAGCTGAAGAGTTTGTTTGGTTGAACGCGTCAATCCCTGGAATTACTGGTTCGATTTTAAAAATTTCTTTTTGTGTTTGATAGTCCATTTATAGAGAAAGGCTTTGGGCTAAAAAAACATTTTGAACGCGGACAAAGTCGCGGGCACCAGCTAGTTAGTCAATAAAAATTAATATTAAAATTAACATTCATATCAAAATATTAATACTTATATCAAACTACACAGTTTTATATTCAAAGTTGACCTTACATTTAATAGTTAAGACAAGGTATTAAAATGCTAAAAGTAAAAAAAATCCAACGCTTTAGTCTATTACTAGTTACCCGCTCCCGGCTTCGACTGGGGTGTATTTTTTGGCAAAAACCAAACAATAGCGCGATTTAAGCTCACTGGCTGTCGCCATCTAACAACGAAAAGCTGAACTTATTGCAGACTGCGTTTATTTTAGTCAGTCTCATGTTTGTAATGCAATGCGATGACATCAAATGTCGCTACGCGATATTACTATTGGCCAGAACGAATTCAAAATAAAAACTCTCCTATCTTTTAAGTTGGACCAAATTACAGATAGTTACGAAATTTTATCAAAATCGGTTCAGTAGTTATATATAGATAGTTACCTACACATTTTATTTTTTAATTTAGTTAATATTATTAGTATATGTTTAAATTATACATTCATATCTTAAGATGAAGCCCATATGAATGAAGTCATGGGCATCAACTAGTAATTTATAAAGATTTTAAGAGATTTATAACTAGTAATTTATAAGAGAGAAAAAGGAATTTTCATTGCTTTTTGTGAGTAATGGACTCTTAACTTGTGTGTAACTTCATGCATGGAATTAGAATTAGTACTATACAATGAATAATATGAGCCCCAATATTTCTAAGCATCAACTATATGCCACTTGAAAATTTATCACAATGTACAGGACATTGTGAACCTGAATGACAGCTTACTAGCAGATGACATCCAAATCATATCATTGATTTAAATGTTTCAATAGAGATATTCATAATAGAGGGCCTGTGTGTGCTTAGTAGCAAATTTATTCTATTGCATGTGTCTATCCATATGTTAAATCACTAGATTGAACCCCAGCATACTCAACCCACCGTTTAATGAACTTTGAGTGGTAGTGTTTCGCGTGTATTTGTTATTTATCATGCGGCAGGTGAAATAACAGCCTGGATTCTCTGAAGAAGCACTAAGGAGCCTGAATAAAATTTACAAATAGGAAACGGGTCAAGGTCAGTGAACCAATCCTTTATACAGTCCACTCCTCTACACAAACCAAAACCTAATGACTAAATTTAGAAAATGACCAATATGATTTATAATTTATAAGTTCTGATCCTTATTTGTTTTAATCAATGTTACATTTGGTAGTACTGGTGTGTTCTTTGTTGTTGCAGCTATATGAACTAACTAATTTGTCCAAGTCTCTATTATAATTGTAATAACACAATTTCCTAGATAATAAATCTTCAGACAAATTAATCCAAAATAATTTATTGTCATGTGTACATTACAATTTAAACACTTGAAATAACTAATAGCTTATGTTTATTTATCATATCCTGTTTCTAATGGCCGTGTCCTTTATTTTTTATTATAAAAGTAAGTTATTCCACAGAATTTCCAGTGCACCTTAGTATTTCAATAAAAAGATTGAAATTAAATTATCAATAAAAAAAAATTAAAAAAAAAAATTACTTGATGTTAAAGGCATACTTAGCTATAATAGATCTAAAGATAAATAGACACAAATGTAAACAATTCAAGGATTTATTTTTGGGTTTATAACTATATTGTGGCAATTTTTTTGCATTCGGTTTTGAGGTAATAACATTATTAATTAATTGATGAACCACAATTGAAGGAAGAATGGTGTAGGACAAGTACCTAATTGAATCGTGAAATGAAAACATCTCAGAGTTAGACATTTTTCAGTTAACATTGCATATAAAAATTTTCAGTTTTAATTTAGTATGCAACATATTAAAAAAGGCCCCTTAATACTATTTACAAATAATGAAAATGTTAATGGGACTAAGTGGCATCAATTCAAATACATATTATTATATAATTATGTATATCAACATTTAGCATCGATGTTGACATTTAGTCTTTTAAAATGAACTAGAACTAACTGGAAGTAATAAAAAATATTTTGTGAGATAAGGCATATGAAGTTATGTGTAAAATAAGTTATAAGTTAAGTTATATATGTATATGTTCAGTAAAATTATGATCTTGACAATATATTCTATTTTAATTGGAATATATTTTACACATTAGAGAAAATATTATTTAATTGATTAAGACAATTAGCATGACTATGACTATTATTTAATAAATAAATTTAGATTATAAACTTTTAACACAGGTAAAACAATATTTGTTATTCAGGAAGAATGTTACATACAAGACATATTTGGAGATAATTATCCAATCTTATATAAGCAATTTTTATATTAATTTTATATAAGCAATACGTAATGGCGAAATGGCGATATTCCTTTAGAAATTTAAGCTAACAACACAAAAATATTGTTAATAATCACCTATTTGTTGGAGTAAATGAAGGTAAGAAACTAAATTCATGATGTCATTTTTATTTATAATCTATGAAAAATATGTAATACAATTTTTAGAAACATTAAAATATTTTAAATATGCAAGCATTATAATTTTAATATTGTTCTAATATCAAATGATGTAATTTGAAAGTAAAATAATGAGTCAGTAGGTTTTGCCTTGCAGGTACTAGGTATGTTTACTTGCCATTAGCATTTATAGAAAAAAAAAGTAATATTTAATAACAACACTCACCAAGCAGTAGCAGTTTGAGTTCTCTTCTTGCATCTCGTTTGTCCTTTCGGAGTTGCCGCTCTATCTCCTGATTGATTCGTTTCTGTTCTTTGGCTTCTTCTGACATGCAGCACTCCATGTTTCCTCAGAGCGGAGGGCCGCAAACCGTCCTCGCGCAAGGAGCCCTGTCCTTTCGGCAGGCCTTTCAACCGAGGCACACCACTCCTAGAAAATACATTTATTTCACTATGTGACGACAGTTCACGAGTCCCGCAACGCCACGATCGCTAACAATATCACGTACCGGAGCACAAACGCGCATACAACCATTCGAACAAGAAATTATTAAATACTAAAACCGACAATCCGGTCACTGGGTGTGGTGACTTATGATCGGTCATATACATATACGCTTCTGTCAACTGCCGACATAAACACTTAGTAATCCGTTTATATACGAGCGTGGAACCTTGCCGAACGATCCTATAATCTTGTTACAATAACTAGATTCAAGAAACCTATGGCTATACCCCACACGTGTTATTAATAAGATTAAAATTGTGAGCAAACAGCAGATTGATGATACCTAGGTAATCTACTGATAACTAGAACGGCCTATGTCTAGGTTACGATGTGAATCGCTAGTGTACGATATACACGAGTTGACACATTTTACTTGCACTTTATTATTAATTACGTACCCGAATGTATATCCATAGGGCACGATCAAATGTTCCACTTCGAATTATTGCACTAACCACGATTAATCACTCGAGTCACACAACGTCCGCCTCTCTCAATATGGCGCTCGGAGGTTTTTGGGCGATGTTCTGCGCGTGCGTTGTACGACTTTTAGTAAAATAAAAGATAGCGAGATAAAATTTATTTGTAATCTATGAATGTTGTTGATGTAATAAAAAAAATATTTATATTTTAATTTTTAATAATAACTGTACGTAGAAATAGAAACAATTTCAAAGTTTCCATCTTATTCATCAAATTAAAGTGACAGTTCTCCATCCATTCAACTCATCTGTCATTCATGAGTTGAGAAGAAACATATAAAATTTGTAATATTTCTATCTAATTCACGTAATTATTGTAACAAATTAGTAAATGCTTAGTTATTTCTTAAATTATATTGAAATTAAAACTTAAAAAAAGTTTCAACTTGTCTCTGGCCATAAATAATTTATACTGGCAACTTTTGTAATTTGTGTATTATTATGAATTTCAGCGGGAAAATAAGAGCTTATAATTTGTGAGATTAAGAAGAAATATATTATCTCTGTTTTGAATCTCGTTATAAGATTGAGGTTTATTAATGGCAGAGTTTTAAAAATTAAAACAATTTCGTTATGTAGGTAGTTTTTATTTAATATTTAGTTGATCACCTCATAATATAAATTTAATAAAAATGGATTTACTAACATGTTATAACTAACATAGTCACCTATGTATAATACAAAAACAATAAATTATTTATTGTTATCATACCACAAAAAAGATGATCTTTAAATGTTTTTTGTAATATAAGTAATAATGTGAATCGTTAGATAAATACCCCATTATTGTGGTCAAAACTGACAATTATTATGAGAAATCCATTTCACCAAGATACGAAGAGAAGTTTGTTCTTAGTTGATCATGCCATTAATTGAACTCTGTTACGCAAACTAAATCTTTGCGTCACAGAGCTCTAATATCTTAACCGCTCGACACGCGCTCGAATAACGGACTCACTTTTTTTATTACGAACTTAGGCACAGATTTTACAATTAATTAATTTAAATTATAACTACTTAAGTACAACATTGATTGCAATTACTTATGCTTAATTGTATAATAAAATAATCTTTTAGTAAAACATGTTATAAAATGAAATAATTAATTTCGTCTTTTCATTTGTCTGATTACTTTTTCCAAAATACGCATTGGATAAATCTCTTATATCTCTTAAACTACGCAACAGATCTTAATGCGGTCTTCATTAAGTCTTCAAAAGAAATTTTATCCTGAATAATAATCCTATCGATTAGTATAATAAAATAGCGAGTGTTTGTTTTTTTAATTTTAGTTGGTTCGTGTCCCGGGTGATTTAAGCGAGTTTTAGAAAATCTTTAAATGTAGTTATGTTTCTTTTTAAAAATAAAGGAATGTCTCCTTTATGTAAAATGAGTCAACTTAAGGATTTAAGGTAGTTTCCCTCCAGGGCCCGACTTATTTTTCCACACTGTATATAAATGTTTCGAATGGACTGTCGTTAACTATAACAAAAAAATTGAAATAAAACCCTTTTAGTGCTATTATTTTCTTAATAAAAAATAAGGTACGAGTTACTTAATATATCTTTTAGATAACATTTTTCAAGGCTTAAGTATACTCGTACTTACGACTTATGCTTGATGAACGAAGTCTTATAATGGTCAAAGTCGCTTCCTACTTGTTAAATATCGCGTGCTTAGCCTAGACATACCTACAGATTAACTTTGTAAGGCTGTTGCTAAGCAGATATACATTAATTACCTAAATTGGTTTACAATAAATCAATACAGGAAGGTACGCTGTTAATCTAATGAAAATACACAATTTGTTGTCTTTTGTAATGTTATTATGAATATTGAATACTTTTTTATAGCTATATGTAATAGTTGCTCTAGGATATTATTTTCTCATTCTTCCGATTTAGCTTGACGAAGTAGGACAATAACAATTCACAGTTTTTGGTCTAAAATTCACATTTGATTGATAGGCACTTAAGTTATGGCAATACAACGTTATTATTATAAATAATTTTATAATACTAATTTCAAATTTGGGATTATTAATTTATAAAAAATGTGTAATAGGTACCTACAACGGCACAAGATATGTTAATACTCCTAGGATGAATGAACTTAAATGTGGCTGCGGGTGTACTCGATTTTTGAACAGATTTCCTTTCTCGAATTTGATCGATTTCCTCCTTAAGGTGCGGCTTCTCTACGAAGATTGGCGACCATCATGGCTATCTTAATCTTGAAAGCTGCTGCACGAAAAGGTAAGAGAGTGCACCTAACCTAACCATTCTCTTAAATTCTTCAACCAGGATATTTTCCTTCGGCTTCTGTTACGTTTGCCTTGTATTTTTCCTACTAGCACTAATTGTTGATAATATGGTATCTTTCGCCGCTCATTACGTGGCCTAAATATTGCAGCTTCCTCTCCTCTCGCCATTCTCTCTTCTTTCGCTCTAAGAACTTCCACACTGCCTTCCGCAGTCATTTGGGCAGCCCTTCTGGCGGTAGTAACCATCCACTTACAGAATACTAGGATGAAATAAGAGCATGTGTGCTGTTGTGTGTTGGTGCTGAGTGCTGGCTATGAATGAGATAGGGACGCTAGAGCCCATTTCCCTATCCCTCCCTAATCCCTTATCCTTATCCTAATCCTACTAAAATGTCGGAAACGCGTTTGCAGCATCTGTGGTGTTTCTTGTGTTATAGGCGACGGTAGCTCGCTACCTACCATCAAGTGAACCGTCAGCCTGTAACGACCTTTATAAAAAAAATAATAACATATTACCTACCAATTAAAACCACAATATATAAAATGATAATTTTATGATCAATAATTTTTGTGATAAAGACAAAAAAGTGAATATCGGAATATTCGCATTGCAATAACGGTGTATTGTAATTAGGTAATTGTATTAATCAATGAAGCTCTAGCATGCGATTCGATTTGTAATTCAAGCCTCGGCAATCCGGGTGGCTGCAGGGGTCGGTGACCCACCGGCCTTCGCTTGGCTGATCGGATTGTCGCTGGGGAACAAAGAAGGCACACGAGCGTGTGCTCCGAGCGGGCTCCGATCACCGCTCGCTGGGCCTAGGTCCGTACTTGGCCGTTGAGAGACGGCTGTCCGCTTCAGTCTCCGCTAACTTTTTCTAAACCTTGTGAACCACCCAAAAGATTTTGATAGATACGGTTGTTACTATTGGAAAGAGCGAAAAACGAGGAAGGTTTGTGAATATATAATAATTTGCAGAAAAAAATATGCATCTGTGCAGAATAAATATTCTTCACAAATTCTTAAACTCATTAAATTATTTATTTCTCTTTTTACACTTTTGTGTGTGTTATTATTAAATACATTATAATAATGATTAAATCCTACTTGAATATACTTCTTAACTTCTTATTAAATATATTTAATTTCCTTACATTATATTAAGTTAGAGGCCGTTTTATGTTGGCTTGATATTATTATATCTTACCGTCGATATAATATAATCTATCGAAATATCTTAGCAACGAAATTCATAGACAGTTTATGTAATTCTTCATTGGCAATATTATAAAGTCACATTAAGTGGGTGTCGTATAAAACTAAAATCTAAACAGTCTTATTTATTTACACTAACCCAAAAATAAACTAAATATCACACGTTGATAGTATCTTTATTGGGCGGAACCCAACCACCGAAACATTTCTCGAACTCCTTAGCAACCGCTATAGTTAAATGATCATTACACTTGTTCGCAGCTATCTGAATACCGACTGGTAGACCTTTAGATGTCATCGATATTGGACAAGCGGTTACAGGCAAACCGAGAGCGTTGAATATGGTAAGGTATCCGCAGTTTAAGAATTTATAGAACACCCTGTAGTGCAAATGTGCTGGTTCTGGCCACGCGGGGAAGAAAAGTACGGCGTCGTCCGATAGGGCTTTCTGTAACAATCGGTACAGTTTCATTAATTCAACGATTATTTATAATTTTTAAGAAAACACATGTGTAAAAAACAACGTTTCTTTTAGTATGTCCTTATTGGTTATTTTATTCATTCTGGCAACGTACTCACAGTCAGCGTCGGATTTATACTTAATGGGCCCTTGGGCACGAAGGCTGTAGGGGCCCCAACCACATCCTTTACAAGTAAAGTAATCAAAAGCGAAAATACGGACGTCCATCCGGAAATGATCGAAATAGCTTCCTAGGACCTTAAAACGTCAAGATCTGATGAAAACTCGGTTTGAAGAAAATTTTCGATTTTCTTATTATTGGCGGGAAGTAAAAAATGGGTTTTTCAGTTGTGCAGCGCTAAGCGCTACAAGCGAGCCTTGGTTTCGTGCCCCGGGAATTAGTGTTACCATTTCTTGATCTCCTATCGTCCCTTGAAATGACTGTATGGTTTATAGGTAAAATACTCACATCGAATTCAACTTTAATTTCTTCAAAGATGGCGAGGAGCTTCTTGAAATAACTCCTCGGTAAAGCGTCAAAGAATTTCCGTAACGGTTCGTAAACAACACATGTGAAGTTATGGTCAGAGACACCAATCAGCTTCTTTAAGATTACAGGCCAGATAGAAATCAATTCTTCGCGTTTTTCTGGATGCGTATAGATGTTTCGGATATGTTTCACGTTCAATAAAACCCTCGCGCTGATCTCCCACATGTGATGCACGTTTTTGATATTGAGCTGTGGAAGTATAAAGATAAGAGTGAATATTTGTAAAATAAGTTAATACTACAATAAATAGTAATAGAAAAAAAATATGCATAAATTAAAATTTTGAGCCAATTTTCAATCTTTTTAATTAACTCAATTTGCAAAATAATGCAGTTTTTGTTTTTGCCTTTATTGTTGTAATTATTTTATGTATAATTTGCATGAGGAAGCTTTTATAAATAATTTGTAAAAAAAATGCAAGCCGTGCGAAGCCAGTACCTATAGTAGTATAGAATCTATACCTAAAGTATTCAAAATAAGTACTTAAATTAGATTTGTGAGCTCTATGAACCCTACTAAATAATCAGATATGATTTCAATAAATTAGTGAATGTTAATAATTCTTTAATAAAATCCTTATCCCGCTTATTCATGAATTGTAATTCTCTTTGACAGTTATAACTATAGTAGCCGTGGCCAATAGATGCCACTAATTACGTGAACAAGTAAAGCAGTATTCTAAGCAATTATTTACGATGAGATTATAGATTTACATACCTTCTTAACCTCAATGTTGTATGTATCTTTAATGTACGATCTCGCTTTTTCCATTGTCATTCTAACCTCGGATCCGATATTATTTGAAACATTGCTACCATCTCCTTCCATATAGTAGAATTTTAATTTTGATATATCCACCTGTTTGTTTATTTTTTATGTTAATAATATCGAATAAATGTTATAAGTTTTAAGAAAATTTGAGTATTAATATTGAACCTGTCTTTCCAAAGGTACTTCAGGACCATCGGGTTGTTTTAGAACTTTTAGAAGTAGAATAAGATCTTCAGCATATCTTGATAGAGGACCCAATGTAAAATATTCCTCGAAATCAGGATCTAAAGCGTCCGGAACATGGCCTGTTATAAGAGAAATTATATTGGAATGTATTTCATTATTTATTTCAAGTATTATTTCATAAATGTGTTTTTTTTTTGGCAAAATAGTAGTTCCCCTAAATTGACCTTAACGTAACTAAGACCTACACAGGCTTGAATGAATTTGTTAATTGAATTGAGTATTGAAAAAGGGTGGGATTGTAGCTAGAGTGAATTATGATAATTACATTTTATGTATACCTTTAACTGACCACAGCCTTGGTGTTGGTTTATGTCCAAAAATACCAGTAAATATAGGAGGTAATCTTAAAGAACCAGCGATGTCTGAACCTACGCCTATTACAGATGCAGCTGCTGATATTAACGCTGCCTGAAATATAAAAATTTGGATAAAAACAGATTCTATCTCTCAGGTTATATCTAGGTAACAGAATTACCTATCTCTCATACTACATATATTATACTATTTTTTCACATAGATTTCATTGATTCATCATTTACAATACGACTCACAGAGAGATCTATATTTATAAATTTACAGACAGAAAATATTTATATTTATCTATATTTATAAATTTACCTCTCCCCCCGATGATCCTCCCGTAGTTCTCTTTTGGTCGTAAGGGTTCATAGTGAGACCAGTTACATTGTTGTAAGTCTCCCAATTCATGCACAATTGAGGCGTGTTAGTAACCGCTAATGGAATAGCACCAGCAGCTCTGGCCCTACTAATGATATCTGCGTCCATTTTAGCTGGATTCCTATATGGGTAGACACAGCCGCAATCGTTGCTCATGCCTGTAAAAGAAATGTATTAATTACTTTTAATACTACGATGTTCGATACCTATAAATGATCGAATATAAGTACTTAGGTACACTGGTACATGCAACTTAATAGCTAGACAAATAGGTTGTATATAATAGCTTGTATATATCAGATTGTAATATATACCTATCAGATTTAAAAGTATGATTTTATAATGATTATGTATTTGAGTAAATGCCCAATACATATATGTCCTATAAATAAGTAATATAGAAATGAAAAATTGTTGACAATGTTACGAAAAGGTAGCATTGTAGGAAAATTCAATGAACAGTAAAACGACTAAAATAGGCACAAAAATATAGATCTTTGCCATATTTTTCCTTTAAGTAGTGAACAAGAAAGATTTGGGTATTCGTGTAGGAAAATTGCAAATTCCTTATAGCATTTATTTTTTCATTTCTTTACACCTGGAATCTACTGACAATAGAATAAATAATACAAGATTAATTAATAACATGTTGCAAAATAAATTGACACCATAATCATATGAGGTTAATGCTCCTGTCTTGTTGTCATTCGTTGATCTTGTGTAGATCACAAAAGCAAATGCAGAATGTTTGTATTTTACCTAAAAGTAAATATAAATATTATGTTGCTAGAGTTGGACTCTAGCAACATAGCAGATGCTGGATCTTTGGACCTCTAGCAACAAAGCAGATGTTGCTAGAGGTCCAAAGATAAGCCCAAATGTCCATCCTAATTGTAGCTGTATTATGACCTTGTGATTCCAAGTATATAAAATTTTATTGCTATTTTAAGAATTTTACTTCATAATATTCATTTGTTTTACAAAACTAGCTTTTTAACAAGAGTCAATGTAAATAAATATAAATTGTATTGTAAAGTCAAAGATATTTGTATCAATATGGCAGGCGTTTCTATTTTAGCTGGAAACTGAAGGACTGAGACAAAAATAGATATCTCATAAGGCGCATAGTCATGCCAAACTGCAAAAGAGACGCATATTTGAAGGCATAGATCTTCTAAACGAAATTATTTAATCTGAAAATATATTTATGTTATGTATTTTTTCAGATTTTTTAGATAATATTATCAAGAAAAAAAAAATATTATTTGAGTTTCTTTTATTTATGTTATTTTTATCAGAAAAAAAATCTTATTTAACCTATATTTTTTTACAAGAAAATTTTTCCAACATCTAAAGCCCTGAACCGAATTTAATGATTTTTTTCACAATATTTTGATTTTGACTTGTCTTAAAGTACTTATTATATTTTAAGTAACTTGGGGTTTCTTTATTTTTTTACAAAATAAATAAATAATTAACAAATTATATTAAGGATAATTGACAATAAATATACTTTCCTATCAAAGGCTCCTTTTATTTATTTTTCTTTTTGTATTAAGATTTCAATACAATTATTTTCTATTCGCATTAACATACCTATGTTAAAATAGTAAGAAAACCTCATACCTTCAACTGCAATACTTTCTTTTACTGTCAAGGGCACACCCAACAATGGATACTCTTTCTCTAACTCTTCAACCGTTCGGTTGGTGGTGGCTATCATTTTATCTATACTCCTTGCTTCTCTCAATGCTACTTCATAACGTGGTTCTACAATTGCGTTCACATATGGATTGACTTCTTTACATCTTTCTATATATGCGGACAAAACCTCTTCACAAGTGACCTGGAAATGTAAATCATTAACTATACATATATTTCAAGACACTAATATTGAGATACTTTCGATTATATGAGCATAAATATATCACACACGCATAATGTATATAATTTAAGGATAACCTTTAAGGAAATCTTTATTTCTTATTATTCGGCTGTAACCCAAGAAATATGTGACAAGATATGACATCTTTTTTTTTTTTAAATTTATTAACGAGCCCCTGGGTTGAGTGGTTAAAGTACTTGCTTTAACGCTCTCTTTCAGGGCTTCCGGATTCGATTCAGGTTCATTTGGAAATTAACTTTTCTTAGTTGACTCTGGTTTGGATATGGCAAGTAATGGCTGGGCACACCGCGTTTTGCAGTCATTTAGGCAGCCCGTCTGGCAGCAGTAATCACCTCTTACAGAAGACCACCGTTAAATAACAGCATGTAATTCGGTGAGTGAGTAAGGAATGCCAGAGCCAGAACCTAGCTTTTCCTAATTCCATAATCCTACTATGGTCGGCAGCTCACTTAAATACAGCACTCGCGGCGTTGCTTGTGTTATAGGCTATGGTAGCCAGCTATCATCAAGTGGACCTTCAGCCTGTCTTTATCATTTTATAAAAAAAAAAGATATTTATTTTCCACTATATGGGGTTTGTTTCAGTCTCTTCTGGCTTGTGTCATCTCAATCAAAAGAAAAAATGTTAAAAACAAGATCACAATAAATTGACAGTAAATTTTGTCATGCTTTTCATATGTTTATCACGCGCCAATGCTAAGCCTACAGGTTCTATACCTACGTGTTTACAATTTCAATAGATTTATCCTGCTATAGAAAATTGAAAAATATACCTGTTTATTTCTTATCATTTTCGCTAATGTCGTGGCCGATTTGAATAGCAGTGGGTTCGTCGGAGGCGGGCATTTTCTGGTTCTCCTTATGTTAAGGACGTATGTTAATGGACATACCAAAATTCCAATCAGTGACACTAGGAAGCGAAGGAACCATCTCATGAATCCGTTCAACATTACTGTCTGTTAAAAAGAAAGCAATAGTTATTATTAAGTATATAATAAACAGGGTAATTGTAACTATGAAAATATTATAAATGCGAAAGTTTGTGACGATGGATTTATGGATGTTTATTACTCTCACCCAAAAATAGCTCAACGGATTTGGATGAAATTTGGCACACAAATAGTTTATTAGCTGGATTAAAATCCTATCCTATGTACTTTTTATGCTAAAAAAAAGTTAGATTCTCGAGGGGTCGTATAAAAATATAAAAATTACATCTATGAAGACTACCATAAACATCAAAGCAATTCCATTATCTATAAAATATAACCGTAATAATATAATTAATTATATAATTATGAAATTACAGTGACTTTATATATAATTACGTGACTTTCTTGACGATATTAATTTTTTCTTATTGCAAATTCCAGCAAATATCGTTGTACGTTAATATAATAAAAATATTATTTTGACTATTTCGTTAACTATAATATTCCCTATATCGTTAACAATTACTTTAACTTTTACTGCCGATTTCGATAACTATTATTTCTTGAACATGTTACTTTATTGACCAGTGAAAAATTAAAACATATATTTTTTACATTATTTATTTTATCGTTTTGAAACTATTTAAAAACTGTAATATTTACTACTACAATTTTACTTAAATACTTGGACTTGAAACATGTATATTTATTAGTTTGTATATGCTAAGTATTCACATAGCACATAATTATACTCTTTATTTAAAAGTATAATTAATTAATTACTACTTAATAATCACCTGAGCGGCTACAACACGAGCAAAATAGCTTGTAGTATTTGTTACACTGTTCTGAATACTGTTCACCGGTTTAGCCAAATATGGAGGGTATACAGAACTATAACTGTATAGAAAAATCTCAATTAAAACAAAACATTGATACACGATTGCACTAAAAATCATTAATATAGCACGAGTGATCACATTCACACTAGTATTAAAACAAGTAGATACTATATTAATAAAAGGTTCAGTGATTCTATCCATTTTTAAATATTACTCAAAAAAGATATAAATAGTTATAATTAACCGTCCTAATGCATTTAGAGAATCGATGGAACTGCGTGCTATCTAATGCTTTCATTGTTATGGGCATAGGTCACATTGTGAAAGGAAATGATAACGATGTACCAATACGCTTAAGTAAATCGTTTAAACGAAGTAAATATTGTTTAAACATTCTAATCACATTTCAATAGAGTTATTAATCACTATAAGTCGAGCCCAGGGTCATGAGTTGGGTATCATTTGTATAGACTTGAAGAAATTAAATTATTTATTCTAATACTAGCTGGTGCTCGCGAATTCTTATTGAAAAATAAAATAATTTGAGTAAGACAATCTACGAATATTTATTCGTAGAATTTTAACGCTGTGGCGACGACGGTTTTTTTATATTTTAAGACGATCCCACGGGAACCTATCATATTGCCACGATACAAATCATCTTATATGTTAATTCAGATGATAAACCGTTTCTGTGTGAATTTGGCACACCCAAATCCGTTCAGCCGTTTTTGAGCGATTGAGTTTCATAATTAATATATTAATAGGATTAGGATTTTTTATTCATATTAGTAAAAATATTTTTTTTTAACATTAACAGTTCATGAGAAAATATAAAAACGCAGATTTTTTAAAATATTAAGGTCGTGAGACAGGCTGACGATCCAAATGATGGCAGGTGGCCATCTTTGCATATAAAACAAGCAACGCAAGAGCGCTGCTGATCAAGAGTAGGATTAAGAATAAGGATTTATAAGGGATTAGGAAGGGATAGGGAAATGGGCTCTGGCAACCCTTACTCACTGACCGAAATATAACAGCACATAATTGTTGTTACTTCACGATGGTCTTCCGTAAGAGGGTGGTTACTGTTGCTAGACGGGCTTCCACTACTTGCCAGATCCAGACCAGAGCCAATCCAGTTTTATGGGACAAAAGTTTGCCTGCCGGGAATCGAACTCGGGACCCCTAGACAGTGCTTTAAAGCAAGCACCTTAAGCACTCAACCAAGGAGCTCGTCGAATTAATCATGTACAGTTTTTAGAACAATGAACCCACATGAATAAATAATAATATGATGTGGTAACAATATTTTAACACTTAAATTTTTACATTACAGTCACATCTCGTGTACCTACATTAAAAAAAAAAAACAAGTTTTACTCATGCTACCTAACACGATTGGCATACATTTTGGCTCCGTCGTAGTTGGCTTAAAACGAAACTTAAAGGCAAGAAAAGTTTTTGATGTGAATAAGTATTAAAATTTGCTTCCATAGTGGGAGAAAATTCAGAAGACTTATGATAACACCACTCGATAGCAGAAGGATCAAAGAGTTTTTTTTTTTGTATACGAGTATATGGTATATTCGAATTTGTTGGATATATACTCGCACAAAGATTTAATTGTACATATAATACGCTCAAAGGAAATACGTAACGTACACGTATTGACATACGAGTAAAACACACGGCAGTGTCCATTTTTTTAGGTTTCTTTTATGGTCTTCTTGATGGTCGGTTATAAGCACAGAGAAGGTCCTAAACAGGCATAGAGAAGTTAATAAAGTTGTGAAAAAATAATTTATTAAAATATTTAAATTCAAAATGCAAAAGCTTAGTAATTTTATTATTTCAAAATAGCTTTTTAAAAAAATTCATTTTTCATTGATTTTAACATTAGTATTTAACGGAGTTCATCTTTTATGTTTCGTCTATATGGCCTTATAATCATTCCACCAAACGAAAATATAGTTGTTCAACAAGTGTTTATATTTAAGGAAGACTTTTTTACATTTGTATGTGGGTTCAAGGATTCTAAAGTATTGTCTTCATATTTTAAAAATGGTTATTCGACATTTTAATATACATATTTTAATATTTTAAACATCTAGGTCAGTTGTAGTAGGTATTTGCATTATCACTGGCTGCTGAAGAATCAGTGTCCTTAACAAATATATCATAGGATTCAGTCTTCCTTTTTTTATTACAGTCAGCATTTATAGTGATTTTTAGTGTTATCATTTTACATGTTATTTTATATATTAGTCTTAAAATTGTTAAATATTACAAATAAATAAATAAATTGCAAAATAAAAAATTAGGTATTTTGTATTTCATATATATATGGGTGTGTATTTTAAATAGTTCAAATCTCTAGAAGTCAATACAGTAATGGATTCCGCCGTCAGTCTCTCACTGTCTAAGTGAAACAGCTTATCCACGAATAGCGAAGCCTACTACAGTACCTTTAACATGAGTTTACAATGACCGCAATCGCTAGCGAGAGCATAAAATATTTATATGGAAAATTGTCAATTTGACATTGAAAGTTGACAGTTTTTCATATAAATGTTTTACCCTCTCGATAGCGAGTGCCGTCATTGTACATTCATGGTAAAGGTAAAGTTTATGATTTCGAAACGCAATGGATTTACAAGATACAAGAGTGATTTCGTTGTGTAATTTATGACCAAAAAATATGAACCTATCATTATCATAAGCCTTTTTCAATCCATTAATGGCATAGGTTACATCATGCCACATCGGTGATAGTATGTTTCCAGCTTCCTATTAGTCACCTATTCCTATTCCTATTCGTGTGAAGTTGGTGTCTGTTGTAGTCACCTTTGATTTTTTTTAAACAAAGCTTATCAGTGTAAATGCAATAATTAATTATATAGTATCATTGATTGCAATTTTTGTACAATATACCACAAATTCCTAAATAAGTATATCCCTAGGTTGGGTGCCCAACCGGTTACGCCTTAGAAGTTTACGCTTGTGCTACATTAAATTTTGCGTAATGTTCGGAATCGCTTAGCTTAACTTGCGTCATGGTGCATTCTTAACTAAAATCAGTATGATTGAAATTTATCATTCAAGGGACAATTTAAGCTGTGTTTCCATACAAACGTCTTTGGACTAAGATTCAAGAATTCGTTGCTTCATTCACACTTTCTGTTAATTAAATACCTTAATGCAGAAATGCAGTAATCGGCAATCACTACTATGTACGAGTATTCAACTTAGTAGGTACTGTCACTGTTTGTATGTCTGTGTGTATGTTCGCGATTTTCGTGCGGTTTTTACTAAAGGAATTGCAAAAAATTGCACCCGCAGGCTGCTAGTTCGAAAATACGCATTGTTTGTGGCTATACTGGCTATAATATAGTTTAAGAATGACCAAATCTAAAGTTTGTACCGGTTCTTTATGTTTCCTGATTCATGTTAATTGTATTTTATGCATATATTGTATACTCAAACCACGTGGAATTTTAAGGCGAGCTCTCAGGAAATAAAATATTTAAATATTACATTTGTAATACCTGACATATTAAGAAAGAATGCCTTCAAGGTCACGGTTCGATCACCGTTTGCCGATTTTATATAGTTTTTGTGATTATAGTGACATGGTTTTTAGCAGTCATAAATCATAATCTGGCCTCAGCAACCACACTTATTATATAATCTTATGATGGTTTTATATTATAAATTTCAAAATGCCATATTCAGTAAGTATATTATTGTGATGTAAGAAGTTTACGTGATGATAACAAGTTTTAAAAAATTATCTATTGCAGAATAACTGATAATTAAAATAACCTTTATCAAAAATCAAACTCACCTATCAAAAGTTTTTGTGTTAATTAATTAACTTAATAATTAATACACGCCTGCCAATTTTACAACTTCTTGATAATAATTTTAAAAATATAATAGTATTTAATAAATTCAAAATGCTCCGTTCATCCCGAAGTTGATACCAGCAAAGAGTAATAGAGGAAAAAACAAACTATGTGATTTAAGTTTTAAGAATATTTGTTACTGTTATTTAAAAAAAAAATAATTATTATGTTTTTTTATGTTAAGCTCGACAGACAGGCTGACGGTCCACACTTGAGTCTTGATGGTAGGTGGCTACCGCCGCAGGCGCTGCAAATGCGTTGCAGACCACAGTAAATGTTAAGGATGATGATTAGGAAGGCATAGGGAAATGGGCTCTGGCATGCCTTACTCATTCACCGAACCACAAAAGCACACATGGTATTATTTCACGGTTATCTTATGTAGGGGGGTGGTTACTGCCACCAGAAGGGCTGCCCAAATGGCTGCAAAATGCAGCGTGCCCTGTCACTACTTCCAAATTCAGATCAGAGCCAACTTCATTTGCAAAGTTGACCTTGCCGGGTATCGAACCCGAAACCCCTTAGACAGAGCGTTAATGCAAGCACTCTAACCACTCATCCAAGGGGCTTGTCAAAAAATTGTGTAAAAATATTATAATGTGTTATTTGTTATTAAAAAAATATTTTATGTTTCTTATGGACTATGGAAATGTAGTACCTACAGACAACTGGATATTGTCAGTTCTTTTGCAATATGTACATTTAGATAGATAGGTTTTAAGGCTAAAATAAGAAATTTTATTTTACAAATGTTAACATTGGATTCAAAAATTACCAAATCAGGAAACATGTCTATTACGGGTATATTGTGATCGATTGAGAAACCCTAAATGCGAATGTTTAAAATTTTTTCCTTAACGTGTTTACCTATGTAGGCAATGATCTTTAAAAACCCAAAGATCTACACTAATATCTTATACCTATATATATATATAATAGGTATAAAGATCTATACTAATATCAAATAATGGTAAAATTTGCTATTGGGTTAGAAATTTAACTACCACTTAAATGTGTTCGGTAAACTCTTTCGCCGATAAATCTTTGAGTTACATAGGCACTATTTTATTTGTGTGTTAGGCTTATGCTGCAACCACAGTTTAACAAAACGTTCCGCCAACTAGCCAATTTTGAAACGTTGCCAACGCTATCGGCAAAAAAGTTTTTTTTTTTTTGGTGAAACTATAGTTTACCACCAGCCCACTGCATCATCATGGCAGTACTTCTCAAGTCTTCGAAGACTTTATGTCTTTTATGACATACAAATTTTCTCATAACGAAGATTTCCTTCACTGCAAATGTTCAATCATTTCTAATCCACAATTTAAATCAAATTAAAACCAAAATATGCAGAAACCTGACCATCACTCGAACTTCCGTCTACTATTTGCCAACCGAATATCGAGGCTATCATTGCTGTAAGTACTTACATGGCTTTCTCTGACTATACGACCGTAAGCGTTAATAATGCCCTTTATAGTTAAACTTACCTGTTCGAAGCAAGGTGGTTTAAATACAATGTAGTTTAAATAGGATATAATTAAAAATTATAAACTAAATCATCCGTGTAAACACCCTCACAAACTTTCGCATTTATAATATTAGTAGAGTTTGAAAATAATAGAAGACAACGTAGTTATGAATGGTAAAATACATTTTAAACTGTATTCGGAGTTACGCAGTTTTGTTTGGAAAGAGGGCCAAAGACACGCTTGTTGGTCAAATCTTTCATCACTAACTAGGTTCTCTTGACCGACAATCGGTTCTAGTGGCTGAACATTCTGTTGTACCTACCTTTACTACTGTGTGGTTAGCTTAAACCTTTATTATCCACATAATGCCTATATAAAAATATAAAATCGACGCATTTTATGTAGGAAATAAAGTTATATGTTCACCTTGTAACTTTTAAAAAGGTTAACTTCTACAAGCCGTTGTTACTTTAAATGTTATATTACGAAAATCTTTTATATTGTTTAAATGAAATAAAGGAGATCAATCAGTTTTGGATGAGATCAATAAAATATTGGAGATCAGTTTATTTTCGTGATTGAAAATAAACTGGTTGAAACTTCTACCATTAGGTAAGAAGAAATTATAGATTTTACTGGGAAAATATATCAAAAAAAGTTTGAGAGTATTAAAATACCGTGCATTTCCTAATAATTTTCATATTTATATGAAATCTGTAAAATTTATAATCTGAATTTTATAATTCTGAAATATTTACAGGAAATTACTGAATTTAACTAATTAACAACAACATATTACTTCAGTCGCATGAAATGTTTATTTATAAATAGTCTATCTCCTCATTCAAGTGTCTATTAGTATACAAAAATCAGTTTTTAAGCGTAAAACGTAGTGGAATAAATAAATAAGGCGAAAGTTACATTTTTAAGTATATATAATATTGGAATGGATTATTTTTTTAAGTTTACATTTTTATCAATCAAGACAGACCAACAAAATTTGTCCATTGCCGACATATAGGTACATGTAAGAATTGGTCTGTAAGAACCTTCCCTATTTGTTTTGTGATTAATTAGAATAGGTATTAACTTTTCATAATAAATAATTAGTTAGATGTTTTGTACTTTATATATGTTGTATTTATGTTACCGAGGTCTAAAAAATAGTTTGTAGAATTTTTGTCTGTTTTGCTTAACCGATTTGAATGCGGTTTCCATTGATGCATTGTAGCAAACTTTCCTTAACAGCTTCACTGCCCATCAATTTGTGTGAATCGAGCGCCGACACCTTTTTTTATCCGTCTTTAAAACCTATGAATAATGCTGATTATATATACGTTTCTATATTGTTAATATTAATTTAGAGTGTATAAAAGAAAAGCCCACCTAAAAACAATGTTCTTCGCCCACGGCCGGCGGCAAATACACAGAGCTAGTTCATAGGAGTGGGCTCCTCGCGCTCATCTCCACATTTCGCACTTGTGCGCACTTGGGCAGTGAAGCTGTTATCAGTAATAGTGTTTGTTTTATTCCAATCGGTTCACACACAAAAAAGTTTTATCGAATACCGAATTTGCGGGCACAGCTAGTCAAACATAAGATTAAATAAAATTAAATTAACTCCTTCGTATATTGTATTGAAATGTCAGTAGAAAAACTAATTAAGTTTTAGAAACATGAATCTCTATGGCGAAGCGTTTGTCGCGGCAGCAACCGAGAGTTCTGGTCTATTACTGCTTTTCTAAACCTAACTTTAGCCACAATACCATTTTATACACTATTTATTTACTCAACAATATTTATGAATTAAGTTAAGTTCATTTTAATGGCACAACAATGGTTAAGTTTGACAGCGTCGAAGTTTAAAAAGAAAGTGAAATTGGCGGTTAGCAGTGAAACCGTGCCGAGATTCGGTAACAGCGCTTTCACTTCTATTACATACAAAATTTACTCGTTAATTAATGTCTGTAGCATGTTAGTACGTTAAATAAAAAAAAATGAGCTACTTAACCAAAAAAAGCGATTTGAATACAATATATAAATATAATGATGAACTATTTGACCTTTTAACTTTTTGTTTTGAAATATATTTACTATTATATCATAATATGTAAATCGTTTTTTTTTTTTTTCATTCTTTTTGCTTTATTAAAAATATTCCCAATCACTAGGATTAAATAATAGTCACTAGGACCCGCTCCCGGCGGCGCCAGGGATGTAATTTTTTATAGATATATACATCGACCATTTCGTCGTTTATCTCTCTTTTCATTAGTGAAAACTATATTAAAATTTGTTGAGTAAAACACTCAAAAACAGAAGTAGCTCGCGACAAACGGATAGAGGCGGACAGTTTATGTATATAAACCTTCCGTGAAAAAAACTGATTTTGAAAATCGCATCTGTCAGTTGCGTGGTTTAGTCAGACAGACGCGAAAAGTGACTTCTATTTATACTATGTAAAGGATATAAATTTCTTTTTGTTTACAATTTTCCCCTGCAAAATAATATTTCTTAATTAGGTAAAGCATTAATTATTAAGAAAGTCCATTTATAACTTTGTATATTTTAAACAATATAAAAATATAATATATTAAATTGATTAATTAATATTTTAGTTCCAGTTTTGTATAATATCTGAAATGAAATGTTATTAAACGACATAAAGATCGTATGAAGTGACTAATCTAAATAATTTTGTATAGGAATAAATTTACTTGTAAAACAAGACAGAGTGAAAGTATAAGAATAAGTATCGGCAGTAAAAAAATATTCCAGGTTCAACCTGAATATGCCTTGAAAACATCGCTTTGTAAAGTCTACCTACATACATACTAAATTAAATATTATACCTATACCTATATATAAAAAAATTAAATATACTCACGGCTAATTTGAAATTAATTCCAATATGAAAATAAGTCACATTCACTCTGTCCTGTTTTTATTTGTAATTTTGTAACTTTCAAAGTCGGTATTATAGTTTAATGGCCGGCGGCGGCGTGCGTACGGCGCTAGCGTGAACGAGCGACTTCATGCGGCAACCATCGCAGCGTTCGAAGCGCTCCAAGCGGATATGTGGCCAATGTTCCAGTAAACTTTATAACAACCGCATCGATACAAATATGCGAACACGATAACTGTGTACAAGTTCTACTTGCTGATGGAGGTAAATAGACTAAATGAGATGTTTCAGTGAACGCTGTTAGACACGGTGTAAATTAATAGAGTGTGGACACAATCAAGCAATAAATCATAGTAATAATAATATGTGTAAGGCATTGGGAATGAAAAAATCACATAGATATTTTTCATAAGATTGAGTAAAGATTACCTGATTAATGTTAAAACTTATATAAGAAAACTGTATTAAGAAAATGGAATGAAGAATCATTTTATTTGAAGTGCAAATAATAGGGACAACATATACTTTTGTGTCTAATATTATGAAGAAAATGTATAATTAAAATAATAATAAGTTATTATAAAAAATAAAATAATAACTCTTTCTTTTTTCCAATAAATATTTTGGAAAAAGAAAAATAAGAATAGGTAAAGAATAAATTAAAACAAAGTTACATATCTAATAGTACATATATTGTTAAATATACAAAAAATAGTAAAGCTGTTTTTTAATAGAACAGCAAAAAATAATCCCGGAAGACTGCTTCGAAGGCCTATAAAGTCCTATTAATCCTTGCCAGGGTAGCGTGTTGTACTTACAGGCCACATTTTCTCACCATGAGGAGGTCCTGTAATGATAGTGCCCAGGAGTTTGCCGTGTAATACGTAACATGCAGTTACATTGTCATTCTTATCTTATTTTCTACACAATATTTTATTGTATCTGAAGTAATTTAACACTAACTACTTCTTTTTCGGTTCGGTAGTCCCGGTAACGGTTATTCAGACAGAAAGTCGCGTAGAGCGCCTTAAATTTATACAATCTAGCGATATGCTCTCGGCTTCGCCCGGGATGCATTTTTTTGTGTATGTAATACACGAACCTTCGTCGTTTATCCCTCTTTCCTTTAGTGAAAACCATATTAAATTCTGTTACGTGGTTTAGAAGTAATTCGCAACAGACAAAAGCGGACAGTTTCGGCGACTTGATTGCAAAATATTGGTTTTTTTAAAAGTGAAAACTTCTTTAGGCGCGTTGGGTTTTTGAGATGAGATTTTTGAGAGAGCCATTGAACTCGCGACCTGTAACCGTGTAACCGTAACGTAACCGACACCTCTGAATATTTTCACATATTGCGCCATCTACACAATAAATTCAATAATTCAAGAGATTGAAATAAATTCAGGAGATGGCGCTGACAGCTTAAAAAAGAACAATTTTTGAGATGGAAAAACCATTGAATTCGCGACCTGTAACCGTGTAACCGACACCTCTGTATATAAGTATGTACTTTCCTGACGATTCAAAAAATACACACGTACAAGTTGTACATAGTTGTTCAAGTTTTCATTTCTGTCGGCACTCCCGAGGTGGCACTGTTTTTTTTACTACTTTTATTAAAACTTAATTAAGTTTTATAATAACATAAAAACCTTCTGTTTATCTAACTGATGGTGAAAACCGCATCAAAATCCGTTGCGTGATTTAAGAGGAGTTAGCAGATATTCAGACAAGTGAGGGGTCTCAGACCAATGCCCTAGTGAGGATAAGTCCCATAGTTAAAATTTCACATATTTCACAGAATCTCACAGACCTAGTCTAAACTAGACAAAATGGGGCTCGTATAGGTGTACAAGGGAACCTCTTAGAACACCAACACCTAAAAAAAAATAAAAAAAGATATTAGACTGATCAAACACTTTGTACTCGTACCGAGACAAAATATTGATTTCGTAATTAAGCAATGTAAGTTGATCCAACCTATTCCGATGTTTATGCAATAAATAGCGAATAGATTGTTGCGTGTGAGTAATAGTAGAAAACATAGGTAGTTAACTCACTCAGCCTTGGATCGTATCTATTGTCTATGTTTTGTTTGTTTAAGGTTCTAACTTCTAATCTAAGCTCTAATAGTATTCAAGAAATACCCATAATTGAAAACGTGCAGGTTTCTTATTTTAGTTAATTTATTACTTAAAAATACATAAATACTTCTAATGAAGAAGTAATTATCATAGTTTTTATCAATGAATAACAATTAGTCCCCAGCGAGCATACGTGGCGATTTTTCCCCCGCATTGTCCTCTACACTGCCGAATATCCAAGAGGATTTCCCAACTTTTAAAAAAGGTCTAAAAGCTATAAGCAAACCAAGATAGTGAATAGCAACAAATAGTGCTGTTATTTTCGGTTTATTTCCGATTAGGTTTTTTAATGAGTGAGTAGCGGAATTTAACAAGTTACATTGCGACTTGTAATAAATCACAAATATTACTTATACTATAAAAAGTCAGTTTAGGATAATATGATTATTTTTGTAATTTTTGTTGTTGTTTAACACCTTCAGTGCGGCTGAGTTCGTTCGTTTGCCACGACGAAGACGCACTCGACCGATCCCGTGTATTAACAGCACACGAGCTCAAGCACTTCTTTGAACTGTGTCGAAAAACCTACACTAGTTCCGATCGGCGGTTAGCACGGATACAAATATCGTACTTAGGTTCTAGTACTTTATTAGACTTTGTAGTTCTTTAATAGAGAGTAGAGACCCCGAAGTGTTTTTGTAATAGTAAAGTGAGGCAGAAGGCAGCTGATGCACTTTTATGAACGTGGCTACCCCTGGGCTACCCATATTCTCGTAACGGACAATAGTTATTTGTTCAACTAGAGAGCAAAATTGTTTTTTGCTGCGAGTGCCGACATTAAATCACGAACTAGCGAAGTAGTCTAAAATTGAATCACGAGTAGCGAGTGTTTCTAATATAGAATACTGAGCGAAGTGAGTGATTTAAAGGCACGAGACATAAAAAAAATTTGCTCTCGTGTTCACCTCAACAGCGAGAAAAGCGTTATAGGTCATCTTTAGGTAAGAAAATTAATTAAGACAACTTTAAATATTACTTTAATAAAGCTAACATTCACATAGCCAAAGACACATAAATTATAACTAAATTAACAAAAATATTAAAAGGTGATAGTAAAATCACTGCAATTTGTAAAATTAAGGCTAGTTCGTGATTTAAAGTCGGCACTCGCAGCAAAAAACAATTTTGCTCTCTAGTTGGCCCTAAGCAAAACAAAAGCAAAAAAAAGCAAAAGCTCTTTCACCGACTACAAGTAAAGTGTTGATTAGTTACTTTTAGAAATAATTTTGTGTTTTATTAAATTATGCACTCGGTTTACTGCATCCTACGATAGGCGATTTTTTAAAAATTTTTTTTAATGTTTGGAACTTTTACCGTACAAACAAAGGTATATCATCTCCATCATTCCCGCTTACCGGTGACTTTAAATGGTGCTTAGCCTACTTAACAAATGGTGAAAGAGGCCCTAAAGGTAACAGTTTTGTTCGGAACTGTGATGGTCGTATTATTTACATACTTGCGTGTTAGGTAAGGGTCCTGTCTCTATGTTTGTACGAATGAAATAATTCGTACGAATGAAGATATTTTTCACGGGACTTTTCTGGAAGAAATCTAAGTTCGGCATTTGAAACTTATTCTCTTAATTCTTCTTAGACCATCACCACTGGACGTACTCATTTTTTATTTTATTTACCCAAACAGTACAAAAACACCAAGACCTAATGCTGAACCAGTTTCTGAACGGCTGTGAAACTATCTTCACAGCTGGGCCAACTCTAGTCGGCTATGGTCGGGCGAATCTAGTCGGCTATGGCTGGCCGACTCTAGTAGTTTGTTTTATTAGTATGGCTGGACACACTAATAAAATCATTTTTTTTCCTGTGAGTTAAATAGCGTGTTGGAATTTCGAATCACGCTCGCATCAAGAATCGATTTTTCTGCGAGTTTTTAGGCACCAACATAACCCTTTTCGTGCTGGAGAGGTGAAAATATTATAACGTAACTATTGTGTTTATAATTACGGTTTCTGAATATTTATTTTGAACAAAAAGCATTTGGTTTTGATGTCATAAAATTAATTAATTATAAGAATTAAATTCTGAATATACTGATAAATACTGCTAAATATTTTTATTTAGCAATCGTACTCGTATTTACACAAATCAATATAAGCGACATCTGTTGAACTTCTTTTAAAGTTACACATACTATGCGGTGTTATTATAACACTGACGGCGTGTCCACATTAAGTTTATTATGCTACTCGAAGCTAGATGGCGTTACTCACATATCAAATTTGATTACTAGGTAACAGAAACTTTGTAATAAAAACCTATAAAGTTTCTTTGTAAACCTATTGTTGCAATAATCATGTTAACAGTTTTGCAATAATATCTCAGTATCTATAAGGGCTAAGAGCCATAATAAATAATAAGTCATACATCGGGTAAAGGCTTTGGTTAGAGGGGAATATTTTATTTCTAGATGATACTCGATCGTTTAGAAGTTAAATAAATATAGCAATAAAATAAATATGAATAAATATAGAAGTTAAATAACTTCGTATTAAGTTTATATTTTATTATAGTATCCTTATTAATTTTTGGTCAACAGATGTCGTAACCAGTCTTGATTATGGAAGATTGCGATACGCGGGTAAATTTCAATTTGCTTTAATAATTTTAGTAGTGCTTTATTTTATTTATTTTCTTTTTTTTTAAATGCTTTAATGGTAAATTCATAATAAAAACAATACACAATCTTACTATTTTTGGTACAATCTACTTTCCTTTCTAAAAACTCATATATTATTTTCCAATGGTTAAACAATCTGAGCACACAATTAATAATATTGGCGTTATATGTGTAAAATGCCAACTCTCTATACGGGTAAAAGGAAATGAAATAAAAATCAGTTAATGACAAAAAGCGGGCTCGCCGTCAGCTCGCGGTTGCGCCTCGCGACATGTTACCATAAATCAGAAGGGGCTACCACCCCGCCACCCCATTCAGGGTAAGGATGATCTTTTCCGTGGATCGTACATTTTTATAACTGGCAACATCCATGCGGCTTTTTGCGACGTAGTACCAAGGCATATTATTATTATATACTTACCTATTTGTATTTGAATACATTGAACTACATTCAGGGCTGCGGGTCTATCTGTAAAATATAAATATTTTAAAATATAGAATAGAAGTTACCTGTGTTTCATTTTTATGTTTACTAGAAATATTTTTTTTTAATTATTTTGAAAATATATAATATAATTTTGAATATATTTGTAAAGTAAGAAAAAAGTACATAAAATCAATTTCGGTTCCCATCCGGGGAAATGAGGGAAATGACATCAAGTGAGCATAGACTGACCTTCGTTTGATTATGTTATTTTTTTAAATATATTATAAAGGTTGACAGGCAGGCAGACGCTCCACTCGATTGTAGGTGGATACCGTCGCCTAATAACACAAGCCATACCAGAAGGATGCATATGCGCTGCTCGCTTGAAGTGGCTTGAAGAAGCCCATATTGTAGCTGGGGGGAAACACCTCAGTAGGGAGATTGTTCCAAAGTTTGCGCGTTTATTCATCCGATAAAGTTTTTACTCATCGGAACTGTGCGCAGCGGCACCTTATCCAAAAGTCCTTATCATTGCCAGATAGAGATGTGGTCATTGTTATCGTCTTTTGTCTGTTAAAGCCTTTTTATAGATGTCTTATAAAGAAAACGTTCCTGGCATCCCACACTCACTCGCCGAAACACAAGAACACATAAAATACACCATTATTTCACGGTGGTCTTTAATAAAAGTGTGGTCACTGCCGCCAGACGGGTTGTCCAATGACTGCAAAATACAGCGTGCCCTGTCACTAGTTACCAAATCCAGACCAAAGTTAACTTTGAAAAGTTTAGGTTTTTCGTTATTTGTCAAAAAAAAAAATACAATAAAAAACATTGTATCCAATCATGTTAACTATGCACACGAGTGAGTTAACAAACACTGTGTGTATACATTGTTCCGAATTCACGATACGCATAAATAAATAAGCCGAAATTGTGCCATTTAAGGACAGTAGCGGACGCGAGTGAGTTTTGGAAAATTATAAAATTATTTAGCCTCTATGGCGCCCTGTAGTCAGCGCCATAGGTTTCATATGTATTCATTCGAACACATATTAATTTTACTATCTACATAATATTAATTGTAAAATTTGAGTTATATTTCATTTCACATTCTAGATAATATAAGTATTATACCTAAGTTCTGAGAATGGTTGTATATAACTTTGAAAATGTAAAACTTTAAATATTAAAAATACGATTTAATTTAATATAGGATAAGAAGTGTAAGTAATAATTTAGTTAACAGTTCACATCCAATCTCGTTGTAGGGTAAACAAAGAGATTTGAATCGTGTTCTTTTTAACTTCTGAGCTTGCGCCTTAATTGGTCAAAGATTAAATAATGCAGACGTTAAACATGAAATGAAACACATATATGATAAAATGACTAAGTAAATAATATAATAAATGCTATATTTATATAGGTAGGTATATAAAATCAGTATTTAAATATTAATTAATGAATAATATAAAGTTTATAAAGTATTTTCATTACGTTTTTGTTCATGTTTGGGATAAAGTCTATTGGAACAGAAATTTCATCATAACGTTAGTGTTACACTCTTGTTGTCTAATTTATATTACTTTATATAAAAGTTATTTAATTACGAATACCAGTTAAGGATTACCTACGTGTATGTATTTAAGTGTTTGTTAGAACATTACACACGTTTAAAAAATACATCACATGAGAAAATATTTGACATCTTTATCACTGTGACGACGATGGCGACGACACGGCGATAGTGGCTCTCAATTTTTTTATATTTTTCGAAGATCTTTCGGGAACCTAACAATTTTACAGGATAAAAAGTATCCTATACATATGTTAATCCAGGTAGTAAACTATCTGTGTGCCAAATTAGCCGTTTTTGCTTGAAAGAATAACTAACAAACATCCATACATCCAAACTTTCTCATTTATAATATTAGTAGGATTGCTATTGTAGTAGGTATAAAACGGAAGACCTCTCTATATTGTTTCCTCTTTGCGTCTGAAATACACCCGAGACTGGGGAGTGTAGTAGCAGCATTTCTAGTAATATGCAGTAGCTCGGAGTTCTGCACCCTTCTGCACCCCCGCTTATAATATAATCGGGTGTTATTTACACTTCAAACGCATTTTTGTGGAAATAGGGAAAATAGATTTGAAATTTTTCTCTTTCAGCGTCTTTATTGTCGAGTATAGTATGTAGTATTATTATTTGCACAAAAGAATTTCGCGAGCTTTCTCTGTAAAATAATGGCTACGCGATAAGAAGATCTACAACTATTAAGAAATAAATAAATATTATTTTCTTCTTTCGTACTACCGTAAAGGGGGTAATAATAATCATAACCAACACAAGAAACTATAACTACTTACATGTTATGTACCGGTGACATGTAAACATATATGAATAACATCTTAAAAATTATAAGAAATAAAAAAATCCTGTTAGAATTGCACCAATTAAATTATAAAAGTATGATATGTTTTAAAATGTTATGAACTAATGATTGTATATCCATAATACAATCATTAGCTGCTTACTGTGGAACTAGATGGTGCTGTGTGGAATATGTTAAGATATTTATATTTATTTAAGATATTTATGATTTTGTTACATATTGCATTAACCACCCCTTTACGGAAGACCACCGGGAAACAACAGCAACAGAAGTATACTTTTGTATTTTGGTGAGTAAAGGATGCTAAGGCCTATTTACTTCATTTCTTATCCCATGTGCTTTATCCTATCAAGATCGGCAGTGCGCTTGTAACCCTTTGACATTGCTTGCGGGGATAGCCTATCAATAAGTTTGACAGGGAGCCTGCCTGTCGACCTGATTTATCTAAATAATATGTTACTCTATTAATATTATAAAACGTATTTTGTTGTGAATAAAATACGTCATAAAATAAAATAGAAAATAAAATAAAAAAAATTAAGGATAAGGATTAAAATGAATATGTATTGGGCCTTAATCTCTGAGCAAATTTTTTATTCTGACTGTTTCCTAGTAAAAACAAAATATTCTAGAAACACAGAAATGAACAATTGAACAACATTTATTCGAATTCGTAGGAAGAGTGAAGTGTTTTGTTTGTTATTTTGTTCAACTAATTTTTGTATTTCGTCTTGTTTTGTGCTAATTAGGCTATTTTCATTTATATTAATATGTTTTCAGTATCAACCATCGAAATAATAAATACTCTTCAAGCACTGAGAATAGATTTAAAAAGTATATTCAAATTTAGGTTTCTTTAGATTGTTAGATGTTAGATTGAGTACATAATTTGTTAATTAAAAAAAAACATACTATTTAAATAATAAATGTAAACAATAATATCTACAAATCGTAGTGAATTCTTCGTGGAATTTTATTGAGAACACAAACTTATTTATATATGAAAATTTAGCTTCCGTATATCTGTGTCCACAAAATTCGAAAACTAGCTCATGGATTGACTTGATTTTTTTACAAAACATTGAATTTTAACAGAAAAATGTTTTTCTATACTTTTTATTCCGAAGTTCCAGCGGAAACTAAAAAAAAATAACGAGCCATAGCGAAGCGTGGCTGGGTTCATAGTTATAAAAAAAGAAACGGATCACAATTAAATAATTTTCATATAGCTACAACTCAACTTTCATACATTAACAACTCAAAATATTATAGTGAAATATTATATTAATTAGTTTTCATCTATATGAATAAAAAAGAATCGCTATATGTGTTGCTAGTCGCAAAACTCGTGAACATGGACTAAATCGGCAATTTTTTTTTTCAAACTTACGTTGAAATGCGAATGAGTTTCTTATGAAGCGAAAAATAATTGGAAAAATTGGTTCGCTAGTATTAATAATTTCATACTGTACTTTTAATTCGTTCGTCTTCATTATACATTCAAGACTAAATACCTATAGGTATGTAATTGATATAATGTTTTTCTATATCACCCAAAATTCCTAACAAACGATAAAAGGATAATACTTATGAAATAAGTATGTTATTGACCTTAAAACTTTTGTCTATTTATGGATATTTCTATTGTGCGATCGACATGCGTTCTAAATCCTTACCATGATTTTTTCTTTCGCAGTTATAATCATGAATATTTGTTCAAACTTATAGTTTAACTTGGAATTTAGTCGTTATCAGATAAATAGAAAATAGATTTTGATATCATTTCACAAATATCTTAGTTATTACCATTTTTGACAAGACACCTATTGGCACAAATCACACATTTTTTTCACTACTAGTATTGTTAAATTGTTAAATTATTATTTTTAATTGAATGATGTAATTAATAAATAAATTAAAAGTCATTAAATTAAAAATAAATTGTTATAACTTTTTTAAAAATTAATATGGCATAATTAACGTCTATACTATTTATTTATCTACTTATCAACTCACGCAATAAAATATTCAAATAGCAAAACTCATAGTAGGGGACTCGGCTGACGAATACGCTAGTCTGAGCCTTCGGCGAACCCTTCGCTGCGATCCGACCCTAAGTACCTGAAAAGGTGCCAATAAATAAACATCCTATAAAGGACCAAACCACCGTGAGCTCGCAAAAGAAAAGAAGCTTTGTAAAGATCGTATTAAGAATCAAATTAGACTATGACACCAAATGAGATATTGTAAGTAAATTTTATCAAGGAAGAAGTTCTCCAAGAAACAACGAGTTTTCCTCTATGGGTCACCCAGGGGAGAAGGGGGCGGGATTCGATCTAAATCTCTCGAACGGGAGATTGTGGGGCGAATTACCGAAAAGATGTTTTTGGACAAACTTCTTAACATTTTCCCTGGCATTTTCTATTTGTAGAAAGCAGAAATGTTCCTTTAATTTTTTTGGTAATTTAAACATAATATCTAAGTATATAAATATATAAATTGTTAATAACATTATAGAATAAATTAATCTACTATCTATTTTTTTTTTTATTAATTTTATTTTATCATCAGGCTTTATTGCATGACAATTTTCTGTTGGATATATCAGCTTCAATACAAATGTTGAGCCGGAGCAGCAACAATGGGCAAGTCATAAAGAAGAATTCTAGAGTGGTTGCTATCAGGTACAGATAGATGTCGCTCAGGTTGCTATCCTATGAGATGAGCTGACGGTTTAATAAAGGTCGCAGGATTCCAGACAATATCATGTACTTTTCTGTTTTCTATACTATAAAACTATAAGTATTATAAGTTTTAATAAATAAAACGAAGAAATGGATTAAATATATTTAAAAAAAAGGATTCCAGATAAACTTATAATATTCAGATAACCAGATAACATTCACGCCTTAACTGCTCATCCCATTTTCATGAAATTTTGCATACATCTTATCAGAGATACAGAAAAAAAAACATAGAACTTTCATCCAGAAAAAATATTGTTCCGGAGTGATTATTTAAAAATAATAATAATTCAATTCCTGACAAGAATATACTATTACTTAATAAAAATGAATTAGAGCTTTTAACACTCAAGAAAAATTGGCGGGCGAATTTATGGGCAAAAGCTAGTATATAATAATGCAACTAAAATTAAAATTCAAAGATCGGTTTTGAAGTTATCAGTTGTATTGTATATCCAACGTTTGCCGCCCTTTTAGCGCCAAACTTTTTCAATATGGCCGCGGCGAGAGCCACGCGCTGCCACCATTAACCACCGACACTTCACCGTTGCT
Source organism: Synanthedon myopaeformis (assembly GCA_944738685.1). Lineage (NCBI taxonomy): Eukaryota > Metazoa > Arthropoda > Insecta > Lepidoptera > Sesiidae > Synanthedon > Synanthedon myopaeformis. The sequence continues at coordinate 7,837,920 of OX122921.1, read as the reverse complement.
ATAAACTCACAAATCATGAAACGTGTCATCGATCGGGACACACACGACAATCTACCTTATCGCTTTCACGCAAAGCTTAATGTTACAAAGTAAGACTGGACAATCACAGAGAACAAAATGTTCCTCTCGGCAAATAATTTTGAACCCTAATATTCCCACGGAGAAAAGTTACTTTCAATTAATTTAGGTGGAAAATTTTGATACGAACAAAGAGAGCGAGGAATGAGGCCAACATTCGTTAATAATGTAATGTATATTTATTCGTCTATAGTCTATACATTTCGCTCTGATACAGTTTGTATTAAATAGGATGGCTTTTACATTAATTAATTGCGGGCGATGAAATGTAATCGTAATTAAAACTTTGAAGGCTTTATTGAAACAATTTCGTGTGATTTCACAAGCTTTAAGATGAAGTGTAAAATTTTCAGTTTTTCACAATAAATTTGCATTAAAAATACGATAATTTAAAAGACTATAAGTGCATAACTCGTTTTAAACAAACATTTCAGCGTACTTACGGTTTGATTGTGTTTAATAATTTTTAAAATAATATTTAAAAAGTAACATTAAAGTGTTTTTGATTATAATACTTAGTATAAAACCTTTTTCTGTGCGGCCTAATTTATATGACATCGGGCGTTCCGCATCTAATCAATACACAGGCTCGGTGCGGCGGGCGGGCACGTTGCGCTCTCGCGCGAGTTCGACAATGTTCGGCCACTTTCGGCAACCTTCGGCCAGAAACGGGGCTGTCGTCGTCGCTCGGTTGTTCTCGCTCCAATCGTAATTCCATTTTCCGCCCGCCTTGGCAAATTGAAATGTCGTAACTCTTAGGGGAATATCGGCTTTCTGCCCAAGAAAAATGTTTTGCAAGGGCATTGTAGCTGTGTTACTGATATTATGGAATATTTCCAGTCCATCATACGACTCGGAGTTTGTCCCCTCTAATGGATGTAATCGGGAAACTTCTTGCCACTTGGCTGCCGTTCTGAAGACAGAGGTTTCAGATCCCCCTTAGATTTCAACGAAATTCATATAGTATAAGCATTATGATTATATTTCTTGAAAGACTCGGTACAAAAATTTAGCGAAACAGAGCCGTCACTCTGATCAATTTATTCGGCGAATGTTAACGAAAAAGATGTTGGGGTAGGTTAGTGTCTAACTTTCATATATAGAGCCGTTTATTGTACATTTGGATTTTTTTTCGAAAAACGCTGTCATTTTAAAACTATCGTTTTTTCAGCACATTTTTGTGTGATAAACGAGTTGAATGTATGCAAATTTTAATTTATTAAATGGCAACGTTAACTGTTCTTTTTTTTAAAATAAATGTATAAGAAACAGGAAATACAGGACGTTATATGACTGGATTATCCTTTAAGAGGCCCAGTAGGTCAGATAAATTGAACCCGCTGCGGCGTTATGTTCACACGTAAATAACATGTGAGAGAGTTCGGGTGAGGCGACGCGGGTCTCCCAGACCCCATTTTAATGCCAACTTACAGTGCACTTTGAAAATTAAGAAACAACCAAAAAGCAACCTTCTGTCTTTACAATAAAGTGTAGTGACATTAAATAATTGAAGTGGCTGTGTATGAAAATATAGGCTGCGAGGAAAGTCGGTGCTACGTCTGAAAATGTAGTTGTTATTCAAAATTCAACCTTATTTATAGGAAATAGAGGGTAATAAAATATTATACTACGTGGAAGGAGATATTGTATCTATAGGAATGAGTTTCGTTGAACACGCAACAAGAGTAAACTGTAGTTATGGTTTGTTAATCTTTAGTAGAGTTTTAGTAGTTTTGTCGTGAAAAATAATCTCATAAAGAATCATTGGAGAATTGTTTGCAAGGTTAGTTATAGATAAATAATTGCTTATTGTACTTAACTGTAACTTATTTTTTAACTTAAATTATTTTTTTAACTATGATTTTTATTTAGATGATTCTTATTATAACTTCAATTAAATCGATTTAAACACTCACATTGTCACGTTAATGGAAAAAGTTTATATGACTTTTCAAAATAATTACTGATTCTTATATGATCTGGTGAAATAAAATCGCACATGAAAACATTTTTTGAAATATATTGTGTAATTTTTTCATTTTAAAAAACTCATATATTTTTAAAATGGGATGAAAGGCTATTTCAATACCTATTCAATGATACCATATAAGCGGTGATAAGTTTACCTTACTGCCGAAAAGAAAAGCAACAACAACAAAAAATATATGTATTTAAAAAAAAATGACACAATATCTTTGAAAAAATGTTTACATGTGCGATTTCATTGCATTATACATATTATACATACATGCAAAAAGCATCATATATCCATTATTATTGTTAAAAACATGAATATAAAATGTTGAAAATAGCCAGAACAAATTAAACTACTACAAAACCAAGGTATGTTTCCACTGAAATTAAAATCTAGGACCAATAACAAAAAGTTCAATTTCAAAATTGATTCCTTGAATCAGAGCGTACTGAGCAGAGACTGGCTTTCTCGGCATGAATATTTTATTAATATACATACATATATTTCTCTGTTAAAGCTTTTTTAAAATAATTTTGAATCATACAGTCACGCATTATGACTAATGATAATCATTTCTATCGACTAAAGACAGTGAAAAAACTAATAGCACACACTAAGAAATACAAAAGTTATACAATTAAAAGTGCGAATATTTGAAATCCTCACTATGCTCTACTACACTATTATAGATAATACCTGTCACGCCATCTGTTGATTAACTTTAGAACTAACTTTGAAATACTTTCAAATCGTTGCCGGAATCGATGTAAGATAAACTATTTTATGTAATTAAAATATGCTTCTATTTAATTCAGAATTTATGTTTATCATATATGATACATATATGTTAATGTTTTTTAATATTTAATAAAAAGACACTGCTCGTTTACGATTTCATTATATTACTCGTAGCTATATTTACTATACTACTAGCTGTCCCGCTCCCGGCTTCGCGGGTGGAATTTTTATAATAAATATTTATCTAATCCAGCCGATAAATGACCTTACACCGCCATCTGTGAGAAACTTATGGAACTCTCAGTTGTTTTAAAAATTGTTATAAAATTTATCTGTGCGTCACGTAAAAACACGTGACACGTAATTTTTATATATATATATTTACTACACTAGTAGATTATATCAAGCAACTGGTTTTAAATCATACAAAAAGAAAACAGTAAGAAAATAATAATTTACGATCAGCTTTAGTAGGTATACAGTATAAAGGTCTCTCCGTAACACCCACAGTTCCAGAACGGTATTTTTTAGAAAACGCCTTCTTCGGTTGTCCTCTTTCTGAGATGTGGGGGTGGTGGGTGAAGGGTCGCGCGTTGGTGGGCAGAAAGGGGGTCAAAGGGTGCGGGAGTTTTGCATTAATAATGTTGGTATCGGCCCGGCTTCCGATTAATTTGATTAGTTGACTTGTGTTTAGGATAACCGATTTGTAAATTCACCTCTTAACGTTGCAAATTATATGGTTCAAATACTAATAATTCAAATGACGACGCTTAATAGTAAAAGTTAATACTTAACGCATACTATTCTACTAAAATTATAAATGCGAAAGTTTGTAAGGATGAAAGGATGTATGTTAGGTTTTCACGCAAAAACGGCAGAACGGATTTGGATGAAATTTGGCACATAGATAGTTTATGACCTAGATTAACATTTATATTAAACTTTGCATCCTGAAAAAATGTTAGGTTCTCAAGTAATCGTCTAAAAAAACTATTTTTAAAAAAATAGTGGCACTTCAGGAGTGCCGACAGAAGTTAATACTTGAACAATTACTTGTTTATTTACAATTATTGATCGCAAGAAATACAAGAGAAAATATATGACACTGTCATACAATGACAATTAAATAGAATATAATTATTTAATATGAACTTCATAATAACAGACCATTCAAAGGGTTTGATGTTGATATGAAACTAGATTATTGGTCAGAGGTGTATACCATATTGATCCTTGTTATCAAATCTAGTAAGTTTACTTTCATATGCAGTTGTCTGCTTAGTACTTATATATAGATTTATCGATTGGACGGTTACACGGTAACAAGTCGCGAGTTCAATGGTTTGTTCCAATCTCAAAAATTGTTCTTTTTTTAAATTAATCGGTTACATGATCACGGTTACACGATTACGGTAACAGGTCGCGAGTTCAATAGTTTTTTCCCATCTCAAAAATGTCCAACGCGCCTAGAGAAGTTTTCACTTCAAAAATTTGGGCGCCAATATCGTCACAGCAATAAATATGTCAGATATTTTCTTCATTTTTCAACGCGAATAAGTCGCGGACAATAGCTTGTTTGAAATAATAAAAATACTGCTTTTCACTATTTTTTACTAAAGTGCCAGGGACTGCCTTCCTGACAGTAACGTCGTGTGGTATAATGTGCCACTAAGAGATGTTGATGACCACGAACCCTTCCAAGAGTATTTCGGCTAGGAAAAAGATTTTTCTCTAACTTACAGAAAGTACAGAGTATAATATGTCTTTACGCTATTTCGCAAACTGATTTTTATTCTATGGTAAAAAAGGCCTTCGAACCCAAGTAACACTAGGGTGTGTAAGGGTGTATACTGATAGGTTTAAAGGTAAGGGTAGGAAAGGTAAAGTAAGGTCAACCAGGTATGGTAGGAAATGAGTTTTGGCGTCCACTACTCACGCACTAAAACTAAACAGGACATGTCCTATTTCACGGTGGTTTATATGATTAGTGGTAGTATTGTACCGTTTGATATAAAAACGCACTGTGTCCAAAGTATAATTAAAAATCAAGTAACGTCATTGAAAGAGTTACCAATGAATCCAAGTTGTCAGCCTTTGTTAAACTTTGCCACTTTAAGCGAAGCTGTATACAAATTGGGTAGATTTCGGGGAGCGATAGATGTCGTTTAATAATTAGAATCGACGTCCGTTATTAATAAGGGTCGGGACCAAAGTTTGGTCTAATTTATAAGCTTTCGTGATTAATACTAAACATTAAACATAAAACTTTACTACAAACAATATGTAAATATCATTATTTATGTTTATCTACATATTATTTGTACATTTTTTTCTGAAAATTATATACAAAAACCTTCCTCGTTAATCGCTTCTGTATTAATGAAAACCGGATCAAAATCCGCATTGTTATTTGCAAAATTGTTTGCAATTATATAAAGATTATTTCTGTCGCTTGCACTTTTCCAAATATTCCAGAAAAACTGTTAAAACCCAACTTTTCACCCCCCTCCCCACAAACCCGACGCTAAAAATGGTGTAACTTTTTACCAAACAATATGTGAACAGTTTAGAACAATTTGGAGCTGGAATGATATTTTTACTTTGGATGTTGAGGTTAGGCCGTTATTTGGGCTAATTGCACCATACTTTTGTAATGATTTACCACAGCAATGAATATGTCTGCAGTATCTTGTAAATTATACCAAATTTCTACTTTAGGTAGGGGTCGCCGAGAACAATAGAATATTATGTAATAAACGCTAATGGACAAATGTATAGGAATTAAAACTCTTAAAGACCGAAGACGGAATGAATATTTAATATCGATAAAATATTTTGTGGTAAGTTTAGTAAATTAGTGTTTACTGTTGATATCAAGCAGTAATTATATAGATTATTTTTTGTTGAATTTAAATTAAAGACACTGCGCGGTGGCTTACTTAAAAATTCTAAAAATAATAAAAAGACATTAAGTTGGTAGGTATTTTTATATATAAAAATGTTAAGTTGGTTTGAGTAGGTATGCTTTAAAAAGCTCGAAAAGTTCTGCAACGATTTTAATTTGGTTGTCACTAATGAAAAGAGGGATAAATGGGGAAGATTTATAGATATAAAAATTGCAACCCGGGCAAAGCCGGGAGCGGATCGCTAGTTATTAATATTAAATAATAAAATTTCACTTTTAAAAGTATGAAATCAAAATAACACCCCCATTAATTAAAACAGAAATTGTTCGTGACGGAATTTGGGAAAACAAAAAAAGAATTAATTAACGCTCAGAGAATATAATGGGAGATAATAAACTTACATTAAGCGATACTTTGGGAGAATTCGGGAATGTTCTGGAGTATGGGGCAGTGGAGGGGAGTGGGTGGGAGAGTAGGCGATAAGGGGAGGGGGTGTCTTAACCTTTCCTTAACTTGCACAAGTGAGATTGAGTAGGTAACTATATAGAGCAACTTTAATTAAGAAGCTTGTCTGTTTTATTAGCTTGCATTGTTTATGAGGACGAAATGATTTTGGTTCGTTTAGCTTTTCTCATTAAATTAGTATAATATTAGCGTGAATCTTTTATGGTTGTGTTATATGATATACTTCGCCCACTTCGTTCGTAAACTAAATTCGTAAATAAAATATAAGCTCTTTATATTTCAATTGCAATAGTTTCAATTGCACAAAGAAATTATATGTAAGCTTTAAAATAAATGTAAATTCGATTAAAATATTAAATGTAAAACGATAGACAATTTTTTTCACAATGCTTCCATTTAATTAATTAGATAACTAATCGTCTGTTACTTATTAGATATCTAAAAGTTAGATAATAAAAAAAATACGACGGCTGCTATGGTATTCCGTGTCTATACTAAACAAGTACGAGGGTAATGTAAAAATTCCTTGACCTGGCAATGAAACCTGGGGTTTCAGTTAATTTTTTTAAATTTTATTACTTACCTAATTTCCCTTTACTTTAACACACTTGGTCCAAGTCGATCCAACGTCTCTCCAATATCAAACATTAGTATTCCTTCCCGGAAGTGAGAGTCTGTGAGGCCCTTAAAATATTCAATAGGGCCCTGTCAACTTCTTCCTTTTATGCCAAAACGGATATGTACTGGTGGAAGATTTTTTCTTCTTCAAATCAGGCTTCAAATTTTGACATCCAGATGGTCAATTAACAGGATCCTTTTTGCATCCCAAAACATGTTGGCTACTAACTTTCCGAAATATGTGATCGACTTTGGTTTCATTAGCACTGTGAAGCCCTTGTTTTTAAATAAATCGTTTAATGATTTTAAGAAACATAGTATCGTGGCGTGACACACCTATATAGTTTTTGTCACACCTATCTAACAACTCTAGATCGTATACGTAGATTCTCCGCTTGATCTAAGTTTGACTGCGGAAAGGAAACTTTCGACCGATGAGGCGATGTAGACAAAGCGACTACCTATACATCGGGACAGCCTTTATTAGAGTAAAACCTCCTACAGGCGTGTGTGCCGTACTGATTTATTGACGTTGCCAACTTTGGCTGCCGTTGTGCTGCTCCATAGACAATTAAGTGCTCTGTAAGTGTACAGAGACCAAAATTAGAATAATAAAAGAGGTTGAATTTGAGTGCATTTTTCAGTTACTAAAGATTTAGGAATATAGGGTTTGCAAAATAAATAATATTTTCATACACTTTTACATAGACAAATTTTACTCTGTCAACTATGTACGTCTGTCTGAAAATTAAAAGTTCACAATACAATAAAAAGTGTAATCTAAAAGGTTCATTTTTAAAAGATTTCAGTGCTAACTATAATATAAATAATATCTGGCTAAAACAAAAAAAAAAGACAAATTAAGTAACATAAAAATAACTAAGATTAAATAAACAAAAACATCTTAAATAAAATATTATTAAAATTCACTTTCTAATGGTAAAAAAAATAGTTAATTTCAGTTTTTCAAAAAGTTTTTTTTTTTTCGTCTTATTCATCTAATTTTTAAAACTGGTTGACCAACAAGATTGACCTATATCACTGAACAAACTATCTGTTTTTTTTATATAACAATATATGTCGTTTATTTAAAATTAATCCAAACTAAAATAATGTGGGAATGTATAGCTAAAAATAATTAAAAGTGTAAATTTAAAAATAAAAAACTCAGACCACTCTAAAACATTCTCTGTGCCAATTTGTGTGGAGGCATAGCGACGGAAGAAGCGGTTCTTCGCTGCTGCCTGCGCCTTGAATAAATTATAATGATAAGTCTCATGCCTTCGCAATATTGAAGGCGTTTTGATAATTAAGCGAGCTCTCCCTTGCACATTTTAAGCGAATTTTTCCAGGTCCCTGAAACGATATTCCCTTTTTTTATGTCTACACTAAAGATCCTGCCTCTCATGAGTACACTTAAACTTCTTTCATCTTTCGTTTGTCAAGTGATGCCAAAATGCTTAAAATGTTGGGTACAACCATAAAGGGATGCGCCAAGTGGTGTGGTATCTTTCAGAGCTTAGCGTCTACAGAACTTATGTCAGACAATTACTTGGTTTAAAGAAAATGATATATGATAAAAAATATATATTATTCTTCTACACTTTCCATACTCAATGTATACAACTTTGCATCCATAGATATAATGCAGAATGATCAATTATTACTTAGACATTCCAACTTAAGTATATTAAGTATACCTACTGTGAAAGCTGCGGAAGAGTGTTCGTCCGACCTCGCAAAATTGCTCAGTTTCTGCTTGTTTTTCCGTTAAATTTCTTCTAAACCGCTTAACAGATTTTGATACGGTTTTCAAAATCAGAAAGGTTTGTATGAAAACCGTTGGGTTTTTATTTTACAATTTCTATGAACAAATCTATGTCGATATCTTATTATGAATTTATTTACCACATTTTTTTTTAAATTATATATAAAATATTATTGCAAAATACATCTTAAAACACATCATAAATAGCATTGCAATAATTTAATAATTATAAATACTTGTCTATCTGCCAAGCGATGTATTGCGTTCATTTATTGCTAGCCGTGCCAGTGATTTTATACTCGCTAACTTTAAAATTGATGCGTATTTTTTATTTGTTGTTTAGTGAAACATACAGAACTTGTTTGCCCAAGCTTACTACAATACATCACTGAAAACCGAAACAATTTTCGTTCAGCCATTTCATATAGTGTATAGAAATGCACGAAAAAAATTACGATTTAACTATGAGCAAAAATGTATGCTATAGTTCATTTTTTGAAAATGCCACAGAAACCTAATTTGTTTTCAGGATAAAAAGTATCCTATATAGGATATAACATATTATGTTAATCTTATATGTTATCCATTTTTGCGTGTTTGAGTAAAAAATATCCAAAAATACAAACTTTCGCATTTATAATATTATTAGGATAAGAATAAAACATAATAACTTAAAACTTAAATGAAAATATGTGAGCATAAAATATAGACTTACAACAAACGTTTAAAGTCTATTAAAGAAAATTGATTTATTACGTAAATTTGTTACTTGAAAGGGTATCACACCTTTGTCTGTCGTAATGTCACCTTCGAATGACCACTGACTAACTCGTGATCAAATAACATGAATCTAAAACTGAATTCTTACAATGGATATGCCATTTACTTACGTATAAATTTTCAGCGAGCAGTTTTCTATGTATATATCTCACTTGAACAAATATTTTAAACGTAGAGTATACATAAACATATATATGATTTAGTAAATTAATAATGATGAACGTAATTTTTTCATCTTTTTTTTTGGCGTGCCAATCTTCGTTCAGTCCGTAGAGGAAGAAAGATTACTAGTACTGGCGATATAGGTACTGGTTATACATTTAAATTTGTTTATGACTATTTAAAGTATTTACGATAAAAAATTATACCCATACAAAAGCAAATCAGTAAAAGGAAGTTGGGATTCTAGAAATCTTTTTAGAACAAAAATATTGTTATTTTAGTCTTCATTGTTAGAAGATGTCTGTTTAATACTTTAGTGAAATATATTTATATTTATACCTATTATAAAATAAATAATCTGTCCGGCTCTGTCAATTTCCCTGCTAACTTCTTTTAAACCACCCAATGGATTTTGGTGCGGTTTTTACTAATGGAAAGAGCGATAAATGATGAAGTTTTATGTATGTAATTCTCAGATAAAAAAGCATACTTATGAAACTAAGGGCGGGTCGCTTTATAAGAATGAAGCTTGCAACATAAGTATGGAAAAAAAAGTTTTCATGGCTCGAAGTGAAATGCCCTATCGTCTGGCGAGAGCGTGCACTCAATTCGACGCACGGGCGTCCCGAGACACGTCGACGGACACGACCTGCAACCAATATTTAAAATATCTATATCTTTATATGTTAACGAGTTTATTGAACATAACTTTTATTATGTTTATTTGTGATAGACAAGCAGATAATACCCTTAGATAGTAACTATTATATCAGATGTAATTTTATCATCTGTAAAATTTAAATTGTTGTGGCTACTTCAATGAAGCATAAAATTGCCGGAAGATAGAAAAAAGAGTAAATAAAATCCGATTCACCTAAGTTCTTGCTATTATAAACTCATCGTGGACTTCTCTTCTGCAAGGGGGTGGTTACTGTCTTCTAACGGGTTCTTACCCAGCAGTGTATGACTTCTGTTGCTTCTGCCTTTCCCAATGTATTTAATATTTAATCATAAGATTAAATAAATTAAATTATTATAAACTATGATTAAAAAGAACTATTATTTCACAACTAGCTGGGTGCTCGCCACTTCGTCCGCGTTGAAAAAGATAAATGTGCACTAACTAATCAACCACATTGTCGGGGATACAGAAAAAGACATAGGTACCTTTCATCCATAAAAAAAGTACTCCCAAGGGATTATGTAAAATTAAAAAAACTAACGCCTGGCAAAAGTGTAATAGCAATAAAAATGTCAGACGTTATATTGTTTAAATATTTTATTTTATTTTTCAACGCGGATGAAATCGCAGGCACCAGCTAGTAATAATATAATATAACGTACGTCGTAATGAAACATTCATACGCCTAATCACCAATAAATGTGCATGCGTTATCATCATGCGGATCAATTAGTAATCAAATTGTCCACGACGGATATTGTTGCTAGATCTATCGATAATTGACATGCATAACGTCACTATTGCGGTGGATGTGTGTGTGCCCTCAGGACTCGCAGGTGGTTGTGAGTGTGTGTGCTGTCCATGTGTGTTTGAACTGCGCATATGGCTGAAGGGAGGCTGGCACAGGGTATGAGTAGCGAGGGGTGACTACAGAGTAACTGCTCAGGCTTGTAGCTAGCTCGGGTACATTTTATTGTAGCTCGCCTCTCTAGATACTACAGTTCGTGAGTGGCGCTCGGCCAGTTTATCGATATCGATATAAAACGGTAATGGTCGGCTGTTATTTTTCTTATTGTGCCGTATTGTGGGGATTGGATACCAGAGCTTAATGCTTTATGGTTGACGTGTCGAGTTATGTTTATGTTTAAAGAGATTGCTTTCAATTTTGTGCCCAAAGTTCTATTTGTAGATTAAGTTCAACGGTGGTTACTTACTAGTGTTCGGGTATTTTTATTTTTATTTTCTTTTTTTATTTTCTTTTTATTAAGACAGGCTAACGGTCCACTTGATGGTAGGTGGCTACCGTCGCCTATAACACAAGCAACGCCATAGATGCTGCAAGTGCGCTGCCGACCATAGAGGGATTAAGGATAAGAGATTAGGTTAAGTTAATGGGTTCTGGCATCCCTTACTCACTCACCGAAACACAACAGCACATATGCTGTTATTTCACGGTGGTCTTCTGTAAGGGGGTGGTTACTGACGGGCTGCCCATATAGCAGTGTGCTCCGCGATTAGTACCTATATTCTATAGATTACATAGATTCCGCGTTTCTATAGATTTAGTAAAAACCATTATAACATAAACATTATAGTGTAATAAATTATATCATTAATTTTCACACCTATTATTCGAAACCAAATATGCAAATTTGCCTTTACTAATGTAAATTTGCCTTAATTTAATAAAGGTAATATTATTATTACCTTTATTAAATTAAAACACATACAAGAAAATAATTGTTTTCCTTTCTTTTTATGAAGTGTATGCATTCTATTTAATTTTTTATATTGTTTTAAAACTCCGATCAAATTCTTTCATCTCTTTTTAAAAAAATGTCGATATCGATGTCTATTGCAAGCGCATCACTAATAAGTAAACTCATCGTCGCTGGGGCGTTACCTCAACTGGCCTGTGTGTAGCCAATAATTTTATTACAAGTTCATTAAGACGTTCCTTGTGGTTGTCAACTTTTCAATTCTATAATATCAAGCTAATTCTAAAGTTTATACCTCTATTGAAAAATATAAATACATCACAAGTAGGCACCTAAACTAACCTCTCCTTAAGTTGTAATTGTTACATAACCGTTACAGTTACTTTTTTAAGTTAATATTGAATGGTTTTACAAAATAAATATTGCTGCTTTAGCAAAATCAGCTCCAATACGCGTAGTTTAAGTTGAAATTAAATTGAATACAACGCTTATGAAGATAATTGATATTTGAACAATGCACTGGGGGATGCATAGTAAAATAAACGGAATGAAGTTGCCCTTTTACTTTGTGCGACATCAGTGTAATCCACAAACAGAATTCAATGTGTCATTTTTATTTATTTTTAGGTATAAGTAAGTAAGAGGTACTTTATTACTTACTAAACTATATTTAATAAATAACTCAAGAATTATTTAACGATTAAGGACGTAGAGTCCTGTGTATAAAGGCGAATCCAGTAGCTATTAAAAATATTTGAAACCTTTTAGAATCGACAGTGGTTGTTTCTGACAGGTCCTGTTGGAAAATTATGGGTTGCTAATTTTGCTATTAGAAAATAATTGAAAATATGGGAAAATTTGCCAAACATAATTTCAATTTTTTTTTATACATTCTAAAAAATCTACAATGACAGTGTTTTTATCTAATTTTTATTTATTTTGTGGCAAACCTAATTTTTAAATAGCCTATAGATTTGGTTTGTCAGAGTTAATGTAAAATGTATGATTGTAGGTAATTTGGTAAGATCTTTAAGTAGAATCTTATTTGCGGTGGGAATTAGTTATATAATGTATTATCTAATCCATTGTTATAGGTATATTTAAATATTATAATAATTAACCCCAGAATAAGATAACTGATTATATTTAATACTATTTTATAATATTTATATGAGTTTAATGTTTACATGAGCTTCACTAAATATTACTTAAACATACACTTGTGATCTGCAAAATTAAATACCAACAGGGTAATTAAATTCATAATAACTCAAAAGCAAAGTCAACACAAGTTAAACAAAGCGACAAAAATAATTAATCGTCGCGCCGCCAACACGCTCGGGCGGTAAAAACGTCGTGCTCTCGTAAGCTCGTCGACACGCGAAATTATTTACAATGTAAACATTAACGAAAAATACAATAAATTTATCGCTACCTGAATAAATGATAACATCGTGGTGAATTTGATGTCAATATGTGTTAACACTAAGCTATTTAGTTCACGACTCGAAAGCACCCCTTTCCCACCAAACTCCCCACGCACACAGTAACATGGCCACCCTGCCGCCACCCGGCTCTGCGTCTGTGTGTCTCACGCACACAAGAACAAAAGCAATTTTTCACAGGTTACATAGACGCACACAAGCGCACGCCTAAATGAATGTAGTGAGTCCCTAACCCCACGAAAAGTTTTGTAGTACACAATTTATTCTGTAGTTGTGTCTAGACATGCCATGCTTTAAGTCAGAGGTGAACTTGTTTTATGATCTTAACCAGCGCCTCCTATAGGCCGTGTCTTAACTATTTCGATTTTTAATTGCTATTACTATTAATATTTATATAAACAAATTAATAGATCTAAGTGACTGTGTGGGATTAAAAGAAATCTCACTTTTCTTAAGCTCCTATTTGTTATTTTCATGTTACAATAATCCGAAAATACTAAATATTTGTATTAATCCATTGTATTGTCGAGCTGATTTATAAACGGCTGAACTGATTTTAATGTGACTTTATTTATTTAGAGAACTATTCAAAAAATATTGTAGATTATTTTTAATGTAGGATATTTAGGATTGCAAAGTGGAAATTGAATTTTTTTTATTTATTTATTTGTACACCAACAGCACAAACAAAAAACTTACAATAGGTAACCTAAGGCAATTTTAAGGCATACACAAATAAACTACAAACTAGAAATTGAGACGATCGATAACACACGCATGGCAACTAAATTAAACTAAACAATAAATAACTGAAAGTAAACAAACATCAAAATCAAAGGCAAATAAACTTATAACAATTGTAAGGCCTCATCTTTGCTACACGGCTGGTTGTTGGCCAAGAGCTAACCCATCTCTAATAAAAAAAAATGCGAATGTTTGTAAGAAGATTTGTTACTCCTTCATGCAAAAACTACTAAACAGATTTTGATGAAACTTTACAGTAATATATAATAGTTTATCTTCACCATGTGTCAAGTAGGCTAACCGCCATTTAAAGTCACCGGTAACCGGGAATGATGGAGATGATATACCTTTGTATGTACGGTAAAAGTCCCAAACATTAAAAAGAAAATTAAAAAAAAATCGCCTATCGAAGGATGCAGTAAACCGATAAAATTATTTCTAAAAGTAACTAATCAACACTTTACTTGTAGTTGGTGAAAGAGGCCCTAAGTATCATAATAACACATGGGGTATAATTTATAAAATAATTCTGATGAAGTCACAAACAAAAGCTGAAGTATTATAATATTATAAATAACATACAACTTTTAAGCATTTTAATATGTTTCTAATTCGTATCATAAATGAATTTTAAAAGAATTTGTAATTTTTCATTCAAATTTACTCTTAGATGCAAAATGCAATAAGTAGAGAATCAAGTGGCACGATGAAATCATGAATGCATTGAAAATGATTACGGAATGTGATGGAGCGGGACAGTGATATCGGAGTCTCGCGTCGGTTAGTCGGTAAGAAAGAGATCAAACATTGAATACAGTTAACGTCGCGAAAACGGAGAATGTTGCCAACTCTATGAGCGGGAAAATGCACCATTTGCACCCGGTTTAGGGTGGGAAATTTGGTCGAGGTGGCGGCAACATAGGTTGTGTTGCTCAGTCGAGGGCGGCTAAGGGAGGAGGGGGTACGGTGGCTCTCAACTGTGGCAGATAATCAATATCCGCTTGGCTTGTGGACAGTATATATGTTATTTTATAGCCAACCCACTCGGACCACCCGCCTCTCGTATTCTCCGTCCCTTTCGCACCATTATCTGAAATGGACAGTAGCGTAGATTTGGTAAATGATAAGTGTGAGAAAGTATTTATCACGACAATGAAGCGTGATATGTAATTATATAACCTATTTAGGATATGGTGTTGCGAAGAAGGGATGGGCGGGTAGTGTAGGGTGTTAGTGATATATTTTTATTGACGGAGATATCAAAACTTGTGTTTGTTCGGTGGCACGCGATGCGGGCGCTGCTTTTCGTTATGCCATTCGCCTGTACACAACTTAATTGACCTTAATTTAATCGAGTTTGATGGACGATAATCGTATTTATATATGAACACTTAAGTACTGCGACAGATCCGCGACACAGTTAAAAAGTCAAATAGGTGGGTAGACAAAATTGTGGAGAACAAGTTGTAGGTAGTTTAAAATTTAATACGAATAATAATTTATAGTAATAAATAAAATTGAAGCGTCTTTTTGTAACGTCAAAATAATTGCTTTTTACTAAATGTATTAACAAATATAAATTTACCTATATAAAAGTAAAAACGTTACTTTAAAAAAAAATTAACATATTTATCTCCGTTGATCTCCGAAACGGTTAGACCGATTTTGACGTTAGAGTTTTGAATTTTAAACACTGGTGTAAAATTAAGCAACATAATTTAAAATATAGTTCTATTTTTTTATCATTTTAAAATAAGTAAGTGATATTTAAGATTCTAAATTTTACAACAATTTTCACTGGCAGATAGCTGTTGTTATAAGGGTACTTTTATTTTAGAAATATTAAAAATAATTAGATACCTATATAAATATAAGTATAACCGGTGTCCAATACCTTCTGCGCGGCCTGGTTCAGTTAATGTTTAATATTTTTCTCTCAGTACAGCAACTAAATGTTCAGAAAAATTGAACTGAGACATATAGTTCAAAGTTTTACTTTTGAAACTTGTATAAAAACAATTTGAATCCAGTTTTCCATTTCTTTGTTTTTATTATAAAGTGCGGTAGGCAGGCTACCGGTCCACTTGATGGTAGAAGTGGGGACATAAACAATACCAGGAACAAAAGAGCGTCCCCGGTATACGGGAGGGACGAAAGAGCGCTGCCGACCTTGACTGGGTAGGAGAAAAGAGGGGTGATGGTGTACCTATGCTAGTATTTTTCACAGGGTCTTGTGGAACTATTAGATGGTTTATGTCTCAAGAGAGCCCCAAGATCGCAAATCGCAATGTGATGATAAAGTTCGTTTCTTCATAATAATTTCCTATAATAACGTAACTGTTGAACTTGAATGTTTTTATAGGTTTGTATTTAGAACTACTTATATGTGACTTCACTAATAAGTATAATGGTAACTTATTACTTGAAGTGGACAAGTTTTGTATTTTGAACAATTTTCGATTCTCACCTTATTCAAAGATTTCTATGACACTTTCTATGATAGGATTAGATTTTATTTTAAATATGCTTATTTAGTAAATACTTTAAATATAATCTTTAAACAATATTTGGTGATGCACAAATGAATGTAAACTAAACAACTTGTAACCCGTTTATAGATGTAATGTAATTACATTTGTCTTTCCTCCTACCCGCGCCATATTGACGACATGTCGACCCTAAATAATAATGAAAACATAATTCGATTGGCTCCGTTTTCGATGAATTGGTTGTTGAGCCAGTGATATCTTATGACTAGATGTGTCGAGTGTTACAAAATAACCAAAAGACTCTATCCCCTCAGAATTTTATTAATTTGATTTTAAAAGTAGATTTTTATGATATTTAAATCAAGAAATTTTTGAGTTAGTAATTTCTATACATATTTATTTTGTATTCTGAAATTTGTCGAGAATGAAGTAAGTTGAAGTGGCACCATGCCTGTCACATCTGTCGCAGAGCTGAACCGATGGGGTAGACGAGTTCTCGAATGTATGCCACGCAGCGTTTAACGCCCTTTGGCCAGGTGAACCGACGAACTGAAATGACCGTGCTTGGTGGCTAGCCTTGAGATAGGCTCCGGGAGTGCAGACACTAATGATGATGATTATATATTTACAGTTTTTTTTTTGTTTTCGCTATGAAGCACTGCTTTCACAATCATATAATGGACAGGCAGTGTGGTGGTATAATAGCCGGTAGGAGTCCTGCATAACCCCGCAGCGTCCTCTGCGCTGCTGGGTATCAATGAGGATTTTCCAAAGTTAAAAAGGACTCTCTGATTTGTAAATAACTTTTAAAATTAACCATTCGTCTGGAATTCTCTTTATTTTATTATTTTTTATAAACTAAACACTCATATCACGATTTCCACAGTATTCATTTAATAAAGTTAACGCCCGCTTCCCAGAAGTTGTCTCATCTAGTAATTACATTTCTTTGTGGTCATTCATATCTGTTCGAGATTAAACGCACAGTGTAAATAATTCACTATCTGTAGTGTACATAGGCGGAAGTTTAATAAAACGCGTAATGAATCGATAAGTCATTGTATAACCCACCATCAGATAACACAAGATAATACCAGTTATAAGAATGTGAGAACTCTTTCCTATTCAAATTACTGTTAAGTCTGCCATAAAAAAAAATTTATGTTTAACTCAACAGACTGACTGATGGGCCACTCGACGGTAGTTGGCTACAGTCGCCTATATAACACAACAACGTCATAGGTGTTGCAAGCGTTGCCGACAATAGTAGGATTAAGGATAGGGGTTAGGAAGGGACAGGGATATGCTCTTTGAAATCTCTTACTCACTCACTGAAACACAACAGCACACATATTGGTTGCTGCATCCAGACGTGCTGCCCAAATGACTGCGAAGTACAGCGTTTCTACTTACATCAAATAGCTGCATTTTTGTTTGTTACACTCACAAATACTTGCTAAAGAAAGGTGATTTCAGCCAAAATGTTAAAAAAATTGCAATAGAACAAACCCATACTTACTTAAACCATACTTACTTAAAAACTTAATACTTAACACATATTTACTTAGCAAAGTCAAAATGTCTAAGAAAAATTGCTAGAGACCTTACATAAAACGACCTAAATGTCGATGACTCTGTCCCCTCTCAAAGAATGCCACAAATGACTACCCTTATTCCTTATTCAAACTATTTTGAGTTATATCTAGTTGTTGTTGGCAGCTCTGTTCGTGTCATCGGTTTCTTTTTTTAAACTTAGTGTTGCCTTCCGACTAGCTATTTTCATCATGCATGAATTCAATAGAATGTTTTTTTTTTTATATTTAAGATTATATTTTATCTATGTGCCAAGATTAGTCGAAATTCATTCTAATTTTTGGAATAATTAATTGAGTATCTAAATAAATTGAGAGCATTCATAATTTTTCTCTTATTAGTAGAGATGATCGTCGTCAGCCCTTATAGAAGCGCCCTCACACTAAACTTTTTAAAGCGTGAACTTCATTAGGTTTCCTAATTAAATCTCAGTATTACCTTTTATCTATTACCTATGTTCAATGTATTATTCGTGTTCACCAATGTTCGCAGTTAGGATTTATATATGTCTATCTATTGTGTCCAAAATCGCTCAACCGATTTTGATTCAGTTTCCACTTATGGAAAAAGGGATAAACGAGGAAGATTTGTGCACATAACATACTTTTTAGGCATTGTTACTTTGTTAGAAACTAAAAGTATTAATTGTATATGTATACTTATATATGTGCTGTGAAGTTGTATGGCTAATTAATGATGGAAAATCAAATGTCATTGTTATGATGAACGTTACTAATAATAGATAAAATGACCTTTTGTGTGTCCATACAGAGCTATGTATGTTGTGGTATATGCGGATAGTTAGTTAAAATGTTATCGCAATAGAGATTATTTTGAAATAAGATTTTTTTTTTTCAATTAAGTCTGACACACGTTGTATTTTTTGTAGGATTATGCCCCTTCGACACGTGGTCGCACCCTCGCAAGGCATATTGTCGACCCTTCATGGGACGGCTGACCTCCCAGACTGTCGATCAATTTATGAATCATCCTTATGCCTTGAAAGGAAACACTATGTTGTTAAAAATGGGGCGAGATCTCCTTCAAAATCTATGTGAATAAAATTCATGTAGAACCGAATATTGCAATGAATAAGTAGACGGATGCATATCCATTTTCTGCGATTGATAAGTACTATTGGAAATCCTTATTGCCTGGTACGTACGTTCGTTGATATGCCAGTACGAATTCTCAATAAAAATCAACATGTAGCAAGTAAATCTCAGCAATACTGAAAAATATAACTACGGGGATTAAGCACATGTTTGCTTCATTGTGCTGTTCTAGTTATATCAGAAGAAAAAACCAAAATTTGAAATTTAATAAATAGTCATTAACGATTGACAATGGATCAATGTCGCTGAAAGCGAAAGCACAAATTGTCTCTAACAGAATATCGAAAGAAAAATTTGATATAATTTTTAAAAAAATATGTGGGTATATTGTTTTAAGATTTTTTAAAAATCGTGAGTTAATAATTGTGAGTAATTTCGAAGATTATGTTTATATATGTAAGAGACAAACAAACAAACATTACTTTTTATAACATTACTATACATATAGATATAGAAACCTCGTTATTTATCTGACTATACTAATGTTGAATTCTGAAAACTGTGACGTCATAGGCAACGTCTTCTTCCGTAGAGGCCACACGAGTGCTACGGTGCGTAGTGTTGTAGAATGTTGAAATTGATCTCGCATTTAATTTAATTTAGATAATTTAAAAAAAAAATAAACATATTAAAATTTTGAAAATATTATGTTAAGCTTTAACCTGGATTATTTCACAAATTTGTAATTTATAAAGTCTTGAAAAATTCACTTTATTAAATTATAAATGATTCTCACGGTTCCGAATTTTCGAAGCATCACCAACGAGAAAACTGTAATAATACTAAATTCATATTAAAATTTTATTAAATTAAAATTAAACTTTTGATCAAAGTATCATT
Source organism: Synanthedon myopaeformis (assembly GCA_944738685.1). NCBI lineage: Eukaryota > Metazoa > Arthropoda > Insecta > Lepidoptera > Sesiidae > Synanthedon > Synanthedon myopaeformis. The sequence goes on along the minus strand of OX122921.1, from coordinate 7,817,804 downwards.
GGTCGAGTCCCTAAGGACGTGACAGTTATGACATTAACTAAATTATTTACCACCTTTACAAACCCTTCTCTCTGCTCCAGCCGAGTGTAATTAAGCGGTGTCTCGTAACTGCATGCTCTCGTAATATTATAATATAATTAGTACTCAATATGTTCTACTGTAAGGAAAATCTTTTGTGATACAAAGTCTTTTTGACGCCCGACGCCTGACGCAAAAACGGGATGTTAAAAGTTTGACGTGTGTGTCTGTGTATCTGTCTATGGAACCATAGCTACCAAACAGATAGACTTATTTTGATCTTTTTTTTTTTGTTTGAAAGCTGAAGTGATCGTGATGGTTCTTATGAAGATCTATTCAGCCGTTTGAAGACCATCAGCCTTCCACATACTGTTACTTCGGCGCTATTTCCATGACGTGGTAACCTTGACCGGATGCTGCAGCATCTAATAACATGCGAGACACCCAACTTCTCAGGAACTTACAGCAGCTATAGCGTGTTGGGCACAATAGAAAGTTGTGGGTTAGTTTATAATTTTAATTACAGGTTATAATTTGTAAAAAAAAACGTATGGTATTAAGCTAGCGTCGTTGCTACAGGTCAATACTAAAGGTTAAAAGAAAATAAGTTTTTTTTTTTTTTCAATGATAATATATTACTACTAATAATAATAATATAATTATAATATTTTGATTCCAGCCACACAAAGTTGTCTTGTTATATGGATTATTTGAGTGCTTATGTGATCACGTTGCCATATGGAAAATACTTGCAAATAGATTTATTTGATCCACCCATAGCATGGAGTCATATGTATTGTCCTTAATCCAAGACTCATATAACCCCTCCTTGTATCTGAAGTCTACTATCTCCAAGCTTTTGATTCAATAGCAGATATCGGAAGTAAACATTAATCTAACTGGTATTACTTTTCATAATAATCTTCATGGTAAAAAACTCTTCATAATAAATCATCTAAATAATATTTAAAATACCATTGCACAATCTAAAATAACTAAGCGCTCAAACAGATAGAGACAGGCCTCTAACTTGTACCAAAATAAAAAATGTTTTAACGACTGTATTATAGGAACTTTAATTCTGATGTAGTGCATAGCATATAGGTGGTGGGTATTTACACGTGTGGAGGGTCATCGAGGGCGTAGATTCATCGTTGATTTGCAGTAATTGATCGCCTCGGGGCGAGCTACTGCGACACATAGGGGTCACAAAACCTGTTCATTTAACAGTTTATTTATTCATATAAACTATTGTAAACTCTATACATATACATTTTGCAATAAGGATTATTCATAGCATATACTACATAAGGAACTAAACACAATGATTATATACTCAGTACTTGCCAAGCCAATGTTTACCGGAGGCCTTTTCTTATTGTCCCCAGAAGGCCTATGAATTTTGTTATGAATCCCTGAATTCGTTTATATCTAAGCGCGACTTGTAGGCAGATAATTAAACGTGAAAATGAATATAAAATTAGAGTGAAAATATAAATTTAACAATAAAAAAATTGCTTAACAAAATTGGAAATATATTATATATTTATAGTATTTTTAGCTGAAACAACAACAATATATAAAACGATATATATTGTTATTTTCTAACAATATATAAAATATATAAGTTTATTAGAGATAAATGTAAACATTTTCTTCATTTTACCGCGGGTCACAATCGTTCTATTATATATGAAAACACCATAGAAATTTTCGACATTTCCCTTGGATTTTTCAAAAGTTTTCATTCATACAAGCCTTGGCCTGACAATTACGAACACAATTTTTATAATAAATACTAGCTGACCAACCCTATCAGACTCGTATAAAAATACCATCCAAATTTCTGACTTTTCCTGTGTGTTTTCCAAAAAAAAAAAAAAAATAGTTTTTGAAACGTTACTTAAAAATTATAGGACAACACACATAATATATTGAAATACAAATGATTCTAATGAAAGGTGACCACAGTTTGTCGCTTTCATTAAATTGTGATTGGTTCAAAAAATAACATCTGTAATATTATCCACAAATATATTTCACCTTTAAAAACTTGTTTGTTAAAACTCAATTAAGAAGGAAACGCAGACACAAATTAATCCATAGGCTACGGCGTAGGAGTGGTAAATCCCGCCACAGTATGGGGAAAGCGTCATTGTAGTGCCTATTCATTATTTAAAAGCAAGTCTTACTTATTTAAACGCCTGCTTCGTCATCGTTGAAATACTTAGAACAACAGGAATTTATTTTAGTTTTTATTAACATTAAAAGTAATTTTCTTACACCTAAAATTTTAAGAAAATATAACTCTACCCGCTCATTACCGCTCATAACTTCGCTCAGTATTAATTTTTTTTTATTTTTACTATAGAAATCTCCCTCGTTTATCGCTCTTTTCATTAGTAGAAACTATATCAAAATCCGTTGCGTAGTTTAAAAAGATCTCAGCGTACATACATACAGAGGAACAGAAGACGGCGGGAAAGTTATACGAGGAAGATTTTTACAAAAAAAAAAAATTCACCCGTGCGTAGCCGGGAGTGGATCGCTAGTGTTGTTACAAATTTATAATCAAAGTTTCTGTATCTTTTATTATCTTACTCTAAATTCCAATTCCGTCAATTCTACTTTACAATGCCTATAGTATGAATAATAACAAGATAAATTGACACTCCAATCTGAAGTCGACTGTCGACTGTTTTCCTTATACTGTGCGTTTTCAGTGCGGGAGTGGAAATTTACATACATATTAATTTAGTAGCAACGCAGCCCCGTTCGCAATCTGTGTAATTTGGGTGTTTAGTAGTATACTCGTGCCGTTTTGTGCTTGTTGCGACATACAACAATATAACTGCGCTATTCCTTCACACGTTTAAACCCGCCGCCTAATCGTTTCAATTTTATTACTATTTGAAATTAAAATTTATTATTCCAGATTTTATTTTTTTATGACAATAATTGTCAACCACTTGATGGAAAGAGGCTACCGTCCACCACCTCGATAAATCATACTACTTTCGTTTTTTGTTTAAGGAGACTCTTAAGTAATAACTTAATTTTATTTAATACCTGTTGACGTTGGTGTCCGCGACTTCGTCCGCGTTGAAATATAAAAGATATAACGCCTGACATACATTGACGCCTGACATTATACTTTCATATGTTTAGATAGCTGGTGCCCGCGGCTTCGTCCTCGTGGAATATTTAGCCTATGTCCATCCTGAAATCTCGGGCCGAGAAATCTATTCGGACGAAGGCAGGGCACGTCCGTTTAGTATATTATAAAAAGTCAAACATTGATGTTACTGGCACCTCTGTTATGCACATTGAGAGCCACTTGTTTTATGTCGATTAAGAGATAAAAGAAAATTTCGAGATTTTTGGGTAGATTGGAACAGAAATTCTAAATGAATTTTAGATGGCACATCTACCGCAGATCTGTCACAGATCCGCAGAGCGGATAACCGATTAGGTAGACGATATCTCGAATAGAGGCCACGAATTGGAAAATGCAGCGTGGGATGCCCTGGGCCTAGATAAACACAGGACCTGAAAGGCATCGCAGGAAGCAGCTGAATGCTAAGCCAGAGGACCGTGAATGATGGCGAACCTTTAGGAGAAACCTATATCCAAGACACGAGCTAGTGATAATGAAGATTGGTGATGTGACCACGACTAATTCCAGCTCACGGTGAAAAGACGTGAACTTTTTGAATTATATTGTTGAATACAGAAAAATATGAATTTTTACAAAGGAACAGAGAGAAAAAGCATTGCACACCCTCTCGCTGGCGGTACTCGTTCATATTTTTGACACTGTCATCATAGGGGTAAGACTGTTTTGCATCCCCGTTGATTCGGACTCCATCGAGACGGAATGAAAAGTAGTGGGTAATATCGTCCATTTGCATATTTTAATTGTAATACGGGGGCGTCGGGACCCCCACAGTGCGAATGTGGCATAAGCAACCGATTTGCATACATCGTCACGACGGCTCCGAAACAAATTGATCTATCTCTAAAGCAATGTATAGTAATTGAAATAGTGAGCACTTGTATACATAGAATTTTTAATTCGTTTCAAATTAAATTATGAAGTGATTTCATTTCAAAACTGTAAATATTCATTTATAATTTATACATTTTAAGTGTTAAAAACACAAATTTAAAAATGGGAATTTGTTTCGTTTTTATTTTAAATTTCAAGCGACCATGATTAGTCTGAATTAGAATGTATTATTAATGAATCCATATTAATTCAAAAAAAAGAATTCCATTCTGACTTTTCAGAATAAAGTAGAGTTAATTCTAGAAGAAAACCGTGTTAGATATATATATTTTTTTAAATAAATGTCCTAAAACAGGCCGACGGTTCACTTGACCGTAGGCGACTATCGGTGTCTATTAACACAAGCCACGCTACAGGTCCTGCAAGTACAATCTTGACCTTGGTACGACTAAGAATAAGGGATTGGATTTTGGAACTATTTTGGTGATTTTTGCATAAAAACATGGCAAGACGAGGTAAAACCTTACGAATACCTTACGAACCTACCTTACTAATTTTACAGAAATTCTCTTCCTAAACAGATTTTAATAGTATAGATACTGCTACTTATACGCTCTTAATAATATTAAAAATAAAACAAAAATGCAGTCACTTATACGGTCTTAATATTAAAAATAAGACAAAATACAGTTACTTATACCATCTTAATAATATTAAAAATAAGACAAAAATACAGTTACTCATACGTTCTTAATATTAAAAATAAGACAAAGATACAGTCTAATACAGTCACCGTAGCCCTAAGTATACTTACTTTATAATCGTAAACGATGAGCGACTATCGCCGTGTTCGATTAGAGCTGCAACGGATTGGTGTTAACCGGCACCGATAGCTCCGCGCCACAATAACGTCACTATTTCCTGCAAACAGAATTAAAACAAACCACCTCACCAAGATCTTCAATAGCCATTATTTCCAGTCGAAGGCGAGTTAACACAAAGGAATTGGGGACGGCCTAAAAACACTGGTCGCTGCATTAACCCAAACAATTGAAATGTGTAAGGGAATTAGGTAGTTTATTGTGTTACGAATTTTAAATTATTTATAGCGCAACGCGAAGCAATAAAACTCAAGTCCATTTGGCTATAAAAATTCAACAATACTGGAGGCAGTAACCAAAGATCACCGAATAATAATAACATGTGCTGTTATTTCAGTGAGTGAGAAAGGGTTGCAGAACCTATTTCCCTATTGCTTGTGTTATGTTATAGCGGTGGTACCATCAAAAGGACAGTCAGACTGTCTGACGACTCTTACTTAAGAAAAGAACATAATTGCTGTTCATCAGCTACCACGAATGATCGAACAAGTTCAGTTGCAGATGTGCTAGATTTCAATTGGGCGATGTGGCAAAGGTTCACAAGAAATATTTGAGACGACCTAATCTTAATATATAAAAATTACGTGTAACATGTTCCTCCGCGATGAACTCCTAAACTACTGAACCGATTTTGATCAAAATTTGTAATTATATGTATTTTAGTTCAACTTAAAAGACAGGATATATTATATAAAGTTACGCGGACGAAGTCGCGTGCGTCAGCTAGTTTTTTTTTTTTTTTTTTTTTTTAAATATTACTATGTAATTTCACTAGCATTTTACTACAAACATTATTTGAATTTTTTAATTATTTGAATTTGAATAACTCATTTCAATAAAGATCCAACCAATGCTGAGAAGGTTCTGACGTGTGTGAATTCACAGTACAATCATGCTCAAAAGTGAAACTCGTTTTTTTTTACTTCATACTCTTTCTAGAGGATTATTGTGTTCTGTGTTCACTAGAAACGTACGGCTTCAACTGTTAATTTAGCGAAACTCTTCCCACCCTTTTTAATTTCCTTGCTTATTGGTTTCTTGTTTTCTATTATTACGTAATTGGTGAATCTGTTGACAAACAAGCGATATTATTGCAAAAAACTATTGTTTTTTAGAGAGAAAGTGAGAAAATAGGGAAATAACTAAATAATGTATAGTTCCTAGTCCTAGTTTAAAATATATACCGTTATAGTTTGTTTACAGTTAAAATACCAAATGCGGTAACTCAATACCGAATTAGCCCTGCGTTGTCATAAACAAAGAGGTTAAGTGCTCTCTAAAATAACGTGAGCTTCCCTTCTTTATCTTACTTGTCTTGTAATTTTAGGTTAGTTACAAACTGAGCTGGCAAAGCGCTACATAGTTGTGGCGCTTTGTTAAAAGAGAACAGTAGCTTTTTGTATTTCTTCTTGCTCGCGCGAGTGACGTTTTGAAATGAAACAAATATATTGTAATTTACATATTAGCAAGATAAATTAATTATCTTAAGTTAAAGTAATTTGTTTTTTTTTTTTTTTTTTTTTGTTTTTTTTTTATTTTACACAAAAAAATTATTACAATTACACTGGTACACAGTTTAGGTGGAACACAAATTTATTTTTTATCGTACACCAGAGTCGTTGAAATATGATAAAAATATTAGTAGGTACACTTAATTTTAAAAGAAACACAAATAAAAAAGATCATTGGCTAGGTAGATACAGATTTTTGTAAAAACTTTTTTGTGATTTTTGTGTATTGTAAAGATTCATTGTGAAAAAACCGTATGTAAATATTAAGATTTTTTTTATATAGTATGTAATAGATGTGAATGCATGATGTATCTATCTATATATAAGTTAAGCGTTATGCCATTTATTGGGTTTTGTTTTGTATGAGACTGTGTATCTAGTATTATAGTCGATCGACAGTTCTAAGTTATATTCTACTAATAAATTGTTCAATATTATTGCAATTGGACGCTAGTGTGTGCACAGCCTTATTTAGTCGCTGTTATTTTTGGCAGCCAATACCTATCTGACTTATATCGTGAGAAGTTCGTAAAAATTGTCTACTTCGACCGATTTTACGAGTGTTTCTGGATATAATCTTTTTATTAATTTCTAAACATATTTCACATTTATATAATTATATTATGTACATACATTATAAAATAAATGAAATATTCTGAGTTCTTCTGCCTCAATCAAAACTGGGTACAAAATGTTTAATAGTATTTGAGGTTTACGCTTTAATTAAAAATTAGTGAGAATCACTAAGATTTTAAAATCTAAAAACCGTTTTGTGTAAATTATTTGTTAGTGACGCAAAATATAGCAGTGCCATCTATCGTCGGGTGGCGGTAACATCTGATAGCATCGCCCTCAATAAATTATATCGGGAACGTGTGCTCTACGAATTCCGCCACCGAGGTCACTTCCGGATACCGGTATATTAGTTACAAACGCCATAATTCTGTTGCGGAGTAATTTCAGACCCAAAACTACCATCACTGTTCGTTAATAAGTAATCACAGGGAGAATGTTGCGTGTTGTTATTTCTGGGTTACCAGTCTTTTGAAGTTGATTCGATTAGATTGGTTCTACAACACCTAAACCTATTCAGATTTTCTTTATTCGTTATATGGAACATATTACAATTATGTATATTATTTTCGATTTGATATGCCTTGAAAATTGTAATATAATTGTCAGTTACATGACGTCACTATTAAGGAAACTGCTACAGAAAATAACTGGCAACATGAAAACGTTGAAGGGGAGACATTTTATTTTATTGTATTTTTTACGGAACAATGAATGTGCGTTGGCGTATATACATAATATTACACCTCACTGCTGGGTATAGTCTTATCCACACTGCGAGGAGGTATGGTGTATAGTCCACAACGCCTAGAGTTAAGTAGTTAAGGGATAAGTGGAAAAAAAAAATCACTTATCCCTACCAGTGGTGATACTTAGTAGGGCTAGGTAGGAAACGGGCGGAAATAACAAGCAGTGTAATCGAAGGCACAATTCCTTAGATTTAGTGTACATAAAACAAAAAATACTTTTCTTATATTTAGAATGTCCAATCAGTAGGATGTCTACAAGTAACTAACTACCTTACATTGTTTACTTACCCTAATTGCCAAACTTGAAGAATTTATTGGGCGATGAAACGGGTTCACTAACTTATCTATATAAGGATATTGAACTCTAAAAGTAGCTTTCGAGGCCACAAGATTGCTTTTGTCCTACAATTTTTTTAGCTAATATCATATTATTATTTTTTTGTTTATTTTAGATGGCTACCGTCTCCTAGAAACGCAAGCAACGCCACAGGTGCTGCGCTGCCGACCATAATAGGATTAAGGATAGGTAAAGGATTAATTAAGCTTTGGCATCCCTTAATCACTCATCCAATCACAACAGCAGCAGAGAAAAACCACTTTAAGCTTCCCATTAGTGTATGGAGTGTTCCTTTGTAGGGTTTTTTCTGCCCCAACAATTTCCGCTTTGATCTTTATAACAAACAAAAATCTATCTCAATTGTGTACGTACCTACTGTTAAGTTAATAATCCTAAAACCAGGTTCCGCTAACCTGCTGCAGAACTAGTACAACAATATCGAGAATACAGGCGTAAGTAGGTCACACACAGAGCCAGCGTAAATTGATCTCACATAAGAGTACGGCGCACCTTTTCATTGTCAAATATTGCTTTAACAAGGAGGAGGGTGGGAGATCAGGTGGCAATGGCCAGGGAAAACTTGTGCCGCTCTTATAATTTATTCACGGCACAATGCCTGAGGTGTGTTTTACAATTTTTCAATTCCCGTACAGTAGAGGCGAACCCAGGAGGTTACTGTTGCTGTGTTTTAAATTGCACACAAATGTAAAAAAATGCGGTCACGGTAGATTAAAATTTGAATGATTTTTATTTAGGTTGTAATTTCTTCGTAAAAAATTCAGTCTATGTCAGTTAGTACTATTTATCCTGAAAAAATGCAGTTTATGAAATTACTTGAAATTTTGTAGAAAAAAACCAATATTTATATTCATTAGGTTAAAACGACTAAAGTTCTTATTTCAGACTAACTGGTGCCCACAACTTTGTACGCCCTGATGTTCGTTTTTTGAAAATCCCACAGGAACCTAACATTTCTCCAGGATAAAAAGTATCCTATAGTTTAATCCAGGTAATCATCAATACATCAGTGTAAACCGCATTCAAATAGGTTAAGCCGTTTCTGAGATTCGCGTGCACAAACGCACAGACCAACAGATTGAAATTCTAAAAACTATTTTTTTTGACCTGGGGAAAAACTCGATAACTACACAACAAGTTGTCGACAAAGTATTGCTTTGCAATAAAATTTAAGTCATTAAATTTCTTTTTCCATTTCAAAATCGTAAACAATAGAAAGGTTAGACCACCCAAGCTCTCCCATATACGAGTAGGTACTTGCGTCTAGCGATCGGCATCTGGTCGATTTTATATCCATTATAAATTAACCAAGAATATAAAAAGTATCTGCTAACATGTATCTAGGACGCACCTTACGTCGTCTGCTAAACTATATTTAATTAGATTTTATTTGTGTAATCACTTATGTCTACGCATCATTTGAATCAATAAATATTAGATTGATTTGATATTAGAACTTTGGTTTTCCTTTATTCTGTTGGTTTACAGACGACACAGTTAAATAAAATGAATAATATATATGTAATTATTTGTTAATAAATTTACGTACGTTGTATTCTACTAAATTGCAAAATATCAAACCTGTTTAATTGCAAATTAAAATTTTTATTTTATTAAATTATTTGAAAATTATTTGAATTATTAACATTATTTGAAATTTAATTGCAAATTAAAATTTTTATTTTATTAAATTATTTGAAAATTATTTGAATTATTAACATTATTTGAAATTTAATTGCAAATTAAAATTGCAATTAAATTTCAAAAGGCTGGCAGCAGTAACCACCACCCACTTACAGAAGACCAGGGTGAAATAACAGCATGTGTGCTGTTGTGTTTCAGTGAGTGTTCCTTTCAAGTAAGACCGCCACAGGTGCTGCAAGCACTTGCTACCAGCGCACGCTACCAGCCATAGTGGGATTGATGATAAGGGACTGGGGTAGGGAAATGGGCTCTGGCGTCCCTTACTCACCAAAATACAACAGGACACTTGCAGTTATTTCACGGTGGTCTTCTAGCGGTGGCTACTGCCGCCAGACGGGCTGCCCAAATCATTGCGGAACGCATTGTGCTCTGCCACTACTATAAAAAACTGCATGCGAGTATAGCTTTTAAATTCATTTATAAATGTTTCATTTATGATAAAAGCGGAATCATTTCGAGTAGTATTTCTTTCCACTTCTATGAATAACGTCATGCGTAGGGCTGCCAATGGTCAGGATCACTTTAGGTGGGGAATATAGTGGTTTTTAAAGTTTTTCTCGTAATATCCACGAATAGTGTGAAATGTTTTTTTTTTTTTTGACAGATGATCACAAAAAAGAGTTCTATGTGTTTATTTTGATAATTAATCATTTTCTTATTAGGTGTTTCACATAATCAGTCTGTATCTCTCCACTGATGGATGTAGGCCCCTCCAAAGGCTGTCCTTCACATCCATCGTTTCCTGCTACTTAAGCCTTTCAGATCACATTCACAACACAAGTGAAATTATATAAGTAAGTAAATATATGATAATTCATGTCTTTCATCGTTTTGTAGTCGTTAATTCTGTTGCTAAATAAACTTATAGCAATCTTTTTTTTGCTTGTAAAAAAGATTATTTTTTGCAAGTACGAAGTTGTCTGTTAAAATTGTTAGGTATTTTCCAATATTTAAGCGGGACGATATTATATTTAAGCGATGACAGCCCTAGTTCACACTTGACGTTGGTTAGTCGACAAAGATGTTTCGTAATATCATGTAATATGAACCGGCATGCCGTTACTGGAAGCAGACTAAATCGGACTAGCTGTAAATTAGTCCGTGGCTTCGCGTAAATCAACACAAGATTTATATCCGTGTATGTATTTGTATAGGTACGTAAAGAGTACCAAAAAACGTGACTATACAATTATTCACAATTCAGGACATTATTTCGTTTGTTCGTTTCTTAAATTTATTTGTTTAATTTAAATTATAATGTAGACTTCTTGTTAATAATGGTAAATAAATGAAAAATTTAAACCACCAAAATGAAATTTTTAAACAAGAATAAGAATGTAATGTAATTTCAAACCTCATTCATTTCTAAATGGACAATAAACTTGTAATAAAGATTTGATAGCGTTGTAAAACTACTTGTAACTTTCGGTTTATGTAATGGGTCACTAATTAATTAAGAATGTTATAGATCATAACCAGACTTCATAGAGCTAATAATTAATTAAGAAAATCATTTTATTGTTATCCAGGCTTTAGAAAAATCAGTTAAAATATATTTCAAAAATATACAGTTAAATAGTACAATTCATTAGGCGATAAAGGATGACCATTGTCGTATGCTTGTCTTATCCGCCATTTTATCAAGGTCGTTAGCGCACTTGCAAGTCCTATGCCGTTGCTTACGTTAATAGGTGATGATAGTTAATAATATATAGTTAATATGTGACAATAGATAACGATAGATAACGATAGGTGACGATAGGCGACAATAGGTAACGATAGGTGACGATAGACGATGATAGGTGACAATAGGTGACGATAGACGATGATAGGTGACAATAGGTAACGATAGGTGACGATAGGTGACGATAGGCGATGATAGGTGACAATAGGTAACGATAGGTGACGATAGGTGACGATAGATTAAGCTAACGCTTGCCGACCTTTCATCATCTTCAGCCCGTGTCTCTCCACCGCTACATGTAGACCAAGAGGTCGTCACCACGCATGGCCCTCTACACTTCGTATCCAGCTTCTTCCCGCAATGCCTTTCAGGTCGTCTGTCCACTTGGCCGCAGGGCGTCCCTTGCTGTATTTCCCTCCATTCGATAACTCGTCTACCCCGTCGCGTCGGTTAACATGACCTATGTGACCTATAACAACTACAATTGTTACTAAATTCGCAGTTACAGCTGTCATTATCAAGATTATATTCTATCATATATAAATAAAAATTAAAAAAAAAATTAAGTGTGTTTGTCCTCTATAGACCACAAAACCGATTTTAATTCAATTTTCGCTTTTGTAAAGAGGGATAAACGAGGAAGGTTTCTATATTTTAAAAATTGCATCCAGGGTGAAGCCGGGAGCGGGTCACTAGTTCACAATATTTTCGATAAGAAGACGACATTTATTGCATGAAAGCGTGTTGTTAATATGTCATTGGTCAGACGCCTATAGTTCTTTTATGAGACAGTTTTGGAAGGCCACTGTGTTTTGCAGTCATAAATTAGGTCACCCTTCTTGCGGCAATAAACTCCCCCGAAGACTTTCGTTTAATAACAGCCTGTTATATATCTTACTATTAGAGTTAGTTAGATACTAGATTAGGTCATAAAGCGGGGTCTCTACCGCAAAAGAGTAATGAGCGAGACTATGTAGCGGATCGGTCTCCGTTTACATAAAATAGTTTTACATTTTCACCAACTTCATCTTATTTAATCTTCTTTCTTTCATTCACATCTTCCGAATCAGAGATCTAACAGTGTTCGTCCCATAAGCTACGTAGCAACTCCACTGGACCGCAAAGGAAAAGGGTCGGTTAGAAAATCTTCAATATCTTCAAAAGTACCTGACCTAGCCATAAATGAAATAAAGACTAAATTAAAGTATATTTAATGTGCTTAAATAAAAATAAAATTTATTTAGTTTATCTTTAATTTAGTCTTTATTTCATAAAGCTAGTGTAGGTACTTTTGAAGATATTGAAGATTTTCTAACCGACCCTTTATCTTTGCGGTCCAGTGTAGTTAGTAAACGAACTAGTTAGTAGTTAGTAACTAGTTAGTTAGTAAACGAAGTAACTAGTTAATACAATCTCAGGGTGTCAGAAGGGGACGTCTGACACCCTGAAACACCCAACAAGGAGCCGCCGTGAACCGTGGCGGTTCACGGCATTCCAGTGGGCCGCCCGCCACATTTAAAGTGAGGCGAAGCCATCGCCCTGAGCTAGGTTCGAAGAGAACGTAACGGGGATCCGAGGATAAGGCCTCACTGTGATCTCGGTCCCGCACATCACCGCTGATGGTGGAATCCGGGGGGTTTTAGTGGGTATTCCCGGTGATAAGTCACTTCACCGGGCGAGTCCCACACTATCCCTCTTCGACAAGGGATAGTGCGTAAACGTCATTTCCCCTCGTAGAAAAAAAGGGCACACCTCGTTTCGCAGTCATTTGTTTAACCCCTCTGGTGGCAATAACCTCTGCTTTACAGAAGACAGAAGAGCCTATCCCCTCTTAATAAGGATTCTACTAAGGACGCCAACGCACTTAAAACTAATACGACGTTAGTCAATGGTATATAGTATATGTATAGAACGCCCTGGATAGCGACTTCTTTGTCTGGCTAATTTTATGACCTTAGTTGCCCGCGATGTCTTTTATCACCTGTTCGTACGAAATCACTTTTAATTCGTCAATTACCTAACGTCAAACGTAATTTTCCATATTTATCTTTTAAACTTCTCGGTAATTTGGAAACATTGCGTCATTAGCTCAAACACTCCTACACGAAAATAGACACGAGAATTGCGCACTAGTTAAATAAAACTCACATTAACTTCGATTAAAAATTGATTGAAACCCACTGACATATAAAATTACTAAAATAAAAGAAAGCAAATCCGATACTGGAATAACACAACGAGTTTATGTTGACTATAAGATAAACAAGTAACTCCCAAAATAACGATTGGTCAAGGAATTCCAATACCTACGCAACGAATAGTTTTACATTGCACTGTAATATTTCTGTGCTACAATTATAATGTGAATACTTCGTTTTTTTTATAACACCAATAGAGTGAAGAGTTATTTTTAAAATAATTATTCTTAGATATATAGAAGGTATTGGAGGTATAAACTGATCCCTATGTGTGTATTGAATAATACGTATTAAATCTAAATGAACCTCTTCAAAAGTATTGCGTTGATAAATACCAATAATCAATGTAATCTTTACATAATACGTAATTACAGTTAAAATAAATATAGCAATTTTAAAGACTTGCAATTTTTGTCCATTCAAACTATATCGTAAATTAGTTTTAGTAGTAACTTAATGCCTAGACTTACTGCTCTGCAAATAAGTTTGTATTTAACCTTTAAGTTCCCTAACCACGTGATATTTTTAATTTCACATACTTACTTAATGTCGTAAAAAATTTGCACAACAACGCAAACAATGAATAGTTTAAAAATTTCCTAAATCAATAGCTCAAATTTTTTAAAATGAATATTAAAATTTGGACACTCCCATCCATCAATTTTAAAGTCCTTAGATTATTTAATAAAGATGAGCTTCAACATTTGAAAATTTGTAATTATTTTTTGCAGATGTTGATAGGATTTGTTGGGTATATTTTTCATTTTTTTCCCATATGGTAGCTCTACAGTTAATATGAGTAGGTATTTGTAGTAGGCTTTTCACATTTGGTTTCAAGTGAGCGCATAGTGAAATTATTATTTCTTATGACATTTAGGAGTGATTTCAATCAAAAATCTATCATACTTCGGAACTTACCGCCTGTACTAAAATACTTGTAATATTTCAATTTAATATTAAAACCATGTTAACTAAAATCGCCTATAGATGGCGTTACAAGTAATATTTCACTACTATACGATGTTTGTTTTAAATTACATTGGACGAAAAAGGTTTGATATAAAAATTGGACGAATATAAAAATTATAACTGCTTCATTTTCAGTAGTAGGTTCATGTTTGGACTACTTTATTATTTACAAAGTAATTTGAGAAACATCTAGGTATATCAAAAGAAGCTGTTAAGTAGGTACAATAAATTTAAAAAATTAAAATAAAAATTGTTATTATTACTCGCATTTGCAAATGCTAAGCGAAATCTTTATTACAAAAAAATTCGTGATTGGTTTTCCTATATGATTTACTTACTTGAGTTTAGAATAGAAATTATTGAGCCGATTGTTTGGGTTAACCGTAATTTAAAATAAATAATTCTACTTCAGTTCAAGTAACTAAATAGGAAAATATTAAATAAAATAGGTAAATGATAAGCAGAATTAATTTTATTGCTGTTTACGCTATTTTTATAAAATTGTATTCGAACTCCACTACTCGTCCACAGATGGAGCTACAAGATGGATATTCTTTCGCAAATTTTCATGTATGAAGTTGCTATGTAGTAACATATTATTTGGCATGTTTCCCTAACTAAACTAACTAAACTGTTTTTATTGATTATCGCCGGATATTACGTTCTTTATACCTACCTGCTACTAATATGTCCTTGTATAGAATTTGTTTAAATTTATTATTTTAATGACAGTTACAATTTAATTATAAAGTAATAAATTTAATATTAATTTTCGGATACAATGCGTCGGTTAATGCAGCTTCTGAAGGAGCATTTGAGTGTATATAATTATAATTACGCACAAAAAAAAATTAGTTGTACAAATAAGATCATGTCAAGATGTCTACTAGACCGACACTGGCTTAATTAGACAGCTATGCGAGTTAAACGCGTGTGCGCCGTGCGCTGTCACCTGGCGGCGCGGGCGGCATGCATCATATCGTGGACGCTATTTTCCACTCGGCACGATAAAAAGCCAATATAAACCTAAACGTCGTTGAGATCGCCCGCATTATCTCGTGATTATCGCGTGTCAAAACATCGCCATGCTCGCGATACTTCGCATGTAATCTGATAAACGATGTACGCTGCACGCTTCGAGCGCTTGCATCCCTCTCTCACGCTTGCAACAAGGGCATCTCTGTCTCACTCTTACGGTCATCCGTTTCATTCATGCGCGGCACACCTCGGCGCGCTGTTTACAGACACAAACAAACAGTACAGCAAACCGCTTAGCTTTAAGTACGGGACCGTGAAAGTGATATTGTCAAGTATTCCCTTCTCTTTCTCGTGACCGAGACTGTAGTTCTTAGGTCACGGATAGATGGCGCCGGCAGGCTTGTTTCTTGGGGTGGGTGGAATAAGTGTCACAATAATTCGGATGCGACGTTGCCGGACTTCACCACCCGTAGTGGTGGCGGGCGCGAGTCTATATACAAGCAAATTTATGTTTTTAAGTGTTGTGACTTTTGTGGCACATAGCGATAAGAGTTATATTTGGTTGTTTTCGAGTTATGTGTAAGTTGGTAGGCGTGCGAGCGTCACGTAACGTAACGAGCGTGGTACACACACGTACGTGAGCTGTCAGTAGCTAATGCGATGCGCTGTGATCGCTTATTGTGGCGGTCGGTGCGCGCCCGCGCGGTTTGTAGCGTTTAATTCAATTTAGTAATTGATATGTTTGTTGCACAGATAATATAATATAATATAACACTATATAGGTTTTATTAGGTTATTAGATTTGTTGATTCAGTTGTTCTTATTTATACCTACCTATGGTCTTCTTTATTGAATAATTTGATGATATTAATAGTCAAAATTAACGCTATTAATTTTATCATCCTGCGTATTTTTTAACAAGCATATTTTTCAGCACTTTTATTTAATGAACATAAATATCGTTAATAATAATGTTTTGTATTGTTTCTATGACGGTGTTAATATAAAAAAATTAACATTTTATTAACATATTATCTTATTTAATTGATTATTAACATTTACATATAATTAATATCATAATACATAATACATATATGACTTCTTTCTTATACTCATAAATATAAGTTTAATTAACAATTACTAAATATATGAATTTCTTTCTAAGTTTAAAGTAATTTAATATTAATAAAGATGATTATGATAACATTGTTATTAAAATGTTCAAGCGTTAAAGCAAATAAAATGCGGGTTGTCAAAATGACAACTCCCTGCGTTGTTATTCAAACTCCGCATTCTTCGATGCCGCACGGCTCACACACAGTTACAAATATCATTCTCATTACCTTAATATGGCTCCCGTTCTTATTAATTATACTTTAATTCCAATAGGACACAGTTTACATTCCACTAAATGGCGGTTACGACGTTTCTATGGCAATGCGCACAACACCACACATACGTAACATTTATGAGCACACAGTGGATGTGTTCCGTACAATATGTATTGTACAAAATGAAATGTGTAGCTTTCACGCAGCCACACAAACGTAGTGACGTTTGCCCATTGAAAATCGAAGCTCGCGAACTAAATACGAGGGCAATTAGGTTGTGTTTTGATTGAGCACAGTTACCATAGCTTATAACCTTTTTGTTTTAAGCCGTATAAGCGGGTGTCGGTAAACGCGTGACCTGTTATAGTAAGTATTAGGTTGCTTTAATCACAATTTGGAGTGGGCCACGATATGGCTTTCCAACTGACGACTTAGCAACACCGCTAAATTAAATTGTTATGTTTTAATTGACACTGTTTAATTTTAATGGCGGATTTTTGTGTTTACGCTTCGGCCCCTGGAGTCAAAAAGTTCATTTAACGTTTTTTTTTTTTAATTTACTTTACCTAATTAATTCTGTTTGTCCCTACCTAGTAAAGATTTTAATAAATCCAGTTTGCTAGATGATAATCGAAAACAAAAAAGTCTCAAATCGCATATTTTATTTAAAATTTGTCACAACGGTTTCGCTCTTTCGTGGCGATAGATGGCGCTGGATAAACTATTGCGTTACTTTTGATTAGGCCATTGGTTTTGACAAATTAGCGACAAATGAGGTATAAAAATATTTTATGAGATCTAGAAAATTTTGTTACCTATGACAATCTGGCTACTTTTTTACCTTTATCACTAATAAACTAATATTAAAATTAAAATTTAGTGTTTTTAAAGTAGGTAATTAAATAGAAAAATAAATTCATAAAATACAATACTTGAATAAAATTGAAACAAATATTTAAAATAAATTTGAATTTGGAATTCCTGACCAAACGCTAGATATTTTTGAGACCAAGTTGTCAGTTCGTCGTCAATTTCATATTATGTAAGGACCTAATTTTAGTACTCGATGGACCTAATACATAATTTTCTAACAAGATCAAATTTTCAGCGGACCAACAGCACCCTACTAAACTGGGTGAGATTTACGGAATATTTCATATAAATGTAGAAACTCGAAAGTATTTGGCATAAGTATTGCCCCTATATTGTATTAGTCGCATACAATTTGATCAGAGAGAAAAGTATGTGCGTTGGCTAAAGTGAATAGGTGTGTATTGTGTGGCAAGGCGTCCACGGGTGGCGGCGGCCGAGTAAATTAGAGAGCGACCGGACTACAACTAAGAGAAGTTGAACTGATGCTCTGACACGGTTGGTGTTGTGTGGACATACTTTCCATTCATTTATGTTATTGCTACTAATGATAAACAGGCGTTATGGCTAGACAACCCTTTGTACAATACAGAATACAGGTGACTTGATACAATATCCTACTAGACCTACTAATATTATACGAGTAAATACGAAAGTTGTGAAGATGGATGAATGTATGGATGCATACTTATGTTTGGTACTCTTTCACGCAAAAACGGCTGAACGGATTTAAATGAAATTTGGCCTTACCTTATTACGTTGACTAACATATAGGATACTGTTTACCCTGGAAAAATGTTAGGTTCCCGAGGGATAGTCTAAAAATATGTCGTCATCACAGCGATTACGAGTTCGTCAAGTAGGTAGTAACTTTCATTTCGAGGAAGTTAATCAGTATTATTAATCTTCGTCCAAAGCCGTAGATTGGTCCAAAGCACCAACCTTATATTCGTCAAGTATCAAAATTAACAATGTACAATCACGTCAGATTTCAAGCATAGGTAATTCTTATAAAGACAAAGTGTTACAGGATTATATTTACAAAGAAAGGTATGAATGTAGCGTTAAATGTTATAACTCAAAGAGTCTTCCTGCTCTTAATGAACTTACCTTCATAATAAAATGTCTCTTAAACGATTTTACAATATTGCTAAAGATATTTTGATGAAGAGTTTGTATGGTAATAAATATTAAATGTTGAAATAAAAGTGTTATCCATAAGAGTCCATTGTTCGCTAACATCAGGAATGCAGCTCCGCGACTGCAGTGATGCACATCGCTGTATGTATGGCGGTGCATTGGTGCATATGCATCGTCGCGCGTACCCCTCGCCTGTCGACTGAGCGCTTCTTTGTCTTTAGGATAACCAGACGTCATATTATAAAATTTCATTAAATAAAATTTTCAAACTTTGTACAAATTTACAAATTAATTTCTGTATACATTACAGATTCTCATGCTTAGAAGAATCACCTTCATATATTCTAAAAGTTCTAAAATATTTGTCTTATTTATATTTTTTTATTTTATGTGCTCAAAGATAAAAAATACAATTACTGACTAAAAGAAAGAGAAATATAGTATATGTCATCTAAATTATTATCATTTGGTTACATATACGATAAGCGCATGTATGTATGTCCAAAGATATATCTTGGGTTTTAAAGCTCATTTTAATATTATAAGTAATTGAAGGTTTGTTATTGTTATTAATCTTTATTTGTTAATATCACAAAATTTATGTCAACATAGATTCGTAGATTTTAAAATTTTTATAATTTAAAATTTAGTTAGATAAATTTGAATAAAAGTGTTTTCTTTTTAAATATTAAACATTTAATTCAGACTGTTTCAGTCGACTTTTAATACTTTCTAATCAATAAAATAAAAACAAATATCAATTACATTTTATTTCATTGACTAAGTAGGTACTGGTGGCAAGGTGAATCTTATTCTGAAATCACATCTAGTTTCCAGCAAACTCTGCAATCCTTTGAGAATACATAATGATACATGTGCATATTGCATATATATGTGCATATGCTGTGCAAACAATGACCATAAGTGTTAACATAGCTAATTAATAATAATTGTTACATTCAAACTACACCTGCAGCTTTGAGAATTATTTACTTGTTGTTGTGTGATATTTTATACCAATTAAGTATAATTCATGCTTTACATATATTTTTCTTTTTTCTTATGTTAAGGTCGTCAGACAGGCTGGCGGTCGACTTGATGGTAGGTGGCTACCGTGGCCTATGAAAAGGATTAAGAAGAGATAGACAAATTGGTTCTTGTATCACTTATTCACTCATCGAAACACAACAACACACATGCTGTTATTTTACGGTGGTGTTCTGCGAGGAGGTGGTATGTCCAAATTCCGGCCACAACTTGTCAGATCCAGACCAGATATTACTGTGAAAAGTTATACATATATTAAGTTCCATTTCCTTTCTTCTGTTGACACTAAATTCCAACACCTCAAGCAGTTATAGATTGGCAAGTCTTCTAACAGGTCTTCTAAGATTGCTATAGTCTATTTGGACCCACAGGTTTGTAAATATAATTTTCCTTCAACGTGAGAGCAAACTGAAGACTGGTCACAACTGGAATCAGATTTTGCTTCACTTAACTATCATTTCTGTAAAGTAATTGATAATAAAGTTACATTTCAAAAATTTTCAGTCACAAATAAGTTTCTTAGGAAAGACATCAACGCGTTATGAACTAATGATTTTTGAGAGTAAATCTTTAAGAAACATTCCAAGAACAGTATTTTTTAGCATTTATTATAATGCATTAATATGTAGTAGTTATACTGTCGAGTTAAAAATTATCTATTATACTTATTGCATAGCAAAATGTGCCAGTCGCAAAATGTGCAGGCTACGTAAAATTTACAAATCTTATAA
The DNA here is from genome assembly GCA_944738685.1 of Synanthedon myopaeformis. Taxonomy (NCBI): domain Eukaryota; kingdom Metazoa; phylum Arthropoda; class Insecta; order Lepidoptera; family Sesiidae; genus Synanthedon; species Synanthedon myopaeformis. Next base: position 7,797,056 of record OX122921.1, on the reverse strand, counting down.
TGTGCAGATCGCGAAACGTGCAGGTCGCAAAATGTGCAGATCGCAAAATGGATTGGATTTTATAGTTACCTTTATAGTACCGTCAAACGGGGTTAAATTGACAGGTTTTTGAGGGTTTCTATTGTTCCTATGACGCATTTCTGCGATATTTGATATTTTTTTATCTCTATAGTAAAATTAGTCCTTTTTGGCTTTACAGTCCAATGCTCAAATGAGGAAAAAATAAATTCTTCTATTTTTTTTTTGTTGGTGTCAAAGTTATCCAGAGCGAGGGGCTATTTTGACATAGCATTGAAATTCACTGCAAAATCAGAGTAAAAACTTACATTGATAAGCTTTTTACAAAAAATAAGAAGCAGTATCCATCATTTTGAGTGAAAATTTTATGAAAATAGAATAAAAAAGGCCAAAACATTTTCTTTATTAGGAACCTTTTTTTTTCGTAACTTAAGAATAGAGATTCTTACCGTAATAACGAACAATTAAAGGTACAGTTACTTACATTAAAGTATTAAAAACATAAGTTCTAATTATCCTTATAAATGGAACTTATAAGGACACTAACAAACCTGTTCTAACCCATTGTCAATGTTCCCCTGGAAGTCAAAGTAACCCCGTTTGACGGTAATCGTTGCTATCAAAACTTTCTGTCGATTTCCGAAAATTTTGGAAAAAAGGTGTACTCCATAGAATACCTGCTACATTTGATTATTGTTTATACCTACTTGAATTAGTACCTCCCTGAAAGATGAGGGTTATGAATGCACTTTTTACGATGTGCACATTTTGCGACCTGCACTTTTTGCGATGTGCACATTCTGCAACTTGCACATTATGCTATGCATCCCTATTCCGATTGGGAACAATCGATCCATTCAAATTGAAAGTCAAATAAAGAATAGAGTCTGCACTACCATAGTCTGCATTGAATCACTAAAGCAATATACCTTTCACACACCTGAAGAACAGACATACACTTGAATTTCCTGCATGCAAAATTCATTTCTATTTTTATAGAAATAAAGTTGAAAGTAAAGCGGAGAATCGTCTAATATGGGATGTAAAGGCACAAAGACGGTGTAGGTAAAATTAAAGCGTGTTTTTCTGTTCAGGGGAAAATGTATCGGGTAATAATATGGCTTGGTTAGATGAACATTTCAGGGGAGATGGGGATTTACGCATACTCTCTATCTACACATTTGTATGATTTGCTAATGCATTCCTTTGTTTGCAAACAACGTATCTTGTTTGAGGGTTTGCAAGAGCGTCTTTTTAGTACATAAATTTATCATATTAATACTGTTTTAAAATACAAATAAAATTGTGACCGGTTTTATAAATTACCTATTAATAAACATATTTACATAATATTTAAGTAACTTAACACTTTATTTTGGCAATCTTCAGACAGCCTGATGGTCCACTAGATAGTACTAGGTGGGTACTATAACACAAGCAACGCCATAGGAGCTGCAAGTGCGCTGCCGACCAATAGCAATATTAAGGATAAAGGATTAGGACAGCCGGGAGTATTACAGCTTTACTAGTACTAGTAAATAGTAATACTATTACACACTAGCACTACACACAAGTAGTACTAGTTTGGTAGTAGTAGATAGTATGTTTTACTGGTTTAATGATTAAAACAGCTGATAAGGAAGAAACCAGGTTTGTGGCTGGACAGTAATTTGTCTTTATTATAACCAAATTACTATTACAAGTGATATTAAGCTACATCATAAAGTTGATATTAAAGATGAATTCAATATTATTCTTCGAGCATATGAGTGATGAAAATTAAAAGTTTAATGTCTTCATGGATTTGCAATTTGAAAGAGTGACTAAAGCGTCTTCATTTTGTCGTGTTGTTTAAAAATTAAAAACAGCTCCTAACATAAACAAAGGGGCATGATTACACGTCACTAACTCCAAGAACCTTTGTTCTTCGTACCTTCTTATTTTTAAATTTTGTGTGCTGTGTATGTACTTGTTTTGAATCATACACATTTCGCCCCAAAATAAAAAAAAAACTTTCTTCGACTGAAAAAATAGGACTCACTGCGTTTCGCAGTAAATTGGGCAGCCCGTCTTGCGGTAGTAACCACCCCCTTACAGAAAACCACCGTTATAACAGTATGTGTGCTATTGTGTTTCGGTGAGTTATTAAAGTCCCTTACTAATCCTTTATTCGTCGGCAACACACTTGCAGCACCTGTGGCGTTACATGTGTTAAGATGACTGTAGCCACCTACCATCAAGTAGACCGTCAGCCTGTCTGACTACTAAGGGTAGTTTCTATAAAAATAGAAATTCAAATACACATTAACAGAATTGACCAAATATCAAGGTCAGAGCACTAAGATCTTTTATTTGCAAACGGAGACACTTATGACAAAAATATCTTTAAAACTTTGTTATTTTCTTATAACATAAATATTTGAAGACAATGTAGACCAGTAAATTGTGCGTATTTGTTCTTTAAGTTTTGATTTTGCTGCTGTTACATGCTGTCACACACATCATAGATACACCTCAGATAGTATCCGGTTTCATTTAACGACGTATAAATCCTGCTGCCAACAAATTGGTAAAATATTCTGTCTGAGAGGAACACTCGCACACACTGTGTAGTTTCTGATATAAATATATAAACATCACATAGTTATAAGTTGTATCGCATAGATATGGCTGCCTGTACAAACACAAGTAACTCCCAACACTCCTATAACATTACTTATTAACATCACCTCGAACGAAACGCTCGAATTTCGCGTTAGTTCAACATACGCCTCGGAGAAATTGTGTATTGCTATATCAGATACTTACCTGTGAACATGGTTAGAACTTCAGAAATCAACTAACTTAATTACTTCCGATTACATAACTAATTTTCTATTAATTAACAGTATGTTAGCATATTTAGCAGGATCCTTAAGAACTAAAAACTTATGCTGATACCCATTTGCCACTCTCAGACTTATTCAAGACCAAAAATGTCTTTACACATACTTCATTTGTAGGAGATCAAAAAAGTAGTAACTTGATAAGCTAGAATCACTTCGCCTAGCAGTCTGCGCTTAACGCCAAGATTCATGTCCTTCGAACAGTTTCATTAATATTTGCAATATGTGTGAATTAAATAAAATTAACCCAGCATTAGACTAGAAGTCAATATTAGTAACAATAAGATCATGTTTCCTTGTGAACAGAATTCTCTGAGAAAAGGCAGACGAAATTTTTCCATATTGGTTTTATGAGTTTAACAAATACGATAGTTACCGATAACAAAGCATGTATGTGGGTAGGTACTTATTCGTACTATAAATAGTGAGAATTAGAAATCAAAACGTTTTATGTTTTAAGATTTCTTTTTCCGGTTCGGTCTAAACCTATGCTGTTAAATAGGTTCTCAGCTACCCTTTGCAGGAAGCAAAGGACATCGTAAATCATGGCTACCAAAAAATACTTAATTCAATTAATTTGATATTTCAATGGTTTGAAAGGTCGTATTTTCATGAGTTATTATTAATTCTATTAACTTTTAGTGTCTCATGATAAAAAAAGATGGACTCAAACACAATCTGATATTGAAGACAGAGCGGATTATTTTCTTTGAAGTTTTTTTAAGCTTTAATGATAGATACGTAAGCTGATCCTGAAGAGACCGGATTACTAACAGTCAAATGATAAGGATATCTCTTTATCCATAAGGAGACGGATCATGTAACCTCATGTATATAGCCAATGTTTTGCCACCATGCTTATATTTTACGTATTGTCATTTATTTCAATATTTCACGGTGCTTCTAATAATAATGATAGTAACACATAAAATAGGTGTTTACTATACAATATCCAAGCGTTAGGTGTAAGGAATAACGTCAATCCTTCGGGAGCAGATTTATGGAGGTACGGGACGGGAACTTGTGAGAGGGGGTGTGCAACCCAGCTAGGCGCCGTTTATTTTTGGACGGTTTGGGGTCGAATGAATTCCACTAATAAAATAAAACAAAGTTAAATGGCTAAAGTACGCATAGTAAGCAGGAGTAACATAATTGTTGGTCGATATTCGATATAATGTAAAATCAGTTCTATACAAATCTCTCTCTGTTCTTCGTGTCGACTTATAAATAAAATATGTACAACTTAATGTAGAAGTCTATAGATTTCTACACTAATATTACAAATGCGAAAGTAAACTCTCCCTTTCTGAGTGCTTATAACGTTTTCACCGCTAACTTGGGACTCTATTTTGATGAAATTTCACACGGCGACAAATCACACTGTGGGGAAAGTTAGTTTGACCAAAGACTATAAGTATATTGGCAGTAATCAGTGAGTTAGACTTCCTAATTCTAATCAAAAAAGGAACATACCTAATGTAGTTTAAATTTTATAGAAGAATATTTTAAAGGTGGCTTAAATGAAAGCTTTGCAAAAGTTATTAAAAGAAAAGTAACGTGAATTGTTAACATTACCTATGGTCGTTAATAAATCGTCATACAATTAATGTCACTAAGAGAATCTGCATTTCAAGTAGCTACTGCAGTATCAGCCGTACCAATTATATGGGACCTCGGCTACCGGTGACCGTCGATAGGGTGACACGACTTGTAATAAGCGAAAATTCCTAAAATATTATTCTCAATCCCATTTTAATTTTTAGTCGTATGCTAAACTTTAAAATTTAGAATTTAGGGTAAGACCTACGAGTTTAGTGTTTAATATAGTCTATATGCATTGCATGTAAAAACATTTTTACCATCCATTTGGGCTGCGCCAAAATCAAGAATAACCTTGACGAAAATAGGGCCATATAGAGCAAGCTACGCCACTGGCTGTCAGCCTGCCTGTCACCTTTTAACATAAGAAAGTCAGTGTCGCAAGCAAATGCTTGTCTTCAGTTTTTTCTTTATTTTCTCGTCTCTCCCACATCCTTTCATCTTTTCCTTTTTGGCTACATTTATGATTTACCCGACAGCTATACAAAGTACACATCTAACGACAGCGGTATTGTACCGTGAAATATTATTTTTAATACTGTATGTACCCTTGTATTCTAGAATGTTTTTTATATGTATAAAGGTAAACATATTTATTGGTAGTCTCATGGCAAATAATGTTTTACAGATCTCTAAACACACGTTTTAACTCACACCATAAACTGTATATTTGACATTGAGAACAGTTAAAAATATTTGCTTTACATACTATTTGTACACACGCCATACATTTTTATACTTTTTATCCTAAATAAATCGCCAGCAGTACCTAACTAATTTTGGTTTTTCTAATGTAACCAATTACAAATAATAAACTTTATTGTTACTTACACCATTGTAAAATGCTACTCGGACTAAATGTCAAGCTAATATATTTTAATGTCTAACGTCCGGTATTGACAGATCATTAATAATGTGATGGCAATTTTTTTATCCTATGTATAAGTAATTATTTTTATTCTATTATACGAATTAATATGAAACATTTTAAATATTTATAGAAATAATATTATAAATGCGACAGCTAGTTTGTTTGTTTGGCACGCTTTCACGCATTAACTGCTTAACGACAATTACGACGTTTTATATAATTTTTTTTCTGTTTCTTCGATAAAAAAAAAACTCTAAAATATTATTTCATATATCAATACTAAAAATTGTTTATAAGTACTAAAAAATATTATCTTGAAAAATAAGAAATATCTCATCCTAAAAAGGTTTAATAAAATAGGCTACAAAGAGAGCAAGCTTCAATCGAAAGAGTCCTTGACAAAAAAGTCAGAAGTCAAGACGTTATTATTTATATTACGTCTACATTACAAGGTGAAGCAAACGTAATTCAACACACAAACGCACAACAAACTACGTAATAACAATAATCAAAGTGTGAAGATGATAAACATTATATAACCAACAACCAACAACCCTGCAGTGTAAGGCGGCTGCGACATTTTTTCAGAAAATTACACGCGCGCCAAATGATTACACACCCAAACACAGTCGAAGAGGCAAACCGAAGCGCTGCTGAAACTTCCGAAAGCTTTCCGGCTGCTAGAGAAGGACGGAGAGTCCTGTAGCCCTACTATTTTAACTCGATTCAATCCACGATCTAATACAAAACAAATTTAAAATAAAAAAATATATATTTTTAAACTGCTTCCTACTAGAAAAATTATTCTTATGTTAAATAATCAGACTTTTAAATTTCTCGGAAACATTTGTCCGTGACATTTCGAGAGAGAATAAACCCAAGGTAGTGAAGTGAGTGGGGGTGGGTCGCGGTGAGTATGGGTGTCGGTGGTGTGAGGGCGGGAGGACGCTGGGGTGAGAAAGTTATTAATTCTGGAAGCGAGAGGCGCCACAGCCTATGGTCCCGACTGCAGCAGAGTATGGAGGCTTACCTTACACTCCCCTAATGTACCCCTGATATTATTGTGATATTACCATTTTTTTTAAAGTTATCTATCTGTTCTCGGGAATTAATAAGTCAGTAAGTCACGGTTGGCCTGCCTGAGAATTTTACATACATACTTTGCCTTTACAATATTGAATTTTTTCATATTCACGAAAATAATTACCAATAATATCATTATGTTTTCTTTTTATGAAATAAATCTCCTCTTAAAGCAAATATCTGAACAAAAATTTTACACGAATCTTATTAGTGATAAGCTAAAATAATATTGCATTAAAAATAAAACCCTTTTTAAAAGTTATATATTAAAATCACGATTTGAATTACATTCCACCACATTTAAAATTCTTCAGTAAGAAAAATGATAAACCGAATATGATAGAAAATATATTTTAAATCATAGGCTTTTGTTATTCACACTAATTCATGTTTAATCAATTTATTTTAATCGGTAATGTATCTAACGATTTAACGCAGGCTTAACCATTGCTAAGTTTCAATAGTAGGATGGTATGTTGGCTCCGGCGGTTAGGGCTCACCGTAGCCTTAAACAAGACCGAAGCCATGTGCTTTCACGGGCCTCGGAAGGTACCACCGCCGGGTTCAGAGATTATCATCGGGGGGGGGGGGGGGGGGGGGGGGGGTGTCTCCGTGGACGTGAAGCCCACGATGAAATACCTCGGCCTTGTCCTGGACAGTCGCTGGAGTTTTGTAGAGCACACTTTCGGCTCTTGGAACCGAAGTTGGTGGGAGCCGCTGCCGCTTTGGGCAGGTTGCTCCCAAACCTGGGTGGGCCAAATACCGCCTGTCGTCGTTTGTATGCGGGGGCAGTGCGGTCGATGGCTCTATACGGAGCCTTAATCTGGGCGGACGGCCTGAGAGAGAAATGCAGGGCGCATCTGTGACGCGCGCAACGCGCGTTAGCGCTCAGGATCGTCCGGGGTTATCGGACAGTGTCCTTCGAGGCTGCATGTGTCATGGCGGGCACGCCACCATGGGACCTCGAGGCCGAGGTGCAGGCGACCGTATATCTGGCCATTGCAGATGTACGGTCTCGGGGAGCTCAGCCTCCGCAAGAGGTTGTTTCGAGAATCCATTCGCATGCACGTGAAAACCTCCTCCTGAAATGGAGCGAGAGATTGGCCGAGCCAAGTGCCGGCCATCGCACCGTAGAGGCTGTTCGCCCAGTCTTGAGCGAATGGCTTCAGAGGAGACGCGGAGCTCTCACGTTCCGCCTGGTGCAGGTGCTCTCGGGACACGGCTGTTTCGGGAGCTATCTCCACCGGGTGGCTCGTCGGGAGCCAACTGCAGAATGTCACTCGTGTGCATGCGCTGAGGACAGCGCACAGCACACTCTTGCGGAGTGCCCTAGATGGTTGGCGCAGCGAACTGAGCTTGCTGCGACCATTGGACTTGATTTCTCTCTGCCGGCCGTAGTTAAAGCTATGGTCGGCAGCAGAGCCGCTTGGCGAGCAACTCAATCCTTCTACGAAGATGTCATCTCGCAGAAGGAGGCGGCGGAGAGAGAACGAGAGGACGACGTCCTATCTCATCCCATCCGTCGCCGACGAACTGGACGCAGGCGGCTGGCGTACGCTCACCACCTGGATCCCTGACAGGATTAGGGCGGTAGATGGGGACTCTACCGCCCGCTTCATCCTGAGAGGCACGGCGCACTTTGGCAGTTCGGGTGCACCGTCCTAATGAGCAGTGTCCGGTTACGGACCCCCGCGGCGGAGTTGCGGAAGAGTGTTTGTCCGACCTCGCAACTTCGCCTATAGCGGACGTGAAGGACGCCAAGAGATTTAGTCGGTAGGTCTACCCCACTACCATCTCGGGGCAGGAGACCGACATAACCCACCGGTCTGTCCCCAGGCCGGTGGGTATCTATGATGATTCCTCTTGTAAAAAAAAAAGTATGGTATGTATTTGAAGAAAATAGGATAGTGGATACCATAAGAAAGGAAGAAAATTTGTACGATATTTACCTAGAAAGCAATAATTCAGTTAATTATCCTGATTTAGTCAACACATCGTGACACTTTAAGCACCTATGAGAGTTAGCACATGATAACATTCTGGGAGAAGAAGGCACCAATGACAATAAAGTTTTTGAGACGTATTAACCTCTTGCAAAGGAAAAACATGAAATTCGCAGAGAAATAGTATACATCATATGCAGTAATGTCTCCCGCGATTAATCCCTTATAGCCGCAAGGTTGGAACTGTGGTTGGTGAAGGCAAGATGTTTTGAGCACAGAACAACAGCACATTTGCTGTTATTTTACTGTGGTCTTCTGTAAGCAGATAGTTACTTAGAATTCATAATACGGACGTACTTAATATCAATATGACTGCGGAACATAATGAATAATCGCAATGAACTATTACAGAACTTTTAAATTATAACAATGTTGCAAATTTTCGTTTGTAAAATTTATACGGCCTTCATCGATTCAAGGGCTCTTTGACATGACATTTTTCTATATAAATTTACTTGAATTTACACATCATTATATTTTTTTATAATTTTGACGACCCTGTCATATGAACGGTTAGGGCACTTGCATTAACGCTCTGTTGTAGGGTTCCCGAGTTCGGTTCTCGGGAGGGTCAGCTTTGAACATAACTTTTCAAAGTTGGCTCTGGTCTGGATCTGGAAAGTAGTGGCAGGGCACACTGCGTTTCGCAGTCATTTGGGCAGCCCGTCTCCCGGCAGTAACCACCCCCTTAGAGAAGATTACAGTGCGCTGCCGACTATATTAGGATTAAGGATAAGGGATTGAAAAGGGATAGCGAAATGGGCTCTGACATCCCTTACTCACTCACCGAAATACAACAGCACACGTGCTGTTTCTTGTCAGTGGTCTTTTCTAAGGGTATTACTTGTTGCGAAGTGCTTCAGAGTTCATAAAATGTTATCTGAAGTTTTCTATGTAAGGTATATTGATATCAATAACATCGAAGAAGTTTACTTGACGTTTTATTATTATTACAAAATATTGATTTATTTTTGTAGAAACTGTAGTAATTTCGCAGAAAGTAAATAAGTCCAAGATATCGTATAAATAATAATGGCTAAGCGTTCGATGTTACCTTTAACATTTATAGTGGAGTATAGCCCTGAATATAATATTAGCTTGGAATTAGGTTTTGATTAGTGTAGTCCGACCTCGGTAAGCAAGCGCATATAGCCCCCACAGTAGTATATATATGTATGTACCTATACTGTACTCATATCGATCTAGTTAGTATGAATATTTGAAGTCGGCGCGTCCTTGCAAGCGAACATAGACATTACACAGAAAAAATTATAGGTTATACGAGTAAGCGAGTACTTTGCACAAATTAATGAGAATTATAGTGTATAAAAAATGTCAAGTATTTTAAACAAATATAACCATTATTTATGTATCATAAATAACACAAAATATATGTATAGTTAGGTTTTTCGTAAAGTTTGAATGTGCTTCATTTCTAGTCATACTAATTATTCATAAGCTTGCAAAAACCATATACAGATTGGATAATTTATGGTCGTGTACTGTAAGTCTACTATATTCTTCTTCTTAAAGTGTCTCTCAATGGAGGTTGGCTGTCGATCTAAAAACTTGCGCCTGTCCTGATTCAGACGGAGCTAATGTTCTAACTGGAGATGCCAGTCCACTTTCTGATGTTACGTAAGTAGCTAGGATTTTTTCCGCCTTCCAGAGCGCCCATCATTATCAACTGAAGCAGTTTATCTGTTGTTGCGTAACATATGCCCCAGATATTCAATATTTGCGTTTGTCTACTATATAATAAATAGCATAAAAAATATATTTCTTTTCTTGGGACGCAGTAGATTCTTTCTCACTAGATTTTTGGTGGTAAAAAGTTGAGTCATTTCATTTTTTTATGTTAAGGTCGACAGACAGGTTGACGGTCCACTTAATGGTAAGTGGCTACGGTCGCCTATAACACGAAGCAACGCCACAGGTGTTGCAAGTGCGCCCATAGTGGGCCTGAGAATAAGGGATTGGGATAGGGAGGACAATTGGCTCTGGCATCATTTACTCACTCACCGATAGACAACAGCACACATGCTTTTATTACACTGTGTTGTTCTGTCACTGTAAAAGAGTGGTTACTGCCGCCATAATAAAAGCTAAATAAATAAATATCTAATTCTTTAATCTTCTTAACAGATTCATAAATCTTCTTTAAAGATAAACCGAAATAATCATCTGTGACTTGATGATAGGTCAAGGACGTTGTAGGGGGAAATCCCTGAAATTCAATGGTGTTACCTAAAAATTTATCCCCCTTATGGATTGTAGAATATTGTTGTTGTTTTGATGACAATAACACACAATGTCTGATGCATTTAACAACACACAATTTAAGTTAACGGTATAACCTTAGATTGTCATGTCAGTGAAATAGTAATAGGTTTCGATCAACGGCACCTACCTACTAAGTTGTGTCAAGGTTTCTTCTGTTTACAAATCTAAGGAAGTAATTGTAAATACCTACGCCAAAGTTGTTTATTATTTAATGGATTGGGTTGTAAGTCGATGTTAAGTGCTGGTAGGTGTCCTCGGTGATCTTAAAAGGTTTCTAAAAATTTTTTTTTTTTTTCAAAATACACGTTGCGTCATATGGTTTTAATAATTTGAAAGTATGTAAATTTCATGGTAAAGCTGACTTACTTGAGTTCTTATGAGCTGTATCAAAAATAACCTTTTTAATTAAAGATTTGTAATAAAATTTCAAATTAAGTATTTAATATTGAGTTACTCTTATTGACAATTTAATTAAATTTAATCTGGTAAGGGTGAATGATTTAACATAGTCTTTCTTGAAATTTGTTCACTTCATAATTATTAATTGTACCCATCTTACATTAAAAAAAATTGTTTGCTGTATTTCTAATCTAAATGTTTACGATTTTATTTGTGTATTATCCCTCGTAGTTTATTATTATTTAATATAGTAGTTTTCGTATATTTTATTTACATTAGAGTTTTGTTTTAAAACATCGCTGTCCAATAGCTGTTTAATTCAAATATGTTAGGCATTAAGTATATTGCTTATAATATTATTATTATTATTTTATTTTTATATAGTTTAATAGAATTTATTTCGATATTCCTTGAAGTACTTAAATTTGATTAAGTGTCCAACAAGTGAAGATCCAATAATCCAGAAAGTGAGTGAATAAAAAAGCAATTGTGAGATAGTAGACACTTATTCCGACTCTGTCGCATTACTCCCCCTCCTCCCCCTCCTCCCATCCATATTCGTGATAATTGGATTGTCGGCTGAGTATTTAGGTCGCTCGTTCCCACTGACGTTTTGTGGGCAAAGATGCCATTTTACTTGTTGCTGGGTGGGACCTGATACAGTTACCAAACTACAAGGGATATTCAACAATTTTGATCATCCTTTTATAAAGCAATAGATATTTACCTCGAAATCCTAACTAATAGGTATTATAAAGTGAGTTAGTAAGTACGTTTGTTTGTTTGTTTTTACGCTTTCACGCCTTCATAACTTAATCGATTTCAGAATCCTGTCTTATTTGTATTTTTAAATTATTGACTTTTTTAAGTTCCATTTTACCTGTTATATTTTTTTGCATACTTTTATACATTTCCCGTAATAAAAAACTGCATAGGTACCTATTGAGAAGCATACTAAAATTAACCCTCATAAAAAAGCTAATCGTCTGTTTGTTTATTCACTAAAAAAATATTTTAACATTTTTGTATTGTTGTGTTTGTTATTTATATTATTTCCGTCATTTATAATTTAGAACCTGGGTGACCAAACTTATGCTCGGTGGACTTATTATCGTCACAATAATTGCAATGTTACTTTAGATTTAAGCAGTGCTACTACTGGAGCCATCGGTAAAAATAAAAATACACAGAATTATAAAAACTCTGTTTGTGTAAAATTTCGTTTAAAAAATACAACTGTATATGTAGGTATACTAAGAAAGCAAAACCTTATCTACATACAAAATTTCATTGAAATCGTTACTAGTAGAGCCGTTCCCGAGATAGGTATGCGAAATAAATAAATTTTTATATTTACAAAAATTGCTCGTTATTAGATAAGGTTTCAAAGTTTTCGAAATTAATATAGCCATACATCTCGACTATGAAGAAAAAGAAAAAAACTAAAGCAAATACTTGGTTTAAAATCGAATAATATACTTATGCGAATGGCTATCCTTATTGGGGTTTTCATCTGTCATTTTTATGTCTTCGCATAACTAAGTAACCACCGATCAAATGTCATTGCGCATTCGCTTTGCTACACACAAAAAAATGTATAATGTTCCATTTGCCATATTTAAAATTTCACGTACTAATAGGTGAGTCGATCTCGATTTGTTGTTCGAAGGATGGATAGATAGCGCTTTCGAAATGCGTATTGGAAACATATGGGATGTAGGTACGAATGGCCAACCTGGTGAGCTTGCGAGGACAAGATTCACCATATATTTTATTTAACGTTCCTTTAACTATATATTTGTGTATGTGTGTGTGTTAAACTTTGAATTGTGAGCTATCGACCCAACGCTGGACTGAACAACGCGACCCTTTAAGAGGAGGGTTATGAAGTTAAGGAGTTTAGAAAAGTATTGACTCTTGTGAGTACTATTTGACCCAAGTATCGACCATGTAAGTGCTATGTTAATTTGTTTGACAGTTGCAATTCTCATACAAATTGTGAGCTCAGACACAGATGAGCTGTGCAGAGACACTGAATGCAACTTGTCATGCATAGATCTAAAATTGTCATGAACAAGTTTATATAAAAGGCTCTTTTGAGTAGTTAATCAATTATTTAATATAATTGATTAATTAATTTAATAATTATTATGAATTTATTAATTATTATTAATTTTATTATCGTCATATTTATTTTAGTCCAATAATGAATGTATTTTAAATTTATCTATTATTATAACTGTGTCAGTACATAAAAATAATGACATTTTATACGAAACTTAGCAAGTTGTTAAATATCGTATTATAAAAGTACCTAATAAAAAAATGTTTCCACGATTCGCATTGGGGACGGCAAAAACAATTAGCACATAGGTGAACCGTCGTGTTTGTTTATAGTACAAGAGAGAAGTATTTAATTGGTTCGAATGGAATCGGTGCATTGGCCTTACTTTATTTAGGTCGTAGGTAGTTGCGTCGTATGTGACGTTTGACCTTTTAACGTAGGCACAATATGTGCGCTCTTTAAAAACTTTATCGATAAAGGTACGTGAGATGAGTCACAACAAAATGTTCATTATGTATATATTGTGTTTACCTTGGAATTTAAAGATAATTGTATCTTTGGTAAATTTTGGTAAATTTGTAATTGCATGTAAGGACAAAACTTAGGTCGTACATATTTTAAGCAAAATAGAAACACCTACAAGCTACAAGCCATTAATAAGACGTTGGCAGACATATGACAATATGCAATGTAGTATAGATTATTAGGTATATTAGTCACATATTATTATGGGCGACAAGGGCGTACAATTTTTTATCCTTTGAGACGATCTCTCGAGAACCTAACATTTTATAGGATGAAAAGTATCCTATATGTTAATCTAGGTAATAAACTATCTATGTGGCAAATTTCATCAAATTCCGTTTAAGCTGTTTTTGCGTGAGAGTTACACTTTCATGCAAGATAGTAGGATTTTTATTATACTAGCTAGTGCTTGACTTCGTACGGTTGAAAAATAAAAACTAGAAATGTTTGATTAGATAATTTCCATTCTTCATATATTTTAGTTATTATAGTTTAGTTATAGTTAGTTTACTTATATATTATAGTTTAGTTATAGTTACAACTAAACTATACATCTAAAATTATTTATTAAGGAATTAATTTTGCAGAATAAAATTTTCAATGAATTATATATTTTTAAAATAAAACTATAAAATTATATAAGTATACCTACTATATAATGTTTTACATGTAAATTTATAAGTAAACATTTATTGAGATTTCCGCGAAGCTTTGAACGAGTAAAACTGTGGGTCGCGAATGCGTATCACGTATTCGGGTCGGATACGAATCCTCTGTTATTATTGGGGGCCTCCCTTTCTTCATTATGTGCTTAATAATAAATGAATTTAGTCTCCATTTCATCTGTAATTGTGTTTACAGTAACACATTAGTTGGGTATCCCACACCACGTAGCGATGTTACTAAACTTTAATCTGCATTAAATGTTTAGTCTCATATTAGTTAATACAAATGTCTTCTTGCTCTTTAGGACTTAAAGTGAAATGAATGATTTTATTGAAGAACATGCCCCTAAACAAGTAAAAACCTTCTAAGAAGGTGCTTACTGCCGCCAGACGAGCTACCCAAATGACTGCGAAACGCAGTGTGCCACTAATTTCCAGATCCACTAATTTTGAAATCCAGACCAAAATCAACTTTAAAAAGTTCATTTCCAAAATTGAGCCCGCCGAGAATTGAGGCCGGGACGCCAGAGACGTTAGGCAAGCACCCTTACCACTCATCTAACGGATCGTCAAGAATGGATTGTCCATGAATCCAACGGGTTGCCTTATAAATATTTAGATACCTTCATGGTTTTAGCTTTTATTTTTAACTAACTGAACCCGGTGACACTTCGGTGGCTTCGTTTTTATCCGTTCCCGTAAAAAATTCCGGATGAAAGGTATGTAGAAAAACTCTTATGTTAAAATTCAATATATTCCTTTATCCACTCAAAGGTTACAAAATAATTTGTATAACGTCGTTTTTTTCCGAATTATTGCTAAAATGAACGAAGAAAACTAAAAAGTATAAAAAATATTGAGAACCAAGATTAAAAAAGTTTGAAAAAAGAAGTAGGAAGGCTAAACATGAAATATCTACTTAAAAATTCAGGGTTCAACTAATATTCATTAGAAATTTAATTAAAATCAACTAAGTTTGTTTAAGTTGTTGACTAAAGTATATTGAGTTGAGTATTATGGAAAAGGGCACGACTAAATAATTATTTATGAAATTATTGAAATAAACATGCATTTCGTAATGTTTACAACTGGTCGTTAATCAATTAAAGAATCCATAAATGCCGATGAGTGTGTTATCATAACAGTCCTTATCATTTCTATTAACCAATAATATCCTCCAACGATTACCTTTTTATACACCAATGCCATAGAGTTACGAAGCAAAAGAAATAGACATCGGAATAAATACGCAATATACTCGTATTATATTATGTAATAATAAAACACATTTTGAGTTTTAAGTGTAAAATTTTTAGATATTTAATTTTTTCTAATGTAAAGGTCGACAGACAGGCTGACGGATCACTTGATGGTACGTGGCTACTCGCCTATAACACAAGCAATGCCATAGTGGCTGCAGGTGTGCTGTCGACTATGGAAGGATTAAGGATAAGGAAGGGAGTATTGGGCTCTGGCATACCTTACTCACTCACCGAAACACAACAGCACGTATGCTGTTATTTGCTGTTAGCGTATGCTGTTAGCACATACACTACTTAAACAATATACTTAGTTAATATTATTTATAACAAATAAAGTGGTTATTTTTATTTATTTTTTAAATAGGCTTTCTTAATACGAGTATAACTCGTGTACAAAATACTATTAAAAATCAGGTGTCCTTAGTTTATTCCAGATAAATTCAATTTTTATTCACAGGAAATATATTTATTCCTATATTTCACGTGTATTTTTCTATTTATGATATTTATGACCCTATTTATGACCCTGAATCCGGGCTGTAATGTGAATGCCGAAACTTTTTTGTAAGATTATTAACTATTTTTTTATTGTAAATTGTTGATTTTTTTTAAAAAAAATCTGATTTATTCTGCTCATACGATGTATACATTGGTTTGACTTTATTTTAATAGAAACAACATTAATTTATAAACAAAAAAAATTTAATAATGTGGGATTTTTTTATTAAAATTGCCCAATGAAGACTACATTTTACTTAAATATAATATTGAACTTATAATTTTAGTTAAATCCTATGTTCGTAAGAAGGCAATACGAAATAGATCATTTTTAAATTATCAATGCAAGTACATTAATGACACATCAATGGTTCATTTTAAGTAGATTGACTGTCAAATCCTTGGACCTATTAGTTTCAATATGTATTGTCATTTCTATGAATTAGTCATTTATTAGTCAACAGAAGCATAAGGCAATCCATAGCGTAATGGCCGCGCCTGAAACGTTATTTAATTTATTTGAAAGCTTTTAATACTATGAAGCACAAAGTGGGCTAATCTGCATATGGGTCGACCTTCATTTCACTTTTGTTTATACCTATTATAATTTTACAGGCGGAGCAAGTGACTCGCGTTCAATAAGATTATAGAACCAATTATTATAATGGAAACAAATAAGTGGCACAGATTTAATATTAATTTTTTTTTCAAACGTTTTTAGTATTTACATAGATTTCATCTGTTTAATGAATAAATTAAGAAAATCTTACATCCTCCTTTTGTTCGCTTTCGCCTTACTGTTAGGTGGAATGTCAGAATATTTTTAAAATACCTAAGTATTATACATTTTCATATTCCTTACAGAATAATAATGATATTTTATTTAAAATGGTTATTTAACACAAATCAATTTCATTATTTCGTACTTATTGTAACAAAGTGTTCAGATAAATAAATACTATTCTCAGAACGTTTACATAAATTTTTACATTTTGAATAAAAATAAATTATAAATATTTATTTAGTATTAGACAAAAAAAAAATTCCTTTCTTTTATAGTCAAATTATGAGCAGCAGTCCTTTGGCCCCCTTATTGGTCGAGCGGTTAAGGTGGTTGCGATTTTTTGGCGCTTGTGAAATTTAGTACACTTACTATTTATGGAGAATGACTGGAGAAAGCTAATAATTTTATATAATATGCATTATATATTTTTTTTAATTAATTAATATAAACATTATTCACATTACCGCGTGTTTGACACACACGCACACATACATACTCTCGCACACGCGTTTGACACTACGTATGTAATATGTATATATATACTCTTCTGTTTATGGTCGAATTTCGACCACTGGGTGACCTCTAGTTATGATAAAAAGACAAAACAAACGCTAACTAGCCTTTTTTTTTAGTAATTCAATAAACGTCTGAAAGATTAATAGTTAGAAATAATGAAGTGCAATTTTAACTTCCTCGACACGAAACGGTCATTTGTCAAGTCTTAGTGTCGGAATAGTAGGTACATTTTAATTGGAAAAAAAAAAAATGGTTTAAAATCGACACGGAGGGAAATTGCAGTTTGGATCGGGGGAAGCGTTAGCATCGCTTGTGTTTAATTAAAAAATAATGTCGAGGCAGTGTTTTCTCGACAATAACCGGGCCCGGACGAGATAGCTTGTTATATAAATTTCTGCCGACTCCTGGGGGACGCGTCGGGAGAATAAGGCGAGGAAGCGAGACGCGGTGGTAGTGAGAGTATATTATACCCATTTTCTGGGTCGTCCTTCCTACAAATACGTTTTATGCGGAAGCTAGTCAACTCGCGCTTGTTCAAGCCGAAATAAACTTTACTGCAAACGTTTTCGTTTCAGTTTAAAGCGGTGGGAAAACGGTCCCAGTAAAAGGTACTTATTTGATTAGGGTGTCAGGCGTATCACCGCGAGAGTGTGAGCGTACAGCCCGAGGTTTTGGATCAAGTTTGCGTAATTCGAGTTTTTGTTGTACACTGCAACGTCGTGCTAGAAATTGATGCGGAATTGTTTCTGATATAATATCCCACGGAATAAATCGACGAGCCAAACTTAGCTCACAAGTCGTATAAGCGAATTCGTGCGTGTATTAGAATTCACATCGAGTCCGCTGAAAGCCCTTCATCTCTTTCATGGGAGAGGACCTCTATAAATCATCGAAAAAGACGTTAATATCTGAAGTGTACTACAAAAAGATCGTGCGACCTTGTCGTTAGGCATAACACCCCCGCGCCACCCCGCACTGGGACGGTTTTGCACATTGTCGCCAACATTCGTCCAACTGGCTGTATGCAAACTAGCTAGCGTCTGGTCAATATGAAAACTAAAAAAAAGAATAAAAATAAAAAAAAAATCGTCGAAATGAACGGTCGATCGATCTCCGGTGACGCGCTCCCGGATTTTCCATTGGGAAATGAATTAGCCGAGAGCTGAAGCGGCGAATTTACATTTTTATTGACAAGCAATCTATTTTCCAAGCAGATGGCAATTGAAGTATAAAATACTTCGTGTAGCGAGAAGTACCTGTACATACTTAGCCGCCTGAGGACTGAATACTCGCGTCGACAAATCTTAGCGAAGAATTATTATATGGGAGCATTGTAGGGGTTATCGAACGTTTTTCCCCAAACTTATCACAGTCTACGATCTGTAGACAGAAATCGATAATCTCTAACTCTATAGAGTTAGTTTGAATAATAATTGGCCGTTTTTGTTTTATTTTAAACTTTAATTTTAGTCTCAAGTGTGAAAGATAATGCACTTATTGTGAGCTGCATGCTACAAATATGCCACTACATGGCAAATCTATTTGTTGATTGTTGTAAATATTTTCTGTCAGTGCTCAACAACTCTGTAATTGAAACTTCTAAAGCATCTTAGACTTTGTATGGATGATTTCATTTGTAATTCGATGCTATATCTCAAATTAGATTTTCCTACTTTTGGCAGTGTTTAAAATGTGTATTTTTAGTTTCGGTAAGTGAGTAAGGGGTGCCAGAGCCCATTTCCCTTTGCCTTCCTAATAACTTATTCTTAGTCCTACTAAAGTCGGCAGCGCGCTTACACAAATAGGCGTTGCTTGTGTTAGTAACTTTACCTTCAAGTGGAAAAAATAAAAAAATAAACCAAATACACTTGTATAGAATACCATTATGTTATGATATGTAAAATCCTAATTATAATATTTGCCTATTAATTAATAATAGTAAAAAATTGCGTCAAGTAAATAAAAGACGTACTCGTATACGTTTTTAGAATCGAATTTCAGAGAAGAAGAAAATGATACTTTAAAAAAATACTAATAAAAAAGGCTAGGCGAGTGTTTATTGACTTTTCTTTTTTATGTCGAAACACTATAGCACATGTGTTTATTTAACGAGATTCTTTCTTAAATTTCCTTTGTTAGACGAGCACCGTTCAAACCACTAAGCAAAATTTTGCGTAAATAAATGTCAACCATATCGATACAGAGTGGGCTCATCTACAAATTGAGCCGAAAACGCGTAGTAATTATTTAAACCGTCATATAAATTACTGCTGAAACTTTTCACGCCCGAGCCGATGAGAGTGTGTGTGTAAACGCCCTGTAAACATTGGTATCCTTGCGTATGTTTGCGTGGGTATCTCTCACCATGGACTGAAAATGGTTCCATCATTTCATTCCTCCATCCTTTTTCAGCATTGTGTAACTTCTGTACCGATTGCAGTATATGTGTAAACAATAGATTAACTTCATATTGCGCTTTAAAGTAAGTAACTCTTTTATTTTATCGAATATATTTCCTGTAATAATAATCGAGTTATTTTATTGGTCTTCATACTGTCAATTTTGTTTGCACTAAAACTTGATGTTTTAATTAATTTCTGATTCAATGAAATGCAAATAAATTGTATGTATAATATTTAAATTTGCTAATTTTAAATATTATTTAGACATTTTTTTTTTGTTGCTTTTGTATTGCATTTTGTATTTGCTATTTGTATCTACCATTACAAGAGCGGGCTTATATACTTACGTGTAAAAGTAATTAAAATAGGAATATTTTTTTTTATGTGTATTTGCGAATAATCAAACTGATTAGATACTTTTGCCAGTGCTTTAAATATATCTTATGTCTCCTGAAACCAAAGCTGACATAAGTCATAACTTTTAGTACAAAGTTTTCTCTGAAAAGCACGCGTGTACTACACAGGGGTAAGTATCAGCTTGAAACATATTTAGCTTTGTTCCCTTCACTACGGTTAATCTGTCCCGCTTCCTCCTGTGTCAAGTGCAGATAGACTTTTTGGGTCGGACGAGGGGACGGTTGGAGGGGGCGAGGGCAGGCGGGGGAGTCGGAGGAGGCCAAACGGATCCCGAGAGGAGAGGACGGGGCTCTACCACCCTTCCTGATGATGAAATATTGTACACGTGGTCTGATTTTGAATGACAACGTTTTCCTCGGCCGAACAGTGGCACCCACTTACACGGCGACATTTTATAGCCTATTGAGGATTTGCTATAGCGATTGTCTTCTTCACCAAAAATTTCTTCTTTATTACAGTGATGAGCGTTCTATGTGTTGATTTTCACATTAGTTTTTAGTAATTTTTTTTTTAAATTTAATTGCATACTTTGTGTACCCTATATACGGATATACCTATGTACATTTTCTGTACAAGACTTACTGTTAATAATATAAATACGAAATGAGTTTGTTTGCTTTAACGCTTTCACGTCATGATATTTTACATATATGTTTTCAGAGATACAGAAAAAGACATTGGGTACTTTTCACACAGAAAAAGGGTACTATTCCCTAGGGATCTAAAAATAAAAATAAAATATTCAATACCTGACAAAAGTATTTGAGCGGTAAAGATTGAACACTCGCATAAGAAAAAGGAGAGCGTGGAAAGTCGCGGGCTTTTGCTAGTAACTTATATTTTATATCACTCCTTCTTTATATATATAGTTTTTATATGCCAGATCTGTGCCTAAGCCAAAACATTACAACTTTTACTATTTAAATATAACGCAGAGAAAAATAAAAAAGGGGATGGGAACTTGATTTGCCAAAAGGATGTAGAAGAAAAGCTGGCGACACGGATATATGGAGGGATCTAGAGGAGGCCTATATTGCAATACAGCCTAATCATGAAAGTACGAATGCTGAAAATTAGAAGAAAAAGCATTAGAAGAGTATATTGTAATATAAAATATTGTGGTTAAAGAAATTAAATGCATTTTTTATTTATTTATTTATTTAAAACATTTCTAATATGGAAATACAAAGCATAATTTATTCGTATAATATTTATAAAAATCAAAACAGTTAAATAAAAGTTAATAAAAATCAGTATACTTCGGCATTACATATTGTTACAAGTAACTACCTGAATTTAACACGAGTCCAATTAACTTATAAGAAATTTTGTTTAAAATTATAACGGTCTAAAAAATAATCAGAAATATTATTTTAAGCGTTATCAATCAGAAATATTATTTTAAGCGTGTTTACATGACATAGACTTTTCTCTTTTGGGAAATTTAATGACATAAAAATAACAGAGAAAAAAACAAAAGCGGCTGTGAAGTTAAGTTAGTAAGAATTAAGCACAAAACTGATATTTATATTCACATTAAGTCATATTAATATATAGTTGATAATGTATACAGTAAATAAAGAGACAAGGATGAGCTTGTAAGGTCGTATAGCTCGCAGCTCGCCGGGGTTTGTTTATTATTTGGTGCCTGATTTCCACCCGCCCGAACAATCCGCCCGACCTGACCCTAATGGGCGGGCAACCTGCTTTTAAATTTCAATTTAATTCACGAAACGTTACCAGGTATTCTCTGTAGTGTAACAGACTAGATTTATTTTCCGAATCGCTCTCCAATATTGTGTTAGGCAATCAAAGATTACACCCATTTTCCTAATTTATGTTACACCGTCCTATCCCCCCACACACTTTAATCTGCTACGGTTGTATCGCCGAGGAGGCCCTACTATTTATTCCCACTCTTATTTTCACCTTGAGACGTGTAAATAAAAATGTCAGTAGAAAAAGAATTTCGACGCACAGTGCGTTTCACTTTGAGTTCATTTTTCTTTGTGCACAAGTGATAAGTCGTCAGATTTGTCCATGGACCGGTCGGGTGATTAATTCGCCCCTTACCTCAAGAGGAGATTTATGTTTATGATTTATGTACGGTTCCGCCGTACGCAAAACTGTGGGTAGGTAAAAAAATCTCTATAGAAAATTGAATAGAAAAGCCATTTCGGAGGTCGCTGGGTACGAATATTTTTGATACGAATCACATTCCCTTTCACGGCTATCTTCATTTTCTTTTACCTGGAATGACTTCCCACGAGTTTGTATTTTGTTTAAATAGATTTTTTTTTTTAGAAATTTATTCTTTAAATATTGTATAAATATTCATATACGTAAAAGCTAATAATAAAAATATATATAAAAGATCTGTAATGTTGGTGGCGAAATACTATAAAGTACGTTTGGTGAACACAATAAATGTAAGGGTAATATAATAAAACATTAAGCAATATCGTGGGATGCGACGGAGGATGGTTATCGCAAAAAAATCGGGACGTCCGGAACTTCGACCTACCGACATTCCCGTAATATGTTTGGGGATGAGACCCCCTTCACCCCGCGGGCGGTTTTTATTTTCGATCTCCTTCCTTCTTTCCACCTCACGTGGACATACGTGATGTAGAGTAAGTAGGTGCGGCGGGGTTGGCTCAAAGATTAAATTGGTTAGAACTAAGAGCCAGTGGCTTTTTTTTTTTTCAGTGTTTGAACCTCGTCTGGAATATATTTCTTATGCTCTTTAAAATAAAAATATTATTTTCGAAATTGAATACAATTCAAAATTCGAAACGAAAAAACTGAAAAATAATAATTGAAATACTTTCAATTTGCGTTGATTTTATCGAATACTAACCAAATTTTCATAGATTATTTTGTTTCGTTTTACCATATTTTATCGAATACTATTTATTTTATTTTACCACATTTCGTACAACAAATCAGAATTTGTAAGCTCGTATCTCTATGTTGCCTACTTCAAAATTGCATAGCGTAAAAACATTATTAATAAAAGAATATTTAAATCAGCTAAGTTTCGACTTCATCTTCAATCGTCTCCTTCAAAATGTTTTTACTCGTTTCTTCCTAATAGCTAAAAGACACCGTAATATAATCTGAAATTTCATGCCTGGATAGTTCTGGATATATCCACTGCACGTTTGTACTTACTCGTATGCTATCGCGCCCGTGACCTATTAATTATTCGGTTCCTGGCAGAATATCAGCGCTGTGACCTCTGGCTTCATAATTCATCTGATCACGTTGATTCAGGAGACCATTTTCTCACTGCTTTAAAATATAATGCATATTTTTGTTTTGTGGCCATAATGATTTTTTGATTACATTAAATGATTTTTTTTTCTTTAATCGGTATAAGATTGTAAGATAAGCATAAGAATAAATATAGTTACAATTTATTTGGTTGGTTGGAATGACACCTTTTTTATACATAACTTAGTGTAATAAATAAAACATAGTTAAAAACAAAAACTCTGCTTAAATGCATTGACATTCAAAAACCTTTTTTTTTGTTTGTTTTAAAATAACACATCTAATTGCTTACATTTAAGTACAACAAAAAGTAAATTACATTTTAATGTACAAACAGCTATCCATATATCTGTATAATTATTCTTGATTTTCGTAAAATTGCCTTGTATTTAAGGAAAACCATATGCAAAAAATATCTAAATTATTTTGTAAATTGTATCTAGTATTTAGAACGTTTTTTGTTTATAGAGTTGATAAACCACTTTAGACACAATAAATCTAAGTGTACTTGAAACATAAAACACGTTTCAAGTGCTCAAAATAACTGTTTGATGTCACCACTTCCGATAATGCAGATGCACATTGCCATAGCCGCAGGTGGCTACGGTAGCCACCTTCAATCAAAAATTAGCCATCTGCGTGTCTCATAACACTGAAAAAAGTAGTACATGAATATTCAGAGTAGTACATGAATAGGAATTGTTTGTTAGAAGTGGTACGTCTGCACTGCTTAGTCTTTGGTAGGTGCGAACGAGGAAGTGTGTATATCTCTTTGTTCCGGTGGGTCTCGTGAAGTAACGCAAGCGCTCGTATTACTCTCATGTTTAGCTACGGCGAAGCTCCATTTCCGTTACGGTTCCGATCGAAATGACCACTCACACAAAATGTACAAACAAAATAGACATTTCTAGATTTTAACATGTTTTTATGTACCGCTCGCCAATTAACTTGCTAATTAATATCATATTATTATTATTTTATATTTTTATTTTTTAATATAATATTAAACCATTAAATATACTCATATAACAACGATTTCACTAAACGTTTTATAAAAATTACAAAACGAATACTTATATACTGAACGAGCCAATTAGATGAGTGGTTAGGATGCTTCCAGGGTCCTCGGGTTCGAATTCCGGCAGGGTCGAGTCAACTTTGGAAATGAACTTTTCAAAGTTGGCTTCTGCTCTTTTTCTAGAAAGTGATAGCTGCGCAGTCATATGGGCAGCCCGTCTGGCGGCATTAATCACTCCTTTACAGAAGATCACCGTAAAATAACAACATATTATATGTGCTGTTATGGTGAGTGAATAAGGGATGTCAGAGCCTATTAATATATCCCTTCCTTATCCCTTATCCTTAATATTACTAGAGTCGACACCTGTGGCGTTGTTTGTGTTATAGGCGACGCGACGGTCAAATGAACTGGCAGCCAGTTTGTAAAAATTAAAAAGATACTTGTATTATAATATTTAAATTTGTGTGAGAAAACAAAGCATATAATAATTTCTATAAAACGACAATAAGTATTCAAACTTCGCACAGATTATTATTATAAGTAGTAAAAGAAAATTAGCATCTTATTCATGCGCCGTCGGACAATGTCATATGTACGTTATGGAGGCATACTTTCACATTTTCTCCGCACAAAGATAAAAGATACCTTTAGTTAAACTTTAATGAGTATACACATAAAATGATATTTCACTTTTGTTTGTTGGAATTATAATATACGGATGAACTTTACTTGCACTTGCAGTATATACGTGTAATAAGTAGTTGCACTTACATACCTATAATCTAAATAATTAAGTGTGCAATACAATACTTTGACGAGCCCATTGGATGAGTGGCAAGGGTGCTTGCTAAATTCTCAGGGGCTCCGAGTTCGATTCCCGGCTGGGTCAACTTTGGAAATGAACTTTTCAAAGTTGGCTCTGGTCTCGATTTGGAAAGTACAGTCTGGACTGGATTGGAAGTTACAGAAAACTACTGTAAAATAACAGGAAAAGTGCTATTGTGTTTTGGTGCTATGGCAGCGCACTTGGAGAACCTGGGTAGCCACCTACCATCAAATGGACCATGAAGCATGGCATTGTATAAAAATATATCAAATTTTTAGCAAAATAACACCTAAATTTATAAATATTAGTTTATAAAGTCCAATGTAATGTAGTTATTGCGCAAAGAGCAATTTGTTCTAGGCGTAACCAATTCAGTAATAATATAAACGCTTATATAACAGAAAACTTAACAACAGAACTATAAAGATGGTAGTTCATTATAGAAAGACATAAATAATTAGATACTTTCAACTAGATTGAGTAGTGAACAGCGAACTTTATTTATTCCTCTAACTAAAAGCAACAATGTAGGGAGGAAGAAAATTGCTTATTATGGTACCAGATGCCAATTGTTCATTACAATTCATGCCACAACAACATTTAACTATCAAAATCACAATGATCCCAAGGTACAATTCTAGGCGACGGTATCCAACTATTTTCACTTCAAGTCAACCCTCGTAGGTCAGGCTATCACTCCTTAATTAAAAAATAGTAATATAGAAATATAGAAATTTAAGTTGGAGTTTCAGTTAACATTTATAATAAAGTCTTGAAGTACCTATATTTGTTTTCCTCGTAGAATCATTTAAAATTATCCTAAACTCTAATTTTTCCCTTGACCAAAAATATGTTAAGAAAAATGCTATTGTAATTGTAAGCAATCAGGCATACCATTTTTTTATTTCATTATATTACGTAAGGGTCGTTAGACATGCTGACGGTCCATTTGATGGTAGACGGCCAACGTCTCCTATCAACACAAGCAACGTATTGTAGGTGTAGTAAGTGCCCTGTTGACCTTAATAGGATGACGGATAAAGGATTAGAAAGGGATAGGGAAATGGGCTCTGCCTATACTCACTCACCGAAACACAACAGCACACATGATATTATTTCACGGCAGTCTTCTGTGAACAAATTGGCTCATAAATTCAACAATACTTCAACTATCTCAATGATAAGAATAAAAGCGTATTTATTTCTAATAAATAGTGGCCATTAGACTAGTAAGTATAAGTGAAGAATTCGTAGAAATCAAATTATAGTATACCTATATAATATATTTGATATACTTATACCTAGTTTATACTTATATACAGTTAGAATGAAGCAAATTATAGCCGATTTGTCACTGAAAAGTCGACCCGAAACAAAGTTAATAGTTGTATTTCTAAGGTCAAGCGAGCCAGGTCAAACAATGAAATGTTAAATATAAGATCGCGTGTGACCACTATAACGAATGACGTCACAATGCAAACCTGGCTTCCGCGATCGAATGCTATATGGACAATGTGCAGTCATATCAACGATTATCTAAGACATTGAAGATTGAATCTTATTCATTTATTAATACAATTGATAACAGTTATCCTTATTATTTGAATATTGTTTCAATATAGCTGTGTTGAAATTGCTGATGATCTTGTTACTGCATAATAACTATATTGTTTATCTTAAATTTAAATTATAAGATTAAAACATAATTTGTATTATGACGCTTATCTTTTTAATGACCTTGTTGTTTATATGTTCATCTAAATTCGCTATTCAAAGATCTGGTTTGAATCTTGGCAAATCATCATCAAATTTGAGATTTTTAAAATCACATCACAACAATGCTTCCAGTGGTATACGAGAAATGCTTTGAAAATTGATATAATAAAACATTGTTATATTTTAGTATTCATTTACCAAACTTAAAAATCCACTTTTTTTGTAAATTATTTTTTATAATCAGACTGGTTGGAAATAAGAAATTTATTATAATTGTTTGTATAAAATACTACTAACTATTTAAAAATCTATATAAGTATTTTTTCGTTTTGATTTGGGATTAATGGCGTTAAATATGTGAAGTGAAATATTTCGAAAATACTGATTTCACAAAATTATTAAACAGGGAAACTGTCACTCTGTAATAGGTACTTTCTCTTTCGCTATTAGAAAATTTATATTAATTTATTTAAAGTAGGTATAAAGAAAATTTTCGAGGATGGATGTATGGATATTTGTTGTCTACAGTTTCATGAATAGATTTATTCATATTAAAAAATATATATTTAATTTAAATGTTTGTCATAAAGATAGACCACTGTCTACTCTAACAGTAGTATTACATTCCCGTGGGATAATAGTTTTAAACCAGTAAACGTTCAGTTCTAAACTTTATCCATACATGGGCAGAGCGGAGCGAAGTTCATTAACACCAGTAAACAGTTACTTAATTAATATTGGTCATAAATTACATAATCAGAACTATGTTAATAACAAAATAATTTTGCAATATCACACCAATATTACTGTATGGCAACGTGTAATCTACAATCACTTTGCATGCTACAGTGGGAATAAAATATAGTACGTAGATCGATCATTGGCCCAGATGACGGCGAAATATGGCATTGTTAGAATAGGCGTTGCTTTTCTCACGTACTGAGCCTTTCACTTATACACTAAACTCCAAATAACTGAACCACGCACATTTCAATCTGAACTTTAAGAACGTTCCTTTTAGGTTGTAAATAATTTAGCATCGATGCCTTGAATCGGTAGACATTTGGATTATTGTTGTTGTCCATGCGTTTAAACTATTATATTTGGAGATTAGAGGTCATCACTCTACTGCCTTCACGGTTATACATTCTTGATAGTTGCTTCTCAGTTGACATACAATCCGTTTTGTTCTCATTTTCAAAACAATTTAGTATGTTAAAAGAAATCGACACGTGGGCTATAAACTATTAACTTCGAATACAAATAATTTCTAATGAAGAATGCGAAGAAACAATTAAATTTCAAATACAAACTTTCTTAATACTACTTGATGAAAAATAAATTATTAGCTGCCTGGAGGCAGGAGCTTTTGAGCTGGCTGAATCTTCTAACTACTTGTAAAGGTGTTAGATACTTGCGATCAATACTCACGTACAGAAATTTAACAGCACGCGTCTTTAAAATAAGGGAGGTCTTTGGTAAAAAGAACTTACTGC
This sequence comes from Synanthedon myopaeformis, assembly GCA_944738685.1. NCBI lineage: Eukaryota > Metazoa > Arthropoda > Insecta > Lepidoptera > Sesiidae > Synanthedon > Synanthedon myopaeformis. The sequence goes on along the minus strand of OX122921.1, from coordinate 7,768,446 downwards.
CGCCAGATTGGCTGCGTAGTTGATATGACAATTGCCTTTTAGAAGAAAAGTTACGAAAGATCATTAGGTTAGACTCTTCGTGACTTCTACCCATGCAATAGCCTTTGAAATTATAATGAATGTTTTATTACATAACTTGTTGTTAATGCATATTTTTATTTTTATTTTCAAAGTATAGACTTCAAGGCGAGTTACACGCGTAATTTATTCGACAATTGTGCGTAGAAGTTACAAACCAGATTAAGCATGCAAAATAATGTTTGTATATGCAAATTCAACCATTAATCCGTCAACAGAAGCAGCATAACATTTCAAGTTAACTTACCTGGTGGGCCAATAGTTCGACATTAAATGAATGACGGTTTTTACATGCGCCCGCGCACCGGATACGCAACGGTTCCTGTGAGAATGCCGATCCCGATTTTTTTCCCTTTTTACCCACCAAAAAGCGGATGTCCTTCGGTCGACCGGTTATGAAAGGTGTTGAACATATGTCTGCTTCATTTCCAAACCGATTATGCCTTTGATTTAAGTATTATTTCTTTATATCATAATATTGTAAAATCATATGCTTACTAATCCACAGAAACAGTAGGTTTATTTGGAAATGGTTCTGAATTCATTATCTAAAAAAGGGTGACACTGGCATGGGGTACTGTCTATCTAATTATAGTAATAGCCAAGTAGGACGGAGACTCAGCTGTAGATGCGGCATACGGAGATTCAAAACCCAATAGGAATACACCTATTGAGTTTTAAAAGTGCTATAACCAATGTTGGTTAGCATTGTAGCTCATAAGTCTTTACACAGAGGAGTGGCTTGTGCCCAACAGTGACGTAATACATACATATTACACCCTCTTCCTGTGAATCGTTTTCTTCAATGCTGAGGTGGTGATTGCCTTTGATTATGAGGAAGGAAAACAGTTTACTCGGATTGTGTTTTCTTTAAATTGTGTAAGAATAGCCTCCTCCATAATTTTTTAATGGGATCTGTTAAAAGCTGCCTGGATTTGGCGTTGAACCGTAGCCCTTATCAAATCGTAATCGTAATCGTCCTACGCTGCACTTGCCGGTCCGTAGCCTCCACTCGAGAACCTTTCGGCCCTAACGGCCGTCGGCTCTCCATACTATGTCTCACTTCTCTGCCATTTCAAAATACTGATCCCTCTACTCTCTGCCACTTTAAAATACTGCTTTCGGTTCATTATAACCTAATCCCAAATTGTCTGTTTCCCATATTGACTGACATGCAAATGAGAGTTAGGTCGGTAACTATGATGATGTCTAAGGATCTCCCCATTCTCGATTCGATCTTGCAGAGTAACCTCGGGCATAGTCCCCATCCATAGCTCGTTGAGACACCACGTCAATTAGACTTACTACAAATATATTTATGCATTCTTACTATAGGTGCGATGTTCTTTATTTGAGGATATTACGCCGGTTCCTTTTTGACGTTCTTGCATTCAGCATCCTGTTTCTGCAGAAAAAAAAAATCGAATTCCAGACCAAATAAAAACGAGACCAAAAGAGATAAGAAACTGCAAGTAAAATGAGAATTTTGTTAAGAATATAGGAGCGATTATTCACCAATAATTGTCGATTATCATAAATACTTGGTTTATTAAATTTATTTTTATTCTTCGAATAGCCGCGCAATTACAACAAAGGCATTAAGTGGTACAAATGCGAAACACACAAAAGGAGCAAGACGTTACAGTAAATAAAATGACGCTATATGTTGTGCATTTTTAGTAGTTATTTTTCTGTTTAGGACACCTGTCTGTTGTTAATATCACCTGCCAATGAATCGCGATGCTTTAATCGAAAATGATCATATGTTCTGAATATTAGTCATAACAATAATTTTAAATAAAATAACACAACTTGGATGCCTGAATGCCCACAATATATGGGACTTTATAACCTGGTTGGTGGGAGAATACCCGGCTATCGAACCGAATGTATATTCGAAAGCTGGTTGAGTCTGTAGCTCTCAAGATTTTTTTAAATGTTTATTTAGTGGATTAGAAATGCTGATTACTTTTTTGTGTAAATACCTATGGTATAAGGTCCACTTGATGGTAGGTGGCTACCGTCGCTTATTAACAAAGAAATGGATTGTGTGCTGCATGTGCTCTGCTAAACTTAGTAGGATAAATGAAAAAGAAATATTGGAAGTGGGGCCCTGTCATCCTTCACTCACTCACTGAAGATAATATAACAGCACACTTGTTGTGATTTTACAGAGGTCTCTTGTGATTTCACATAATTAAAAGTTTATTTTATATTTTCTGTTAGACATTTGCATAGAGTTATAATTAAAATTATATAAAAAAAAGTTTTTTTAATCAAAACGCTTGACATAATTGGCGACGTCAGAGCTGGCTATTACATTATTATCAGTCAGCAAAATAATTGGCCTAGTTATACAGTTAAAGAACACACTGTGTTCCGGAGTTATGGATTGGGCAGCACGTCTGACGGTTACTGTCAACCCCTAAGAAGTCATTTTCATATCTCTCTCTCTCTCTCTCTCTCTCTCTCTCTCTCTCTAAGTATCTCTTCAGTCCTGAAGGTTGGCTGTCAACTCGCTGCTCTGTTTCTGTCAAGAGTCTAATAGCTGACTGACTGAAGAAGTGGTGGACTGGGCCATCACTTAAACAGTACAATAATTTTACTGTATACCGATACACTGTACAAGTAAACTCGTTTAGTTGTGTTATTAAATATTATAGAAATTAATACAGTTATAAAGTAAGCAAGATTCAATAAAAATATATGGACGGAAAAAGTGCGATGTAGGTTAATATAATTTATATGGAGAGTTTTAATAATTGTTTAATTAATTTTATTAACATTTAATTTAAAATTAATTAATTTCACAAACACTTTAAAGAAGCGTAAAATGGCATGCCGCCGTTTTTATTGCAATTTTAGAACTGTGCTATACGGCGATATGCCGCATTGGCGGACACACTGTGGTGCCGCAACCACAACAACGTCGCTACGGCGCCGCACCGGTGACGACGATGGACGAAAGTAGTACAGTACGGTACAGACAGTCTGTTAACAAACATGGATAGGAAGAGACCTGTTTTGTTACTCCTATTATAAAAGAAACTCAATACAAACGACTGTCCTTTTTCAAATCTCTCAAAGAACTACAACCGGTACGCAGCGCGGTGCGGCCGCAAGACTAATGAATCTTGAAATATCTTAAAAAAAGTTGATTTGGATATATATATAAGTACAAAATCTATATAGGCTTAAAATTCTACTTATATGTAGAAAGCGGGTACTGTCGCCTAGACAATACCACATTATTAGGATCGACACAAATCTATGTACATGTTAGATCTACATAGATCAACACTAGGGAAAGTATGCTAGTGCGCTGACAACTCTGTAATAACAAATTTCTTTTGAACATATCTCTTATAACGAGATGGAAACAAAGTTACTTCTTTAAATGTCTGATTTGAAAAGAGGGATTTTGACAAGATGAGGATGGTAACCTGCCATAGGTCTGAATGTTCGATGGAAGAATTGGCAAGAATGTATGATCTCATGCAGCTCCTGAGTACACTCATTGTACTCATTATTGTAGGCATATAACTTTTTCCAGGATCAATATAGGTACCTATATGTCTGGGTATCTAATTCCACGAGCTTGCGAATAAAACTTTCACCCCAAATAAAGTAATGTAAACTTCATACATCCAACTCGTCTATGGACTGTTTTAGAACTGTGCCAGTTTAAAAATAGGTTTATTGGTAAAAAAAGGTGGGTGCGTTCGCGGCCGGTAGACAAAAGGTGTTCCGTTCATGCCACGTGCGCGCTCTCGGCAGATGTCGCGGTTATTAACGAGGCTGGTGTGAGCAGGGCTACCTATACTCACATCAGCCTACTACATAATCTATATATACAACTATACACTTATAATATGAGTGTATATTAGGACTCATTAGCCAATATAAAAGAATTCTCACTTTGATTATATTTATTTTAAATAATTTTCTAATAGTTTAAAAGCGCACAGATTGGTTCTTTAACAACTTTACTAGTTCACCATGAAAGCTCTGCCTTCATTGATGGATATTTCTTAAGGTGCTATAAAAAGGGCTTTCGTAGGGTTTCATCGGTTGCAAAATTCGTAAAGTGGACGTTAAGGAGTACCAAATGGAATCAAAACTAAACCTTCATTTTTCATGCATACATTTATCAATATTTGCATTAATTAACATATTTATATTTATACTAGCGACCTGCCTCCGAATTTTTTCTACAAATTAATACACAAGCGTACCTCGTTTACCGTTCTTTCTATTTATGAAAACTGTTTCAAAATCCGTTAAATGTTTTAAAAGAAGTAAGCGGAGAATCCGACGGAAGTGGGCAGGGACTTTATTCTATAATATATACATAAATACTCGTATGTAGGTTCATATGGCACAATTTATATATAAATGGAGACAGCCATTTGGTACGAAATGTGATGCAAAATAAGAAAGGCTCTTGGGCAACACCTCTTGAAGACCAGGCCTCCTTGTGGAACATATCTTGCTCCTTATATCTTGGTTTTTTAAGTGCAGTGACCGCAGTAAAGTCCAAAGATAGCTTTGATGCGCATGGCCATCGATGGTATGTGCCTTGACTGTCAGTCATGACTAGACATAATGTATATTATATAGGTATAAAGTTTGTCTACTAAATTTTATTATAATCTTTGTCACATATAATATTTCCTGATTAAACAATTTGCGTAGTTGCAAGTACGTTTGCCGAGATTAACATTAGGTAAGAAGGGACGACATAACTTAAACTGTATTACAGTCCACAGAGAATGGGATAGCACCATTTCACTGGGGAAATGTGGTATTTCAAAACAACAAGAACTATAAACCCGAATGGGTTTAATTATTTATCTAAGTGTTGAAACTAACAAATAAGATAAGCTGACTATGAATTTATAGTTCGACATATACACATATAATATAGTTCGACATATACACATATAATGTTAACGAGCCGTGTCTGTACATTAAATATTTAATAAAAAAAATTTTTTGTACACTTTGTAATTATGTTACCGATATAAAAAATTGTAATTTTTAGAACTTTTGTCTGTGCACGTTAATCTCAGAAACGGCTTAACCGATTTGAATGCGGTTTTCACCGCTGTATTGTATTCAGTAATTTTAATTTACCTTCTTAATTTCACTTAGTACGTTTGTTATTTCGTAAAAAATTGCAAATGTGCTGTATAGTATTAATATTTATTTATTTATTTATTTACCAGCTAACCTTACATCGTGTAACAGTTCACAAATACATTTTAAAAAAATTATATATAGCCTATTACATGGTTAGAATATTAAAATTTATAAGTACAAAAAAATTAAAAAATAATAACAATAAAAATACCTATATACATATATTATAAATATATATACATTAAGAAATAAAACGCCTACAGCATTCTGTATCTGACGCTTAGCTGCACGGTTCAATGATATAATCACAGTCACAGGGAAACTGTCTGTCATGACTATTATAAGAAAACTTATTTTTATATCTAAGGAGCTCAAGTTAAAAATATATTAAATAAATTGTACTTTTATTACACGAAACACAAATTTAAAAAGATTTCTTAATATAAGTTAAGTTTAAATATTCTTCCTGTATTAAATAATATATTATGGCGAGGACATAGCAGAAAAGCGTTATTTTCGTCGCCTAATTTGACTTCTCAGGGTCAAATTAAACTTAAATAAAAATAAAGTGCATAATAGACTATATTACTCAAAATACAAAAACTTATATTTACTGAACAAAAAAATAGTACAATGCAGCTCAAAAAAAAATCTTTCTCTTCACAGTAATAAATATTTTTGGTGACTACATCTTGTTTTCAGCTTATTAATTGACCTAAGTTCTGTACTAAAGTTTTAATTGGCTACTGTTCTTTTTTCATATTTTACATAATATTAAAAAATAAAACTTTAAAATTTTAAATCTGTTCGGTTATCTCCGAGAATTCATGTTATTGGGTTGCGCTCATTTTGGTAATTTTTTTTTTCTTTCGGTCTTAATTTGATATTAATCGATTGATTGCAATCCAACAAAGTTAAGATGACACTTGCAGGCCTGTCAATACACGAGCGGATACATACTAGTGACATAGAAGCGAATGTAATTCGTACGTATAACACATACAAACCTCATTTGCATGGAAATGAGATTCGAGAACATACTCGACAGCACAACCTTCCGTCTTCTGACGCCTTCTTCACTTAATTACAACTAGGACACGTAAAACTTACTTCCATTATGCGGAAACTCTTGACTCTGATCAGTTCCTATAAAAATTAGAATCTCTAATTATTGGGTATTGAGATCGCTTTATATTTGTGCAATTAAAATGAATTTTATTCTAATTCATGTTATAAATGCGAAAGTGATTGATAATGTTAATGATCTAATGATTTTTAAACGCCTTAACAGATCTTCATTAAGTATAGCTAACAACCATCTAGATCACGTCAGCTTGCAAACAAAAATAATTTGATCAAAATCGGTCAATCCGTTTCGGAGCTATGACGCCACAGACAGACACAGAGATACACAGGCTAAATTTGTAACACCCGTCGGCGTCAGGCTTTATAAAGAGCGATTAAATAATTAATTACTATCATAACTTGCAATTCAACGTTCAAATGTCATTTGTAATACCTTTCTTGTTTATTTATTTGACAATATGCTAAGGTACATGATAGTGTCAAGACGTGAACTTGATTCCCCCTGTTTCTCCCTTTTCCCGTCCCATTTCTCGCTGCCAGGCTAATACCATTAACGTAATTAGGATATGCTTAGGCATAATTGATACAGCTATAAACCAGGTTCATACTTGTGTGTACATGGTGTTATGATAATGTGCAATAATAGAGGTTGCGTCTGATTGCACTTCATTAAACAATTATCACCGATATTAGTTTAAAAAAATACTGTCATCTATTCAATTCGAATTATTTGAATTTGTTGATTATTTTTATATTAACACTAGCTGTTGCACGCAACTTCCTCCTGGAACTTTAGAAAATATAGCCTATCCTACTCGCTGATAATGTAGCTGTCTATTAGAGAAAGAATTTTTAAAATCGGTTTAGTAATCGGGTAATTTTTAAATCAAATCTTTCCTCTTTATAATATTAGTAATAGACAAATAAACATACAAATCTTTTCTCTTTTTAATATTAGTATTTATCTGTTAATTTATTTGATGATTTTACATCGAGCCCCACCACGTCGAGTTCATTTATGTCGTATTAGTAAGTTGCTGATGTGTTGGGTGTCTACTTGATGCTGCAGCATCAGGTCAAGGTTACCATGTCATGGAAATACTATCGAATGATAGTATACCAAATTTCACATCATTCGAACATGTGGAAGTTAGTGAAATCCCTTCGTTAACAAGGAAATGGGGTACCTAATGGTCTTCAAACCAGCTTCAAACACATGAACAGATTTTCATTAAATACAGTTATTAACAATCCCTAGCAAGTCAGCTTTCAAACAAAAAAAAACGTATAAAAATCAGACAGATATATACATATAGACAAATACATACACACATGTCAAACTTATAACACCCCGTTTTTGCATCGGGGGAAATATGCTATTTCTTTAATAAAACAAAGATAGGTTATATATGTTTATTGTAAAAGTTACGTAAAAGGGTTAAAGTAAAATGATTAAATTGTAAAAGACGCCTTTGTATGGCCAAGCTACCCCAATTTTCATTGTTACTCCCTTAGAAACAAACATCTCATATCGCAATGTTAGTATATTTTACATATTGCTGTGTTTAATTGGCCCTAGAGCTGAGATTCTCTCAAGGCCTTTCTGAAGGACTGATATTGTCTGTTGTTGATATCTAGGGCAAAACTTGTCGATAAAAAGTGTTAGGTGTTTTTATTTATTTAATTAAATAGACTCATAGTTACTGTACATTAGGTTTTTTGATACTGTACTTACAGAATAAATATAGCGTATTGACTTATATACTAATTAATATCAAGTGTGCACAGAAATTGGTTTATGTAGATGCGAATACTTATTTACTTCGAGATATGTCCACTTTTAAAGCAGTAGATAACTGGATATGTTTATCATAGATTATAAACACATAATACATTATATTCTCTCCGAAAAAGTAGAATTCTCTAGGAAATATTTTATATCATACATCTCAGCTGCCCGATTGTTCATGCACAGAGAAAGATGATGATTCGGGAGACCTATACTCGTAGATCGCTACTTTCTTTACCTACTTTAAATTTTGAAATCTCGAGTTTACTAGAAAATTATTGGTTTTTATTTAATTACATTTTTCATTTATCTTTTGTCAAAATCTACTAGCAAAGCGGACATTGTCTAGACTAAGTGGCAAGAAATATCGTTTTTCTCATGGAAGTTCTGAAATTGAAGATATTGGTAGCACACCAAAGCGCTTTTCTTGCACATATTTTTTTAGGTAATGATCGGTGGCTATTGTCACACTAGTAACACAAAGGATTCACAAGTGCGCTGCAAACTCAGATAAGACAAAGGATAAGGGATAAAATACGGGATAGATAGGGGAATATATTCTAGTAACCCAACAGCCTTGCTGTTTCATGGACTGAAACATAACAGCCTTGCTTTTTTGTCGTCACAGTGGTATCTAGCAGCCAGATGCTGCTAAACCATACCATACGAGGATTTCGGAAAAAGCAATCATTGCAAGATAACTCCAAAACTGTGTACCTGCATGGTATTTGGTAGCTGATAAAAAGTCACTAATTATGACTCTTAGAACTCTTTATTGATCGAATAAAACATAACCATGTTTTTGTTGCTACAGTTCTTCTGTCCCTATTCATAAGAACCCTCTACTATATCACATTGTGAACATTACTTCAGCAATTGTGCAAATTCCATTTTACGTTCTACGAGTATAGACGCGATGGAGTAGCTTTTTATACATGGCGACAAAGGAAGTGGTGTTTAAGTATAGACATTCGTGCTCAGTTTATGACAGCATATGAAACTCCCTACATATTATGTATAGTTTTGTACAAAAAAATTAAACTTTATTTTGCTGATCTACGCTTTCTACTTGTCTGCTAATCTGGCATTTACTCAATGGCAAACATACGCACGTATGCTCAATTAGCATTCTTAATAAATAACCTATCAGGTCATACCAGTACATAGGTACATGTGCATAGGGCAAATTACAGGTGAAATTGAAACGTGCATCAAGTAATTAACATAGTCGCACAACGTACGTAATTCGTTTATATAGGTATTGCAAGCATTCCGTATATAATTTAGCTGACATTATTCCGTGTATAGATACGGTGAGTATTTGTTGTACTAGTCATATGTTACTGGCTTAGAACTTCACAGCTGTTGTACGATAGGAATTAGACGCGCAATGGATTGCGCTTTGCAACAGTGTTACGAGATATTGGTACAAGTCATGTATGCTGAAGTTAGAGATCAATACGTATAGTGTTCATTAGTGTGCAGCGTATATGAACACTATTAACTAGAGCCGAAGCACAATATCACATGCGTTATAATACCTACGACCTAATAACGTGAAAAATTAAGTCTGTAGTCTTTATAGACTTAAGGATAGTATGGTCTATTATCCCATATGTCAGCCTTGAAAGCACTTTAAAGTCCTATAAGTCAATTAAACGACCAGTCTAACTACTGTTCTATAGTCCAGCAAGTTTCTTTACAACGTTCAGTGCAGAATCCATATTAGTTGCACTTAGCAATTGCCGCATTGTTTTAATTGCGTATCATTTACAATAAAGAAATAATTTATAATTCAAAGAATGTGTCCTTAACGCGTCTGGAATCAATTAAATTATAATGTGTTATAGTAAGTATACAAATAAAAGTACGGTACAAGAGACTGTTGGAACCGGTCCTCGGACGATGTCCCAGCATTCCTCGATGAGAGCGTACCGCGACCGCGACCTGTTAGCTTCCCTTTGAGAAGCTTAATAGTAGAACTTTGAGAAATTTAACATTATACTTATTGTATGTATATATGAAAAGGATCCTTCCAATTAATTTTTCTTGTTATTTAAAGAAACATTGTTCTTTAAAGCAAATTAGAAGCTAACTGTGCAGTCAGATTTTTAGTACTGATTATGTCTACAATTTTGAAATTTTAAATTTGTTTACACTTTTCACCATAGTAAAGTTCGTCGTCAAAGTATCCATATTTATGTGTATATAAAAAATTTCCGTGTTCATGTTTTCCTATTTGCATCCAGCATTATCTTTAATAATTAATAATAAGACTAGCTGTTTCCTGCGGCTCTGTCTGCACCATCTGATGCTGAAATTCAAAAGTATTACATCACAGAAATTCAAACTATCCAAGTTAATATATGACATAACATGAGGAGGTCGTGGTGTATCTGTGGACCAAATTCGTTTTGTATGTAGCAAACAAAATAATGGATGTTACAAAAATCAATATGAAATTTCACATATTTTGAATATGAACACATTGAAGTAAATGATATTTTTAGATTTTTTTTAATTAGATAATTAGAGCTTGTTTAAATTCACGAAGATATGAAAGAACTACATCTGCATTAGAAACCCTAAAAAGTAACACTGAAATCCTATTATTTAAATCCCTATTATTTAAATTGATTTTGCAATTAAATGCTATTTTGTAAATATGAACCATAAGCTTCGATTTGGTAGCATACTTTGTCCAAGTCAAAATATTTCTATAAAATGATCACATTGAAGTAATTGCTTTTACTTGGTCCAGATGATTTTAGATACGCATCCACAGCAGGAGGCAACAGAGATGGAGGATTTTAAATGCGGCTGGTTCGAAAAAGACAACATTTTCCTTTTATTCACCTAAACTGACTTAGGTATGTAAATATCGGCAACAGAAAACTGATTCAAATCTTCACAACTTAGAGTTTGTTTTGTAACGGTATGGGAAAATGGATATTGCGATTTCTATTTGAACATTGAGGTGGCTAGACATTTTTATTTGTGGGAAGAGAGGGATGGGAAGTATTGGATCGCTGGTGTGTTAGACAGAGAGGGAAAACGCAGCATTTATATTCTGGGTACGTGTAAGTTTCAGGCAACGGTCGCCGTGAAACTCGTAAATGGGAAAAAAGCAACAGCGGCGAACTCAACCGCCTTTAGTGAGGGGAAATCGCATTTAGAAATCTTTTATAACAATAGCATTTTGTTTACATTTCGTACATTTCAATTCATATTGTCTCATCATTTAGATAATTCACTTTAAATCTTTATGTTAATAAATTGCGCTAATATATTTCTGCACTGCAACATCATGCAATAAACAAAAATCAATGTCAATCAAAACAGTGAGAAGTCAAGTTATTTTCAAGGGTAATAAAATTATGACGCTTGATGTCTCATGACATTGCAGTGATGACTACAAATATGACCTTGAATTGTTTACGTTTTTATTTTATAATGGTATTCTTTGTAGTTTTTTTTATGTATTAGTAGCTTATTTAATGTTAACGTCGACAGACAAGCTGATGGTCCTATTAATGTTAAGCTGGTGGCTACTACCGTCGCCTATAACATAAGCAACGCCACAGGTGTTGCAAGTGCGTTGCTGACCACAGTGGGATTGAGGATAATGGATTGGGATAGGGCAGAAATGGGCTCTGGCATCCCTTACTCACTCACAGAAACACAATAGCAGACAGTCACATGCTGTTATTTCACGGTGGTTTACTATAAGGAGGTGGCCTGGTACCACCAGACTGCCCAAATGACACAGTGTACGCTGTCACTACTAAATTAATTAAATATAATGAAACTAATATTAAAACGTAATTTTAACAAAATTGTAACATGATTATTTTTGGTTTTTTTTTTTTTAATTTTCTGTTGGTCTATTTCCAATGTCTCAAATGGGACATTTTTGGGAATAAACCGTTCTGTTGTCAAGGTAGTCTTTTGAGGGGCCCCAATTTTTATGAAACAAAAAATACATGGTATCAAAAATATGCTGTTTTGATAAAATAAGTTGTTAAAACTAATTATAATAATACATGTAATGGAAGTTATTAAATCACAAACGTTTGCATTGTGCACAATATCATTCTAGATAATCAGAGAAACATGACCTGCAGTATGAATCCAACATTCATTCCAAGAAATGTGTAATGTGTATTGCTTCCAGTGACATCCTGTGTTACAATTACATAAATATCATTAAGTATTTCATCAGAGTCACCGTTAGAATCTGATAGGTGCTGCATGATAGGTCATACATTATTTATGATTTATGACTTCTTAAGGGAATGTCTGCCGAGCCAAAGCAAGTGAAGCAAGCAAGTAGCTGTTAAAATTCGTTCCACCTTTGTTCTTGTATAGCGATACTGTCATGACGATGTTAATTTTCTTGTATTCAACCTTCTAATCTTTTGTAAAGTTTATGAGTCGATTCTTAATTTTGTTTTATATCATATGTTTAAATTATGACTAGATAAAATACTAAAGGCTAGGCTTAGTCAATGAAGGCTTATGATAATTTCAACGCTTCGTATCTTTGGTTCCATAAACATAGCAACTGCAGAATTTAATAAAAGTGAATAATTATTTAATAACGACTAGTAGTGGCAGGACACACTGTATTTCACAGTCATTTGGGCAACCCAACCAACCACCCCCTTACAACCACCCCCTTACAGAAGACCACCGTAAAATAACAGCATATACGCTGTTGAGTTTCATTGATTGAATAAGGGACGCCAGAGCCCATTACTCTATCCCTTCTTTATCCCTTATCCTTCTATGGTTGGCACCTATGGCGTTGTTTGTGGTATAGGCGACGGTAGCCACCTACCATCAAGTGGACCGTCAGCCTGTCTGTGAACTTTAACTTTAAAAAAACAATGGACAAATGTCGATAAAAAGAATAACACTCGCAAATGTGAAGGTTACCGTGAGATACAAATTGCGTTCAATAAAATCAGATCACGTCGGATCATATACTGGTGAGGTAAGAATTATACTCGTCACAATGACATACATGCCTTTGTCAAGTACAAATCGAGTACCTACACGAGGCAATCATTAATTATTTCAGTTCAGTAGCCGCCTTTCAATGACTAATGATTTTTTGTCTTTTTAGAACCGTATCTTACTTAAGTTATTATATGAATCATAGAAATATATTTTTGTAATTTGAGACGACGTTTTAGCTTCTTATAAATATATATAAAATCAGTAACACGGGCGTTAGTTAAACAAATTCTCTTCTGTTGACATTTTAACTAACGACTTTTACATTATTAGCTGGTTATAATTATAATTACTATAATATATAATTACTATAATATATACTATAATATATAATTATAGGCTGACGAGGCAGCGATATCTGTTTGTGATTAATAAAATTAAAGCGTAAATGTGTTGTGAATTCCATTCATTATAATCTCAATTTGGATGCTGCGTTATGTGATGACAATTGTTTATTTTTAATAAATAATTTCATAAAACTTCGCTTTTAACCTATATTATTCGTAAAAGGTTTTTAATTAAAGACAGTCTTGGCGGTTCTTTATCGATACCTTTAAAAAATGTGTCCCATCACTTGCACTCGTCATCAGGGCACGAGCCGCGTTGATATTTTCACGTAGATTTCAGTCCGTTAAAACCTTTGCCGTTTTATATACATTTTGGTTGGCACATCTCTTTTTTTTCACAACCACTTCAACGTAACGTTGGAAGTTTCGCTCGCTTTATATGCTTTAATAAGTTTTATTTGGTTTTAATACCTTCATTACCTTAATAGCTGATGAAGGAATTAAGTATTAAGGTATTAAGTAAATTATACAATTTTTTTTAAACTATCTTTCTCTCTCTCCCAGTGACTATTCAGCCCTAAAGGTTGGCCGTCAACTCCTTTAACTTGTCTCTGTCAAGAGCCAACTAAAATAGTTGCTCGATTGAAGCGATTCTAGTCTAGGTACTCCCGGATGTTTCGTAACCACGACTTCCTCCTTTGCCCAGCTCGTATCTTCCTTTCCACCTTACACGTCAAGATTAACTGAAGCAGCATTTATCTCTTGTGTATAAGCACGTCGCTGTGATATTCAATCTTGAGCTTCTTGATGGTTTGCATCATTGTCCGGGACAATACGTTAGAGAACGGTTTCGCTTCTGACCTTAAGTGTCCAGTTGATGCGAAGCATTTGGTGGTAGCATTTCGAAATCCCATTTCGAATTCACATTTCGTATAGTCCGAACTAAATCTAATTATTCAAATCAAAAGAACAAAATTATAAAATTCTCAACATACAAACTTCGGATCGAAATCTTGTTATTTTTGTAAATAATCCCTTAACTTAGAATTTAGGTAATTTAGAAGAAATTACCACGTAATGCACGCTTTGTACTTTTGGCAACACGAATCCATCCTTGTCTTCAGATAAATCTTCTTTGCTCATAAAGCATTGCAAAGACAAGCGTTACAAACGTGAAAGATGACAACGATGCACTGATTTCGTCAACAGAGAGCGGAACGTTACGCAAAGAGAAAGTAGTTCACATAATAAACTAATACTTACCATTCCATATGAACGTCATTATTGTTATGAACAAAACAGATTTCAACTTTGAAGAATTAGCCCGTAGATTGCTTTGATGTTGTCTATTTAATTTGAAAATTAACAATAATTTTATGTGAATATAGATAGGTGATAATATTCAAAATATTAATGATGTATATAAAATGTATATAATGATGTATGTTTATAAATTAAGGTTTCATATAATTCATAGAATTTTGATTTTTTTTAATGGCTTCTTGATAAGAAAACAACAGGTACTCTATGTCACAATACGTTTTATCTTCTTTACATGTATGTACGCTTAGATCTTTAATGAGGCTTTCACTAATGGAAAGAACGTTAAACGAGCAAGGTTTGTATATATTAATTTACAAAAAAAAAATCGTGTGAAGCCAGGGGCCACCTGGTTACTGATAATTTATATTTAAGCGATCCGCCCCTGACTTCGCACAAATGCAGTACTATTCGGACCTTTCAATTTCAACTATGGAGTAGTGTGGACCTGTGAAGGATCGATGAAGGAAAATATCTTGACGATCTTGTGGAAATCTAAGAGGATAAAGAATATTTAAAGGCATTTGAAATTCTGCTAATCGACAGTGAGCTCTGCCTAAAGACAGCTCAACCTACAAACCAGGAAATTCGAAAAAAAAAAGAATATATTATATTTTATTGTTATATTGTAAATGTGGTATTGCTTCAATACAAGCAGAATACCTAGAAGTTGAGAATGGGCGGCCAGCAAGTCGTGGACAGTGCGGCATTTATCGACACAACCGCGGTTCGCATCTCTATGTACTTGTACAGCGATCAACTAAGTATCTACATAGAGAAGCTAACATTTTAAATTTACATAATTATAAATTTAATTTCAATTTCCTCAATAAAATTATACATTAAAAGCGCGTCAAAAGTGTTTATATAATTAATCTAAGAAAAGGAGTTTATATGCATTACAATATTGAATATTTTATTTAGGCAATTTACAAATTTAAAAATTTTGCACGTTAATATTTATGAATTAAATTGGAATCATATGAATAATTGTAAAATTGTAAGAAGAAGACCTGTAAAATGGTACTTTTTCAGTAACTCATTCTTTCTTCCGTACTGCCTATCGTCGGAGAGAACTGAGAAGATGATGTTGAAGGCAACTGTTATTTCTGTCTAAAATAGATGAAAAGTTTTTTTTTGTACATCATTAACTGCAAGTAATATTAATTTCCTTTTGTGTCACACTAAAATGACGATTGTCACAGTTGAACAGTTTACAGCATATACATGGGTTTGAGAATTGGGGACAGATTCTGAGTCCGATAGCTGGCGTGATATCGACTGCACCGTTGTCGCAGCGTTTGCCTCTCCCTTAAAGTGTCATTGAACGTCTTAAAGGCTAACTTATATTAATTATACTTACATGTGTTTCATGTGTCATAATTTAATTGTTTTAATTTAGTAAGTGTTTTTGATAATTTCGTAACGGAAAGCTTCAGAATGTCTACTCAGTTTGAGATAGGTGTGTGAAAACGTATGAATTCTTGGTTACAAAGACGTGTGTGTAAAATAATGACTTCTCGGTTCCAGAGCCGAACTCTTTAGCTTACCATTGCTTAAAAAAATAACATGGAAAATCACGTATAATATGTATATCCATTTTTTTTTTACTAAAAAAAAATTTTTTCTTTAATAAATAACTGGGTTCATATCTTGAATCAAATATGAGAATACAGTTTTCTTAGACACTAAAATTCATTGTTTTTTTCTTAGTACAAATTTCTTTATGCATTCATAATTTCAAATGAACCTGTAGGCACTGATTTAGTTGAATCGCCTGGTATTTATATACAAAAACAAAAAATGAATTCAAACAGAACCTCTTGTCACAGGTACAAGAGGTTGTGCTTTTTTTCTAACAAAGGTCAGTGCAATCACAGGCTTGTATGCGCGCGTACATGGAAAAAAGACAACAAGACATAAGTGTAACTTAGTTGTCTTAAAATGCTTGAGCATCAGTAGCGGAGATAAAACAGTATCCGGGCATTGTGAGATGTCGCGTAGGGGGCGGGCCGGCCACTGTGAGATAATTTCACCTGACCTCTGTTAGTTCATTGACTGCGGCTTGCATAGACATACGCATGTCTACTTCACTTTGTGGTCCAAGCGATAAGAGCCAGTCTCATTAATTGTATGGAATTCTATCTCACAACAACTTTATTCCACTTCGTCCTAGTGAAATTGTGCTCTTGGTATTGAAATTATATTGAAGTCACCAGTTCCCGTAATTAATTGTCTCGTAAGACCCCAGTTCCCGTAAGACTAAAGGTATGATACCTTTAGTCTTACAATATTATAAAACAAAGTCCCCTGCCGCGTCTGTATGTTATTACAGATTACCCCAAAAAACTAAGGGAAGGATTTTCATAAAGGGATTTTCATGAGGCTTTCATCTATCAACAGACAGATAGAAAGACAAAAATACGGACTGGTAATTTTAAAAATAAAAAAGCTCTTCAGCTTTACTGTGGTTATTATAGAATAGATACATAATAACTTCCAAATAAATAGGAATTTCAATCTTGTGTCTAAAATTTTACTAGTTTCGATATTTGTTCCAAACATTTGTTCAACGTAATTACTTGTGATATAATATATAATGAGCTCTGAGAGAAAAATTTTCGCGGCTTTACCTAAAAGGGTATATAAGTGTGAGTTAAAATATGACTGACTAGGATGGAGAGGACTAAACGCTCTCTCCTGCACTTTGCAGCTAAAGCAAGGCCAACGAGACAACGCAAAGAATGTATACAAACTTTCAAGGGTTGTTGAGATGCCTTCCATACCATGAAATAGATAGCACCGGCCACTTCGTGTGAAAGAAGAGGACAGAGGGCCGAATTTGTTTACATTGTTTGCGTTTTCTCCTTGGCTTTACTTTAGTTTAAAGGGAATATCCTATAAATTTATTTTCAGTTAAACGCTTATAACAGGTTCCAAACGTCATCACCCAAGAGCCTACTGCGTATAAAGTGCTTCGATGTAAAAAGGAGACGTAGAAACAAGGAGGAAATTTATCTCGGGCCGCGTGGGCGTGATAATATCGTTGTACAGTCGACATCGCGTAAACTAAACTAGCTGGCTAAACAATATCATCCCATTGGAACACATTAATAAGTTCGCGGTCATGAGTATCAGTCCATTGTACCGATTGTACCATTTATTTTTGTTCTTGGGCGGCGAAATTGTTTTCTTCGGAGTGCTTTTTGTTTATTAGATTGTACTATTTTATTTTATCTGTAAGTATCTTTATGTAAAAATTAAGATATCATATTTCCTGTCATCAATAAACAAAATCACTGAATACTCTGATAAAAGAAGCTGATTGCTGGAGAAACAGTTATTGCTCCCTTAGGTACTTACACTTTTTTTTTTCTCTATGTAGAAGGAGTCCTTCATGGACACCTACTTAAACAATAAAGTAATGTCGGACTCCTACCGGCTAAAAACTCTCCTATCTCCCAGTTAAATCCATGTATGACATGTTTTTTTAGCGATTAATTGTAGCAAGTGAAGACTATGTGAATAGAATACATATATAATAAGTAAAATAGTGAACTAAAAGATAACGAGAAAGCTTCACGTATCCAACAGAAAGCCCTATTCTAGTTTAATACATATAATGTAGATTTGTATGTAGTGCAACGTTGGTACTCTAAACCGGCCCGAGCCTACCACTAGGTGACCAAAACGTGCTATGGATACCATAGACTTAACAAACGCTTTTCCAGTAATATTGATAATTTAATATTTTATTTTGTTTGTGGAGCTTAACCCTAAAATAAATAAATAAATAAATATTTGCACAAACAC
Source organism: Synanthedon myopaeformis (assembly GCA_944738685.1). NCBI lineage: Eukaryota > Metazoa > Arthropoda > Insecta > Lepidoptera > Sesiidae > Synanthedon > Synanthedon myopaeformis. The sequence continues at coordinate 7,749,912 of OX122921.1, read as the reverse complement.
CATGTCAACAGGATCTTAATCACAGCAGTTACAGAACAAAGTAGGTATGTTGAGGTGGAAATTTACTTGTTTATTATTTTTTAACAATAACACAAGGTTTAAAAGAATTTGTGAAAGAAATATGAGCCGTATAATGTTACCCATGTATTTATATTTCACAGCTGAAACGATAACTATAGACATTTTAAAATAGATGAATAATACAAAATATGTTTTGATAATAGATTGCTATTGCTATTGGTTACTGTTTAATAAAATGGTGGAATATTTGAATATTTGCGTGCAGGCACAATAGCATGCACATGCATAAATCGAGCTGACTTACTTTGATTACTACGGTTATTGGAGAGAACATGATACTATCGTGAAACTGAACTCCTTATTTGTAGAATATGATGTGAATAATTGAAAACCTAGAGTATCATCAAAAAAGACGACTTACAAATATATATTAGAAAAGTGTAGCTGTTTTGATCTTGAAACAAAAACGCTACATTTAAAGCAATAAAATCAATAAATAGTATTACGAAAGAACCTTGTGTAAGGCTTTAAATTAACGTGAAAGGGGCGAGTACATTTACTTGACCTTTCGTCATTCATATCCCACGGTTATACATTGATCACGTATCTAGACGCCCACGCTTCAACCCTTACAAAACTAAAGGTCGAAACTGGCGCCTTCGCTAAACTTAGTCTATGAATCGTTCAATATGAAAGGAATTTTACATTGAATAATTTACACATTGATGTAAGCAAAAAAATTTTGTGTCGACAGAAACAAATATTTCTTTAACGGATAAGCAATGATTTAATGATTCTCTAAAAGCAATTAATTCATTATTCCACTAATTCAGTACTAGCGCCCACGCAACATGATGTGTCCACATCGAGATTCATTTTGAGACAAGTTTCACTAAGTGCTCTTCGCGATCGATGGACAATTGAATCTTGTTTTTAAGTTAGAAACTGACTGTAAAAGCAAAGTTGACATGAGATCCTGTAATTTTAGTTGGCTAAAAAAAAAATTGTTAATCGAATTCAGGTTATTCTTCGTGACCCAACTGCGTCAAGGAAAAACGATATTGCACCTCGGTTTTAAAACGTCAAATCAATAACACGACGGATTTTTAAATAGTAATAACAATGTTAGCATAACACATTTTGACATTCTTAAGCAACGCCTTAAGAATTACAAGTCTGCTATTGGCCTTGATAGGGTAACGGTGATATGAGAATGAGCTCTTCCATTCCTTAATCACGTTCCAAAACACAACCATTAAGAGAGTGGTTAATGTCGCCATATCCGCTGATCAAAAGACTGCCACTAATTACCAGATTCAGACCAGATCCAACTTTGAGAAGTTCATTTCCAAAATCCTGCAGGGAATTGAACCCGCGTGACCCTGAAATAGAGAGTTAAGGCAAGCACCTTAACTTAAGGGCACCTTAACTTTTGCAAAGCTTTCATTTAAGCATATGAGTACAGTATAAAAAAAATCTGTACAATACACATCACATAATGTTCCTTTTTTGATTGACAAATTTAACTAACTTTCTCCAATTTAATTCCGTATGAAATACAGTATTTTGATAATATTTCATCAAAATATGAGCACATTTTTAAAAACATTACTTCTATTAACATCTAACTAAGTACTGCATACACGATGTGGGAAATATTCCATAATTTTTAATGATCACTCATTCGATATTGATACCATAACCGGCGAAGGTTTCCAACACCCAAGAAAACAACTAAAACGGCCTTCATAAAGAATAATCTATAGACACAAAAAAGGCTTGAAAAGCGCCTTAAAATAAACTTTTAAAGAAAGTACTGAGCATAAACTGTCTATTCTACGATTCGAGTAAGTCAATGCTAGTCATTTGTGTTTGTCTCACTGCAGAAAGTTTACGAGCGATGTCCTATCGTGCACTCCGCAGCCAACGAAGATCCTAGATTCAAAACACTCGGTATTTCCTACTCGCTAGTTCACAAGCCACTTTATATCTCGCCTAACCAGAGTTCCTTAGTAATAAACCAACGTTTTATCACATAGGTACCTACATGGAGGTATATTTAATTTTCTTATTAGCGAAATGTTGTGGGAACATTTTGCTACGGACCAATAACAATTTTTATGTTGTTTGTGTAACTTACATCAAGTATTGACTCGTTTCCAATAAATTAAATGAAATTCGAAAATGTGGTTTACTTAATGCGGCGTTGATCGTCACTGACCCGCCTGTTATTTTATATGATCCTCGGAAGCCATTGTTTTACTTTGTAAGAGATGATGTTTTTGGTATGTTGTTTTTCGACTCTTTATGCCACTGAATGACTCAAAAATTTGATAGTATCCTTTTTTAAGTTATTGACATCTGAAACTAGTTGATGCCCGCAACTCCGTACGCGCTGTAGTTCGTTTTTTGGAAAATCTCACAGGAACCTAACATTTTTTCAGGATAAAAAGTATCCTATAATCAAGGTTTAATCAAGGTAATCATCAATGCATCAGTGAAAACCGCATTCAAATCAGTTAAGCCGCTTCTGAGATTAGCGCGCACAAACGTACAGACAAACAAACAATAATAGTGAAAATTCTAAAAAAATATTTATTTTACAGATACGGTGCGTTTCTAGTTTTAGTATATTATGTATAAGAAGAATAGACAGTAATATTTCTAACAGGAAGAGCATGGGAAAATCTGAAGCCGTTACAGGAAAACTGTCTCAAGAAACTCTTTAGAAAAACAATTTTGGCACGGTTATCTTTCGGTCAAGGGCGAGTTGCGAAAGGGACTATATTTGTCTGATATGATAATAATCATTTAACTCGATTCAACTTCATATATGTAAATAAATATAAATTCAACTTTTTCACGCCTTAACTGCTCAATCGATAATGATGAATTTTTGCATACACTCTCGTCCATTTTCTCGTCCAGAAAAAAGTACTGTTCCTGAGGGATCATCTAAAAATAAAAAATAAAAAATGTGGCACCGCTACTGTCGTCACAGCAATGAAGATTTTGATACTCATACATTTCTCAGGTGTTATTTTTTTTTACAACGTGGACGAAGTATCCGCTAATTTTAAGCAATCATTAAAAGTGCCTAACAGACAATTTTTCTTATTCGAATCGAAAGATGGCGCTAGTTATCACAATTGGTTCTACGATGTATTAGAAATGTAAATTATTCAAATTAAAAGACAATATTGTAAGAAATTTCGTTTTTCATTTAAAAAAGTGCATAACAGACAATTTATCGTGTGCGAATCGAAAGATGGCGCTAGTAACTGGCTAGTTATCACAATTGGTTCTACGATGTATTCGAAATGTAAATTATTTAAATTAAAAGACAACATGGTAAGAAATCTCGTTTTTCATTTAATTAATTTACTTGGTAGGTAAACATATTGCTACAAATGCTCGCTCTTTTCATGTTAACAGCTTTATTAGCGTTTAATGATTGCAATCATTTAAATTATTTCTTTATTGACATTAATTCATACGTAAACTTATTCTGAAATAATTTACGATGAGGTTTAATGATTTATTTTATTGTTTATTGAATTAGTTGTAATATTTTAATTTGATTTTATGGATGGGTTCATTTTAAATCAATAAATTGCATCATTAGTTCAACAAAATGTTGTTAGAATCCGTATTATTGACTTAGATTAAATGAAATGCTGCTTAAATATTTAAATTTAATCATTCTTTTAAAATTGTAAATGTCCGTTGTAAAGCTACCTACCGTATGTTAATATCCCCAATACTCGAAAACTAGCCGATATTGAGTTGAAATTTTGATGATGATATTAAAGTGAAATTTTTAGACAACCTTGCATTCTAACAAAAGAATGTTTTTATATAGGGGAAACTACCCAATTATTGGCACTTTAAACAATACGATAAAAAAAACTTCATATAAATTTTATATATCCTTTAGATAATGTTGATGATACATTATTCGGGTTAATTATTATATTATCAGCATCGTATATAATATAATGTTTCCAGCATTTTTAGCAGTATTAGGCATATACACTAGTTTTTCTTTCAATAGACCCATAGACCATTTATTGGCACCTTTCGACCTATTGTTGACATGCATTCAACCAATTATTGGCATACAGTGCCAATAATCAGAATCATTCAATCTTATTATTGGCCTTAAGGTAGTAGGTATTTTAGAGCCCACTGAAAATCCTAAATGCTGTAAAAACTTAGATACGTAGATAATCTATACTAATATTATAAAGAGGAAAGATTTGATTGTTTGTTTGTTTACATTGAATAGGCTCCGAAACTACTGGAGCGATTTGAAAAATTCTTTCACTGTTGGGAAGTTATATCAGCGAGTAACATAGGCTACATTTTTATAAAGTTGCGTGCAATTACTTATATTTATGAAAGATTTAGCCCACATAGTTTGGGGATAATAATTTCAGCTAAATAAAACCAGTGCTAACTTAGTCTCATCACCACAATTATTTACTAATACAATAAGATAACATAACATAACATAACACTTAGCGGTGTTGATTCGATACATCTTTTTTTTATATATTATCATAATGCTGCCGTTTTGTGGGTGTAGTTATAGTCGATATACATAATTTTATATCTCTTAGATAGCTTTGATTTGATTTCTTTATTATACATGCGCTTCTGGTTTTTTATTATAATTTCATATTGAGTTATACAAATTATGTTATATGTATCATAGCCTTTATGTTTTCTATTGTATGAAGCATGTAATAATATAATGTAATGTAATTTTACACGTTTATAAATATTTTTCTACTTTATGTAAATGTCAGCAGAGAGGCCGATGGCCTACTTGATGGTATGTGGCTACCATCAAAGATATATAAGTATACTATACCCCCCAAAAAGAATAAGAATTAGAAGGATATATGAAAGGAACTCTTGACACAATTTATTTCACGATGGTTATCCTGCAATTTGTCCTGCAAATTATGTGCACAATCCACCTTCCTCGTTTATCACTCTTTCCATTAGTGAAAACCGTGTCAAAATATGTTAGGTCGTTAAGAAGAAATTAGCGGTCAAACAGACAGAGGTCGATAGCAATTTTATTTTATATTATGTACTTATATAGGTAGATCAAGAAGTGCATAGCTAAAAATTAAAATAGAGAAAATTTAATAGCGCTGTGCTATAATCGCGGCGTTGTTAACAGAATTCACAAGTTGACAACACACGTGAATAATTTGCGAGTTGTTATCAGCCGCACTTGCGCAGTACGATCGGCTCCATACGCGCGTGCCAACTCGAACACACCCCGCACCATCAGATCTACGCGATCGTCGCAGTACAGACTATATCGAACAACGCAACCTACATTGACGTTTGTCAAATCACCATTATCATAATTACAACGGTTATTGCAATTATGATAACTGTTAATTATGATAATAGTTATGATACACCTATGTCAACTATGATAAAAAAATCAATTATTTTGTATATCATATTAATATTAACTTTTATATACCTTGATTATATCTAAATTTATATGGGTTTCTTTAGGTAATATTTTAATGAAAAAAAAAATGGATATGATTACATCATATTTCTATTAATTATTTCTTATTTTATTTTACTTTACGAACAATTTACATTAATTACAGATATTTCCAATAAATATTTGCAAGTTAGTAAATACTTGCATAATACTTTCTTTCAAATAACTATTAGGTAAATTTTTATTGTAATAATAAAAAATATACAACTCAAGTCTCTATTAGAGATTTTAAAAATTTTATCATACTAATGTGGCGATTCACATAAAAAAAAAGAAAATAAATAAAAAGTACTTAATTAATCCATGGTTTAAAATATTTCCAAAATTTCTTAGTAGGTAATCCACTATTCTCTAATTTTCACACCAACTTATATATATTTTAATATAGATTGGAGGACCCCTGTCTTATATCAAAACGCAGGTGAAGTCGTGCCCAAAAGCCTAGTGTTAAACAAAAGAATTTCTTACAAACAAATCGACATTTAATTTTACATGAAGAAGACAGTAGTCAATGTACACCGAACAAAATTCCCTCACGCTCCGCTATCTGACGTCGGCCACGACTAATTGCCCGATAAGTCGTCGATTCGCGTCTCGTTTTAATAAGGTGCGCTGTGTGCATGTAAGTGTAAATGCCGATGGAATGCCACGGTCGCGTGGCTCCGTGTGGGTGCCGCGTACGTGTGTGCGTGTGACGTCTGCCGCACGTCCAATCCAGTAACTGCGACCAGCGTTAATTGAGTCACTCCTCTCCCCGCAATTTCAGCGGTCTAGACTCCCGCCGGGAGAACGGATTGACACACCATAGCTCAAAAGTGACCGGTCACGCTGTAATGTAACTATGTGTACGCTGTTGCCACGCGAACGAGTACTACACCACATTTGTGTGTTTGTGTTTAACCTCGATTCGGACACGCTACGAAGTGAGGCGTTATGGAATAAACACAAGATAATTCGCAGAATATTATTGTCTAAACGAACACGGATGTGCTCGAGCATGATCCCTTCATTTCTGTCTTAGTAATATTATCCTCACCTGTAGGCTGTAGGGGTTTTAAAATTTATAATACAGCTGTTGCCCGCGGCTTTGCACCCGTGGTGTCGTGTTTTTAATAGCAAAGATTAATATTTAATTAAAGTTATCCATCAAGTTTCTAACTTCTAAGAACAATGACTTTCATATAAAGTTTACATATAAGTTTAGCTGTGTGTTGATCGTCAGTCAATACTGATACTTATTGCATTTTATTTTTAAATTTGAAATTATTATTTTATAACAGAACTATTATTCTAAAAATATCAACTTTAATTGTATTCGCCATCGTTAATTGTTTATTAACAGCAGTAGCAATTATCTTGTCATAAGTAAGAATCGAGTGTGAAATAATTTGTATTGTAACAACCGTCTCGGTTAGTATTGTATGACTGTTCACACCGTATACATAAGCTTTTCCCACGGTTAGTTGACTATGGAATCCCCTTTTGTCGTTCCTCGTCACCCCTCCCCCTCACCCGTCTGTTTATGTAGCAAGTAGATAAATCAGTCAGTTCGAGCTTAGCTTTCGGAGCGGCATCATGCACTCATAATAATACAGTTTTGCATTTCATTTACTTACTACTGTATTTCAAAAGAAATGTTCCTATAATCACTTAACTTGATCACAACCCGTCTGGTGGCGGTAACCACCACCTTACAGAAGACCACCGTGAAATAACTGCACATGTGTTGTTGTGTTTCAGTGAGCGAGTAGGGAATGCCAGATCCCATGTCCCCATCCCTTCTAATTAATCCTACTCTAATTTTCAGAGCACTTGCAGCCATTGTAGCGGTGCTTGTATTATAGGCGACGGTAGCCACGTACCAGATTCCAGTGCTCATTTCTCTGTCCCATCCCAATTCCTTATCCTTAATCCCACTATAGTCGGCATCGCACTTGCAGTACATGTGGCGTGGCTTGTGTTGTAGTTGACGGTAGCCACCTACCATCAAGATGTTAGTCAACCTGTCTGCAGATCTTAGCATAAAAATCTTGTTTCATTCAATTTATTCTTAATAACTTCCTTTATTTCATCAGGCTCTACGGTCGCCTTTCGAGTATTTATGCATACGAATTGGACACGGTCCAAATATTGAGCAAACCTAGACACGTTAAAACCCCCGATTTTCCAAGAGGAGAAACAAATAAGCCAATTCATCAATATAAAAATAAAATTAATTTGTTAAAGCAGGGGGAACGACTTGATGCGTCTCGTGTGTTATTTTCGTCGCCACCTTACGCGTCGACAATTCTTCAGGAATTTCGGAAGTTCACCCTGGAGCGCGGTCATTGCCTCCACTGACTCACTCTTTCTTTTAACATGCACAATCACTTCTTGACAAATTCACGCTTTCCTTGATAAAATACAATCATCTTTACATTAATATGAAATTAAGTCGCTTCCCTCCGTCTGTTCCTCTGTATAAGTATGTACGCTTAGATCTTTTAAACTACGTAACTATGGAAAACTAATGTAAAGAGCGATAAACGAGGAAGGTTTGGGTATATAATTTGCAGGAAAAATTACATATATGGCGACAGAACCACCACCTGGAGTCAGGGGTGCCAGTTGTTTTGTTAAGCTCGACAGACAGGCTGACGGTACACTATTGATGATACACTCTACACTGCCCTGCGAAGTAAAGCTTCATTTGTGGTGGTATGTTAGGAAATGGTTCATCTAGGTTGAGGTGTTAAGAAAAGACTTGGTTAAATAGTATGAAGCCTTGTAAATTATTCGAGATAATATCAAATAAAATTAATGTGAGAAGAGTGCTAAGTTTCTTCCTATAAATGACTAGCTGTTGCATGCGACTTCCTATGTTACTCGCTTAAAATTTAGCTTTCTAAAGGTGAAAGAATTTTAAAAATCGGTCCAGTAGTTTTTATTTATTTTCTTATTTATTTATTCAGTTTATTCATTACATACAAAAAAATAAAAATCTTCTCTCTTTATAATATTAGTATATATAAACATTAGATTAAGTAAGAGGTGCATGAAACTTTAATAGCCTCCGCAAAGTTTAAAGGATCGTCTGGCAAATTACAGGATAGGTATCGATTTAATATCGATTCGAAACAGAACCGAATCGAGTAGCCGGCACGTGAGATCGATCTGGCTCAACACGTATACGCCACGAGTAATTTGGATGTTGCTAATTATAGGTGCTATTGCAGTTATAATAAGACCCTCCCAACTTCCCAGAAACGAGGCCGCCCGCTTTATTAATATTTATCCGATACACCGAATGCTCGGTTCGAAGCTAACTGACGCAGTCAAAGAAAACACGCCTGAAATAAAGTCGTAAAGTACCGGAACGATACAAATGAACGTTTTCGATATATATATCGAGATGTAAATGCGCGGAAAGTATCGATGAAGTACCGATTGAGGAAAACGTTCGGCTACATAATCGGTTAAAGGCGATAGCGGCCATGTCGAATTCGGTTTGCGACTATATCAAACAATAAGTAATAAAATTTTGCACTAACTTAACAAGTACATTAAAAAAATGAATATCTAAATGGAAAAAAATACAATTTCTTTTCTCACTTAATGTTCAATTCATTTCTTCTAAATGCGCAACGGATTTTAATGCAATTTGGACTTCAATTTTCAGATTTTATAACTGTAGATATTTTCTAATTTAAAAGACGGTATTTTATAATTATGTCTTGAAAAACTATTTTCTTTTAACCTTAGAATTAAAGCAATCATTTCCCTAAACTTTTGATATTATTATTATTATTATTTTAAAATAAAAGTTATGTATTTATATTTTTATTAAATACAGATCTTATCGATTAAACTTAAAGTTAAAATTCCAATAATAAATCAAAAGGGATACCTACATTTTATAGAGAAAGTATTTGAGATTAATCAATTTTAATGAAATTATAAATAATATGTATGTACTTTGAGTAAAATGTGATATCGCCTGTCTATGAGAGTTTAGGGTAATAAAATTGCGTGTGGATTCCAAATGAGAAATAATCTGAATGCTTCCAATAATTTAGTAATCAATAAAAATAAAATTAAAGAAAAATAAGTATTTTGCACCATAATATATGGCATTTCCATAAGAATCTCTTCTCGGTTCCCACAATTTTTAATCATATTGTTGAACAGTGAAATGTTCATTAACATATGAGATTGGTCAAAAGTGCATTTTGATTATATTTTCGTTATAACAATTTGCCTTTGGCACCCGCAGAAGCTGTGAGGCACGCATATCTCACGGCACGCGAGCAGCCACGTGAATGTTAGACAAGCCTCCCGGGAAAGTTAAATTCGTTCAATTTTATTAACATCGTATTCCTAAAAAGGCATTTGAAAAGAAAAAAAGTGGCCTCGAAGTATTAAAAAATCGGTCTACATTATCATCTTAGATGTAGGACGTCTACTGATTGACACCATAATTTTTCAATAGCAGCCAGGATCCACCAGCTCTGGTACCCCACATACCCCACTGATCCCCCCATGATACTGATCATGTGGGTATGTGGGGGCATGGTTCGCAGTTTTTCCCACAAAAAAAAAAAATTTTTTTTTTTGGACCTGGTGTGTTTTGTCGGATCTTTATGAAAAAATTGCCTTTTTGTTACATTTTATTCGTAATTTAGAAAACTGTAAACTTTTTCAAAATACCTAATTAGCGTTAATGTGTGTCGATATTACAATATTAGACTGGTTAAAATTCTTTCAATATAAAATAAAAGTATTAAAACTTTTTTTTTATATTAGAGTCTTCTGACAGGCTTACGTCCACTTGATGGCAGGTCGCTATCGTCGACTGTAACACCTGCAACGCCATAGGTGTTGTAAGTGCGCTGACGACCATACTAGGATTACTTAAAATTATGTACTTCATAAAATTTTCTAAAGGCTTTCACATTTGTTTGTATTATAACATTAAATGTTTATAAGCAAAGTGAAAAGTGAGTGAAATCGAGGTTACACATGGCGGCTGTATGTGTATGAATGAATATCATATTAATATGAATATCATATTTAAACTAAGATTTAATAACTCTTACATACTAAATTATTAATAAATAGAAACCAAAGTAAAATTCAAAAACAATTTATTTTTAATATATCCAAATATCATTCGAATGGAGAGCTTCGATATCAGTGCATGACGTCATTTGTTGCTTCATTTGGCTCGACAATCGCAATGTTAAAAATATGATTTAACAGGTAACTATATTTATATGTAACATAGCTGTAAACATTATAATGTGCAGGATTTGTCGGCCGCTCTGGACGTCCGCTGGACTCTCGCCAATATTCTGGCCTCAAATTGATTTTGCCACCACAGTACTCTAACTCTTTACTCTTATAACGTGTATTAGATGCGGTTATTTTAATGCTTTTTGTTATACAATTTTATTATTCATTTCAAAACTTCAGCGTGTGCTTCTAATGTCAAAACATTTGAGTTTGTACGTCAATTTGTTTGTCATATTTACTCTTTGTAGAATGAAATTGTTTCATTAACAAATTTTTTTCTTTTATTTATATAGGTATAGTTTTAGTTTTAGTTACTTATTACGATATTTATTAATAATAGATTTACGTAACGTACCTACCTGTTTTTTTATAAGTAATATAATTAATAATGAATTTTTTTGTGGGCAATAATTTTTTTTTTGTGAAATTTAAGTAAATTCAGAAACCTTTTTTGCTACCACTCCATCCATAAATGCACAAGAAATTGAAAAAAATGTCACACAATACTCGACTAATTTGAGAAGTGGTATAAGTAAAGTATACGCGCTATAAGGGGTATTTAAAAGTTATGAGATGATATAGTTGGGAGTGTTATCTGCGATGCCGAACATTGTCGTAACCTAAGACCCGTCGGACGTCTGGCTTGGAGCCAGTTTACTTTGCTTTAAATTGCTTCCACCCTCTCTTGACACACGCTTTTCGTAACGACAAATTATAAACCTACAAAGAACAACCTTTCCAATTTTATTTGCTTATTATATTACTTTATTATCAAATTTAAATGTGTCTCAGGCATATATTTCACTATTTAATATCCTAATCCAATAATAAATGCGAAAGTGAGTTGTTGTTGTCCAAGATTTTGAACTTTCCTGCAGACGTTTGTGTTTCCGAGCTCATATAACCCAAATCTTTTCAAAGTTCGTATGAATATGCATCTTCTGGGTAAGCTATATATATAGATATAGAACTACAGTATCTATATTTATACATATAATAAAATCTAAAACGAGCCGAGCCTATACATTAATTACACGTTGCCGTAATCAAAAAATTGTTTTTAGAATTTTAGTCTATTTGTCTGTGCGTTTGTGCACGCTAATCTCAGAAACAAATTTGAATGTGGTTTTTACTGAGGTATTGTAGCAAGTTATCAGTGTTTGTTTCATTTCAATCGGTTTACAAACAAAAAAAAACCGAAATAACCAACTTACGAAAACCGCGCATATGAAAATTGTGGGCTCAACCAGTACATTTTATATTTATGAAGCTTTAGTAGGTAGGTGCATTGATAAATAATTAAATAATATCTATAAATCGTAAGAAGTAAGGCTTAGACAGTTTAAGATACCCAAAGAAACGTATAAATTATGTCGGCGAGTGTATCCAGGCTGCATGTAGATACACAGTGCACACAGAGGGTGTCGTGGCAAGCTTATTTCTGCTGGCCGTTCGCCAACAGTCCTTGCTTGAAATTGCTTTTACCGAACACTGTTGCAATGATACCGAAGCGGCAACAACATGGGATATTCGCGTTTAGTACTTATGTCTACACGAATCAGTCCAATTTTGGAGCAACCCAAAGATAATATTAACAATTTTCAAAGCGATCCATAAAGTATGTATATGAACAGGACATAGTAGTTACAGGGCACACTGCAGTTGTCTTCTGAGCAACGTTGAATAAAACTCTGTTAAGGTAATAAATGTCGATATCTCACTTGCATCTTCCTCTGTTGTGTTTTTTACTAGGTGGGAAAAATCTGGGTAACAAACGCATAATATCGAAAACGAAGAATTTCTTATGTAGTCTCTTAGTTTAACAACGGTTAGAAACTCTTAGTTAAAGAACAGATGTAGTCAGTGCTTCTGACTGGTCCTGTTGGAAAATTATCCTGGATCCACTGTCGACTCGCGGCCCTTTACACCGGTCGAGTGAGAGAGCTATGCACAGTAGTATAGATCGAAATGGATCGATCGAACATCTTTAGGCAATGATCTACTTGAAACGATATTCTAATGTAAATTGTCTGTTCAATCGGCCAGTTTTTATTTTTATCTGTGCTCAATGAATTTTGGAATTATGCGTTTATGTGTTTTAATGGAGGTTAAATGAATATTCCAAGATATTTGACCGATGACGATCGGCTACAGACATTTAATGAAGCCGAACGTTTTAACATCACTAACATAACAAACAAAAGTTGAGATGCGCGCTCGATCATTACCGACCCGAATTCTAATGACCATTTCAATTTACTTGTTTTCTTTTTAAACTCAAATTTAATCAAATTATAGGGCAAGCCGTATTATAATATTTCAATACTGGCCCGGCGATACCGTTTGTGGAATTTAAACTTTTTATTATTCGATTCGTTTTCGTCTCGGGATAATTTGAAAGGGTCTAGACGGTTTAAAAATTATTGAGAAAAGTTGCTTTTGAAATTTATAAATCAAATTAATCATCGTCATTTGCCGTCCGGTTTCTTGCACTAAATGTGTTATTATTTTATATTATACACTAGCTGTAGCCCGCCGCTGCTTTCGCGCCATCAATAGATACGTTCAAAAGTGTCATAGTAAGTTAAGCTGCAAAAGTATCTTACATGTTGTTCTATCTGTCAAGTTTACCTTCGCTAATAACATGTTTGCAACATCAAATAAATTATGAGAGCCTACCTATATTTATTTTTGTTCTTTATCCTACAAATATTGGATTTATTTTATAATATTATTATTAAAAACAACATTACTTTTAGTAATACAAAGAAACTATATTTACACCACGACTTCAACCGCATTAAATTTGGATTCCCTCCTTCTCTTGTTCCCTTTAAATATTTTCTTATATAAAAGTCCTTATCATCATCAGCAGCAGAAGCAACAGCAGCAGCGTAGCAACAGCAGCAGCGCAGCAGCAATAGCAGCAGCGGAGCAGCAGCAGCGGAGCAGCAGCAGCTGCCTGTTAGGTAGCCTCTCCCAAAGCTTGCCTCCACACACGGTCCTCTGCCCTTCGCATCCAGCCGCTTCTTACAATGTTATTCAGGTCGTCTGTCCACCTGACCCCAGAGCAACATTATATAGGTGTACCTACATCTATCACTGTATATACTCGTATAACTCAAACTATCAATCGTCCAAATTACTGATTAATAAAACAAGTCTAAATTAAGATGTGTTTAAAAATTAATTACTACATGCAAACTATGTATCAGTCATGTAAACTAAGTAGGTAGGTACACGAAACTTAACACAAGTTAATTGCATTCGATTCATGATAATAATAATCTTCGCGACATGAAAATAACTTTGAAAGACGTTACGGCCGAATTAACGATCGTCTGGACTTCTGAAGGTGAACAAAAATTCAGTTAGATTCATACGAAAATTCAAGTGCTAACCTTCTACGGGCAAACAAAGTAAATGGTAGCAATACGTACTCCGAACAGTAACTTAATGTAATTTACCATCTCTTTCTAAACCCACTGGCAAGACAAGGACGACAGTTTTCATGGCATTTTCATCTATCGGCGTAGACGTGATGGAACAAACACATGAATATAATAATAAGAATCTGAAAAATAAAATAAAAAATATATATATAACATTGCAAAATAAACTTAAATGACACGAAAGTCAAGGTACAGATTCTGATAGCGGACCGAATCTTTTTTGATTTTTTGAAAGATAAAATTTAAAGGATTCAATACAAAACCGACTTTAATTTCGTGGGGATAGAGGCGAAATGCACAGTGATGTTTCAGATTTAAGCCTTTTCAGTAACGGGTTGCGGTTATCTGTCCTTTTCAGTTTCAGTGGCTGTGAAAAGAGAGGGCGCGAGGGGTGAACCTCCACCTCCGATCGTCACGGGAGGTGAAAGATTAACCCAGTTTTGTTATTTGTCCACTGTCAGTCGGGTATTCACAATGCGGCCGGAGTCTGCTCCGCTGGATCCACAGCCGTTTAACGTAATTGTAAATGATTAATGTGTCTCCACCTCAATTTAATAGCGAGAAGAGGTTGATACCGATACGATGCTTGTTTTGATTTATGACAACAACTTACATAATCGAAACTCTTTCGATGGAATGTCTCGAATTGTTTTATTATGAAGTTTTAGAAGCCTTCGAACACACTTTAACAAGAGTTACGTAAACAAACATGCTAGTTATATTGTGAGTACACAAATACAGAAATCTTAATGATTGAATAACGGCTTACGAAACAATAACAAGGCGTAGATTGTGCGTAATAGAACTGCGTACCTATCCCACAGAATGTTCAATATAATACGTAAATGCCATATATACTCGTATAATGTCAAATTGGACAAGACTGCTTGCAAAGATATATTATTTCGATGGAGGAGCCCCTTGATCGAGCGGTTAAGGTTGTTGGTTTTAAGCTCCTGGGTGCGACTCGCAACAGGGCCAACTTTAGAAATAAACTATTCATTGTTGGCTCTGTGCTGGAGCTACAAGTAGTGGCAAGGTACACTGCGTTTCGCAGTCATTTGAGCGGCCCGTTTGGCGGCAGTAACCATCTCCTTCAGAAAACCACCGCGAAACAACAGCATATATGCTGTTGTGTATCGGTGAGTGAGTAAGGGATGTCAGAGCCCATTAGGGAAAAGGGCTCTTAATCTTTAATTCTATTGTGGCCGGCAGCACACTTGCAAGACAATTGGAGTTGCTTGTGTTATCAAGTGGACAGTCAGACTGTCCTTAACTTAAAAAAATATTGACCAAAAATACATTTGAAAGTTTTTAGTACTTAACATATTAGTAAAATAAAAGTTTTTAAGATTTCCTAAAAATATTGAATACGCACGACATAACGTACTTAGTAACCTTTGTATTGTCGTTAAAATAAAAATAATATAATAAATCTATGTCATGAAATAAAACTGAGAACAAAGGTGAGCATAAAACAAAAAATGACATTGACATTGACACCTTCGCATACTTATATATTTTTTTAATGAAATTATTATAATAATATAAAAAAATACCCCTGTGTAATAACGAATTAAAAACACGAGACCCTAATCTTGTACGATTATGGGAGCCTCTTTATTCTTTAATGTAGAAGTCGTCAGAAAGGCTGACGGTCCACTTTTTTTCAAGTTTTTTACACTTAGTTTAAGGTTCAACGTCACAGGAGCTGCAAATACGCTGCCGACTATAGTAGGATTAAAGATAAGGGATTAGGAATAGGAAAGGATCGGGAAAGGGGATAGATTAAGGCATCCCTTACTTACCGTGCGATCTCGTCGTACAACAGCACTCATGCTGTTATTTCACCGTGGTCTTCTGTAAGGCCTGTCTTCTGTACCTTCCACCACACGGGTTTACTAGTTTAATATGACTTTTAACCGCAGTATTCCCTGCCACTTAAAAGTAGACGTTTATAGCTCTTCTCAATTCAATCACAAAAAGTTCCAAATATATGAAGAAAAAAAAAAGAAAAAAAAATACTGAAGTAAATGTGCTTAACAGTTACGTTCTTACGGCTAAAATGAATCAATTTTGATGAAGTTATAATTATGTGATACAGGTAGTCTCTTGTTTATCTGGGAAACAATGACAAAAAACTCACATAAAAAATCATTTAAAAGTATATTATATCAATTTCTAAAACGATAATCTAGGGCGAGAATTCAACTTAAATATGTTTTGATTGTTGACGTAAGTTACTTGAAACAATCTCATAAAATCAATAACATCGTTCGGTTCTAAGTATCCATGAAAACGAATTACTTATGCATGATGATTCAGCATGAAACATTTCAAGGTGATTGCTTCGTCATTATTATCTGTGTATCAACAACTGCTCCGATAAGCTTATGTGCTTGTCTGGCACTTCGAATATTTAATGCTGCTTGAATTATTGTACCTTAAACTAAAGAACTTCGATAATCCCTTTGACTTATGACTTCATATAAAGCACCTTGGAAAATTCTCTTGCGAAAGCAGTTCTTATATCATTTGATTGTACGCTTGCAACAAGGTTCTGCGGAGTTTTGAATTCTACTTGGATATGAACTTCTCAAATCTGAAGTAAGTTTTGATGAAAACTGATAATAAGTTGCTCAAAGGGTGCCAAGCTTACCAAACCGCAGAGGACTTAACTCGAGTAACATCCTCACATGGTCGCCACTATTAAGTGTTTATGTAACTGAATATGAGTTAAGAATCATTTGAATGTTTGGACTTTATTTTTCAACTAGATTTTTCATCCGGACCTTTTTTTCTTAGCTGTTAAAAACACTTATTCAATCTTTATTTATCATATATTTTTGTCAGTGGATGAATCTTTTATTTTTATTATCCGATCCCTCGAGAATAGTTTTCCTTTTCTGGATTAAAGGTCCCCTGTGACTTTTTCTGAATCCCTGACAACGTGTATGCGTAACAAACAAACTCACTTTTACATTTATATTCCCCGTATTTGTCCTAGTTTAGAGGTCGTCCGGGCGTTGAGTTGTTAAGGCGTGAAAACGTAACAAACAAACAAAGTCACGTTCGCAATGATATTATTAGTTACGATGAAATGAATGAACGTTTTCTGTTTTATTATATGAAAATCTTAGCTAAACAAAGCATTATCTGTTAGAAAGTTTTTTTAATGTACGAACTGTGTTTTAAAGTAAAATCGCGCGTTTACAATTTAAAACGGAGCAATTTGGAGAGTGTTTAGTTTTTAACTATAAAATTCACGCTTAAAGAAAGTTTATATGTGTGGTAGCGTGTGGCAAAACTCATAAAGTTAATTAAAATGAGCATAAAAGTTTAACACATTTTGACGACGACATAAAATCACTACAATAAAGGCCTCGCTGCAAATGATGGAACATTCGCATACATAACAGCGAGAGTATTAATTTTATGATATATATAAAATTACAACGGCTACATTTGCATTACCGATGAATATTAAATATTAAAATGTTAACAGTTGAAATACAAATTACGATATATTATAATTGATAGTGCGCTTGCGAAGTACATATTATACTAGGCTGTTGCACGGGACTTCGTCCGCGTAACTTTATAAAATATAGCCTATGTTACTCGCTGATAATTAGGCTTTCTATATAGGTATATGAAAGAATTCTTAAAATCGGTCTAGTCGTTTTTGAGTTTATTCATTACAAACAAACTGATAAATTTATTTTATCATTCACCATTATTTCTTTCTTGATCAATTTCTTGATACTAACTTTTGTCTGAGACTTCGTATGCATGCCTCACGAACAGTATTTTTTAATGGATGAAAGGTATTTTATGTCTTTATCTGTACTCCTGACAAAGTGTTTGTAAAATTTCGGGGTGATTGGTTGTGTAGTTAAGGCACGAGAGCGTAACTAACACACTCACTCACTTTCGGATTTATAAATTAGTTAGAACACGTATTCATGTCACCTTGGAATTGGAAATAGGAATGTAAGCTTACTCAAGTTAAAACTTATAATTTTGCTATATATTTTATTACTTGCAAGCTAGAAAACTTTTAAAAAAAACATGTCGGCCACAGACTACTATTATTTGAGAGACTCAATAAGTCCAGTTTATAAATAGGTTTAAAATAATTTAAAAAATGCTTATTATGATAATTACAGGTAGGTAATTTTCTTACATTCGTATTTAACTGACAAACTCACATTCGTATTTATATTACGAAGGAAATACACCATAATAGCAATTATTCGGTGATTTCGAGTAAATTGTACTCGAAGTATATAATGCGATAAATTTACACAGATTTTTATATTGGATTTATTTTAAAAGTGTCTGAATGCAGATGTAAGAACGATAAAGACGGTGGTTACAGTGCAGTGAGCAGAAAGCTTCGCCACGCTCCCACGACTTAACCCGTCTGCAATTTAAAAAATCAGAATGAGAGGGCGAAGGGCCGGTCCCTCCCGTTCCCCGCTTTAGGGTTGACTGCCGACAGAGGGGACAAAATCTGAAGGAAACTTTTATTAAAACGCAAGAGATCACCGCCAGAGGAAAGAGCAAGCAGCGAACTGGATTGTTTGCGATTGAAACATAAATTCGTTGCCTTCTTAACGCTATTAAATTTCTAATTGTATTTTATCAACAAAAATATTTACAGACGATGGTTTGACATTAATATTAATATAACCCACAGATTATTACCTATATTATTATTTAACAGAACAACAAACGTTGTTCTGTCAAATATTTGAAAATAGCCAGTTAAGAACTTTGGATGAAAAAAGATTGTTTTTTCAAAAACCTTCAACCGAAAATTGAAATAAAAAACAATCGAATTTTATTGGTCCAGTCGTATATAAAAAATTACTCAATTTTGTGTTATTGCAATATTAACGAACTCAAATAGAGATACGACCATTTTCTTTGTGATTATCAAGAAGTGTGAAGTAAAATGGAATACTACCTAAATTTTAATGTTACCATAGGTTAATAATATTAGTTAGTTTAGTTTTGAAATTAATCTATAAAAGGCTCGAATGAAAATGATGATAGCAACTAGCGATATATAATTAAAAAATAAATATAGCGCCACAGGTTTATTCTGTAATACCTTTTGGGATTGTTTTAATTTGATTTGTTTTTTAATTTCAATAATACCTGTTACGCACTTAATTTATATTAAATGATTTTTATGAAGTCAATCGATGTGTCTTACTGCATTCAATCGTTTCTGCTCCGAAATATTCAAAGAGAAATTAATTTTGTGACTGATTCGATAGTAATCTCAAACTAAAATCTCGATCATTCAAATCAGTCTAAACCAATGTGCGGAAACTAATGGAAGTGCTAATATTCCTCCCGGCCAATACGGCTGGCGTAATTTAATCCCCGCGCGGCAGGGCATCGAGGGAAAATCTATAAATCTGCCGCCATTAGAGCGGAGGACTCCCCGGGACTCTTATTTACTTCGAGCACAAATTCAGATGACAATGTTTTAGGGGAAGGAGCTGTGTAACTGCCCTACGCAAGCTAGGGTCGTCAACTGACGCCAAACAGACACATCGGTTAATTAAATTTACACTAATATTTATTTCAGTAAAATTAAGCATTTTAGCAATACAAACAGTAGAAAATATTAAATATATATTTTTTAAATTGTGGACAACATTAAAGATAATGTCACATTAACTAAAAAATGGAGTCGCTAACTAATGGTAGGTTCGCCATCAGGTATCGTCTACGCCAATTGACACGCGCAACGTAATAGGCGCTGCTACCCCCGCATACTCAGCGAAAATTTCTGTACTAACATCGATTATATATTAAATAGCCTATTTTAATAATCTTGAACCATTAATGTTGAACAAAGTAATTTTTTAATCGGTGTGAAGTCGGAGCAGAAAACTAGTTTTCCATTTTTAACCCTTTAGCCGCCAGAGTCGGATTTATCCGACAATTATTTTCGTGTTCATTTCGCCAGGGGCCGCACCAGGCCAGGATATATACGATACGACGAATTCCTCTACATGTATAATGTTTATTTTTAAATCATTGACTTGCTTTCTCTCAAAAAAAAGAAATTAAAAAGAAAAAAAAAAAACGAGTCATGCGCTAGGGGCACGAAAACTTCTACAAAACCAAGCGGTTAAAAGGAAACACTCTTTGCCTCCCCACCATTGACATGATACGTGAGTTCAGTTTGGCGTAATGTAGCATTTTTTTATTAAATCTTGTTACAAATAAATCAGTTTACAAAGAAATATGGTACGGTGGAGGAATCTTATAGGTGGCAACCCTGCGGCGCCCGTCCGCTTTCCGCCCCCTTCAATTACCAGCCCTGACCGATCCGAGGCGAGACTTATTGACGGACTTCGTGTTCCATTGCCATCTCATTGTTTCTGCACAACGACACCTACTTTATGTCGAAAAGACTTTACAAAAATATTTTTACACTAATTAATCAGATAGATCGACTAAATAACATATTTTAGATTTTAGCGTATTATACCGACTGATTTAATCTACTTGTATAATATTATGTAGGTAATTTTTTTTTAGATAAACGCTAGAAGCGTTCAAAAAAGTAGTTAAAATGTTCAAGTATTTATTATTATTTTTATATCTAAATGCGAGGTATTTTCGAATTAGTTATTCAAGCACTTTGATAAATAACTCGTGTTGTGTTTATTCTAATAAAACTAGTCGGCGGCGCTAACAATAAAGAAATACTTATATTTCCCAATCAACAGGTAAACACTTGTGCTGCTGAAATGTACATGAAAGTAATCTTTTAGTAAATTCACTATCATTATCGCTGCTCGAAAGGCAATATTACTTGTAAGTGAATGCATAAAGACCACTTCATACAGTAGTTGAAACTTACTGGTTAAGGAAAAGGAGTGAAAGTAACTTAAAGTTATATCTAAAAAAGATTTTTTTAATGTTAAAAACGTCAGACAGGTTGACGGTACACTTGATGGCAGGTGGCTACCGTCGCCTATAAGACAAGCAACGGTTCAGTCAGTGCGTTTCCAACCATTAAGGACCATGATTAAGGATAAGAGAGATTAAGGAAGGGATAGGAAAATGGGCTCTGACATGCCTTACTAACTTACTGAAACACAACAGCACGCATGCTGTTATTTCACGGTGTCCTTCTGTAAAGAGGTGGTTACTGCGGCCAGTCGGCCTCACACTATTTAAAATTAAATGCTTACATAAAATCTAAAATTTGTTAGACTTTAGAGGACGTTACAATAATATCTTTCTTACAAAAATAGTAAATAATCCTTCTCGCAACAAAAATATGTCGACTCACGACTGTATGTCTGATCCCTTACACTGCATCAATACGTATATAATTTACATCATGTGAGTACAATCAATATAGCTATTCTAAGTACAAATCAATAGACACCGACCACTTACTTCTACTCATAGATAGATATGAATATATCTGTGAAGGCTTAATGACTCATTACAAGTTTAGTATTAAAATCGATATTGAACATTAATCATATGAAATGTGTCTATTTGAATATGAGTGTGTATAGTTTTACTCAATCCGTAGTGGAATTTGTATCAAGTATTACTTATTAGTACAATAATTATCTACGAAAACATGTGAAGTCTACATTTAAATCATTATTTCAAATAAATGCTTGGAACTATAACTAAATTCAGATTACTTATGGTCCTTTAAAGGCTTTGTAGATGAATTTTAACTTATAATAATTTATGTTATCTATTAAACTAGCACAACACCAGAGTGGCTTATTGATCACACAAACAAGGTATATAGAGGATATCAACTCTTGTATGATCAAAGGTTGTATAGCAAAGATTGTAAGAACTTTTCCTTCGTAAAAACTTTCCTCGGATTTTAGCGAATGTTTGAAAAAAATAGCCGAATTTGTCCAGTCGTTTCTCAGTTATGCGCTTATCATAGAAGGTAGGAATCATACTTAAACTCTTAGCAATACATCTAGCGATTCATTATTTAATTATATAGATAGATTGCTTAATAAATATCCTTAACAATTCAAAGCATTTGCACTCAGTATTATTAATAAATGAAATGAACACCACAAACATAACTATAAGAACATGAACGTCTGTCACCCTCACGTCATACTAGTCGAGGGACAGTTGAAAGGGATGGGGCCGGAATCATTCCGCGAATGATACACGAAAAGCTCAATCGAAACGATATATTGCGCCGATACGTGCAGTAGTCGTTGTTAATCCAGTTATACAAAGCAAAGATTATCAAATGAATTTAAAATACCATTAAAATATTTTTCTACAATAATGCCATTAATCTTTCTTATCACTTTTCCACTGTATCACATTTGGCAAATAGACTAATGGGGTTTTCTTTTGTCGTAGCCATTCCGTATTTTTTAGTTCGTTGATATTTCCGGGAAGTTACTTTTTATAGCTTTAATAATAACTATAAGTGTGCCAAACTGGCATTTAAATCACATATTATTTTTATTATAAATTGTAACCCACCTGGTCTGACTGTCCATTGTTAGCACTCTCTATTTCGGGTACATTATTTATCCCACTTTATGTTGAGTCTCAATACTTTTATTGACCGACCGATACATCCGAACTACAATTCCAACTATAAGGTACGCGGACATACGACATCGACCTCTCTTCGTGAATGCGTTCGTTCAACTATCTGATACCTTTTCAATATCATTCAATATGATAATACCGTTTCAATCTCGCCGAATGAATCTGAATGAATGAGCAACTCTTTTTGCAACGTCACAGAGCACTTTTTACTTTCCGCCCTTCAGTCTATGATATGTGTACAACTAGTAACCCAGTAGTTTCACCATCATTATCATCATCAGCCTGTGTCTGTCCACTGTTGGATATAGGCAATAGGCATCTTCCAAGGCTCTCTACCACGCACAGTCTTCTGCTCTCAATCGATTTCTGCGATGTCTTTCAGGTCGTATGTCCTTTGAATAGTTCCAGCATAACAGAGTTAGTAAAAGACCTAAAGTGACATTAAATACAAAACCTCCGGAGGTTTCGCTTTTGTCGGATCTGTGTTGTTCTACTCTATGCATGTATCGCTTCAATATTTCATGTGGGCAGAGCGTTATTGGCATTTCTAAAATACAAAGTTAGTGCATCTTTCTGTGAAACACAGTGGGAATATTCAAACACTAGATATCGTAATGATTTTCAACTGGGACACCAGAAAGGTCATAGGGTACCTTTCATCGTTCAACGCGGACGAAGTCGCGGGCACCGGCTAGTATTACATAAATGCTGGAGTCATTCATCTAAGCCTACCATTACATGAAAAAAAATAATAATAATACACAAACTGATATAAATGTTATGCTTATTGATCTTTATGGCCTTAAGTATCTAGTTTTTGTAAATCTTATATTTGAAAGCTCACACTGTAAATCAATAAAATAGATCATTCATTAAAAGAAATTGTCTATCACAAATACAGCCTCTAAACTGTAGAACGGTAACCGAGTATCATCAATATTTCATGCAGCCGGATAATATTGGTGGTTTAAACCGGCCGAGTCGTTATTGCACATCTGAACTTTATGGGGGGCCACCCTCGATACATAAATTTGGAGAAGTGCACTGGTTTTATAGAAAGGTAAAATGTGTTCCGCTATATAGTATCGATTTTGCTGATTGGTTGTCGGATTAACGGGTGCAATGCATGTCCATTGTGCGACCATATGTATTTTATTTACAGTTTCATGTGACGGCTCAATTGAAATAATACTTGTCTTCAGAATAATTGGTAACTCTGAGTTACTAAGGCGTCTACTTCTAAAAATACTGATACTATCATATCGAAGAATGATCAGATTTTGCCTCCTAAAATATACATGTATTGAAATTAATTAAAAATGTATTTTTTTTCTAGAAAATCCATATAACGATAAATAAATTGTAACAAATTTTAAAAGGGGATAAGATTTTCCCAGTAAGCCCTGTACAGCTTCGGACTAGCATCGTTAGCTATTGCTCATACATTTTCGCTTCACGAAGCAGCTTTTATCGAGCAATATGAGATATATCAAGTACATATTATAGGTTATATATATATTTAAAGGACGTCGACCTACTTGATAGGCCTTTGTTTGGTTAGAGCACCTGACTTGCATATTCGATTTGACGGGATTCAATTACTGAATCTACGGATTTCACGAGTTCGTATTTTAGACAGATGGGATTTCAGCAGACCGAAGTCTGCTGGTAGGTATTTTTCGCACATAGTCAACCTAATATGTGAATATCTAGAATACAAGAATACACCTTTCTTGTCCGAACCGCTAGGGAGTGGAACTCACTGCCCGCGTCTGTGTTCCCACAAAATTACAACCTCGGGGTCTTCAAGTCAAGGGTAAATGGGCACCTACTAGGTAAGCGTGGTCCACCTTCGGCCGCATCTGCACCTTACATCAAGTGAGATCGCGGCCAAGCGCTACCTTGAATTCGTAAAAAAAAAAAAAAAAAAAAAAAAAATAATACTATTCGAGTATCTCCAGAAAAGACAGTTCATTACTTCCACAAACTAAGCTATTGTGACTAATAATATCTATTTCCTAATTTGTTCCATTCAAAAAGATGTTGCCTCGCTAAGAATTGCGCCCCCACATTTCCCAACTTCTATTACACAGATCTTATCTATCACGTAAACATGCTGCCGCCGTGGGTGTGTGCGTAAATGCATATTGTGCAGCAATAATTCTAAATGGCATCCAATGTGTAGGTGCGTAGATATACTTGCATATTTTGTAAACATGTTTTGTTGTGTAGGGCTCGCGCAGACCTCGTCACAATCATCTCTCGCGTCCGCAGCGGCGTCCCCTTTCAATCTACTCTGTAATAAATAAAGGGACAATAAAAAATGGTACGAGGAACATTCGACTGTGGCGCCCTCTTCATTCAAACCCATATTCTACCTCTTTGCACGGTTTTATATTACTTTCTGCGGATGTTTTGGGTGTTGTAATGGCCAGTTCATAAAATCCAAACGGAACTGACTTCAACGAGGCTTCGCAGACGATAGGGGTCTGTATTGTTTAAATTATACCAAATTCAGTTTCTCGTTTAGCTTGTTGGATTATTATTTTTACTATTTTATATATTTTCTATTATTAGAAAGCTAAATTTCAATAATATGGGCCGTAGACGATATTACTATTTTTTTTTAGTAATATTGTTTACGAAATAGTATTTATACAGAACTATGTAAGTAATAATAATAAAAAATTAATAAATTACTAATAATATTAATGTCCAAAGTTTAACGAGAATCTAATTTAATATAAATTTAGTTTACTTGAAATTAACTGTAAAATAATAGGATATATATAGGATTTCATTTTCTTGTCATTATTAATTTTAATTTGTACATTAATATTATACAAATTATTAAATTTAAATTCATTGTAAAAAATGTCATTGTACAAGCCAGGGGATATATAAAATAGTTAATTATGAAATTACTCGTATTATACTGTATTTTTTTTGTTAGAGGTTGACTGACAGTCCACTTGACGGCAGTTGCCTATAAACAAAAAACACCTGAGCGGATGCAAGTGCGCTGCGACTATGATAGGGTTAAAGGATGTGGTATTGTGTGGGGATAGGGGAATGGGTTCTGAAATCCTTTGCTCACCTATTGAAAAAAAAGAGCAAATTGGTACTATTATATTCTGTAAAACTGCCGCCAAGCCGGCTGTGGATTACTGATTGTCTTGCAACTATTACTAATTGTTAAGTTTAGGGATTAAGGCTCGAGTTCACCAACAGACGGTTATTTTTAAACAGCTGTTCAAAATTTAAACAGCCGTTTAATAATATTTTGTTGTTCACAATCGCTAAAATGCGGGTTAAACGCCCTAAACATCTGATTAACTTAATGATTAATTGGATAAACCTTTTGTTGTGGTTGCTGGTATTTCGACTGCTCTTACTTTCAGTCACTCCTGATGTCGGAAAAATTGTGCCCTATTCAATGCAAACAAACAAAAAAATCTTTCCTCTTTATAATATTAGTATAGAAAAGTATTTATAAGTTTAAATATTCGACATATCTTTTTGTCTCCCTATAATATTAGCGTCAATGGTGTGGGAAGAAATCTTTCACATAAGTATCTTACACAGGAAAACTAATGGATAAAAATAATGCAAGTTCAAAATACCCATAAATCTCTCATACCACGTCCCAAAGTATACGTATATGTACCACAGTACCCACACCCACCCCCTTTGAAAGACAGATATGTAAAAACCTAACGGGAGTCACTTCAATCAATACACGTTACTCGATGATGTAAAAGCTTTCTTCCTAGAGCTACACACAAATTGTTACTTTAATTCTTCCTCCTTAAAGTGCAAGTTTAATAAGTTTGTCTGAAGGATTTTTCTGCAGACAATGTCAACAATGTATAACCTGTCAAACAATATTGGCTCTTAAAGCTTAGTAAAATAAAACAGAACGGCCTTCCCCGAGGGACGCCGTGGAAGAGTTGGTTTTTTGTGAATATCAAAATATGAGCCCCCTTTTACAATCCTATTGTATCCGATATTGATCCTCATAATAGTTTGAGTTGGCTGGTCCTCGTTGAATCTTAATAAAAGGGGATAATATACGATGAATAAACGTTCACAGCTCGCCCGCGTGATTTATGCACATATCATTTGTGAAATTTCTGTTTAACGATTAAATTAGTTCAGCTTTTTTTAAAGTCGACAACTCTACACAATGCAATTTTAATTATATAAGAGTACTTAATGATAAATTTTACCTAAGTGATAGATTTTTTGTTTTCAAGTATTTGTTTATAAATACGATATACGGACTTTAGTGAGGAGTAAGTGTATAAACATTTAGGATGGAGAGAAATAATGAAATAATATATATTAAGATATTGTGCTCTGATGAGGAGTTCCAATTAATTTCTTAACTAGGTAATGAAAATTTAGGTTTAAAAGGGGATATTATCTCATTTAAAACAGCTGGACCGATTTTGATGAATTTGTGTGTGTGTGTGTGTGTGTGTGTGTTTTAATAGCATGACATCGCTTCACAATTGCACCCGATAGATGGCGATGCGGTCGAGTCTCAGTTATTTTCTCGTTCAACAGAATAACGTCTGCTGGTCTGCTGGATCGCTAATATAAAAATTTAATCTGTTTAAAATTAGAATAAAATGTATAATTTATGTAATCTATAGATATATAAAAGGCGATGTGTGTATGTATGTACGTATGTTCCCTATGGACTCCGAAACCGCTGAATCGATTTTGATGAAATTTTCAGACAACCTTCAGATTAGTCCAGCGGGTAATCCTGTGAAGTTTGGTAGCGATTGGACACGGACGAAGTCGCGGGAAAAACCTAGTTTTAATATAAAAGGTTGGAAGCAATTCTGACAATTCACCAGATGATACTCATAGATGACTACTCTCGTCAATTAGTTCCCACAACACCAGAGAACAGGATAAAGGGCTGTGGGAATATTGCATTTCTATGCTCAAGAACCCAAACATAATTTAAAATCTAAAAATATTATTTACTTCAAAAGAAAACAGTTAACAATTGGCCGCTGAGTTATAAATGCAAATCCGTTAGTTAATCTTTAGCAAACAAAACACGAACGCTTTAAAATATTAGCCAAATATAAAGATACAAAGTTAACAAATTGAGATTAGATTCGTATCTATGGAGTACAATTAATTCGGTGTTAATTAAGTCTGGCTTAACTACACGAAGAATACACAACGAAGTAATATTTTAACACAAACATGTATCATGTTTGTTCTGCGCCGCGTTTGTGAGATTTTAATAACGCAGCATGCGAAGCATTTCAGTTTATTTTTACGTTAAGTTCGGCAGACAGTTTGACGGTCCACTTGATGGTAAGTGGTAGGTGGTTACCGTCGCCTATAACACAAGCAACTTAGCTGCTGTAATTGCGCTGCCAACTACAGTACGAGTAGGATTAAGAATAAGGAATTGGGAAGGGATAGGGAAATGGGTTCTGGTAGTAAGTAACATGGTGTTAGTACTTTGACATACTAGACAAGCATATACGAGTAGATCGTCTTGTTGAGCGTGAACATTATCACCTATAAACGGGAACCAATCCATACTTACTAATACTATAAATGTGAAAGTAACTTTGTCTGTCTGTTTGTTACATTTTCACCCTTTAATTACTCAACAGATTGTCATGAAATTTTGGATATAATTTGTCAGGGATACAGGAAAGGACATAGGATACCTTTCATGCAGTGGTCATATCAACAGTGGCGGCGCCATCGTTGTCGCAGCAATAAAATAAATAAAAATTCACGCATTGTAATATGAACAGAGTTCATTTTGAATGGAGCCCTTTGAAAACCATATATGAATGGATTAAACGAGTTGTAAAAATACTTTATTGAGTGATTATATCACTCATCAAAAATAACCTTATAATAATTAAACAATAATTATTATATTATTATTTGTAATAACCAGAATTACATACGGTACTAGTATTATTACATACGGTACCTATAAAATTTATTACTTAATCTAAATTAAAAATAAGTGCATTAAATTATTAGAAAAAAATATTGTCACTTGTTATACTAATTAGTAAAGAGAAGAATTTCATTACAAATTAATGCGAGTCGGACGTGACGTCATGGCTCAGGAGAATTGTTGAAGAGCATTCGCGGTACGATGAGTAACGTGAAGACTCGTTCTACGGGGTTGTATGCGAATAGAGTACGCGCCCGTAAGCTACGTTGTGTTACGTAACCGCGTTAACGGGCCGGTCGACGACCCCGCGGCGACCTGCGCGCGCGCCTGTCGTCGCCCTGCTCGCTCGACCTGCCCTAGACTACACAGTGCGTAGACGTTCAACTAGGTCATTAGTATTATTTTTATGCGGGCTCGATAAATATACTTACATATAATATTTTTGTTAAATCAGTTTGAGAAAACCATACAATCCTAATATCATAAATGCGAAAGTAAGTTTGTTTGTTACGCTTTCAAGCATCAATGAATTAACCTATCATAAAGAATTTTGCATACACTTTATCAGGAATTCAGACAAGGACATTGTATACCTTTTATGAGCTTATTTTTCCATAAAAATATAGAAATAATTATATGAGCAATAAAGATTGAATAAATTATTGGTCATATATTTCTTTGGCGGGCGCTGTTTTGATTTTTTATTGTTCAACGCTTAAGAAAAGGGGGCGCAGACGAAGTCACGGTAAAAAATGAATAAACTATGTATTTTAAGTAATACAATCAACTATAAATCAGTGAAAATATTGGATTGGAAGTTTTAGATGATGCTTGACTCAAATATAGTGAACAACGACAGACATAGAATTCTCATATAATATGAGTTTGACTGTTTGACTGTTTTGACAGATAAAGTTGCCGAAGTTGTAGGCTACATTTTATATTTAAGAAAATGAAAAATTCTACCTACCCAAAAAATAGTACTTATTGGTACCTTCTAGATAATTTTTAATCTGTGTCGATAGCACTAGGACGTGTTTCGGTCTCGTTAACAGATCTGCCCCGTGCTCCATGGGACGCCAAACATCGTGACGTTTATGGGTTTTATTATAGCCATTGTTAGGACTTGCCGGTGCCTTCCAAGTAATTGGACGTTTCATACATTAAAAGAAAATTCATTACGTCGCTTTTGACTACAACACCATAATAGTTGTCGTAAAATTAGCCCAACTTGAAGACTTGATTATGAATTTTTGCTTGAACAGTTAAAACAATATCACTTGATTACATTCACAAGTATATAGAGCGTTTTTCTTCTTGTGACGTTCTTTTATAAATCACCACCACCTAGGTCAAACGGCTCGGCAAGAGATTATTTTCCAGGCTCAGGTGGCGCCAGATATCTAAACGGAGATATTAGTAATATTACGTAACAAATTCTAGTTCCAGATATTGTGTAGATGGCGCTAATAATAATAATATTATTATTAGCTTCACGCTAACAAAGAGCTGACACGCAAAACTTCAGAGATATTCTAAAATATTCAAAAATAGAACGTAACGCATACCGTTTGACAATTTTGATTTTACTCTCATAAATTTTCATCCCCGGGCTTATAATTAATGCAAATCGAAAAAACTGGATCAAAAGTGATCCATCCGTTTGGGAGTTACGATTCCACAGACACACACACGTCAAAATAACATCGAGGGTTAATAAATAAAGTTATTCTCATTTCTAGTAAAATGTGATAAGCCGGCCTTGAGGTTAAATTTTTGTACTTTATTTCATATTAACTCTATTTTTAAATCCCTTTTGTTTCAGCACCGTTCATCTTTTTACGTTATACTCAAGGTCAATTTATTTTATTTTTAACTGTATAGAACATTTTCAAATCAAATCAAATACATTTGGTCAAAGCGGGCTTTAAATCATTCCGCGATCAGAGCTTGGATTTTAACGGAATTTGATGGAATAACGTAAGTAAAAAATTAAAATTGATTACTTGTTTAGTTAAAATTTGTATTGCGAGATCAATGACTGGTCTGAACGAAAATTTTAAGGTCTACTGAGTAACAGCAGGTCTTAAATGCATTATGAAACTGGCCTGCGTTATAGACTTCGGCGTGACGCCCAGGGGTCCGTGGTCAAACAGATCACAGTGCGAGCTGTTATTGATTTCCGCGTTACGGCGCGCGCGCAGACGTCATCTGATTTAGCTAGCTAACCGTAAAGTTACGACCTGCTGTTTGCCTACATTCACTAAGAACATGATCTAACTGTTACAAGGCGAAGGGGAAAACGTATGAGGCAGTTTACTCTTTTAGGTATAAGCAATTATATATGAATTCATTTATTTATTTCATATCATTACATATCTATAAGTCAAATATCTATAACTTATATATAATTTACCACCTTTTGCCCGCGACTTCGTCCGCGCGGAATGTTAAGTAACCTATACCCTTTCTATATACCGTGACACTTGTATGCAAAATTTCACTGTGGTCGGTTAAGCGGTTTTGGAGTTCATAGGGAAAATACATGAATACAGACTTTTATTGGAACCTTTGGAACGCATTGTGCAAAAAACATAATTATTATACGTACATATTAAAATCGCCCAGTAATTATCACTAAAAAATTATCACGGTGCCAAACTACATTGTAAATATAGATCATACATCATCATACACAAATTTCATAGAGTTGATATTCACATAGTCGATGGTCAAACCTGCGCATCCGCCGCCGGGTAAACACGACAATACGGCATTGAACATTGATCAACCCGTCAGTACCTTAACTTATTGGGAAAAGAATAAAATAGAATTTCTACTTTAATTTGCAGGTAACTTTAACATGTGTTTACACTAATAATTACTGTAAATATTTATTATAATTATTTGTTATATATAATTTCTTTAATACCAAACCAGTATATAGTCTGGTATTATAGACGTAAGTGTCAGATGATACAGGGCTTAAGAGTAATTACTAAAAGTTAATAGGTCACTAAATTTCCAAATATATTAAAAATAAATTATTAGATGAAAGTATAAATATCATTAATATAAAATATTTATATTACATAAATCATAAAATTTATAATATATAAATTTCAAAATAATTAACATTAATTTTGGAAGTTATAATGAAAAAAATGTATACATTTTCGTTTATTCTTTTATTATTATTATTTCTATTTATATTTTTTTATTAAAATACAAAATAAATCTCTCGTGCAATTGAAAAATATCAAGTTATTAACTGGTATTTTTATATAGCAAAAAAAAATTGAAGACAATTCGTTTAATAATAATTTATAATTATACCTACTCATCTCATCATTAGATTACTCAGGTGGGATCATTTTATTGTTGTTACACAATTAATTAACTATATTGTTAATTAATTAATTTATTGTTTATAGAATGAAAATTATGATCTTTGCGGTTTGCAATGATATCACCCCATAACAACTTTATCGTTTCTCTAGAATAGGAACGAACTTCCTCGTTGAGTCACTTGGTCAATGCAAGATTTTTTAGTACAAGCTATTATATCGCACAAGCAATAACAATCACGGACTTCATCTGTATCTGTACATACTTAACGGGAACTCATCAAATTGATGGCATCGTCTGCCGTCGCCTGAGAAAATTTTAATGGTTACAATACCGCAGTTACTAAATTTGATTAGCCGAATGGTCACGTCGGTCGAACGTTTAAGTTACAACTAAAAAAGTTATGTTTGAACTATTGTCAGCTTGGATATGGTATCAACTATAGTTTTAATTTTTTTTTTTAATATCTTATTAACCTATAAATATAGCTTCTCCACCCAATAAGTCTTGATATAATTTTATTTCATCTATTTATTTTATTTTCAACAAATAAAATGAAATGAATGAATGCAAAATGAATGTTGCAATACCAAAGAAAGTATTTAAAAGATTCCAGGTAAAAAAATAGAAATTATTAAAACTAAATATATAAGCAATAAGCTGATGTGGCAAGCAAGAATCCCTTGGTGAAGAAAGGTTCTCGAGTGAAATACGTGTCAATTTAAGTTACACTGAACTGAAGATGTAGGGATATTTTGATATATTTTCTTATTTAATGTTATTAGCATGTAAGAAAGACACAATTTATCGTCTAATATACCAGTCTTTATCCACCGCTTATAGTTTCAATACATATGTACGTATTGATCTGAAGGTTGATAATTATAATGGAGATAATATTACCTTACCAGAATTACTAAATGAATCATCATTATTATCAACCTGTCTCTCCTCACTGCTGGATGTAGCCTTCTCTTAAGGTTCGCACGCACAGTCTTCTGTTCTTTGCATCCTACGGCTGCCGCGAAGCCTTTCAGGTCGTCTATCCACCTCGTCTCAGGACGTCTCACGCTGCGCTTTTCTATTCATTATGTCCTCCAGAAAAGTCTTCTACCTAGAACTAAAAAAGTTTGATACATTGCTTTAAAACGGCTTATGAAATCGGTTATGGTATTTGCTTTTCATGGTTAACTTATGGATTTTGTTTCTTTAAAAGAATGAAGGTAGAGTATATTGCCGCATCCAAAGTGAACTGTGCACAAGGAATTCGTGCATCATATTTGTTAGTTTCGCCGGTTTCAGGGGCAAGTGGAACGGTACCGCGGCCGACGACCCGAGATCACAGCAGATAACTCATCGCCGTATTTATTCACTATTATCGAATCGTGTCCAACGAAACCACTACTACGAGTATTGTCGCCATCTTAATGGAAACTTTTGAATCTACTAAAACATCTGAATATAACAGTTCAATTATTATTAATTCGATTCTTCCTTTTCACATTTTTAAATTTTATTGTAATTGTTAATTATCTTGGTCAATGATAAAGAAAAATGGCGGGTGTTGTATGTTTGTTTATATGTGAAGGGTAATCTCCGGAACTAAGGAATCTAATAGATAAATTCTTTCACTATTTGAAAGGTATATACTAGACTACTCGCTGGAAATTAACTCATTTGAACCGGCGAGTTATCATGTATGTTTTTTACCTATTATTTCACTAGACAACTCGCGCGTCAGTATACTGTACAGTCTATTTCAGAAGGACATAGGATATGTATATCCTATTGAATATGATAGTATATTATGCGATACTAAGTAATCCTCCCAATTTAAAGGTTTAGAGTTTTTCATTTTAATTATGTTTTTAAAATACATAAAGACTAAACAAATTTAAAAGCTTTTAAAAATTAAAATGTGCCAGTATTTTTAGCATTTAAAAAATTTAGTAACGATATAAACTGAAGTTAGTTGATGATAAATTTTGTAACTTAATTATTATGTTCGTATCCTGTTATCGAGTGACAAAAACCAATATAATAAACAAGTCATTTTGTGTCTTAATTTCCTAAAAGACTTCGTTCAATATAAACAGTATAATGATGTGTCCGCCCTAATTTGGGACAACAGTTTAAATATATAGCCCATTTACAATTAAAACTTTTAACTTCGAACACAGATTTTAATTTATAAAAACATCCTGCATTTAATCAACTTTGTATGATAAACGGATGTGAAAATTTACTTATTGACAAGATTACCGAGTAAGTCCAAATTATGGTAAATAAAAAAGATAAAACAGCCACAACTTTTTCATTGTATTATTGACAAAATAAAACCAATATTTGTAATATTAGTCAAGTTTCGTAAGAAGTTTAGGCGTTGGTCGGAACATCTGACCTCGTAACAACACTCATTTACTATTAATCACCGGTTCTACAGATAATTAGCAGCCATTCTGCCAAATCCGAAAGCTATCCGTAAATAAGATTTAAACGGTTTATTGTCAAACATTATAAAATATCATGTTTGCTTGCCAACGCTATAAGATTTAGAAATCACTGGACGAATTATTCGAACTGGATTGTAATAAAAAGCTTTTAAAAAAGAAGGGTACATTATTTTATTTAAAAAAAAAAAAGTATGTATTAAAGTTACATATTGAATACTAAATATTAAAAATAATTATATACGTCACCTGACATTTTTATTTCATTGTCATATTCGTATTTATTTTAATTTTCTATGACGGAAGAAAATTTCGAACTATATATAAAAAACTTTTAACATTATTTACTTAGTATAGAAAGGTCCACGCGAATACCATTTATTCTTTATATATTATTAAGTATATAAATATAAAAGTTATGTATTCTAATAAGTTCTAAAAAAAATATGTCAATTTCTGCATGTAGCCTGACAGACTTCTAGATTGTAAAAAACTTATATAATAAATCCTATTACTTCTTAAAATATGGGAACTACAAAAATGGTGACTCAAGACAAAATCTAGATTACGACAAACTGTAAAATTGTAATTTGACTAGGAATCAGAATCCAACAACTTAACCACTTCAAATAAAGCCTTGTCAGTACGTATTTGAGGTTCTTCCTTCAATATTTATAATTTCTTTCATATTGTACCTATTATTTTTAACTATAACGTTTCTTAAAATATTTGTTATTGTCGCCTTTCAATATTATATAATATATATATTTTATTTCAATTGTATTTTAAAACTAGTAATCGATACATACAATATATCCACCTCACAATCCATGTCATTATGTCATAAAAAACCATTAGGTAAAAGGTAAATTTGATGTAAAATCACGTATATATAATTGATTTAAACGAGACAACAAATAACAAAATGCACATGAATTTGAGATTTAAAGTAGGCAGTAGCCATTAGGTTCACAATCGTTGGCGGGGTGTGATAAATAAGTGGTGTAAATAAACGGGTTGCATATATCGCGTATATCGGTGTGATATTGAAATGTTGGAACTGGTTTGCCTCCGGGCTCCGGGAACGCGATGACCCCGGGCGGACTCTCAGGGAATACAGAATCGCGGCTTAGGATCTACTCTTACAGAATGCGCCTTGCCGAGCATAGAGAATTAGAAGTGGCGCCGACTACGCTATTTTATTTATTGTCTTC
The DNA here is from genome assembly GCA_944738685.1 of Synanthedon myopaeformis. Classification (NCBI taxonomy): domain Eukaryota; kingdom Metazoa; phylum Arthropoda; class Insecta; order Lepidoptera; family Sesiidae; genus Synanthedon; species Synanthedon myopaeformis. Next base: position 7,714,069 of record OX122921.1, on the reverse strand, counting down.
GCCGGCCAATACTGCACTTGAATAACTCTTGGCTTAAATGCCGCGCCGTATGCATAGCTCAGGCATTTACTAAATAGTTGCCGATCAAAATAGCCGCCATTGTTTTAAATGCGAAGCCTATTTTCACTTTCGTTGACTGTTTCTTTATTTTGGTTATTACATTTTTATGTAATTCAATCTTACTATTATGTCAATAAGATTTCACGGATTGGGTGTACCTTACAACTACAAACCTTTGAGAACTTCTTCTCAAAAGAAAAAAGAAAAAAAAAACATTTCACGTCACTTTTGGGTTTTTGGGTGTGATTCGGCTCACGTGGCGTAATCAAAGAAATTACGAAAAAACTTCGGAGTCGAATAATATACAGGTGTGGCCTGTAATAAGAGCAATAAATTAAAATATAGACCCTTTAACGAATCAGTAATTAATTCCAAATGGTTTGAAGCGTTTAGACAATTTATTATGATCTAATTTTAGGGATATAAAAAAAATTCAGGAATTTAAAAGCACTAATTGTTTGAAAGAATTATTATTGATATTAGTGTGTTATATTTATAAAACAAATTTAATAAATAATATAATAATGAAATAAAAAATGAAATAATCAGAATTTTTTAGAATATTTTACACGTGTATTTTAAAAAGAACAGCTACATATAATATTATTATGGTACAGTCCATTGATTTTTTTCTTATAAAACAATAAATATGTGCTTTTTGTTGTAATTTCATCAATCAACACATAGCCGTACATACCGACCTCAGCCCGATTTTCAGCACGCGATTGTAAATTTTTGCAACAATAATTCTTTAATTCTATAAAAGAGCTCGGCAACCTTGTAAAATCACTAAATTTATTCTCATCATCATTCCTTATCAAGGTTACTGTTGCGATCCAGAGATCGTCTGACTGTGCGGACGATACGCAAGTTGCAACTAAAAAAAAAAAACACATTTAAAACAACCTTTGATGTTGTTAAATGGCAGTGTCCTTAAAAACAAAAGAAAAAAGTCGACCTACACAAGGCTGGCGACAGCGATGTGTGTTACTGATCTCCACTAAACCTTTTAAAAAAACGAGCAATTCTCTTGTATTCTTTATTGCGTTTATCCGACATACATCGAAGGCTTTACACCGATAGGTAGTGTTGTGAAGCCATAACAAAAGAGCAATGTACACAAATTACACCACCTCTTGTCTGCCATATGGTACATACGAAATATTAAACTCAACGCAAAATATTTTCTTAATTACCTGCCTTTAAAAATATCGTACAGTGTTTAACGGCATTATTAAAATCAACACATTCAAAAAGTGATTATTAAACCGAGGTAAAACGAATCATCGTTTTTCATACACACACAGCTGTTGTACGTATGTAGTTATTGTGTAAGTAACAATAAGTATAATGTTGACAGTGTTGGTTCCATTTGCCAAAATGCAGTTGCATTTAATCCAGGTTGAGCGCTTCACAAGCGCGTAGGGTTGTCAACGCACACATTTTATTTTTATATCTTAATTGTTATTACAAAGTAGATCTACAAAAATTATATTTTCAATTTTTCCATGATTGGTATTGATTAATAAAAACCAAATGATTTTTATAAACACCTACATGTTTACATATTGTGTTGCCTAGCGAATTATAATTATTGAATATGCTAGCATACACTTACAATAATAAATCGAAATTCCGCGTTACTTGAAGCAGATACACGAAAAATAAAAGTAGAAATAACACTTTTAATGTTAGCTTTATAAGTTATAACTTAACGACTCGAAATTTACCTTTTTCTGGATCCTATTGTAGGTAGAGTCGCTTTGAGATAGTTTTAATGCGTCATACAACTATATTCTATATCGTTGTTGTATGAAATACCATATAGTTATTTGTTGGTGTCGTACCATGGTGATAATTTGAAATTAATATAGTTTTAATTGATTCTAATTGAATTTAATATGACGGTATGTAATGGGTCAACCCTAAACTGACTTTAAGCTGTGTGCGTACACATACGTATCGCGGTATATATGCGCAGATATGTACCGATGAATGTTTGCAATTGTGTGTGTGGGTCTGCGGCCACCGCACTATGTGTCGGTATTTATCCCACATTAGCATGCATCCGTTCCATTGATCCGACCTCTTTGTTCACTGCCTAAACCTTTTGTTCGATAACCTGGAAAACAATCACAAAATAAGACTACTTGATTATTTAGTATTATAATTATTTTCACGTGTGTTTTTTTGGAACTTTATATACAAATGGCCTTTTTGGGCCTTTTCTCGTTACATTCACTGAATGGACCCTGAACCTCCCACGACTTACTGCCTTACTGCGCTTTTTTTGTAAGTCATGTTTTGTCATGTTTAAGAAACATGTCTATAATGAGTACTCTTGTTCAATAAGTTATTTATATAATTGTCTCTTTGACTAGTACATAAAGATAATTACGTATTAAAATTAATTAGGATATAAATCGGAGCGTTTCAAGTCTGCGCCGCATAGATTTAACAGCTCTACTCGTATAAAAGGCGATGGAAACAAAATGAAGGCAGCAACAGGCTGTAAATGCCAAGTGCAGTGTCTAATGGAGTCGGGTTGACGATGGAGCGGAATGCAAGCCGGGGGCAAGAGCCTGAACTCACAACAACCTACGTATTGTACCTACGTGTTGCGGATGAACCTTGGTTGACAATGTAACTATTATCTCATGATCTTTACTAACTAAGATGAACTTTCAATATTTCGTTTGTCACTGAACCAAACGGGGACTTCCCCGCGGAAGTTAAAAGAAAAAAAAAATAGATTTTTAAAAATAGCATATTTTCAAAAAAAGAGAATATTCGAAAAAGTGGATTTAAAATTTGCTAGTTTATGTAAGCATCTTCGTCGGCGTAACTTTATAAAATATAGCCTATGTTACTCCCTAATAATGTAGTGTAGCTTTCTATAAAATTCTATTATATGAAAAAGTAATAGAATTGGTCCAGTAGTTTTTATGAGTTTATTCATTACAAAAAAAAAAAACAAAAGAGTCTATAATATAAGTATAGTTCAGCTTCTTGGTCCGACTTTTTCCGAAGTTCAGAGGGTCATCTAGATGAAATAAATTTTATGTTAACGCAATTATTACTATGCATACAGTGAGTATATACATTTATGTTTTCCTACATATTCAAGTGTATTTTAGAAATGCACGCCTTATAAACTCTCTAAAGTTTCAACTCGAAGAAAGTCGCCTTTAAAATTATATTACAAGTGAAGATTGGAGACTACAGTAAGATTTCTCAGTACATAGCATTATGTATGATGTGGCCGCGGCGAGATGCGGCAAATTTAACGGTGATTTCATGTTGTAGCACACACTTTTACATTTGACCGGTTGCGACGCACCGACCGACCAAACGAGTGGGTTTATGACAATATGTAACCTGTGCTGAGCCGTCGCGTCGGCATCTGGCAATAAGTTACTTTTGTTTGTAAGCCTTTTAAAACTATAGATCAATTGAAAATTTCACATAAATTTCTTTTTTTATATTGACATTAACATAAAAGAACTAAATAACTGTTTGTTATTGGGATATTGTATGGAATTGTATCAAACCCACTAAATGAAATTAATCAATTATTTATTACAATAAAGCAATTAATTTGGGTTCAATAAAAATAAGATGTAAAATAAAAAAAATAAAATAAAAAAATCACTTAGAACTAAGATGAAAATATTATGTTCCAAAAATATCGAGTTTGCTCAGGGATCAATGACTGCGCAGCGCTTAGATTTGCACGCTTTTATGCTGATCTCATTCGCACAGTATTCAAAGATTTGGGTAATTTAGACTAATTTTAATAAACTATTACGTTTTTAATTTCTCGAATAAATATAATTAATTACATAATATACTCAAAAAACTTTAAATTTGTTTATCTATTGAAAATATTATGAAAAACATCGCCAACATGCTTATATACTACAAAACGAAGCGCGTACCGATTAAATGAGGTGCTCGCGTTTCTCCAGATAGCCAAGCGTGTGCTATCTCTCTCGAACCCATAAAAACAATATGTGTCTTCTCTTTTCCGTAATAGCTGCTGCAGCCTCATCTTGCCGGCACCTCGCCGTTCGCCTTCCAGTCACATATTTTATTTGTGAAGCCTTCCTGCATCCCAGAGAGAACTAAAGGATCCTATACACAAAACGGCCGGGAGCGTCTTCTTACGGGAATGAAAGTAGACAGATCATGTTGATAAAACGAACTGAAAATAATGTGGAAGTGTAATCGCACCGTGAATGGCTGGTTTAAAGTTTCTCATGGAGCAGAACACCAATAATTCACACTGTTTAATATTATGTGATTTCACGGCGATTTTATGGCCAGCTATGTACTTGGGCATAATTAAGGTACCTACAGTTGTAAAACCAGGAGGGATGTTTTCACAACCTGTAGGTACGAGCTAATGCTAAATGTAATCAGTATTATATGGTATTAATTAACTACAACTACATCATGCAACTAAGCAAATAAACATAATAATATTCGCTATAAAGGCCATATGAGAAATGAAGCAGAGTTTATACGCACTGCAATGGTAGAGTGCACAAAAGAATGGCATTGATTGAATATATCTTCTATTGATATATTCCGTTCTAATACCAAAAACTAATACCACTGGTATTTGTTTGAAATCATATTTATTTTCGATTCCAAACGGATACCATTCTTTAAATAATTAAGTTTTATGTCCGAACAAATACCAACAACTTGAATTTGGTACAGTCAGCTCAGTAAACCTAATCAAATTGTTGTGCACTCCGTCATAAGCAATATTTTATAAAGTTACGCGGACGAAGTTGCGTGTAACATCTAGTACAACATAATTGAAACCAAACAATCCCTGGAATAACAAAGTATGTTAGTACCTACTCTGTCAATCAGATACGTTATTATTTTCTGTAATTGTCAATTTTTGCGGAGTATTCGAAGAACTATAAATTTTAAGTTTATTACATTCCGTACACAGTCGACTCGCAACAATGGTGTTTTAAATGTAAGCAGAACCAAACGCCTTGGGTATATGACCCGGAGACAGATTGGTGGCGGTGAATCACTGGCAGGAAAAATAATGCAAAAAATTGGAAGCCAGATTACCAAATTTGATTATAGGCATGTAACTGACTTTGATGACCTTATAGTCGGCGTCGCTAGAAGTATCAATAATAATCTTACTATGTAATATTATAAATGCGAAAGTTTGTGAAGATGGATGTATGGAAGTTTGGTACTCTCATGCAAAAACGGCTCGCGAATTTGCATGAAAATTGGCACACAGATAGTTTATTAGCTGGGTTGACACATGGGATACTTTTTATCCTGAAAAATGTAAAGTTACCGAGGTATCGTCTAAAAATATAAAAAATTGGACGCTACTGTCTCCGTGGCGACACCACCGTCGTCACAGCCATATTTATGTCAGAAATATTTTCTCAGGTGTTATATTTTTCATTTTTCAACGCGGACGGAGCCGCATGCATCAGCTAGTTATTAATCGGTCTGCAATGGTTGTCAAAATAAATTTGACTACTAAAGGCTACGACTAAAGGTAATTAAATTTGAAGCCCTGTAACGCTGAATCGTCCAATAATTCAACAAGCAAAATTAGTATGAATTGTCATTCACTCATAAAATTTAATTCAAACTAAATTTATGTGGCACATACGAAGAAAAAGTTAACGCATTGCGTGGACGCTGATACTGAAAAGATGAAAATTTTATACACGATTTGCAAACGTCTTGATGCAGTCAGAAGTGGCCTTTAAAATATAAAAGTTACTTTATGACTGAGGCAAGAATCAAACACTAATTTAGAAGAATCGCAAAGACTCGTTTGCATACACATTATTGTGAAGGCATTTGTGTTTCAATAATTTTATTGTACAGTCAGGGTACATAAACTTTCGTCAGTTTTCAACCTTGATCAAGACGTAGACTTTAAGTAGGTACCTTTTGAAACTAAATCACTAATCTGAAGTGATATTTTAGCATGACTAATAATTACCCTGGTGCAAGCAAATGTCGACTTTAAGGTGACGAACCTTTTCTTACCCCGACTGTACATACTTTTAACAGTAATTCAAGCATAAAGTTTCGCATCAATCGTACACTACATAATTTCATAATCTTGCATTGTTTCTGTAAATGCCCATACTCACTGAAAAGTAAGGACAAGTTTCGCACCAAAATATTTCTCTCGTGGAACTTTAGTGAAGTAGTAACATAAAACCTGTTTTGGTCTTCGATATAGAATAGGACATAAAGATAAAGCTACTGGATGACCAGGAAGTATACGCAGTAACAAGACCGAGGCAAGATTAAAGACAAAGGATCTGCGACAGACGCAGTTTACGTATATTTAAATAAATATACGAAGCTAAATATGTGAAAGCCGTGTCAAGTCCTACCATAAAGAGACAATAAAATCTATGGATATGAAATATTCAAACGGTGGAATCATTTATTTAATATAATTTAAATAATTGAGTATTATAATTTTAGCTTTAATGTTTTAAAATTAAATAAAGGATTGAAAAATTACGGTTTGCAAAAAAATAAAAAATAACAATAAATGAATAAAATAGTACTTATACTTATACTTATACGCAGTATTCAGAATAAATAATAGACAATATATTCTATAAATATAATAAATATTGATAATAATAAATGGGAAAGTATATGTTTTAATATTTCAATGTTTGTTACTCAATCACACAAAAAATGAATTTGGCACACAAATAGTTTATTACCTGGATTAACATATATAATACTTTTTATCCTGGAAAAATTTTACGCTCAGATTTTCTAAAAACAAACAACAGCGCGTACGAAGTCGCAGATCGCACACACCTATTTATTTATAATCTTAAGTATCAAAAAATATTCATCAACAAAAGTTCAAACAAAAACTTGAAATTTAGTTTTCCAAGCAGCCTGGATCCACAGTTCGCGCCTCTTATCGGACACTCATTAAAAATTGTAAATAAGTTTAGACTTTTTACAGTAATTGAAACTGTGTTACGTCATTTAAGTATGTAATTTCAAATTTTATAATTAAAATTGATATTTTATTAAATTTAATTTCCTCTCATGCCTTCTCCATAGAATAAAATAATTTTTAATACACCCTCACAGACGTTGGTCGTGAGAATTCGATTCCCGTAGATACAAAGTTTCTAACAGCAAGAATGAACATGAACTCCGAGATAAAGTATTAATCTGTTAGAGCTATTAACGGTTTTGCAGTCATTGATGATAAAATATTCAGAATCACCAACGAATGCAGATAAAAATCATAACTAAAATATATTATATAATAGTTATTTTAGCAATCTATCTATTACCTACATAGTCCATCCCATCTGACGGCAGTAACCACCCCTTACCGACCACCGTGAAATAACAGCATATGTGCTGTTGTGTTTCAGTGAGTAAATAAGATATGCCTGAGCTAAATCCCCTAACCCTTTCTTACCTCTTATCCTTAATCCTGCTGTGATCGTGAGCGCACTTTTAGCCACTGTAAAGTTTTTTTTTTGTGGTATAGGCGACGGTAGCCACCTACCATGGGATGTTCAAGTGGAATGTCAGAATTTCTGAAGACCTTAACATATAAAAAAAAACATAAAACTATTGGTTCTATCCATTAATTTCTATAATTCATATTGAACACCGTATTGAAAATTAATATTTTACAGACATCTTTTTGTTGGTTTGTGTATGCTTCAAAAACCCGAGAAAGGGTAGATCGATTTTGATTCAGTTTTCACATTATTTATAAAGTTATTTATACAGTTATTTATTATACAGTTATTATTTACACATTATTTATACAGTTTATATTTATAAAAATTGTATCCCGGGCAAAGCCGGGAGCGGAGTCAATAGTTATTTATAAAACAATTTTTGTGTCTTAACTTACTATAACCTTTTAGTTTTCCATTCTACTCTAATAGTTTTATTTACTTTTATAATATTACTTTAAGATGGTCGTTGGTCTGTTAGTTTTATACAAAAAAATGGATTGCGGTAGTTGTTCCGCTCGAAGGGTTTAGACTGAGTCGAAGATTACAATCACTGGCACTAAATTGCGAACAAACACTTTACAAACAAAAATAACACTGTACAAGTATTGTGTTGAAAATGAGACAGATATTTCGGACGGTTTGTTAATTTTGCTTAAATATAACCATCAGAGAACAATGCAACCTTCAAATGAGTTCGAAGGTTAAATTCTACTTGAAACTTATAAAAAATACATCGGTGCATATTTCAATATTAGATGAAGAATTGGTGTGAAGATCAAATGCTAAAACGATATCTGCACGTGTTAAGACAACTCTTCTAAATTTTTTTTTTGATTTATCTATTTGTAAATAAAAGATATTTCTTCAATTTTGATTTTTTTGGCGTTTCGCGTTGTCTTAACGCGATTAAAGAGATCGATGGTTATTGAAGATGTCGGAAAAATTACTAAAATTGCAGTTTTTTTATGTGGTGTTAATGTTCACAGTAAATAAATCACGTTAAAAACTTCACAGTAAAAATAAACTTCCTATATATGACCCTTATTTGTTTCCAATAATGTTTTAAAGTAAATAGTGTGACAATGGAACTTTAAATTAATGAAATACAACTTTATTCGGGGATTGATCCCTCAGGATAATTTTATTCAGGTGTTTCACAATTTCCTTCGTTTTGGGTGTCAATCCCAAATAGCATTCTTCTAATTTAACTGCCGACCATAAGATACCATATGTTTGAGGATTAGGCATTAGGAAGAGAGAAGAATATGGGCACTGGTATCTTTTACTCACTCACCGAAACACAACAGTATACTCGTACTTCCATTTCACGGTGGTATTCTAAAAGGTTACTGCTTACTGCCGCCAGACAGGCTGCACAAATGACTGCGAAACGCAGCTTACTACTTATTATTGTATATATTTTATTACATATATTAATTTTATTTTTTTTACAATATAAATATATAAAAGACACTATATATTAAAAAAAAAACTTAAAACTAGAATGATTAGGACTGCAGAGTGAGGAACCTCCTGACAATAAAATTCGTGCCGTCTCAAGAATTACCGCCTTCTGTATCTGTCCCTTTATCCGGCCAGTGAGAGCCTCTTGAGGTTGTTTATATTTATTAGGTGTTAAATATAAAAATGTATTGGCAGAACCATACAACGCCTATTATAGTTTACAATAAAATTAGTAACTTAAAACATAAATTGGAAATGACTCCAGTGTCACAACAAGGCTACCGTTTATAGCAACAATTGCGTGAATATTTTCCTCCTTCCTGGCCAGTGTTGAGCGGAACAACCTTGCTCATCGCGGCAGAGGTCGCCACACGAATAAATACTTTTTGTCAAGTAATAACAATATTAATATAAATGAACTGCTTAAAGTTGCCTGTCAGGCATTTCACTTGCGGAGGCGTAGCTTCCTGTATTCACGCGGCTATAAACACCTCACAAGAATCACTTTATAATAAAGATATTTGCACAAGTCTTCATATCAATCCATTGCTTCTTTTAGTCAATAATGCCGCACATGATATTAAAGTAATCCAATCTAAAGAACACTCGATATATTTTTTTAACAAAACTGCAATTATCAAGTATCTAGGTCATCATCATCATCATTAGCCTGTGTCTCTTCACTCTTGGATATAGGTATTGTTGCCAGGTCCAGAGTGTCAAATTTCGGGATGGAAGGTAAAAAAAAATCGAGATTTTCAGTATCAAATCGGGACATCTACAGCTAAATATAAGCAAAAGTAGGTATATTCATTAAGTATTAGCTTACTAGAAAATAAATTCGTTTTTCCTATGATAATTATCGATTAAATTACAGAGATTAAAGATTAGTGAAAAATCAGAACATTAAAGTCCCGATCAAGGGTAAATTTGGCCGTGTCACCAGACCCACGCAAATTGGGACATCTGGCAAGGCTATAAATATAAGGCCTCTCCCAAGGTTCGCCATACATAAATCTCTTTCGCATCCAGCCGCCTCCTGCGATTTACTTCAGGTCATCTGACGTCTGTCCTGGTCGCAGGGCGTTCCAACTAATACAATACAATACAATACAATACAAATATTTGTTACGCCTTCACTGAATCATCTAAAAAAATATAGTTTTCTTCTATATTGTTCTTCACAATTTATGTTTGTTCATATCACACCTTGTTAACCATAGTGTAAAGAGCCATCTGCAAGCTTCGGTTTATAGACTCCGATTTCTCAACTTTACCCAGTAATCTAGTAATAAGTAATCTCAGGGACTCTCTCTTACTTCTGTATGTGGTGAAAGTGGATTGCATAAGAGGGCCCTGCAATATCTACCGCAAATCATACGATTGACGTCGCCCTGCAAAATGGCTGCTACTTGATTACGAGAAATTAAATGAGCACACGCTTTACGAATAGGAACTGGAAACTACAGATGTTATTAACCTTTTTCGAAAAGATTTTCCATGTAACAGAGCCTATTTCCCTATCTACACATGATTATGTTATTTTATCAAGTTCGGCAGCGAACTTGAACGCCACTTGTATTTATAGGCGACCATAGCCACTTACTTCAACTAAACTGTCAGCCTCTCTGCAATTCTTTATTTTTAAATATTTTGTTTTATATATTTTAAAACAAATTATAAGTATTTTACTACTTATTACAATTTATCTTAGAGTCAAATACTCGAAGGCTTTTTAAAACATAGGACATTTTTAAGTAGCCTTTGATGTCTAATATTAAAAAATAAAAGTTATTTCACTTTCTGTTAATACAAAAATACATCGACAACGTGTTACGTAATGAAAAGAATTTAAGCAATTTGCGCATCCTGTAAAACAGAGTCTGTCTGATGTCTGTCTGTCTTGTCTGTATGTTTGTGATGATCTTAGTAATTTTGGCTGTAGTTGTTGTTTACACTTAGTAATTTTGGCTGTATGTTGATAGTCAATCAGGACAAACGTTACCTATATAAACGTTTATAATTATAGATTAGACTTCGTTCTGATACAAACAAAGGATTACAAGATTAAAGGTAGAAACAAAGATGTCCTGTACGAGTACGTACTGTGCATAACATATAATTTCATCTTTGAGAATTCTTCAAATTAGTTACGCGATTTAATTTCGGTATATATACAATCGTTTGAGAAGTATAATACGAAACAACACTTAGCAAGCCAAAATGACTGTAAATGGAAGCGTGGTTATTCTTAAACAACACGTATGTTGTGAGTCAATGGGACGGACAAGTTGGGACGGGTGCTTCTCGGAACACCTTTTGTTGCTGCATATCATTCTCATTGCCCAATAAGACAAATTCAGAACTTTCGTACTAACGTTATTAACCGCTCCATCCTTTTCCTCCATATATGTTATAAAAAGGTTTGTAAGTTAAATGTACTATTTTGCAAAATAACTACTGAATTAATTTATATGGTTTTTTTTTGAAATTTAGATTTTATAAAGATAAGCTGACTAAGTCGCGGACAGTATATAAAATATAATAAAAAGCCTTTATTACATACAGATTTTCCATTTTACATTACTTACTTAAAATAAATGACATTTTTTTTAATAAATCGGTAAATCGTTATTCAGTCATAGTCAAAGCTTATCTCCCGACAAAAGCCTCTTGTATAGATAGATTTTCACTTAGCTCTGTCCTTTGCTTTACGAGTTCATATTGGACTAGGTATGTAGCTACTTTTACAATTTCATCTAACTTGTAACTTGTAACTTAGTAGTGGCAGGGCGCACTGCGTTTCGCAGTCATTTGGGCAGCCCGTCTGACGACATTTTTCTAGATATTTTTAAATGTCAATTTGGTTATGAAGTCAGTCAGGCACAGTAGTTCCACGCAGAAGTCCAAAACCTTTAGTTTACACGTATTTGTGCTTTTTTTTCTATATAAAAGGTACCCCATGTGCTTTTCTGTATCCCTGACAACGTATATGCTAAATTTCATGATGATCAATTCAGTAATTAAGGCTTGAAAGCGCATCAAACAAATAAACTAGTTGTTTGTTACGATAGTAAGGATGTAATTAAAAGTTAGGACTGTTCAGTTTTCGTCAGTGTTGTTGTTGAGCTCAGTTGAGCTGCGTATGTACAAGTACGTTTATTGGACGGTTCAAAGCACAAGTGTGTAAGTATGTCACATTGTCGCGTCGGCGGGTCCGCGGTCCCGTGGGCCGTTGGCAGGTAATGACACAAAACGACGTCTACGTGAGCAACGGGCGCATAACTCACGCACAGATCATAACAAAGACCCGAACGCATACCGCGAGATGGCAGACGAGTTAAATGAATAGTGTAGACCGATGATAGATTGTTTAATGCGATCGTACTCTCGTTTCTCTACTAACACAAAACTTGTATCGAGTGAACCGATGTACGTTTTGTTGCAACATTTTGTAATGACTTTTAGGACTGGACATCTTCAACGTATGTTAATCAAAGAGAACACGATTCAAAATTTATATCTTCCATTTTGAAATATTGAGAAATAATATTTTAATAATTAAATATTCTAATTTTATACAAATTAATATACACTTTTCCTTAATTTTTTTATTTTTATGTAAAGGTCATCAGACAGGCTAAGTTATACCTACTCAATCCTTTCCACAACGAACTGTTTCAATTTTAATTTTTCTCTGAGTTCTGTGAGAAGTGTTACACTTGTTGTAGTACACAAAAAACTTTTTTTATCAATATAAACTATACATATATTTTTTTACTGGCTTCATTATGAAATTAATTATGTCTATAAAATAATGTTCCGTCAATAAATTCATCACGACTTATTGAGTCTACTCTCGCCTTAATTGGTGCAATACTTTTACTTATTTGGCGCAATAATTATACTTTTTATAGTTAAGACCAATAACGTCAGCGTTTTGCGGGTTACTATAAAAAAAAAACTGTGCTATTTTCATACTAGTGACAGGTGTAGTATCATCTACTCTGCATGGGACTATTAAAGCATCCATTCCTGCTCACTTAATTGTTAGTCCGAGTCTTTTTAGTTTACTTTTTTGCATACAGCCTTAAGGACACGCTGTACGAGTAAGTGAAGTCTACTAGGTATTCGGGAGAATTTGTTGTCTCAACTTACTATAATGCGAATAACCGAAGACAGAATGCGACGCAAGATATTCGCGGCACTTATTGAACTCGCGAATATAATAAAACATACGCCAGCAATTCCAATATTTTAGAAAAACCTTTATAGGTGGTAGCTATTGACAAACCAATTTTAAATGTACATTATAGCTAGGATTTTTTTATAGAAAAACATTTTACGCTTTTTTAGTCAGTAATTACAAGAATTCAACATGCGAAAATGTCACAAATTCTGCACATATTAAAAATTTATTATACTAGATATTAAATTAATAATAGTTTTTTTTTTTTTTTTTCATTAAACTTTCATATTATATCTGAAAAGTCTTGTCTTTTATGTATTGCTACGACCAATAAATAAATGAGTTATCATGGAATTACTTAGTACAGAATTGGTAAGCTTCTCGAGTTGGGAAGTGCGCTCTTAAGTTGATTCTAGTACAAATTAATGTCATGTTCATCTTGATATACATAATTTATTTAAATGTTTATTTTTATAACTGCCTGCCTAGATATCGAGTGTATTGGTTTTTGCGTAATAAGCACGCTTGGCTGAATGATTAGATGCGCTGGACGACCTTTAGTAGTCCGACAGAATTGCCTAAGGCGTTATGACATCATTGCTAAGCTAGGCAATCGATCAATAGCTTGGATTTCATGCAAATTTACTAAGATCACAATTGTATGTAACTGTTCTGTGTGATTTATTATTTGACGATTGTGTTACTTTAACTGTAGTTTATCAATGCTATATGAAGTTATAATTTATAATCAAATTTTTTCATTCCTTAAAAGTAAATTCCTTAATAAATTTCACAGCTAATCAATATAGTAGTTAAATCTAATATTATAAAAGACCATTAGTATCTTATTCTTATCAAAATAAATAATTTTGTACTACTATTACTTATACATTTTATTCAATGAAACATAATACAACGAGTAAGAAACTGATACTATACAATAAATAAGGATGCTATTGGTTGTTAACTGGATAATGTTGCAACTAAATATACAAACAAAACCACACCCAAAAATAAGCACATATATTTAAATTTAAAAAATCAAGAGTGGCAGATGGGTTCAGGAGAGATGCAAGTACGCCGCCAATACTGCAAGTATTTTCTACAGCCCTCTTGGAATAACGCCTTTATCTATACTAATATTATAAAGAGATAATAATTATAATATTATAAGAATATAATATTATAATAATAAAGATAATATAATATTATAATATTATTAGAAGATTTGTATCTTTGTAATGAATAAACTAAAAAGCTATTGGGCCCATTTTAAAAATTCTTTCATCTATAGAAAGCCACATTATCAGCAAGTAGTTACTTGACATAGGCAATATATTTTTTTATAAAGTTACGCATTCTAAGTCACTTGCAACAGCTAGTCCAATATATATATATATATATATATATATATATATACACAACTCATCTTATAGCTTATCTCTTATATTTATTTAACTGCCAGCATTCAGAATTTAAAACTCCGAACAGATAACAATAACAATTCAAAACACAGTCGATTGTCAATATATGTTTTCATTAACAAGAAATGTGACTGATACAAGATGTTACATGGAAATTGATACTGATCCGTCTGTCGACCGATACAAAACAGTTCACAAGAGCAATACAATTAGTTCGAAGATAACGCGTGGGCGTCGCAGTCGGACAATTCTTAATAAGACTGCAATTACCCACATTAAAACAACTGATACTGAGTGGGCATCAAGGTCTTTGCCCTTGTTTGGAAATATTGGCTGCCTCTTACATATTAGACCACATATTAATACCTCTTTGTTGTCTATATCGGTTTATATTATAAAACTGGCATCTCGCCAGAAGCTATGTAAAATACAATAAATAGCGATTATAGTCAAGAAATGCAATTTTTTGGACTTTTGTAAAATAAAAGATTTATACAAATTAAACGTTATCTATCGGTGTACTATATGCAGATAAAAGTGTATATATATATAATACTAAATTATGTTATTTATGTACCTACTATATGAAGATTAATTAATAATTAATGCGACGACACGTTTGGTCTAGTAGCTAGTAACCCTAACTGTTAACCAAAGGGTCGCGGGTTCAAATCCCGCTAGGGGCAAATGTTTATGTATTAATATTTTACCTTTCTACCTGAGTCATGGATGTTTTGTATTTATAATATGTATGTATTTACAAAAAAAAGTAATCTATGTAATATATCAATTGTTTGGTATTACAAACTTTTGCATTCTTCATATTAAAAAGTAGAATTTCTTCAACGGGGTGTTTCGACGGACAAGTTCTTATTCTTGCAGTAGGTACTCATACTTTTTGTCTATCAAAGATATATCAGAACAACTTCTCGCGGCAAAGACTCGAACTCCTTTTATCACCTTTTATGTTAAACAAATAAAAAATATATCTCACATTCTTTTAACGATCGCGTTGACTAGTTTAGTCCATAATAGCAGTGGGCAAGGCGCGGACCGTCGGCGTGGAGTAAGTAAATTAAATCATACGGAAACACTTGATGACATCACTGTCAATAAATTGTAATATGATATATTAACATTGGTCATGACAAGTTATTGTCTTGAAGTAAACTTGGGATTGGCTTTTCTGACTAATGTTTATGATATTTTAATTATTTTTGTGTGACTTCTTCGCATGCTTCCCTGATTTCTGTTATGAGGTCTATACTAAAGTATATCATAATAATTTTTCGAGGTCGAAACTATAGAGGAATTTCATATAAATGGATTCCCCAAAATATATTATATAAGGCTACTCGTACTTTTTTTGGTTTATGTGGTCTACAAAACATCGCGACGCCTTGGAAACCAAGTCAGAGAGTACATTGAAGTTCCATTATCATAATTCACTATAAGAAAAGCGAAGAAAAGATGGCGTATACAGATCAAAACGTAATAACCACGATTAACTCTTGAGAAAAGTCACATGAAATACAGCGTGCTTACCTTTCATTGCTTTGAAAAAGGCGTGAATTGAGTCTTTTTTATTTCCAGCATACTGTATAATAAAATGCATCAATTTTGAGCATTATGAATTCTAGTAATTATTGTTAACCGACCTGTAGTAACCGGTGTCGTTTTTAATTTTTGAACATTGAGCCTAAATGATTTCGGAGCTAAAAGGTTAAAATAAAAGCCAAAAAAATTGGCCGTATACTTGTAAGGAATAGCGGAAACTATACGCCCACAAACATATTTGCATGTGACCAACATACTGGAGAAAAAACCTCCGTCGCCATTTTAAGTAATAAGACAATGTAGTTCATTAAGTTTAGTTTAGCGTCGCCCACGCTCAGCACCTTCGTTCGTGTATTTGTGTTAAAAAGCTTAACGTTTTAATTCTTTTGATGGTAAGGACACGTTTTAAATTTGAATTAGTTAGATGTGAGGTCATTCGTCAACTAATGTGTTTTTTATTCTAGGTACCTATATGTAATTTTTAACAATTATCTTTATTTAAAATTCACTTTACTTTTGAAAAACAACTATTTACAGTTCCTATACCACAAAAGAGAAACAAGCAATGCCATAAATTTTCAAGTGTGCTGCAAATTTTAATAGGATAAAGAGAATAAGGAGTAGATATATATATATAGGAATGAACCCTGGCATAAAGGCCGGCAGCGCATTTGCAGCACCTATTGTTTATGTCAATGGGTGACGTATAAACACAGTGGTAGCGGCGCGGGCGGCGGGAGCGGATGCGGGAAGGGCGTAAAACGCACATTCTTACTCGTGAACACAGTACTTTGCGGGGCGTCTTAGCGTAAACGCTATCATGTCTGAATTTTTAGAAACAAATCCTTTCTTTTAATGAGATATTTTTATTTTCTAAAAGCAGTCGTCATAACTTAAATAAAGATAGATTACAAAAAGGCGAATTTTATACGTTATATGCAATATTAAGAAATTATGAAGATACATTTTTTGAGTACTTTGACAAATGTCATACTTCGACTACATATTGGAAAATATACGAAGAGAATTATTGACAACTTCAACTAACTAATTTCAACGCCACGAGCGGAAAACGCCGCTGCCCGTTTGTCCCGCCGCGGATACCGCGCATCCGCGCCGCTATTACTATTTTCACACGCAGACGAACCTGCACACCCGCTTTCGGATTCCGCCGTCCGCGCCGCTCGCAAGTGTTTTTACACGTTCAATCACACCGAAACGCGACGCGACGCGAAGCGACACGGCGCGAATGTTTTAAAGTAGCAATATAATATAGAACTTATTCACTACACAAAAAGGTATACATCTCAGTGAATACACGAAAGTAGTGTCAGTGGGTTCCACTGCGTTTCGCGATGCTTTCGTCATTTGGTTTGTCAGCCTTACTACTGACTTTTACATCAACAAAAATAAAAAATAATTACTAAATTGAAAAAAAAAAAAAAAAACGAATTAATTAAAAAATAATAATTCAGGTGTAGTTTTTAATTATATTTTTGCCAACTAATAATTCGTTAAATAAAGAAAGAGCCAATCAAAATGAAGTATTAAACAAATCTTAAAACATTCGACGAACAAAGTTCACGGTTGCGGGAGCACGGAAACAGTTACAACGGGAATAAGGAGAATTCCCATTTATAGAGAATTCTGAATAACCTTAGTTCCATAACCTTCTTGAAAGCATTTCGCCCAAGTAAGGTGCGAACACTTTACTGGCTGGTCAACCTGCTATGATATTGATACTTTTCAACTTTAACACAAAGTACTAGGATCGAAAACACTTCAGTTAATGAAGTGCAAATAAGTCATATCAAATTAACTCTTTAATTTTACGGAAACGTAGAAATATAGTAAGTAAAATATAATATACAGCTAAATTTTGCCTTAAAAAGGCTTGTTTATATTATGTCAATTTATATAAAAATTGTTTTATTGTATTTTATAATATAATATATTATATTACATGTATTACTTCACGTAACATAGTCACCATGCAGTCTTTAGCTACTACTCTCATAATATTATACACCATACAGTCTTTAGCCCCAAAACTACTACAATAATTACAGTTTCTATTTCAATTGTTTTCTAAGGTTATTAAAATTATAACCACATATGTACCGGAAAGTACAAATTACCAGATTGTATAATAAAAACACGTAAATAATAATGGCTGAATAAATACATTTTGTGGGCACGCAATCTGAATTTTACATCAACCAGACTTGTCGATTGAGATTTCAATACGAGTGTGTGATATCCGTCACTATGGAATGCAACGTATTTGACTTCATGTGAAATGCAATAGTAGTATCGATTCCATATTTAGATCTTTTGGAAGATAAGTAGGAACAGATTTTTGTTTATACAAACTGCATACTTTAAAGTTTTATGGCGAAAATGTTCGAAAACTGCTCACTTAGTACGGCGTATATTCACTACCAATATACATATGTAGTCTTTGCGTATATCATATTATTTTGAAAATTATATTTTACATACTAGTAGTACTATTACACTTATTATAGTACGGCGTATATTATGTGAAAACTTCCTGGAAAGGGATCGTTTGTATATTATGAAAAACTAGCTGGTGCCCACGACTTCGTCCGCGTTCAAAAAGTTATATAGCCTAAGGCCTTTCTCCATAAATGGACTATCCAACACAAAATTTTTCAATGCGAAGCAGTAGATCCTGAAATAAACGCGTTCAACCAAACAAACTTTTCAGCTTTATAATATTAGTAAAAGTATAGATATACAAAGCAAAGGACTTGATCACATACTTATTAATATTGTAGTTAATTAATACCTTCTTGGTTAAAACTCATTAGTATGATTCCTACCCTCTATCTATGATGACACCAAATTCTCTTCAGACATATATAATTAATTGATCTATTATGTCAAGTTTTCATTTATCTTTTTTGTGGTGCCTCTATTTCAACAAGGTTTTTGCCTTGTTGGTACCTATGACTAATGAATATGTTGTTTTACAGTTTAAAGTTTACAATATGACACAATTTATTTGTTGATTAATGTGTATTTATTGTACCTATATATTAATCAATCATACATTTGAAACCAATTTTATACACACTCACAAAGAATGGATTGCCTATTAGTTCGTTGAAACCAATTGACCAACACTCGAACAAGTAACAAATGTCACTCATAGTATTCAGTTAATGCAATAGCCAGTGTTGTTGTGACTCTGCTTAAATGCCAATATATTTACCTATGATAATAGCAGGCGTGTTGAGAGCTGACGCCGAGTGACGACTGACCGACTTGCATAATAGCTAAGGATGAGTACACACAGCTGTAAAATTGTAGAATTTCTGGGTATATAGGTATTATCATACTTGAGTCGCCTTTTATCTGATTTTACCCGATTGCAGCGCCATCTATCAGGTCCAATTGTGAATCGAAACCATTTAGGGGCCCACTCAAATACACACAAAAAATTTCATCAAAATCGGTGCAGCAGTTTAGGAGTTCAGTCACATACACACGGACAAAAGTCCTATTTTGTATATAAATATAAAGATAATAGAGTAACTCTTTATTTCAAAAAAGTACTAACATGTTGAGACCTAAACAAGCACTGATTACCTAAAATTTATCAAACTTAGATACTAAGTTGAGTCTGATGTTTGTTTAAAAGACTTAATTAGGAGTGAAATACAATATACAATTATAAGCGAGTAATTTTATAAACAAATTCAGTCACGATCCTTAATAACATTGTTGTTATAAAGTATTCCTGTTAGCTGTTTTTGTCAAGACGTATTCTCAAGATTTAAACAATATATAACAATTTCTAATCATAGTTATTGTGGGCCGTCAATTCAATTAACTCAGAAAACATAACAAGATTTATTAGTCTAAACTATGCTTAAGAAATAATATAGTAAGCGGATCGCAGCCTTGAAGAAGTGACTCCTCAAATGTTTACCAATTGATCGAATAATGTGATGTATATTTATTAATAAATTCTTAGCCTGTAAAGCATGGATCATTATTAAGTTGATGCACTTATAACATAGAATGATACTCATAGTAAATGATACTAGTTAGTCTATTTTTAAAAAGTGAATGTAATTGCCACTGAAAAATATTCTACAGCACAGCACATCCAGTAGCTAGAGTTATATATTTTTTATTTTGTTATAATATTAAGGTCGCCAGACAAACTTACGGTCCACTTGATGGTAGTTGGCTACCGTCGCCTATAACACCACAAGCAACGCCGCAGGTGCTGCAAGGCGCTGCTGATCATAGTAAAATTAATAATAAGGCATCCCTGACTCATACACCGAAACATAACAGCACACATGATGTTATTTCACAGTTATTTTTCTGTAAGGGGGTGTTTACTGCCGCCAGACGGCAACTTTCATCAGCGAGACACTTGGTCAAAATCGTTCCACGCCAATTTCTTATCGCGTCCAACATTTATTTGTTACAAATAATTTTGTCTAATTCCCTCTTCATTAAATTTGTTTGTGTACAATATCTAATATATCTGAAATATATTATTGTGAAAATATTGTTGTGTAATATATCTGAAAGTAATTAATAGATGTCACATTAAAATGTATTTAGGGAATGTAGGGCCTTACTTAAAGACGTTGGCCACCGCCTATTAGAAACGTACGAGTATATCGTTCAACTTTGATTCTCCATTGGCAATAGATCGTTACTTTTAAACTTAGATATAAAAAGTTTTTTTAAGTTAATTTCAAGTTTTGACAATAGAATCGTGTCGTGTGCTTCATGATATTAATTATAATAATTAAAAATTCAAATAATAACAATTTATAAATTATTAAATATACACTAAATTAATAATAAGTAGGTACATATAAAAGTAAAACACACAGTAAATTTAGAATATAAATTGAGGCTATAAAATATGTGGTAGATATTACGTATTTAAATCTATTTAAATAGTTTTCTACATAGTCGTATTTAAGTCAACCATGTTTTAATCTTAACCTTTACTTTACGTATGATATAATGCTTAAGTTCACAATGTTTAGTAATTTTGTTGTAAATGCTTAATTGTACATACGGGTTAAAACGTTTCGCAAAATGTGTTCGTACTAGTGGCAGAGGAACTTTAAATACACGCTTCTTTTACCAGGTCTGAGTATTAACGAGAATTGATAACTTGTTTATGAGCAAATAAAGTAATTTTCAGTAAAAAAGTTTTCTAACGTTAAGTACTTTGCTTTTTTTATATAATTCTGTATTCCACATATCTAAAGTTTTTCTTCAGCATTGTTTTATGGACTGATCTCTGAGCTTTTTCGATTTCTATCATGATTGTTTTAGAGGGTCCTCCCCAACAGGAATTACAATGCATGCAGTTCCTATGCAGTTTTGGTTTTTATCTAAATGGGAAGCAATAAATGAAGTTAAAAGAGAGACAGCATCTTCAGTAGACTTTTTTGATCTGAAACCAAACTGACGAGGAGAGAGTAAGTTTTTATCTTCAAGGTATCATATAAGTCTTTTATTAACTAACTTTTCAAGCAGTTTAGATAAAACTCCAAGTAAAGGAATTGGACGGTAATTATTTGGTATTTTTTTGCATCCACTCTTATGTATGGGATGGACTACTGCTATTTTCCACATTTCTGGAAAGACGCCAGTAATAAAACTAATGTTGTAAATTGCTACTAAAGGCGTTATGGTGTAATTTTTAATATATTTAATTAGTTCATTTTTTAAACTATCCATACCTGGAGCCTTGTCATTTTGAAGTTGGTCGATTAGGTTGCTTATTTCAGATGTATCAGTTGGGTGCATGTAAAATGAGTCACACAATGAATGATTAATTTTGATCCTTGCTGCCAAGTCATTTTCATTTATATTTAGCTTAGTTAGAAAGTCATTTGCAAGTTTGTTTCCGATTTCAGAAAAATGTGTGTTGCACATATTCAATGAATTTTTTTTATCGGCATCTATTATATACAAAAGGTCCGTTGTTTCTTTATTCCTCTTGTTAATATCGCATATATTCTTATATGCTATATGCATTATAAATTTAATGCTACATTTTGATATATTGATTTCGCTTCATATTTCACTAATAATCATCACTCATCAAGATACGAGTATATCGTGATGATTTCCGATATCTATGATATCTATGAATAACAGTGAACATTATAGCGTATTAACTTATAATAGCTTTTATAGCTTCTGTCCTAGAAGCTGCTAATTAAGTAACAGTTTGAGAAATAAAATTGCCTAGCGAGTTTATTGAGCTAAGAAAAACGCGACCTTTATACAAACATGAACTGTTCCACTTTATTACATGATATGCATTTCAATGGCTTAACGTTTAATTGTATGATTAAAGCATAAATTAACTCTAACATGCCCCTTTTCTGAGCTTGAGTCAATTATTACAGTTTTATTTAGGTTTGAACAAGTACTCTTATTGTTTTTATTCCTGACAGTTTCATTATTAATATTGTTTTTTTTTTATTATTAATAAAAATATATGAGCAATAAATATTAAATAATGTTTTTCTAACGCTTAAGAAAAAGGAGCGTTGCTAGGACCAAAACCGTTGCGGGAAACAGATGGTGAGTGATATACCTTCTCGCCGTTAATGTTGATGCCAAGTCCTTACCATTCCTTATTATTTATTCGTCTCAAACTATATTCCTAACCCATTACAATATTTTAACTGTTTTCCTTACTCGACCGAAATGTGTTCCTTACACATCCCAAGGTAAAAAATAACATGAAAATGTATAGACAGCAATATTTCCAATTTGTGGCCTTTTAATGTGGTCTAATATTCAGTTTTTTCTTTATATTTTATTTGTACTCATTACCACGATTGTGACTGTCCTCGTACTCCTAGCCACACTCTTGGCAATATAATTTTGCCAACAATACTGATTTAAGTTTGCCGTCCTCTTCAAACGTTGCAGATAAGAAAACTCAGATAACAGCTATAATGTAATTGAGAGACCGGTATAAAATTAAACTATGGGAGTTTCCAACTATACGCAAATTGAAATTTTGATAAATTACTAGTTCAGATTTAGTTTGTAACAACACTTTTATAGTCCGTAGTTTGTGAGCATTAAAAATAAACACGTATGTCGTGTCATTTACCTGTGGTGTTTTATTGCAGTATATTATAAATTGTAGGCACATCCTATTCAACCGGTAAGTATGGTTATACGACCAACAGTACACTGCAGTCCTCTTTACTTGGATTGTCAAGACCTCATTGTATTTCAGAGTTGATTTTTTATTTAAGTAAAGGTTCATTTGATGGTAGATGGCTAATGTCGCTTATAATACTTACAAGCAACGCCACAGGTGCTGTTGGTGACCATATTAGGATTAAAGATAAAATATCAGGAAGGGATAGGAAAAATGGGCTCTGGAATCTCTTACTTACTCATCGAAACACAACAGCACACATGCTACCTACTCATGCTGTTTTTTTCACTGTGGCCTTCTGTAAGGTGGTGGTTACCTGCTCGAATATCTGCGAAACGCTGTGTGCCCTGCCAATACTTGCCAGATTCAGATAAGAGCCAACTTTGAAAGGTTATTTTCAAAGTTGGCCCGGCCAGATCAGGATTCGAACCCGGGACTCTGAGACAGAGTGATAAGGCAAGAAAACTGCTCGACTAATGAGCTCGTCAAAGCCCATAATTGGAAACACATGTCAATAGTTAATGCAGAACAAATAATTCATAAATATTTTTTTACAAATTTTATATAAAAATAAAGAAATTTCATTGTTAAAAAAAACAACGCTACATCTTCAGACTAAAAAGTAATAGAAGTTTTATAGTAAATACGTAATGAGTTGGGAACGTAGCGGTGATCGTCGGCCGGCCATTGTCCCGACTCCAGGCGCCTTCCGCTTACAAACAACCAGTGAGTGAAGACCTATAACAACACATGCACGTACCGCTCACTTTACAGCAGTAGTGTGATAAAGAGGGGGGCTAAAGCGCTTTTTACACTGGTCTAGTGCACATATTAGTATAAGAAAGTATCGAAAGGCGGAACGATGCAATTGAAAAATAGAAAACGGTTACGATGTTCTATATGTAAATACGGAGACAGCCGCTTTGTTTGTGTTCGAAGAGTTAGATTTAGGTGTATCATTATAGTAAATGAGAATAATGACGATATAGGTTCATTAGCACAAGAAACATACTCTGGGAACTTTTTGTATATAATGATGGGAACATTTTTACATACCGAGAACCACGGCAAAAAAATTGTTGTCGTATAAATTTGACACAAAAAAAATGTATGAATTGAATAAAACTTAATGACAGCAAGTTTACAAAAACCTCCCAGACCCTATGGCAAAAAAGATGTGAGTTAATAAAAGACTTGCTCTTTTTAATGTCTATGTGCTAGTCAAATGAGTATTATACATATTTTATACTTACATAATATATATTACACAGATTTTTAGAAAATATAATTATAATTAGATTACCTAGGTATAAAGCTATAGCTTAGTTAAGCTTGATAGTAGGTGGCTACGGTCACTTGTAACACATGGAACATAATGTGATGCGGAAACCTTGAAAGGATAATGGATAACGCACATAGAGGAGAATGACTTCTGGCATCCCTTACTCACTCACCGAAACACAACAGCACACCTGCTTTTATATAAATGTGGTCATCTGTGAGGTTACTGTCTTCAAAAGAGCTACTTAGTTTATTACTGCGGATATGTATCCTGCAGTTACAAGAATAATTTTAAAATAAAGAGAAAAGGAAATAAAATACGGTAGTGAAATTAACGCAAATCCATCCCAAATTTCAAAGAGCAAAGCCGCGGGTAGCAGCTTATAATGTAAAAGTATAATATTTATATTATGACGTCTAAAGAACAAAGTTTTTAATGTGCGTTATCGTTGTTAGGTAGGTATAATTATAGTTTGTAACATTGTGTTGTGGGGCAAACAATACAGGTAAATGGCATGACAATATGAGAAACATCCAGATCACGCGGCTCGGCATGCACTGCGCTGCCGGTACGGCCTGCGCATGCGATTGTAAGAGCGAAACGTAGTTTTAGTTATACTATTATTTGTATAGTAATCCGTTGACTACAGTAGCTATAGACTTGGACAAATTTTAACAATTTATTATTGAAGTCCTTAAAATCATTTCGATTACAAAGATTTTGTATGTGCAAACAAGTAAATTTTATAGTACATAATTTAAAGCTACCTTCGAGCTATTTGTTAATCCTAACTATGCGCATTTGCGCACAACAAAAATTTATGTTACAACGCAAGAGTCTGTGTACTTAACTTATTTTAAAATCTTCTTACCACATATGTGTTCTAAGCCATCGATTTATAAAGCAATAAAAACATAGTAGGCTTTGCTAGACGGAGTTTCAAACTCGCAATTCAAAGAGACGCAAATTCAAACTCGGTAAGGCATGCACCTCTTCATGGTTTTCGATTTTATCAATAGATTATAACTATTGATCATTTGCTATGACTGTGTATAGAAAAATAAATGTTCTCAAGCACATGTAAAATTCTGGTACATTAGGCTATCATTAAGGACTATGTCACGTACCTACTCGTAGCTCCTTACGTTCTTGGTTTTTGTAGTATATAAATTTGTATATACGTAACAAGTAATTAAAAAATCTATACATATATGATATTATAAATTTTATCATTATGTATATGTGAGATGAAATGATGCAAAAAATCGTAAATTTTGAAAGTTCTAACTATTCGTAGTGTCAGTAGTTATCTAACACGTATTTCTTTACGCTCACTACCTTGGTACAAATAAAGGCACAATAGCATAGAGGCATAAATAGGAAATCGCCGCTCCAGTGACTCGAATAATTTAAAGAAACCTTAGATGCACATGAAAATTGTAATTTTATATGCAAATTGTAATATGAGGAGATTAACCTTCCAATTTGCACACATATATTACAATTTTGTTTAGAGGTTACTTTTGAAACAGAGTACAAAGGTTCAGTAACATCGATATGGCCTAATGATTTTATTTATATAAACATAAAATACTGGATTACCATTTTTTTGGATAAATTCTCGGACTTGAAAGCGTGTGCGATTTAATTAATATCTCTATTTTTAAAGTCAAAAAGCTTCTATGTAGGGCCCAATCTAATAAGTTGCATTTTTAGCTATTTGTATCCTTCTATTTATTATAAATGCGAAAATTTGTGAGGATGGATCGTTGATGTATGGATAGATAAAAACGGCTCAATGGATTTGGATGTTTTTTATCCTGGAAAAATATTAAGAAGTTATCCATCGTCGTCACAGACATAAAGATGTCAGGTATTATTATCTTATATTTTCTCAAGTGTTATATTAACTCATGACCTACAGACCAACTCTCAGACCAACTAGGTCCATGGGGAAATTCGGATCATACTTAATTTCTCACGAAGTAACGGGCATCAGTTAATAATAAGATAAACGATCGCAAAGCAATGTAGGTACGTAAAACTATACAATAAGTGAATAAAATTATATATATATATATATATATATATATATATATATATATATATATATATATATATATATATTGTATATGAACTAAATCATGTAGAAATTAGAAAACGTACAATAAATTAGTTGTACAGCAAAATATATAAATGTTAATAATTCGTTCAATTTTGTTACAGGTGTTTATTCTTACGTAACTACGTCGATTTCGTTCTATTTTCCTCATTTGTTGAAACGAAAAAAACATCGCCAGGTAGCTGTATATGTTCAGTTCAAATAAAATCCTACATATTTTTTGCATAATTACGTCAAGTTAGCTCACGGAACATCCAGCCAAATGAGCATGTGACAATATCACCAGTCAGTCGTTCGGACAAAGGTTGCTTTATAAATATTCAAGTCATGTTCCGCGCGTATAAACACCGTGATTCTACATAACGTAAAACTGTAATTGGTCAAGTGATTAGTCGAGTTTTTACTACGCAATTATTTGTATATATCACTTTGGATATATGAAAATAAATATTAGATATACATGTACTAAAACTTATGTTTTAATAAGAGGTCTTCCTCAGTACCGTCAAAGATATGAAACCTATGAAATTCTATGGGTAATTATTAATTATCCAGATATATCCACTGGCACTATATTATACTATACTAGATATTCTGTGATAAGATATTTGATTGTGTCATCATTAGATATTATACAAACCATACTATAGTCCTGCAACCTGCCTTCCTCTTTGTCACAAAGGCGTACTAAACCTAATGTAGATAGAGTCCACAGGCTCACATGAGTATATATATATATATATATCTTTATTCTCATTAAAGCTTAAAGCTACTTACATGAGAAAAATAAGAAAAGACTTAATTAAGAAACGAAACATCAAACAGGCAGACAAAAATTATACAATATTTGTTCCGGATTGTAACAAAATCACATTAAAACATTTAAACATTTAACATAATATGTTTCAACAGCTTGGATCTATATTCTCCAAAAGATTTTGCCTGTTTTATATGCAACGGTAATTTGTTAAAAAGTTGTGCTCCCTCAAAAGTAACCATTTTTTTACCACATGTTGTTCGTACCTTTGGTAAGACAACATGGCTTGCTCGCCTAGTTATGCAATTGGAAATATCATTGGAAATATATTATGAGTAACATAAATCATCCGATCTTAAAATCTATATATATCTTTTGCCAAGGGTTTGCCTTCGTGAAATTCAACTTTTCTTCATATTCATATTACTAGTATGTAAGGATTACAATAAAAATGACGATTATAAAAATAGGTATAATAAAAAAAAAGGTATGTCAATCACACAGTGTCATAAATTTCTTAATTAGTATGCTTTATTAACTGACTAATTAATAATCTATATTATGTTATGACTACCACTAAACCGTGAGAATGATAATACCAACAAGTTGTTACACTGTCATTTGATACTTGGTTTGCGCGTGGCACAAGTCAAGAACTTACAGCAACACCAAAGAAACAAAATCGCTAAACACACTAAAAATAATACACTGTGATTATTTTAAACGGAATAGGGTCGCTAGTATACTTATATTTATTATAATAATTACGTATCAGTGCCACTGGAAAAATAAAAACAATAATTTATACTCCTTATATTTTATTCCACTTTGTTTCTTTCCTTAGAAACAATAGTTTAATTCTTTTTAATGTAACTATAAAAATAAGTAGGTGGATGTATTTGCTCAGCCATTCATATAGGTTCTGCTTTCATTATTATTTAAAGATACAAGATTTTTTCTTACGTGTCTGCAATAATGCATTAATTGAAAAACCGGGTTACACATTTCATATTATTATAATTAATAACTAACATTTATAACTAATTTCGGTATAATAAATTTCGGTATTACACTTTTTCCCCATGTGTCAAGTAAGCTAACCGCCATTAAAGCCACCGGTAACCGGGAATGAAGGAGATGATATACCTTTGTTTGTACGGTAAACACTGATAAGAAGAAAATAAAAAAATCGCCTATCGAAGGATGCAGTAAACCAAGTTCATAATTTAATAAAACATAAAATTATTTCTAAAAGTAACTAATTAATACTTTACTTGTAGTCGGTGAAAGAGGCCCTAAGCCACATAAAATATAAGAATTAATTTAAAAAATATACACAATAAGAAAGTAAAGTAGGTAAGTAAATTAATATTGTAACATTGTAACGTCTAGTTAGTAGGAACGAATCACAAATTTCTTGGTTTCATTATTTATCAACCTTAATAAAGTTGTTTAGTTTAGGTATTTAACACAAAAATATATTTACATCTCCTTATTTGTGTTATCCAACTTGAGTACTAAGTGAATTCGCTGTAAGTTTTAAGCTTGGACAGTAACATGAGCAGAGCGGTTAGAAGTGGACCGTCAAATAAGTGAGGCTCCACACTCGTCCTTCACGGTTGAACAGACGCGATGAGAAACGCGTCTCGACCGCTTCATGCACTTAACAACTACATAATTGTACTTTATTATTGTATTATTTTCAACAGGATACTTAAGTAAAAAAACGTATAGCACTATGAAGATATATATGAACATTTTAAAATAAGGTTAACGTTATAATAATTACTAGTTCAATTAGTATATAGCCTAGAATCTAGATCATAGAAATAGGAATAACATACAGTTACTAATTCTATGGCCTAGATTTCTGTATTTATAATGTACAAGTATGTAGATCTATTAAAGTTGTACCACGTTGTACGTCGATGGTGGTCATTATGAAAAAAAAAAAAAAAAAAACGAATAATATTAACAGTTAATAAACAAATACGGCATTAAACAAATGTAAATTGATATCATACCTATAAAATAATCAATTAATGTATAATAAAAGATATTAAAGTGGAATAAAATTGAAAAGTAAATATCGCTTTGAAAGTAATAAAAAACGGAAACAGATTAAAACTATTTACACTATTCTACAGAAATGTGATCGTTTTGTAACAATATGTACGCTATGGGAGCTTTTACAAGTAAGTAAAACAAAAATATTATAATATTTCCGTTTTCATATTCAAAATATCAATATAGTTTATGTTACTTATAACAGCCACAGAAAAAATAAATATACAGCTGCCAAATGACTTAAAATTATTAGTAAACTAATTATAAGAATGATAAATAATTATAAACTAGTAACTATTATTAACGAAAATAGTAAAAAAAATTTTAGTTTATTTGTGTGTCTTGTGTTTGTTTGTAAACGGCCAGTATTGTTTTATACAACGCAGTATTGTTATCTATATGCTACCAATATACCAATAGTCTTTGTCTATATGCCGAATTTCATCCATATCCGTTCCGAGGTTTTTACGTGAAGGAGTAACAAACATACGTCCACAGATCCATTCATCCTCATAAACTTTCGCATTTATAATATTAGTAAGATGATCATTTATGTTTTATAATTTTTTTTTTCACATGTAAACCAAAATATAAGTAAGTATGTGTTGTTGCGACCGAGTCGTGTCGAATTCGTATCGTATAATGTATAGGGGCCAATTAGATAGACACATTTCGGTCGTATGGTATCCAGGAAGCGAGAGGTCTTTGCCTCCCCGCGGAATGCGTTGAGCGTGGGCGCGGCTCCCATGCACTGAACACCACTTTCTATTGATTTAATGGACACTATCTTATCTTTCTCAATAAGCTTATTATGTTATCCGTGCATTATCTATGTTTTAGAGGCTAATTCGCTTCAATTTGTATTAAAAACTAATTTATTGTCTAAAATCAAATCATGTAATGTAGTTACTAGCCTTGCTTACTAGGGTTCTGCAATAATTTAGCTTCACTTACATATTTATTTTTTAATTATATATTTTTCTTTTCATTTCATTAATATTTTATTAATAATTAACACATAATAATAAATATTTAAAATATACTTACTAAACATTTCTCTCTTAAAAAGTCATGGAAACCCACCCAATATTAACAAATTAACGTTTCTTGCGCAATGAATAAAAAAAAATCATTTTAAAATCCATTAAAATCTGTTTAGCTATGAAAAAACTAAATTTAATTTATAAATTAATGTAAAATATAGATTTTCATGCGATATTCGTTCTCTCATTAACACATCATATACACCATATTTTATTTCACAGTCTTAACCAAACCATGAGCCATAACTTCATTTCGCGCCAATATTGTTTACACACTGTTACCGCCAGATGGAGCTGTGCGTTCGAATATTACTACAATAAAACAAATAACATCGCCAAAAAAAAATTATAGCCAATCGCTTCCGATAAAGTGCTTGTGTTGTATTTATTAATAAAATAAAGTAAACCGTTCGAGTACATTGAAAAATGTTATTCGCATTAAATTGTAATAAAATCTGTTCGTGTTTTGTGTCTTATTACAGCTTAATTTCCACTGCTTTTAATGTTTCCATAAATTTGTTGAGCCCGAAACATCGCTTTGATTGCCGATAAAATTTGAACCACAAAGAGTGAACCATATAATGCAGCTATTAATGCGTTTGCACCTTTTTTTATTACTGCAACTTAATTTATGTCGCGATGCGCTGTAAACTGTAAAGGACTAAAATTCACGCTACTGTTAAATTAATATATCATTAATTTAACGTTTAAGATTTAAGTATACATTAAATGTCAGTGTAAACAATCGTCGATAACTTTACGCCAGTAGTGTTTAATTATATTAATAAACATGTCTTATTAATTCTGACAGTTTTATTGTAAGGTAACTCTACCTACTTTGGTATATAATAAAATATTATATTATATTATATTATATTATATTATATTATATTATATTATATTATATTATATTATATTATATTATATTATATTATATTATATTATATTATATTATATTATATTATATTATATTATATTATATTATATTATATTATATTATATTATATTATATTATATTATATTATATTATATTATATTATATTATATTATATTATATTATATTATATTATATTATATTATATTATAAATAATAATAAATTAAAAATAAATGTTTAAATATTTAGTGTTTTAAAGTTCAATATAAATATCAATATTGATTTAATTAAACATTGATTGCATAGTTTAGAAGAACTAAAGGGGAGAGAGATACACAAGAAAAAAGACAGATGTCAATTACGATTTTTTCAATTTAGAGATTCATTGAGTTCACTTGTTCCTCACCAAGAATTATTTTAATTCTTTGACTTCACCAAATCCATTCGTTACTTTACTGCAAGTTGAAGAGGATACGAGTACACCCGAGTTTTTAAATAAAGCAACAGTGACATTTCCAACTATTTATGTAAAAAACAACTCCCGAATGCAGTTTCGGTTTCGGTCGTAGTTTCGGCAGGTTTGCCGCCGAAACCTGTATTTTTGCCGAAACTCGACCGAAACTGAAACCGAACTTTCGGTCGGACACTAAAAGAAATGTAATCACATACTAGGTATGCGTATGTATTCACAAATAACATTGGCCTCATAATAGTGAACAAAGATCTGAAACAAAATGATCAAAATATAGTTTTCGTGATTTTCTTTAACTATACTGTAGTTATTATATTTTTATAATTATAGTATGTTCGGTAGTGGAAAGAATATAAGGAAAAAATATTGTAATTTAGTATTTTTAAATGATGTCTTTTATATCTAGATAATACCAAATAATTAAGAGAAATAACAATTTCCAAATGCACATAAAACGGGTTTACCAACAAAGTGCCTACGTAATAAGTATTTTCCGAACTGTCATTGTGATAAGATTACAAAACAATATGAACGAATAAAACCTCCACGCTTAGGTGTTTGTAAACTAATTTAAATATCTATAAAAATTATTCTACGAGTGTAAACATTATTTTTTATGATTAAAATTGTTTTACAGAAACTTTTAAGTATTTATAATATTTAATTATTTCCGTTTATTTAACCGATACACTTGAAAAATGTTGGTAAATTCCCGAGATAATGATAAAGGTGATCTTGACTTAAAGATAAGTGACACAAATCGATAATACGAGATTATATTTGTAGAAGGATGTGACAGCAGTCTTTGTTTAGTTTGCAACCGTGTACACGAAAATGAAGTTATCCGGACATATTTTATTGTTATTACTTGGTAAGTACTTTGTATTTAAACCAAAGTTAATATTTTTGCCTACCATAAAATCTTAATAATAATCTGCTGGGAACAGTCCTATTCCTACTCAATATCATCGTTAGTACACAGCAGATTGGAAACGTTTCACACGTCTTCGAAAATTACTAGAGTTCTGTGACATTCAGGCTTCCTCGGGATATTTTCCTTCACCGTCTATTTAAGTAATTACTTTTTCTAAATCACACATGATTAAAATAAAAAAAACTCAAAAAGGCTGGCCTTCTAACGAGACAACATTATCCGGAGGTATAAACTAAATTTATTATTCTAAAGTTTAATCCAAATACGATCAGTAGTTTTTGCGTGAAAGTTTAACAAATATAGACACATTCATTCACAGAAACTTTAGAGAAATTATAAGATAACCAGTGTGATAGACGAGTTTATCTCAACTCGTAATTAAAAAAAAACTTAAATTTAACATTAATTTATAGTTGCAACAGCTACAGTATCATCGCCACTAGCAATAAACAGTCTCGAATCAGAGTCATCTGCTCGGATAGTGAACGGATATGCTGTAGACATCAAAGAAATTCCATATCAAGCTGCTTTGAGAAGACGAACGACAGGGGGTTGGTCCCATATGTGCGGAGCCACTGTTATAAACATAAGAGCTTTGTTGACTGCAGGACATTGCGTAAGTAGGTGAGTGATAGAATTTTTCATAACTAGATTTAACACTCTGTCAACATTTCGAAGCAATAGTTACCATTTGAGTCAAGGTCCAGGTCAGGATTTGTATAGTGGAAGCAATGGTGGAAGCAATGGAAGCTTGGAAGCAAGCAGACCTCAGGCGCAAAGCCGTCGGCAGACATTGTATTCCAAAAGAGAAGATTGAAGAAAATGATAAAATCGGTGAAGTAATTGGACGTGTTGAAACAATAAACATATCTTACATTATTCATGGCGAGTTTGAAAGAAACTTTGCTAACTCTCTTGTGATATTAGCTGACATTAGCTCTCATCTTAATAGTTTGAATATTATGTTTTTTTTTTAACTTTTAATCTAAATCGAGCTTTGTCGTCGTTGATAGACGTTGCTGCGACACGAGGTTTAGTCTCTGAATTAAAACATAAATCTATGAAACACTTATGTTATGACTTCCTTTTAATTTAGTTCATTTCCTTAATCTATTTATTGCTAACCCTTTAAGACTTCAAATTTAAGTTGCAGAAATCACCTGAGTTAACATCTTATACAATTGAATCCATTTTTCAGTTATGAAAGTCAGCCATCTTCACTACGAGTGGTTGTAGGAACATCATATCGTCTTTCTGGAGGCAAGACATATGAATTGTCAAAAGTTATTTGTCACCAATCCTACTCTTCGGTAACTTTGTTCAATGACATAGGGATGGTGGTCACGAGTAAGAAAATGAAATTCAGTGAAAGCGTTAACCCTGTGACGTTTGCTCCAGTTGACCATTATTTGACTGAAGGCACTGAAGCTTTAGTATCTGGATATGGAACGACGGAAGTATGTAATATTACTGTGATTTCAAGCTTTGGATAATTTATACCGTTATTATTTTAATTTCTATTCAATTTATTTGTGGGAGTTTAGAAATGAGCATTCGTTATAAGTTGCACTGATTTGTACAGTAGTAATTTGTTACAGTAATATGGTCAGAGTATAATATAGGATAGTCGCTCGCCTACAAAACACGTTTTGATTTAGAAGTTCAATGTCAGAGAAATTATTAAACAAAGCAGTGTCAGTGTCGCGATTTTTTTAATGTTAAGGTAGACAGACAAGCTGATGGTCCACTTGGTGGCAGGTGGCTTCCGTCGCCTATAACACAGCACAGGTGATACAAGTACTCGAGTGCAAGGATTTTGGATGAGGGATTGAAAGGGGATACAGAAGATGTTCTCTGGCATCCCTTACGCACACATCGAAACACAACAGCACATTCACGGTGGAACTGTTATTTCACGGTGGTTACTGCCGTCAGACGAGCTGCCCAAATGACTGCACAACACAGTGTACCCTGTCACAACTTTCCAGATCCAGACCAGAGCCAACTTTGAAAAGTTCATTTCCAAAGATAGCCTGTCGGGAATTGAACCTGGGATCCCTGAGATGGATCATTAAGCCAGGCACCCTAACCACTAATCCAACGAGCTCGTCAAACTATTAAATGATATAACTGCCGCTGAAACACTATTTCTTTCTATAGTAGGGGAGCCCAAGAGGGGATTTTGGGATTTACTCGAGCTCGTCAGATATTGCCAATGTGTTAATCTGCCGGTTTGGGTGGTGGGGTTGGTGGGGGTGAAAATTTAAATACTACTCTAGCGCGTCAGATTTTCAGAGGGGATATTAAGTGAACACAAACTAAGCTCCCATTTAAAATACATACGATTCGGATGTAACGCAAGCTCGTGGCAGCTTTTTGAAAATGCAAAAAAGATTTTTGGCTATTGCTATTTTGAAATACTCGAGCGCGTCAGATTTTCGTATAGATGGTTCGCGTGAATTCCTGATCGTGCTGATTCTTAATCTGACTATTATTTGGAGAATTTTTATTAATACAGCGTCTACAAACTTTTGAAATCCTGTAGACGCTCACCCCACCGTTAAAAAGGAAAACATCATATAACCTTTTTTTCTTCCTATCATCTAATCTTCAAAATCCAATAGGTCCCCATGACGCTCGAGTAACTCCACATTTATCGTGGGCTCCCCTACCACTATGATGGTATAATTTGGTGTGGGAAATACTTTGATCTAAGGAAGACTTTCTGTTCGCAGACTTTTTGTTTCACAGGAACCTTCAATAGCAGTTAGGAAAGCGTGATTTTTTTACAGTTCGAAGGCACTTCATCTTCTGTACTTTTGGCTGCCCGAGTTAAAATAGTAGCTCAAGAAGATTGCGCGCGCGCCTATCTTCGCATTGGCACAATAACTTCAGATATGGTATGTGCAAGTGGTGAAGATCCACCTCGGGACGCCTGCCAAGGAGATTCTGGTGGACCATTAGTAGCTAATGGGGTCTTAGTCGGGATAGTTTCTTGGGGAGAAGGATGTGCTTATTTAAATTATCCTGGAGTATATACAAGAGTGTCTCAATACAACGAATGGATAGGTAAAATGTTAGGGCAAATTTATTGAGAATCAATTTCTTAATTACAATTAATTTGTATTAGTCAAAGATCTCACTTACTGATGCCATATTTGATATTGACAATATTTTCAAAACTTTATAAAAGAATCTAGATCAAAGAAAGCGATAATAATAAACTTTTAACTTTGGCCTTCATTATATTTAAGAGAAAATAGGCCATTCTACTCAAAGCGATCCTAAAACATTTATAATAATTTGTACTTGAATTACAAAACTGTTTTATAACATTTTTTATTTTATTTCATATGACTGAAAATATCTGCGCTCATATTTGCAATTAATTGGTGCTGGCAATAATTAAACAATTTGTGTCAACAGGAAATTAACCTTCTGAAGTGAAGAGTTTTCGATGTACATGTTCGCATTATGCAATCTAATTTGAATACAAACAACTTTCTACGCGATGTCACTCACGGATACGTACCAATAAGTACACCCAAATAGTGTCGTTGACTTCTCATTACACGTACTAAATGTTGATAAAGTCAAAAATTCGCTACACATTTTATTAGGATACACTTGAAAGATTAAGATAACTAAATTCGTTAATACGTTAATGAACATTTGAAACACTACATAGAATTGTTAGAAGCAGCTTTACTCCACTCTGTGTAGTCTTTCTGACAGCAGAAACTACTATTACAGGATCTTACAGTAAGCAAAACACAACGCATGTGCTGTCTTATGTTTCGATGTTCTATATCAATTATTATACTTCTTTTCTTAGATTTTGTACGTGTAGGACAACGACACTATTTTGCGACTCTCTTCTTGTCTACAAAAAAGATAAATCTTGTCCAAAAAATTTCATAGTTTTTTAGCGTTTATGATCAACGATTTCGTCGATCCTATCAAAGTAACAGTTTACTATTATATATGGGATTATTACTTTAGAATAATAACAAAAATCCAGATAATAAACTCAGGTCAGAAGGTGGATCCAGGCTTCTTCTGTCCGGACCTTTTGGCAGATTATGGAGAGATTTTGGAAGATTATCCGTAACCGTGCGCAGCAAATAGAAATAAACAAAAGTAGCGATTTTGGAGGAGGCCTATGTCGAGCAGTAGACACCAGTTGAGATGATGGACAACATAAATATTTTTCTGCTGAGTAAATCTGACCAGAATTTTATTATAAGTAAATGTAACCATGGTAATTTGAAAAATCCTTGAAGTGGACCCATTCTTCTGAGTAGATAAAGAAAAAATATTTGCTGAATTCAACAAGTTGAGATATTCTTATCTTGCATGTAGTTTCAAAGCAGTTATCACTTATCGTTTTAGGTTCTAAGAAATGTAGGTATTTATACAACTTTAAATAAGAAATAGGTCAACTTCACGGATCCAATTGGGCTGGGCAGCGTTTGGAAAAATATGAAGAACTTTCTCATGCGTTTCTTAAATCTAAAGTTTTTTTTTATCAGTGTATCAAGTGTACGACTTATGAGAAGGTCCGACATTATAAGAACTTATAAGAATATATAAAGAATAAAGAGGTCTAAATGGAGAATATATAAGAATAAGAGGCATAGATTAAATATGAGAACATTCCATTTATTTCATGTTTGTCTTCAGAAGACCAGCGATTATTTTTGGCTGCGGTAAGCAACGTTACCATACCATAAACGCTATTGACAATTGATTAGTTCAGCCCTTTAGATATTACACAAATTCTATATTATAGAGATTTGGAGAATCATCCTCCGTGTTTACCTTCGTTTGTCAAAAGCTATAGTAGTAGTAAACAGAATAGTTAGCAATATTGATTAATGAAACAATGAACCGGCCAATTACACCTATCCGGGCTGAGCGCCCGTCAAATCACTTTATCTACCCTTTGTGCCTCGATAACTGTTCTCGGTATCAATTGACTTAATCTATACATACGTACACCTACGTATTAGATTAAGTAATTACTTTGTTATATCAGTATGTACAGTTTGTTATAGGCAATAACAGAAATGCTTCGTGAAGAATTCTTTACTGTTAGAAACTTTACAATACCTACTATCTGTATCCACAGATTTTTGGTTGTTACTTTTGATGATAATAGTAGAAATTATTTTTTACTGGTATATTTTTAATTATACACGATCACAAGAAAGCTTTTTGTGATCCTTATCTTACAACTTTACTCAGTCACTGAAACTGAGTGGTTACTGCCGCCATACATGCTCAAGACATGACTGCAAAACGCAGTTTACCCTGTTACTACTATTCTGGCTTTAATTATTATTGTTTATTACATTTCAATCGTCATGAAACCATGAAGTCATGAATGCCATTTCGAAGTCATTTCGTATAACACATTTTCCTCAACATTTTTTCTCTAATCTTTGTATAAATAACATGTAGAAAAATATGTAGAAGGTATGTATACATTTGATTTATAAATTTAATGAGCAATCCTAATTGCTTCTTAAGTACACACTCAATAACATTCGTATCGAGTTAGTTATGTATTTTCCTCTGGCAAATTATTTCATAGATTGTTTGTGTATATTTTTTATGTTGTTGAAGTAAAGATGAAAGCAATCAACATGTTTAGAATACATGGAAAAAGTATTATAATCTTCACTAAATACGGTGAAAGCTTCTGACAGTCGCTCGTAATCCGTTTTCTTCAGACTATGACATTGTTCTCCTATTACATTGTACACATGGAAAAATGAACCATAACTTAGTCACGAGTGAGTCCATTTTCATTCCACTACATTACCATTAAGGACCTTGTCAATTTAAGACAAGAAAATTATTTACGACACCCTCTCATTTAGAGGTTTTCCTTCCCTTTCTAATGCACCAAACATCAAGTAGGGTTGTCGCTCTCTGTCATCTTGTAATAAATTTGGGGTGACTCGGAATTAACAATACCATAGTCATAATTCGCCAGCCTGTTGCGGCGCTTTTATCGGGTGGGATATTTGACGACTATGTTGGGTTATGTCCCGTGTTCTTTATTTCTTTTATGATGAACAAATACGTGTAGTTGTTCAATTATAGATAGCGCCAGCGTTAAGTTCAAGACTATGTACAATTACTTTATTGTTGATTTAATTGATGTTTAAGTACATAGGTAAGGATATACGAATACAGAAAATTTATTACAAATATATAACAATCTAGAACAATCTATTAAATAAGCTTAAAATTTTAAATTAAATTTATATTTCTATGTATCTAAAAAACAATTTCAAGGCATAAATGTAAAAATAATTTTGAATTGCATTAATATAGCTGCACAACATTTCTAGAATAAAATTGATTCCGAGTGTTTTAATGAAAAATTTAAAAGATTTTATTAATAAAAAAAAAATTATATTATTACTTATTAGTCTCTTAAATAGCTTGGGTTGGGCAATGAACAAAAAATTAAGAAGATGCTTATAAAACGGTTCCAACATTAAGTTTCCTATTGTCATAATTTTGTTACTTATTCACACAATTAATTTAAATCAGACCAATGAGTGACAAGCTCTGAAAATAATGGGTTTTGTAAAGCTATGATATATGATCTATAGCTATGAAGCTATAATATAAGAGTTTCCTATACATTATCCCCACACATTTACATTTGTTATTGTATACCTACTTAGAAATTGGAATTCCAAATTTAACAAGGAAACAATGTTTAATAAAGACTAACATAAAATGATGTTGTAGTTACAGGGAAGCGATCAGTCATTTTACAAATAATAATAACTTAAAAATGAAGTTAACTTTATCGATATCGATTAAAATTCAACATCGCCGCTCACTATTCATAAAACGGAGCGAAGCGTACGCCACTCAATTCAGGGGTGGCACTGTTCAGACGGCAATATCCTATACGAATAGGTGTCGAGTCTCGACTAGCGTCTTATTCGGATCAATTCTAATCTCTGTCGTCACGCCCGCCCCGCCATGACACTGCGACCGAATACGTCAATTGTGGCTGTTTGACGTCACACAAACATAACACAACTTTTTTATCCTCAAATTATTTTAGCCTTGGAGTAGCCTTTTATTTTCTCTAAATCATCTTGGTTATTATGTAATGTATTAGTTTAATTATGTAAATATGTTACTGTACACAATTAACAATAATTTAAAACAACATATTTTGTGAAGAAATATGTATGCTAATACAGAATAACATTATAGTTCAATGGCTAATGCAAAATAAAAGGCAAGCAGGCTGATGGTGGTACTCGTAGGTGGTTCTGTGGCCCATAAATGCAAGCAACGCCGTGACAGATTTATACTATCTCTGCCATCCCTTATTCTTATACCAAAACACATAGTATTCGTACTTATTTATAAATTAGTGTTATATTGCTGTGGTCTTCTGTAATACTGAAATGTCTGTATTACTGCTGGCAGACGGGCTGTCCAATTTGTGATTGCCGAACGTATTGTTATCTAGAATAGCTAAATAAAGAGTTAAAAAAATACATACAAAACTTTTTCATTGCTTTCTTTTTTTTTTTTTGAATGCACTAGAATAATGAAGATTAGGTCTAAATAAAAATTACAATTAATTGTATTCTATCACCATATTGAATTCGATTAGGACGTCAGCGGTATAAACCCACCAATAAGTAGGTGTAATGCTATAGTCCCTCGGCCTATTACCTGGCAATTTCACAGAACAATCTACGTCGGATCGCGTCAACAGCACACAATCATGTGACACACACTCGCCTCGTAAATGAGAGGGACGGCACTCGTTCCCGCGATTTGTTTACACAGTGTAGCTTTCCCTTTCACAGTGCGCTCGTGTGCGTGACCATCTGGCAGGCGGACAGGCGCGGTGGCAACCCTGCGCCTGTTGTAGTGTCGCCCCCACACCGAAGCGCACCCCGTTTCGGGGTAGGTAGTCTACTGCCTATGTGTGCGTGACCCAGTCGAATAAATCTAATATTATACACACAAACATATTGGTGGCACGGCGTGTCATTTTTACGCTTGTGTTGCCGCTACTTGGGGTTCTTTATGCGCCGCGGTGATATTATTATTCTGACGATTACGACATCCTTTATGCTCACAATAAAATAATTAATAAGGGATGAAGAGCATTGTTGTTAGGTAGTTCGCGATCGCTATCACACTACTTAGCTTCATTCGCTTTGG
Source organism: Synanthedon myopaeformis (assembly GCA_944738685.1). NCBI lineage: Eukaryota > Metazoa > Arthropoda > Insecta > Lepidoptera > Sesiidae > Synanthedon > Synanthedon myopaeformis. The sequence goes on along the minus strand of OX122921.1, from coordinate 7,672,876 downwards.
GACTCGAATGAACTTCACTTAAACCGTTTAATGTAATCAAACGTTTTATTGTTTTGACGACTTTATTGTCAAATTTAATTATTCAATGAAACTGTATAGTGGATAAAACGAATTGTAGATTAAAAAAACGCAAATAATATAAATTTGGCATTTTAAAACCTGTCAACAGTGACGAATTTAATGACTTGTCAATGTTTGTGTGTTAAGCTATTGTTAACTCCATGAATGAGTAACGCGCGGCTTGAGTTACTCGATTGAGTAGTGATGTTTAAAAAATTATCGATGAAACGTAAACACTGAAAATATTTTTTCGATTTAATAGAAGTTAATAAATTACTAGCTGTGTTCGCGACTTAGTACGCGCTATAGTTGGTTTTTTGAAAATCCCACGGGAACCTAACATTTTTTTCCAGATAATAAACTATCTGTGTGTCAATTTTCATTCAAATCCGTTCAGACGTTTTGCGTTATTGAGTAACATTCACGTTTATAATATTACTAGTGACCTACTCCCGTCTTTGCCTGGGGTGCAATTTATTATACAAACCTTCCCTGTTTATCCCTCTTCATATAAGTGAAAACCGAATTAAAATAGGTCTAACCATTCTTGAGTTTTTCCAAGTTTACGCACAGCGATTGATTTTTATATATTAAGACTTATATATTAACTTTTAACTATTATATTAATTACCTTAAATAAATTTCAAAACGGATCATTTGAACAGAAAACAAATAATTTAAGTACTGTTCTAATCTATGACAGAACAGTTGACAAGGCGCTCAACCCCTGTTCAGTTTAACAATTACGCAGCAGGGCTCATTGTGGCGCGACCCTACCTTTACATCCATTGTGGACACCACGATACGCCACCAGCAACCAAGACCCCTACCACTGTTCAGAAAAACCCCCTTTTACGTCCAATTTTATGTTGCACTAAAAAGACGGAGAAGCTCATTGTACGGTGGTTAGAAATGTACAAATATTATTATCCAGCCCGTTTACAAATATCAATAACGTATTACCGGCCCCGAGGCAGACTTAAAAAGTTAACGATCGAGATTTTTAAATGCGTTATGACTTTATTTGGCGTTGATTTGAATCTGAGATTAAATTGTTATGTTAATTGTTTTGTTTATCTGTAGTTAAATTGTCACATGATCTCTGTTAAAGTAAATCTAAACAAATTACATAGGTTATTCAAAGGCGTCTAACAGTTCACACATAATCCAGTTATAATATTTGATATGATATTTTATTCTTGTTAATTGTTGTCATTATTATTAATTTATAATTAATATAGTTATTTATTTATTTATACTGACAACTTGTTTTACTTATATTAAAATGCAATATCTAATATTTATTATGGTTTTTATATTCATATGTAATATGTAAAAATCAAATATGACAACTCGCAGGCTCACGCGAGTTATTTGCCCACGAGTAGACTAGTATCTCGGTTTATTAGGTTATGGTCGGATGGTTAAGAAGATTAGCATAAAATAACAGCATGTTTGCTGTTGTGTTTCGGTGAGCCAGTGAAGGATGCCAGAGCTAATTTCCCTATCTCTTCCTGATCCCTTACCCTAATATGCAGCATCTATGGCGTTATTTGTATTATAGACGACGTTATCCACCTACAGTCGAGTGGACCATCAACCTGTCTGACGACCTTTACTTTTAAAAAAACACATCTCTAATTCTTTAAATAAAACGCTTATACCATTTCACCTAAACACGGCAATGTTGATCATGTTATTTTTGAGTTCATAAGAAAATTTAATATTAGTTTTAAGTTTTAGTTGGACAGAAAACGTTTAATTTGCGATTCTATCTCGTGCTAAACTTGTTGTGACGATCTTATGTTATGCAGTTATTAGAAGTTAGCGGTGCCAATTACATACATTACATACAAAAGCCTACAAAGTAGGTACACACATTATTTTACGACCGACATCCTCTTTTAGTTGTCACCGGTCACCCGTTAAACGACAAAGACGCCGTGCAAGCCTTACGAACTATCCATTCACAAAATCCACAAAAAGCTACGCAAAAAATACGAGTGGCTGCATCTACCTGAAGCCTATTATAATAACTATTTGAAAGTGCGCGTAACCTTATTATAAAAACTAGACATGGGTAATCTCGACTCTTTAAAATGTTTAGAGAAACCGACACGGATGTCAATGCGTTGCTAAAACTCTGATTTATATATATTGCATATTTTCATTCCTCTATTAAATAATACTAAGGACCCACTTGTCAAAACAAAATTAAAATATAATAAACTAGTTAGTGCCCGCGACTTCGTCCGCGTTTAACCTTCCTCGTTTAGCGCTCTTTCCAGTAGTGATAACCGCATTAAAATCCATTGCATGGTTTAAAATTGTTAATTTAACTAATATGATGGAGGATTACCGCAAAATAACTCTGACCTCGTCAAAACTTTCCTTAAATAACATTGACTTTATTTTCAAATTTATTTTTACTGCAGATTAGTTGTAAAGTTAGCATCATATAAAGTGATTAAAATAAAATTCATCAAAATTTAAAAATTGAAAATCATTTGAAATATAATAAATTGAACTATTTTTGTAAGCGAATATTTACAAACTCAAATAATGATTTTCGGACAGCGCCATTTATTGCCATGTGTTGGATAGTTCTACAAACTGTAGATTGGCAATAGCATAATTTTATTTCTTATTACCAGACAGTTTAATACAACATACTTTTTTTATATTTTGGTCAAACGAAATTTTATATAGCATAACATTGAAAGCGTTTTATCGGATTTGTTACCTTGTAACGACAACAAGTACGCTAATGTCATGAACTCTACGACCCGACAGACTTGCCCTTCGTTGTGATCTGTTCGATACACATGGACGCTTAGTTAGTTAAGCCTCTGTTTTACTACTGATTGATCCTGAACATAAAGATTGTAGCCACGTCACTAGTGAACAAGTGTCCATCCGCAGTTTGACTGTTTGGGGACCAAAGCAGACATACCTGGCTTTTTTACAACATAAACGTATTCATCTTCCAGAATATTTTTATTCCTACATTAAACCTGTAAAAACTGTATTAAAACCATCTTAACCACCATTAACCCACCTGATATTACAAGTGTTATTAACTGTGAAGAAACTATGTAGTTTTTTCTAAGAATTATATAGCTATTATACTTATTGCTTCTTCGATAAACAGTGACAGTCATTAAATAGGTTTCAAAGAGACACTGAATTGGGTTTCGGAAAAAAATAGCCACTCTGGTAAAAATTATTATTAATAAAAAAAAATAGACAGCTATTATTTACTCTATGAAGGAAGACAAAGCCTTAATCTATTGCATTGTATTTTCACTGTATACTTACCTCTTTTTAAACTAATCGTGAGAAAAATCCAAAGCTCATTTGTTATTGAAGTACCTACTGATTTTTCTATTTGAATAACCGAATCCCAAAAGAAATTATCACCAAAATAACAACAACGTAAAATAGCTTCTAACATTTTGAAGAAATATTAGCTAAATTTATCATTTGTGTGTAGCAATGCCCTGACGTCCTTAAATTATCCTTTATAGTAGACTAGACTTCTTACTTAACTTGTTGGCTAAAGATTGAAAATGTATTCTATGAACCTTGCATAACCACATTGAAATCTCATTATAACTGTTAAAGTTCTGCTAATTACAGCAACGATTTGCTTTAAATCATAGACCATAAGTAAAATTCCAGTTTTAAGTGGAAACTTAATTGCAGTTACTTAATTGCACACTTGCTGGTTCGTTTGTATCTCGTATCCATTTATTGTTAAATTTTCATTTGTCCTTAATTTTTTTTTGTTTTCAATCCAATATTTCTTCGTCCACAAGGTGGACAGACGACCTGATAGGATCGACGGTGGATCGAGGCTACTTCTGACCGGTCTTATGACCAACAGTGGGCGTCCTGCAGCTGAGATGATGATGATGATTATGATGATGATTTGTCCTATTTTTTGGGGTGACTTCACTGTTAACTCGCAGTTCACGATTCAATCCCGAACTGCGAGTTTAACAGTGAAGACAGTCCCTTTAGTCTACTTTTAGGTTGTTCAGTCACTCATATTATTGTGATTTCTAAATCAGAAATGAATGCTGCACTCTCAGATTAGGAAAATAATAATCTGAGGCTGCACTATTCAGATTTTATCTTTAATTTCAGAAGCCTATTTGGTTTTCTTTTCAATTAATCTCAACTCCTTTCATAAAGTCTGTTAATAATGTCATTTTTAACAATATTTTTATATTATATTATGTCAGGAAAAATATCTAAACGTCGACTAAAGCAAAAAGAGTTTTAGCTGACATGCAAAATTATAAAAAAAAGAGCTTTAGACGAGGCCATTTTCCCATGTGCTTAGCGCACTGACTAAAGGGTCCCGGTTTCGTTTCCTGGCAGAACCAATTTTGCAAAAGAACTTTTCAAAGTTGACTCTGGTCTAGGTGTGCAGAATTTTCCCCTGTCTGTTGTATGGTTATCATTAGGCTCTTATTTTGCATTGATCATAGGCTCTTAGGGCCATTGATGTGTTTAGTCTAAGTGATCTATATATTAAAGTCAATCATGACTTTAATATCAACAGATAAATACTAGGGAAAGCCTAGAAAAGCAGTTCTTGTGTTAACAACGCTCTATGGAGAAAATCATTCGTCTTCACGCATCAGTAAAAATGTTAAAAATATTAATCATTTTACGACAAGTCTGATTCTGAATTGTGATCATTGTAACACGCAATCGATACCGAACGTTTTCTCTAATGATTTCACTTATACTACAGTAAATACAGATCTAAAGAGACAATATCTCCGGCGTTAAAAGGCCAGCCCGAGTAGATTGGAGGCGGTGGGAGGTACGGGGAGAGAAGCTCTCCCTGCGAAATTACTACATTTGAAGGGAACAACTTTTTATGAGAATAAGCCACCGCTATGTATCTCGAATTATAAACGAATCGAGCGGTATAAGTGCATTATTTCAAGGTGATTCTGTATTAAAAATATGAGTTGTTTTAATGGACTTCATTTAAAAAAATATGCGCGTGTACGCATGTCAGAAGTGAAACTTCTTTGGCTAGTGACCCGCTCCCGGCTTCGACCGGGGTGCGATATTTTTTAAAACATTCCCTGGTTTTAACTCTTTTCATAAGTGAAAACCGAATTCATACATATATAAGAGCCGCTCCCGGTTGCACTCAGGAAAAAATTAGGATTTATTATATATATATATATGAAAATTCCATGAAATATTATCTAACTGATGATGAAAACCGCATCAAAATCCATTGCGTGATCTAACAATAGTTAGCGGCCATACACAGACGCGGGAAGCAACTTCAAATTATACTATGTAAAGAAAATATAAGTAGGCGCTAGATATCAGAGAGATAGAGAGAGTGAGAGACAACAATAGTATTTATTTACTTTTGCATAAATGTCACACCAAATTCAACCTTAAAATCTCACATCGCGCGCAAAGAAGTTTCACTTCCAAAATATTAATACTCGTACCAGACCTTATGTAATCTTTCCACATGAGTATTTATAACTTCGAGTAACCTTGACATATTTTATCAAAATATCGACGCAAGCAACTATCTTTTCCACTCAATTATGACAAATTATGTAACCTTTAGTAAGTTGAGTCAATTAGTTATTCCCTACTCATACTTTGGGGACACTACGAAGTTTTCAAATAACTTGAAACTTTTGTAGTGACAACCCTAGCATCGGAGATGTTAGACGTGATTCGGGAGGAGTCGGCTGCGGTGGGTCTCAGTCAATAAGGTGCATTGGCCGCCCTTAGTCGCTTCTTGAAGTGATTGAAGTAGCATGGACTAGGGTTGACCTCTGACAAAATTCTCCATCGAATGCTTCACACTAATAATATGAATTTTTTCCACTTGCAAATTATTCATGAATGCAAAAAAAAAAAAACTATGAAATATTTAAAACTTTATGATTAAATGAATCATACTACTAATATTATAAATGTTAAAGTTTGTGAGGATGGATTGGTGGATGTATGGATGGATGTTTGTTACTCTTTTAGGTGAAATTTTGTGAAATTCGGCACACACAGTTTATTTACCTGGATTAAAAAGTATGGGATACTTTTTATCTTTGAAAATGTTAAGGTCCCGAGGTATCGTTACTTACACAAACCTTCATCGTTTATCACTCTTCGATTAGAGAAAACCGTATTAAAATCCCTAGGGTGGTTTCGAAATGGTTTGCGGAGAAACACACAGAAACGGTCAGCGACTTTTTGCATAATAAAAAAATTATAGATTGAACAAATATATATACTTACTTACATTTTTTTTTAAATTACTCAAGATATTGCTAATTAAATTCTTACATAAATATTCTTACATAAAGGACATTCATTCAGATAGCAACAGGTTAATTTTTGTCAATCGTATGTAACCGAATGATAGTGAGACATTACGTAATGTGAGCATGAGGTATATTGTATCCCTGTGGGCGGCGGGAACGGAATGCCGGAGGAAAGCCGGCGGCCTTGACACTACAATATTAGGTGCGCTTACCTAAACAATTACAGAGTAGAATCACTACAACAGGTGAGAATCAAGATGACGCAGTATCTTCCAGTGCCGGTCGGTGATTCGTTGTGCTCTGTGACCGATAATGATGGGGTATTAGTGTAAACTTGTATAGAGTTACTGAGCCCAGTGTGCACGCCCTGGCGCTTCTAATAGCTACATGGCAATTAAGATGCGTCCGTCGCGCGTATATATCTACAAAACGGCGATAATCATCATTTCACGGCAATTATAGCGATACTTTTTTTATATAATTAACACATTACTGTGGTGTTTTTTTTTTTTAATATTGAGATTTTTATATTAAGTTCATCAGACAGGCAGACGATACACTGCAGACCATAGATAGGATAGCGGATTATAGGAATAAAGCAAAGAGCTCTGGCACCCCTTACTCACTTACCGAAACATAACAGCACACATGCTGTTATTAGACGGTGGTTTCTGAGATATGCCACCCAAACTAATGGATTACAGACATTGTTATCATCTAGTGTTTAAATATGTGTTAGATAATAAATAAATAAATAAATAAATAAAAAAATAGTGCGAAACGCAGTATGAAAACACAGATGGAGAGAATGGGAGCTCAAACAACACTTAGTAGGGAATACAGATTCAGCACAAAAAAAGTAAATAATTTTTACAGCTGTTGCACGCGACTTCGTCCGCGTAACTTTATAAAATATAGCCTGTTACTCGCTGATAATACTCGTATAGCTTCCCAGAATTTTTCAAATCGGTAAAGTAGTTTCGGAGCCTATTCAATGCAAACAAACAAACAATCAAATCTCTCCTCTTTATGACATTAGTATAGATTACAGAACTTAATCATTGGGAGTTGTCAACATTTCAACTTGAATTTCAACTTTTTTGAAATTTCAAAATTCAACATTTTTGGCAAAATGGCAAAAATATGGTTGTCTACATTCTAGGTAATTAATGTGGTCGGTTTGCTTATAGACTTCGTGCAAACGATTTAGAAGCCGATTCAATTAGTAAAATTTATCTTATGTAGGTATCGTAAGATTTTAAAGATGGAGTAAAATTTTAAAAAATCCTGTGGTAAAAACACGCTATTAAAATGATCCACGTGAATGTATTCGCGCGAACAATATTTTAAAACAAAATGTCACACGCTTTCCACGGGTATTCTCCCCAAAAACCCCTCTCGTCTGGGTGTCGGGGAGGCTTTAACGGGACCGAGAGGGGGTTACCCACTCCCTGCAACTGGCGGGGTGTCATTGTGGACTGTGGTGTCGTAACTTCGCGAACTTTTTAATTTACAATTAGGTAGCTTCCCATTTCTCTGCCCTATTTAGCTCTCGTTTTTCCGGTAACCGCCGCAGTGGCCGTAATTAAAATTTATTTTATCACGTTACTTTACGCGTATTAAAAGTCTTTCGCAGATATTTCTAACAGCGCTGCGAAGTTGCTCAACTTTTGGCACGCGCCGTCTCGCTGCTAATTTGTATTCAGTAATCACCCAAGTGATAGTTTTCATTAATAATATGTTAACATCAAAAACTCGAAGAAACACGTGCTGTTGTGGCTGACATTTCACGATGATTTTTCACAAGTTAATATTTTGCTAGAGGGGTGGCTACTACCAAAAGATTATGGTCTGCAAAATGACTGCAAAACGAAATGCGCTAAATAACACTATAATCAATATTATATTATTGTGAATAATGTAATTATAATTATCAACAATAATACAACTAGGTACCTCTTAGTTCTCTTTGTATTGTATCATTGTTTTAACAAACATTCTAAAAACCTCCAGAATTCTCGCAAAATTGTGATGAAAGTTCGTAATTTTTTTTATGAATAGTCATTTTAAGGTTAAGTTAAATACCTTTAAATGAGTTGCATCACACAAGAATCTAAGGCGATAGCTACATAAGGCAGCTTTTTTAAATAAACATGTCATTTGATTTCATTATAAAAACAAATTTGCAATCTATGTCGTCTCACTGATAGGATTAATGTAAAATAATATTTTTTTGACAGACAGACAGCTTGGCGGTCTACTGTGCTGCAACGCCCACAGTGCTGCAGTGCGCTGCCTGCCTACTGTAGGATTAAAGATAAGATGCGACAGGTCGCTAGCACATATGCTGTTATTTCACGGTGGTCTTCTGTAAGAGGGTGGTTACTGCGGCCAGATGGGCTGCGACAGTTCAAGTACAAGTGTGAATTGAATTGAGTCGATTCTTTTTTGAGTGGCTTAGTGACAGCAAAAGTTTCAAAGTGACATTGCAAAAGGGCCGCAAGTAACTTGTTTGCAGTAAATTAGATTCACCGGTCCCTACCAGCGGGGGTTGACATTCATAGAGAGTATTGTCACAATACTAATTATTTGTTTTATGTGCGACCGTTTTGTTACTTTCCATGAAACAGATGAGCTGAACAAAACACAAAAAAGGTTTCAAAGAATGCAGAGAAGAAATGAATTGTATTCCAAAATTGTTTAATAATATTTAAAGTGTGGCGTCACTCATTTAACCGACAATTGTGTTAGCGTCTGTTGACTTATCTTTGGCAGACAGCATACAATTATTTCATATTATATAGTTGATGCCCTATATAGCCTATATATATATAGCCTATATAGTGGAATTTTTAGCCTATCTATATATAAAATTATATTCCAATTATTGGTGAAAGATTTTTTAAATCGGATGAGTGATTTCGAAGATTATCTCCTACAATGTAGGAGATAATCTTGTTTGTCTGTTTGTATGTAGGACCTATATACAAACGGTCAAACATACAAACTTTACTCGTACCTCTTTATTGGTCTATTCACACTCCCGCAATGAATGAATAGTCTTTATCTTTTAAATATTTGATTATAATTATAATGACGATAATTAAAATTCATCATGTATCACATCCTATGTGTTTTTCAAATGTTTTTGCGTATAAGTATAGGTATGTTATGTTGTTATAATAATGAATCCAGGTACTAAAATTCTCTTCTTTCAGATCGAAAATAGAACAAGAGGGCGATCACTCCTTGTCTATTCATGTCCCAATGAAACTATTTTAGTGCCTTCTGAACGAACGTTTCCAATCGGTAGCTAAGGAATTTGTTTTATTAGATTCTTTATTCAAAATAATACTATAAACTTTACTGAATGTATTGAAAAAAATATCAAAATAATTGTATACTAAAACCCATGATATACGACACTATCTCACGATAACTGACGTGAGTCTAGACTGAGAACTTTTGACAATTATCGAACATTATATTTTACATATAGGAGGTAAAGCAAGTGAATTTAGCCAAAGGTATAGCAAATAAATCTATATAGGTACGAACTATGTATCTATGTAGACGACACGTTTGGTCTAGTGGCTAGTTACCCTAGCTGTTAACCAAACGGTCGCGGGTTCGAATCCCGCTAGGGTCAAATGTTTATGTATTAACATTTTACCTTTGTACCTGAGTCATGGATGTTTTGTATGCATGTATGCATTTACAAAAAAAAAGTAATCTATGTAGTATATCAACTGTCTAGTATCCATAATACAAGCATCAGTTGCTTAGTGTGGAACTAGATGGTGCTGTGTGGAATGTGTGAAGGTATTTATTATTATTTATTATTATTATTAACTTAGAAGAAGCCTATTTTTTGTACTTTTATCTTACAAAAGGCACGTCAGCCCCATCATCCTTTGAGCTAAGTAATTACATCTAAATTACTAGCCGTTTCTTGCGACTTCGTCCGCGTAACTTTACAAAATGTAACCTATGTTACTCGCTGATAATGTAGCTTTCTATATGTGAAAGAATATCTTTAAAAATCGGTCCAGTAGTTTTTGAGTTTATTCATTACAAACAAAAATACAAATCTTTTCTCTTTATAATATTAGCACCTAGTTAATGTTTAATGACTTATACACGTATAAGTCATATACCGAAGGAGCCTATGTAAAAGTAAAAATTTCATTATAATGAAAATATCAAAGTTAGATATCAAACTAAATATTTCAAAATTTTAAATGTTTACGAATTATTAAAATATAGATGAGCAAATTGTTCAGCAATCGATATGATTACGTGCGCAAGCGCAGGCCAACTACCAGTTTACCGTTAGGGCGGCCCTTTGCCTTTGTTGAGAATCAAGCAAAAAAAGATGTTTCCACCAAGACCCCTAAAACTCGACGAAAACAAAAAACGGAGTACCACAAATTATAGAATAGATAGGAATGTTGCACCCGTAACCTTTTTAATATAATTTCGAGATTATAGCCTAGTCGTCACGCATTTGTCTGTATAATATTTTTTAAAGAAACCAAATGCTCATTCCATTTTAAATCTATTAAAACTTATTTCCAAGTCTCGATTAAAATGCCCATTTCTTTGACTTTATTTGTTTAATTTCAACTACTTTATTGGAGAAATAGCGAATTACGAAGATATGAAAGTCATAAAGAGATTACAAAAGAAGATAAGATTGACAAGAAAAAAGAAAAACAAGTTTCAGCTGTTAGTGAAATAAAACGTAGTTGTTAAATGTTTATTTGAGTTTATCCGCTTACAGTTTTTCTAAATTACACAGCAGATTTTGATATTAGATTTTTTTCTGAACATCTAGTAGGTATATTAAAATTAAATAGTAATAATGATCGGGGTACAAAAATTTTGCTTTTTTGAGTCAAAATAGCACTATTTTAAGGCGCTTAAATGATAAGGCCTAAGGCGCTTAATGATTAAAATTATTCAATTTGGACATTCAATAAAAATTTAAACTACCTTTTAATTAATCATTCTTTTGCAATTCTGGGACTAGCTAATACCTATAATTGTGATGCGAATTCATAGAGAACTTATTTAAAAATGTAGCTTGCGTTTAATCTAATGATTACGAGTACTAGTAATAAATAAGAGGAAAATAAATTTCCAGACGTGGGAAGAGACGTCACGTGAATAAGAAGTACGTTCGGTGAGACCATTACGCGGGTGGAATAAGAGTGTTTTACAGAGAGAACTTCTAATTTGGTAATAAAAAATCTTTACCTGCCGCTAAATAGCGGAAAGGTCCTTTGACACGTGCGAGGAATGTCTGCTCTACGCAGCTTGCATCGCCCGCCAATCCCAACAAACTTTTTATATGTATTCATTCAAAAAACCAATACGTACGAGTATCTTTTGAACTAAACAAAACACATGTTTCTAGAACGCAAATGATGAACTGTTTCTTGTTAATTTTAAAAGATATTACGCCGTATACAATGACTTATTATGCTCCGTTATATCATACTAGCTGATGCCCGCGACTTTGTCCGCGTTGAAAAAGAAAATATATGAGTAATAACGCCTGACATCGTTATCGCTGTGATGAAGCGGACCTTTTTTATGTTAACCTCAACAGACAGGCTGACGGTCCACTTAATGGTAGGTGGCTACCGTCACCTATAACACAAGCAACGAAACTGGTGCTGCAAGTGCGCTGCCGACCATAGTAGGATTAAGAATAGAGATTAGGATTAAGGATAGGGATAAGAAAATGGGTTCTGGCATACCTTACTTACTCACCGAAACACAACAACTCGTATATGCTATTATTTCACAGTGATCTACTGTGTGTTGGATTGGACGCCAGGAGTAGTTGCAGTAGTCATAGCGTGGCGGATGCTCCTGCCTCCTACCCACACCACCAATGGTCATAACTCATATGTATACATAAATCCTTTAGCATACCGCGAAATAGGCACATAATTTTTCTTTTCTTTTTTTGCTTACGATTCACGAAATACCTATGTTAATTTCTTCACTTACATTAAGCACTTACTTATTAGGTTCATTACACTTAGGGCCTCTTTCACCATCTCTGAGTAAAGTATCAAGTAGGCTAACCGCCATTTAAAGTCACCGGTCACCGGGAATGATGGAGCTGATATACCTTTGTTTAATCGGTAAAAGTCACAAACATTAAAAAGAAAATAATAACAATATTCGCCTATCGAAGGATGCAGTAAACCGAGTGCATAATTTAATAAAATATAAAATTATTTCTAAAAGTAACTAATCAACACTTTACTTGTAGTTGGTGAAAGAGGCCCATACACTTTCTTCGATTCATTAATATGTATAAAACTAATTAAGATGAAAAATTAAATTGTCTATATCCACATGAGACCATTATACTGAATTCCAGTATCGTTTCATTTAACTGTTGAAATTGCAAAGAAAAATAACTCAGAGAGTAGATAGTACTGAACGATGAAATGAGTTGCCCTTGTCTGTAAGGGTGTGAGGCGTTCGAGATTGTTCTCTGGTACAATTCGTTAACAATAAGCGGGTGTTATATTATCCCTGTAACTAATTATATTAACAGAACCGATTCACTCATCCTTTTTAACGCCCGACGCAAAAACAGAGTGTGTGTCTGTGTGTGTCGGTGGCATCGTAGCTTCCAAACGGAAGGACCGATTTTGATCCAGTTTTGTTTCTTTAAAAGCTAACGTGATCGGAATTTTCTTAGCTATAATTTATGAAGGATCTGTTCAGGAGTTGCGTCTCTTGACTTGATTATCATTGATCCTTGTTATCATGTCTAGTAAGTTTACTTTCATATGCAGTTATTTGTTTATTGTTCTTTTTTAAATTATTTTAAATTAATATCAGCTACATCAACGCTACAGCTTGTGTCATGTTGTTCCAACCCAAGACGCCCAGTTGGATGGGACTCTCCCGCTTGCCATAAATCTTAGTACCCTCGACCGCCACCCGGATTCTCGCCGAAAACATCTATAAATACCTACCCTCGCCTACCTACATACATATTTCAAATATTAACGGGGAGGATCAGTGCCAAAATGACATTCGAATTAGATTAGATATACTGTTTATTGTTTAACTATTCTTATAAATGTCAATATAAAATTATAATATAACTATCACTTTTTAATATTTTTGCTATACCCATCATGTGAACTCTATATGTCATCTTCTTTACATAATAATAGCAAACTTTACATAGTATTAGTTTTCTTATCCTTTAAATAATTCACGTATCTTAAATTTAAGTATAAATAATGTTTTGTTTAGACTTTTTCTGGTTTTTACAGAACATTTAATTTAACTACTTGTGCACATAAAGATTTGTATGAATATTAGAATAAATTTAGATCAATACAGTCAAATATAAATTATATAGATCACTCTTTAGCATTCCTTTGAGATAGTTAAGAAAAGACATGTAAAGCAGAAAAGGAATAAAAGCGAGGAGACGGAAATGTTCTTGAATCCCAGTCAGGTGATTTCAATCGGCACGTGGCCGCAAAAGAACCTTTATAGAATAGGTACCTAGTAGGTATATATTTATTCTATGTCAGTATTGACACTTCAAAGACCTTGGATCACTAATTAACTAAAAATGTAAAAGAACACTAAGTGTTGTTTATAATAAACATTACTTGAAGATGGCCGACTCAGGTGTTTTACTCGGCCGTCGATTCGTATTGTCCAGCCTTGATCCTATTCCGCGACGGTCGCGCTGACACGGTTACCGCGAACTCACAAGCAATGACTCAATCGAACGTACGTCCGTCCGTACCTAGTCTCCACATACGTGACGAAAACGCCATCCTTCATACACAAAAGCGTGTTTATAAACTTATTAAATAACTAAATGTGAGTACTTACGTATTGTTACACACCCATTTAATTGGGTCTCTCATCCAAAACATCCAAAATTGCAAACATCTTCACAAACAGAACTCTTCTACACTAAATATTGTTAAGAGAAAATATTTGTATTTTTGTTTGTAATGAATAAACTCAAAAAATTCTGGACTAATTTTAAAAATGATTTCGCCTATAGAAAGCTACAATATCAGCAAATAAAATAGGCTATATTACGGCTATATTTTATAAAGTTACGCGGATTTTCCGAGCGTGGGAACTAATTAAGTATTTGGGAGAATTTGTTGTCTCAACTTACTACATATAATGCGAATAACCTTCTCTACTCGCAAAAATATACGCCAGCAATTCCAATATTTTAGAAAAGATGGTAACTATTGACATCCCAATTTTAAATGTACATTATAGCTAGGACTAGGCTTTTAGTCAGTAAATACAAGAATTCAACCCGAAAATTTTAACATTTTCCGTGATAATTTATCTAGAATTTTAACATTTTGCGGGAACATTTATCTAGAATAAATTTCAGTTTTTTTGTTTAGATGCAAACCTTCATATTATATGTCAGAAAAGTATGGAATTGGTAAGCTGCTCACGTTGGAAAGTGGCCTCTTAATATAATATAACGAAATAAGGATTTTTTTAAAAACGCTATCACTTGTCACATATATTAAAGATTATTACTCCATAAATTGAGTAAAGCGAAAAAGTATTGCGTCAAAACCATTACACGATGATGGAAATTTACATAAAACGGAGTGCGGACGTCACCGCACACGTAGGTCTAGGTATACTTGCGTTGCATCAGGATATCTTTTATAACTAGGAAATTTACCGAGTATGATGATATATTGTTCTCTATGTAAATTTAATTGCTAATCTTATTATATTTTGCTATTAGTACCTACTGACTTTTCAAAATATTTTTATCGTAAGCCTGCTCAGCAGGCAGGCTGACGGTGCCCTTGATGGTAGGTGGTTGTGGTTACAAGTGTACTGCCAATATTAATACGATAAGGAAGGTATGGGAAAACTATTTGAAAAAAAATATTGTACATAAGGCGTATGTGTTTATTTTTAAAATTTAAAAAAAACCAAGAAAAACTGTTTTATTGCACAATATTACACAATAAATTATAATTAATTGCACAAAAAAAAACAATATTACACTATGAAATAACATGTATTTGATAATATTACATCGCATAATATTATGTGATACAAACGTTAAAATAGCTAATACGCATTATTTCATGAAATAAGTATGGCTTTTGAAACCATCATTGACGCGTTTCATATCAGTATCGATAAGAATAATTAAAATAAACCGATAACATAACAATCAATAACGAGAATTAATACACTTGTACCAGAAAAAGCAAGTTACTTTTTTAACATAAACGTGTTTTTTATCACTAAAATTACTGTAAAAATTTCATTTGCATTACTTCTAAATGTAATGCATATTAGCTAGTGCGTGAGACTTCATCCGCGTTGAAAAAGGAAAAATATAACACCCGACATCTTTATCGCTGTGAATACAGTGGCGCCGCCACTGTTGATGACACTGTGGCGCCGAATTTTTTTATATTTTTAGACAATCCCTCGAGAACCTAACAAATTTTTTTTTTCAGGATAAAATGTATCCAATATTTTAATCCAGATAATAAACGATCTATGTGCCAAACTTCATAAAAATCCATTCAGTTGTTTTTGCTTTATTGAGGAACAAGCATGTCAGACATACAAATTTTCGCATTTATAATATTAAATAATAGAATATACCCATACAATACCTAACTAAAAGGAGCAATCTATCTCGCGGAAATAACCGCTCATTTAATATACAATATACTCGTACAACTGCGAAATAACAGCATGTGTGTTACAATTTTGATAATTTAATGTAATTACAATTTTTTAAAGTATTTATCGTCAGACAGGCTGACGGTCTATAAGATGTTAGTAGGCTAACTGATGTAACACAACAGTTTCTCTAAGGGGGTGGTTGCTGCCGCCAGACTGACTGGCCAGAGTGGCAGGATACACTAGCCAAGCACATAAATAATTTAATACTTAATGTGAGTCCTCATTATTAGTTAGAAAGATATATCTAAACTATATATATATACACGTATGTGACGCGTTCGGAATAGCAAATACGTTTGCCGAAAAACCACAATTTGTGTAATGTTACCTGCATGACGTTTCGAGGTATTTTATGTTTAAGTCAATCTTATCTGGAAACGCAGTTACTTGCTCATAGTTGTCGGATACGATTCCCACGAGTGATTCATTGATGACATCAACAGGAACGAAGTCGCAGGTCGCAGGTAACGTCACGATCTCACATCATTCACGACTGCCAAGGAAAAGTATTTCGCAGAGAATTATACGAGTATATAAAAATATTAACTAATAAAATACAATATTCAAATGAAATGGAACACTAATATCCAAGAACTATTTTTCAAAAAAATTGTAGCTTGTATATTTACGGACAGATATTTATGTTGAAGACTGTCGTCACCAATAAACACTAGAAAAAAAAAACCAGGGAAATTCATATGCGTTGTCCACGTTATTTGATGACAAAACATAAGGGGTCACCAGTCGGCTGCTCAGTATGCCATCCCACTATTTAATACTTAATAATATTATAATAATTTATAAATAATGACGGAAAGGACGATAATTAGCATATAAAGCAATTATTACAAATTTCGTCTTCGTAACTTTATAAAATATAGCCTACTAGCTGGTGCCCGCGACTTCGTCCGTGTTGAACGATGAAAGGTACCCTATGTCATTTCTGGTGTCCCAGACAACGTGTATGCAAAATTTCATGGTGATCGATTCAGTAGTTTTTGCGTGAAAGAGTTACAAACATCCATATGTACATCCATACATCCAAACATACTTTCGCATTTATAATATTAGTACGGATGTTACTCGCTGATAAATGTAGCTTTCTATAGGTGATAGAATTTTTAAAATCGGCCCAGTAGTTATTGAGTTTATTCATTACAAACAAAAATACAAATTCATTACAATCTTCTATCTTTATAATATTGCTCGCAGTATAGATTTTTTGAGTTTATTGGTTTGCTTTTGGAAACAATAAACAATGTTCTAATAATATGCGCATTCATATAACATTATTATCGTCGTGTCCTTGACTAATTCCACCAATCGCTTGAGGCTTGTTAATTTTAACACTTTCTTGTTCTATACTATATTATTCCAGAGTGTGGGCTAATATATTATGTATCTTATGTTTGCTACACTAAACAATGATAATGTACAAACTAGGTCAAGGAACAATAGTGAATCCATAATTTATAAATCGAATATTTTAACGTCAACAATCATAAAGGTGAGTGGCGGAATCGACCCACTTTCTTTATCACTATCAGTTGCGCGTACGCAAGAGGCAAGACCGGAAGTGACCTCGCCGGCGCACACGCGTCGCCATTACACCGGAAACGGGATGCACTCTCGCGGGTCATGGACCCCGAAAGTGATTATGTAAAGGTGTCATTTTATTTGTGTTTGTCTTGAGGGCCAGTATAACTTTGTACAAAATAAGTGTTATCTAGCTACTTAGGGATTATTTTGAAAATTACCGTTTAAGGAACACAAAGGTGAGAGTCGATTTCATGACCGTTTTGTGATATTAAACTGTGTATTAGTATTTCTTTCTTTCTACGAATATCATAATTGTGAAAGTTTGTGAGGATGGATGGATGTTTGTTGTTACTCTTTCATGCAAAAAATACCGCAAATTTTCCTGGATTATTAATAAGATACTGAAAAAGGAAAGTCTAAAATTTAAAAAAAAAAAAGAATGTTAGGCCTTATATCGGGTGTTATATTAAAGAATGTCTCCTTAAAGTTATTAAAGTACATTTCAGGAGGAGGAACTGTTAAGCACTGTCGATAATAGTCGATATCACCAGATGGGCTGCATACTTTATGATTGCAGGACAATGTGTACAAAGTGACAAAATCATTTGGGCAGCTTGTCTGGCGGCAGTAACCATGCCCTTACCATAAGACCACCGTAAAATAACAACATAATATGTGCTGTTTTTCGGGGAGTGAGTAAGGGATGCCAAAGCCCATTACCCCATCCCTTCCTTATTTTTTATCCCTTATTCTTAATCTTTCTATATTCGGCAGTGCACTTGCAGCACCTATGGCGTTGCTTATGTTATAGGCGACGGTAGCCACCTACCATCAAGTCTGTCTGTCGACCTTAATATAAGAAAAAATATTGAAAAATTATAAATTGTGTCAAACTTATAAAAACATACCCACGAAATGTGGTGTTGTTTTATCAATCAAACGTTTAGTCTTTATGTGATTATCGTAAATCGAATATAAAGAGTTGACCCAGAATTGCTTACAATTGCGGTTGCCGTGCGTCCCATTTTGTAAATTATATCTAACTCGATTTTATTGAATTATTCAAGATGGCTCGAGATGAACAGCTGACTGAATGCATAATTTATTCAATAGACACTGGTACACAATGAAAATCCACAATAATTTTCGTAATAATGAAACATCTTAATAACAGATGGTTGATTTCTGGCTATAGTGTGAAGTCTCTCAATTTTCGGCCGCTTGCAATACCATTATTATTTTTTTAACAAAAATATCCAACATGTAGTAAAATAGTCGAATGCGTAATGCGTAGGTACATTGTTGTAGGACGAACAGTTTAATTAAATTAATTTAAAAATTAAAATTCATTTATTTTCAGGCAACTGGCCATATTTTACCATTTTTATATAGACAGTTCCTAATTAAATAATTTTACATATATATACTAACAGTAATAAGATACAAGATAAAGAAAAGAAAAAATAATAAAAATAATAAGTAAATGCCTAAAAACTATCACCAACATGTCTATTACAACAATGTCGGATATATAAACAATCTAGCCTCGCAGCGATCATTGATATAACTTTGTTAGAGCTGTCCCGCACCCGCCTAACAAAAACATCCCCGAAGCACTACAGAAGCGGGGTAGCCCTTAACAGCGCCCTAGATGCGTTGTTAAATTGGATACGAAGGTCGCTGTAACATTTTTGTGTGTAATTTGCCCACAGAGCACAAGTATACATTAACGAAACATATTTATGCTAGTTTGTGATGGAACGGCAAGTAGCCTATGATGAGAAAAGTTAATGCCTATATACTAGTTAACTGTTGCAAGCAACGTCGTCCGCGCATCTTTATAAAAGCCCATGTTACTCGTTTATAATGTAGCTTTCAATAGTTGAAAGAATATTCAAAATCGGTCCAGTAGTTTTTGAGTTTATTCATTACAAAAAAAAAATACAAATTCTTCTCTCTTTATAATATTCTCTCTTCAATCGTAGACTCTTGACGGAGCGGTCGTGGTTATGAAAAGTCTGAATCTGACAAGTTGATCTCCGCGAATCTTCTCCATCTCTCTCTATCTGTGGCACTATAGAGAGTACACTTTATAATATTAGTATATATATAATTGTTATAAAATCCATCCATCAGATATGGATAAACATCAGAATGCCTATCTCTTTTTCAAGACATGTAAACAGAAATAATACATAAATGTGAAGGCCGTCTGCAGGATCTGCAGGTGCGATTGACGTAAAATAAAAAAATCAAAAATCAAAAACATTTACATAGAACTTTAAATAATAAATTATCGTTATCATTGCTAATCGATGGTAATTATCGGTCGATGCTAATCAATAGGTATATAAGTTTTATAACTGTAGCCTTAAATGAACAAACAACGATTTGACGGTCACATGAAGAAATAATACTCAGGCTAATATGCAAAGTTAAAAAAAATCACTAAAATATGCTGAAAACGTATTTTGATATTCACCAACAATTATATTTCTAATAAATTCTATGTTACTGAGGTCAATCTTGTCTATTTATTTGTGTGTGTTTGTGCACCTTAATCTCTGAAACGGCTTAACCGATTTGAATGCGGTTTTTAACTGATGTATTGATGATTACATCAATTAAACTACAGGATAAACAAGTTCATACCCAAAAAAACAAGGGGCTCCGGGTTCGATTCTCGGCGTGGTCAACTTTCGAAATGAACTTTTCAAAGTTGGCTCCGAAAAGTAGTGGCAGGGCACATTTGCGTTTCGCAGTCATTTGGGCAGCCCGTCTGGCGGCAGTAATCACCCCCTTACAGAAGACCACCGTGAAATAACAGCATAATATGTGCTGTTGTGTTTCGGTGAGTGAGTATAAGGTATGCCAGAGCCCGTTACCCCATCCCTTCCTTATCCCTTATCCTTAATCCTTCTATAGTCGGCAGAGCAATTGCAGAACCTGTGGTGTTGCTTGATTTATAGGTGACGGGACCCCTGACATTCCACGTTATGAAATTAACTGCGTGTATTAGTTTAGAGCAAATTTATTGAATCAATTGAATAGTGATGCTGGTGTGATTTGATATTAGAATAGAAGCGGCATAATTCAGTTAGTAGTCATATGTAGGTGGCGGAGGGCGACGACCGGCGCCGCGCCGCCGCGTCCGCGACCCTATTACGTTACGACGCTTCTTGTTTGCCATTCGGGCCCACGGCGCGTAACCTCCTTGCCCATTCATTCCTGTCCATGATCCCTAACTACTTGCTCCAAATAAGCCTAATACTAATAAGCTAATACATTATGCTGCCCTTAATAATGATTTTTTGTGTTTATATGGGTACCTACTATTACTTAAAACGTAGAAGGCACTCCTCATATTCATTATTCTTACATATTATAAAACCGTGTCCACCGTGTCTGACTGTTTGTCTGTATGTATGTATATGTATGTATGTAAAAGAGAAACAATCTCAAACGGATTAGGCAGCGATGGTTGAGTGTACAAGTAAGTATCCAAACATTATTAGGCAGTTAATCGCTAGACCACCATCTAAATGGTCACCCGACTTACAATGTCGTAGTTTCACAACGTGTGAACTACGACACATTCCCAAAATTGTAAAATAGTCTTCATATTACACAGATTTTCAAGGTAAAATTCGTTATTTACCTTTTTTAGACCGAAATCCACATAAAAATATACATACGAAAAATGCACATATGCGCTCTTATGGACTTAATTACACGACTCGGAGACAACATTCACGTGTGGGAAGATATTGAACTCGTCTTACCAAAGGAGACTTTATTTTAGTTCTGTTTGTCTCAATCTGTACAGTATTGCTGTCTGGCAACCTGTTCTGCGAGTATCACAAACATTCACGTCTTTCGCCAAGGTGACGATTTTGAATGAAAGATCTGCCAAACACAGATATCTAATTATAAACGGTATGTTGCAAAAAATTGTGGCTCATTTCTTTAACCGTCTAAATTGAGATGTGACGGTTTAACAAAGTTTTTATAATGTCATGAAGCGTTTACGCGACTTGACGGAGTTATATCAAATCGAGACAGACAGGTAAATATTTAGTGCAATGAGCGTATACTTGAACATTTGCCAACAATTGTTGGACTTCGATCGACTGAAAGACCTCAGTTTTACGAATTTATTACACGATTCAACTTAAATGTGCCCGTCGGCTGTCACCAATGCTAACGCTCTTTTTAATTAATTTAATGACAATTAACATGCAAGACATATAAGAGAAAATTCTATCAACTAATAAAAAAAACCAACTCAGTTAATGCTTAATACGACGCAATGAGAGATACGAATTGTTTTAAATTAGTAGGTTAACAACAATCGAATAATTAGAGATGCGAAGGACAAGAATCAAGAAAGCGGTAATCGGCCAATCGAAATGTCGATCATGTCAAAGACATGTAGAATGAATAGTAGAAACAGATGTGATGCTGAAGCCAGACAAACTTCCTTTCTTATGTTAAGGTCGTAAGACAGTCCACTAGATGGTAGGTGGCCACCGTCGCCTATAACAAAAGCAACTCCATTGGTGCTGCATATGCACTACCGATCTTACATAGTAGGATTAAGTAAGGGATACGGATATGGACTCTGGCATCCCTTACTCTATCACCAAAACACAACAGCACACATGCTGTTATTTCAGTGTGATCCTCAGCAAAGGTTTTTTTCAGTGAGGAAAACCGCATCAAAATCCGTTGTATGGTTTAGGAGGATTTAGCGGCCGTACAGATAGACAGACGTTAAGCGACAAAGATTCGTAACAATTTTAATGGAGATTCTTATTTCACAAAACAAATCCGGTCTCTTTACTTAAGCTATCTAATTAAGTAAACATTTCATATGTATAACATAAATCATATGTTGTCACGGAACATGTTTTTTCTAGATAAACATTATTATTTCTACGGCTGCAGCTGAGACAAGAACTCTAAGAAAGTAGACTTTCACTACAAATAGATGTCTACTCCTTACTGCATAACACCTCATTTGATTGCAAGGGCCATTTTATTGCACTTTTAAGTGTTATGGTCTTTGCAATATACTATTATTTTTCAATAGTTTAGAATAAAGTAAACTATTGTTAGTATTATTTATTTAAAAATTAATTGTATTATATGATCTAGTAAACAAATGTATCAAATGTATTTAAAACATTTACAGTTTTGATAATAAAGTTGAAAATCTAATATAAAAATTTTACAGTCATGTACCTAATGCCTATGACGACAGTGACGAAATGCGGCTTACTTGAAGATAATCAATAAACGACATCATCGTTTTAAGATAGAAGGGCGTATTAATTAAGATCAATAAAATAGACAACTGTTCGTCCATCGTTTAAACTATCCAGTATTGTATATGTGAAGTAAAATTAGATTAGCTGTGTACTGTAAACCAAATAAAATGCTTAAATTATTAGTAATTTAAGAATTTTATTTGATTTACAGTACAGAGCTAATCTAATTTTACCAGAAATTCAGATACAGTTAATTCAGATTAATTTTACAGTTCTAGTCAGATAGAACCTTTAGGTACCTATTGTGTTTATGTTAAGATCGACAGATAGGCTGATGGCACACTTGATAAAAAAAATGGTGGCTATCATACAAGCAACGCCACAGGTATGGATGCTAATATTTGGTAATTAGACATCTTTGTACTTTAGACATCTCACAGATAATACAATAATACTATAATAATTATAATAGTATGTGTAAATTCATTTTATTTTATTTTATTTATTTCCATACCTAACACATTACCAGGTTATGTAGAAACTAACGTGCCACATGCAGATGAGATGAGATTCTCTTTTGATGTGAGAGGGATGCGCAACTACCTGAAATACCGAGCTTTTCTTTTTTAATTATTCAGATATATTTCTTGAACTTTACAGTGAAGGAAACATTTTTACAAATGCAAATGACATTCAAGGCTGGTGACACTTTGTGCCAAGAAAATAAAGGTCGGAGATAGAACTTAGTTGACTTTTCTTGACCTAAATGCATTCAGCGTTCAAATACTCGAGTACCTGAATAAAAAATGATTTATCATCGACTTTATGCTCTTTTGTCGCAGTACGTTTTAATACGCAAACTAATGAATAATTATTGTGGTGTTTACGTGTAAGGATGTACGTAATAATGTTGGTGCACAAAGGTCAATGGCGCAAAAAATCCAACACCACGTAGAGACAATTCCACATCACTTAGGTTTATTATATTGTTGTCATGTTTTACAATACCCATATTTCAATGTCAAAAGCAATGATAGTCCAGTTTGCCGAATGCTCTGCTGCCTAAATGGTAGACGCAAATTCGAATCATAGTCTTGCTTGAACTTACTAGTTCTTCCATTACTTGCATAAATTTGGATTAGACATACTACAGACATAGTGATCTCCAATTCACACATTTGCATAGAACTCACATCTATGTAATGAGGTATTCACAATACATATCTGAAGAATAACAGTCTCATCTTTTGTTATTCTTCACAATTATACATTTCATAAAAAATAATAACCTTTTCTTCATATATGTCAATAACTACAAGGTCCCGTATACATGATGCAGGAACTAAATTACTTCTTCTTTAAAACCGTGTACATTGAATTGTCTGTTTGCCACCAAACTAAACAAATGATTGTTCAGCATGAAGTCACCTAGAGCAAGTACAATCATATGCAACAGACATTTATTTCATTAGGCCGTTCTATTTATCCTTAACAATAAGTGTTTTATATCTGATGTGCAACGGTCGTCCTCGTTTTCGAGTGTTACGACCTCGGCAGCTGATTTTCCACGCGACAGTACCTATAGCTGCCTACGCGCATTTTCAACACATCATGTCATATTCTAATAAAACAATGAGTTACGAGAATGTATTCGCGTAGAAGTGGATTATATTTAGAACGATCGGTGTGTGTACGGCGGATGTTACGCGGATTGTTTTAATCGTACGCATAGCGAACGTGAATTGTAATTTAGTGAGTGCTCTTACGTATGATCGCTTATCAAACGTCGATTAATTGCCATCATTCCATTTGAAACACTGCTTGCGGACATTGAAAATGCGTTGCAGTTGCAATTTTCTTATTTGAATGTGTCCATCAAACACATGCAAATGTACAAGGTTCGACATTAAGTTTTGCATGGCTCCTAGCGGCCGGCTAATCCAAAATTTTTGATCGAGACATCTATACGATCTTTTTCCGAAAAACTGACCATATTCAGGCCTAAGCCGAAATGGCTTTTTTATTCCAGATACCATGTTATTATCGACTTTTATAGAATAAGGGCAAGTTGGAGCACCTTACTCACGCACCGAAACACAACTGCAACGTAATTTAATGGGTTAATTACTGCCGCCAATCAAGCCAACCAGTTTAAGACTGCGAGATGTAATCAGCCCTGCCACTTTTTTTTTATTAAGGTTCACAAAATCACAAACAAAAGTTTCATGATCATTATTTCGAAACTAGACAAGAAAAAAGGCTTAGATGTGCAATTGGTAATAGATGACTAATTTGAATTCGAAGGCAGCTGAGCATTTATTACTAAATGCTATTACCTAATATACATACTATATGAACATAAATTTTTATATGCATGAAGGGAAATTCCGTGAAAAAATTTGTAGGTATGTCGTTAAAGAAATACTTTTCTGGCGCTTAATACATAATCTACTTTGGCTAAATATTAGTAACCTACTTTGAGTATTTCATGATCATTTTCTTCATAAGAATTAAATCTCTGTATATTTATTATAGTCTCTAGTACATATTATAAACTAGCGACCGGACGGGCTCGCACTTTCCATTAGTGAAAAGTGTACCAAATTCCTTTGGGTGGTTTATAAGAAGTTAACGGAGAAACAGAAGCAGACATAAAATTTATTTTACAATATGTAAGACATCAGATAATTGCAACATGTCGATTTTTTTTTAAAACTTTCTAATCCTACACTGTCTTCTCTTGTAAAAAAATATGACAAATCTAATATGTGGATATTGAAATATAATTGTACTTACATTACATTTAAATGACAAATTTTTAATCAACTTGTAAGTTTATTAGAAAATTCCGGAAACGAAGACTTCGTAGCCCTAAGTCCCTTTACTTTCTTTTAATAAGGTGTTTGCTCTTGTGAAACTTTAGTAGTTGATCATAACGCACGTTGGCGGTCGGTCGGAAGGTGAAAGGCGGATCGCTTTCGAATTAGATCGCGTTATATCGACAGCGGTGAAAACGCACCGAACGCCGACTAACTCTCCCAATGTTTATGTGTACCTGCATTCAACAGAACTGTAGGTAGATACAGTTCAACTATACATTACCTTCGTCTCTCTTAACTTGGCAATTAAAATGACTTTCTATGTTTACGGACGGGCTATGATTATATGTATTTGAATAAGTAATCATAAAGAGTACTCCAATGCATTTCAATGTTTATCCCAAATAGTTTCTTAAAATTGATAACTTTGTATTATCTTACGCTTAGTTCATTCATAAAAATGATATTTCATTTGTTAAAACATGGAATACATATGTATAAAGATATGTATGTTAGGCGACGGTAACTACCTACCCTCAAGTGGGCGGTCAGGTTGTCTGACGGCCTGGACATAAAAATATATATAACCTATATTTACTCCCACAATTGCACACGGGCAAAGTCGGGGCTGGTAAGTAGTACCTTATTGCATATTTAACAAAAGGTCGATTGTGTGAAATATTGCGATATTTTCCAATATATGTTTTTATATCACTATAAGAAACAAGTTGTTGTATGTCAGAGTTATGTTATATATATGGTACTAAGTGTAATTGTATATTATTCATCTTTCATCGTTTAATTAAGGCCAAATAGATAGACAGTTCTTAATGAATTGCCAATTTAATTATCACTTTTGTATGAGGTGTGTAAAGACATATTATATAATATAATGTGCTACATAATATATAATATGTCATATAATATATAAATCAGCTATACAGAGTCAGAATGCCCTCTATGACTAACCTAATTGCGCATTCATATCCAATGTCATTTGTCATATTATGGAGAGATCTTGTTAAGAATCCTTGAGTGCGGTTACTTATCTATATTTATAATAAACTTGCTATTCATATTATGTTTACTATTGTATAAGCCTTTATTAGGGGGCAACCAAAGTGAAGTAGGTAGTGACAGCGCATTGGGAAGAACACAGACCTTCCTCGAAGACAGATACAGGTTCGATCGCATTTAATATGTTAATCCTATACGAATGTTTGTGAGGATGTATAAATTTTTGTTACTCTTTCACGTAAAAATAGCTTAACTTATTTGGATGAAAATTTTCTTAAATATATAGGATACTTTTTATGCTGAAAAAAAAAATTGGTTCCCGAGGAACGTCCTGAGCTACCGCCCAGGTCCCAGGCATCATTAGTACCTACCTACTCTCACGTGTACGGTCACGCAAATGGTATAATATATAACGTTGTTCTATAACACTATCGTCAACACATATATAACATACTATATAACTATGTCTTATAACTATATTTCGTTATATAGTCTGGCTCACCTTATATAATAACTACTTGTAGCTTTCTTTGCCAATATATTTGTTGTGCTTTGAGGATCAATGAAAAATACACTAATAAATAATAAAAGACTTGAAATTACAGTATATATTTCTTATTTAAAATTATTTAAGAAAAAAATAAAATTATAAACATTAAAAAAATTTTGAACTTGTCATGATTTAATTATCACAGAAATAAGCACATGATTAGATTAAACTTTAAATGTAAGGGGCATGTAATATTATATGTAAGGGTATTATTTATGTTATGTGATTTGTGGCGGACAGTCAGATATATTATTATTATGTGGAACGTTGACTCAAATCAAATTCACAGTTGATAACTTAGATAGGTTAGATTAAAGACGATAAAGCATGAGGGACGATATGACTATATGAAATAGGTACGAGTATGTATGTATTCTTGCATCGAACTCATTTCACAAACAGGCATACGTGCTGTTATTTAAAAGTGATCTGTATCATTCATTAGTTTTGTGACGGTTTAACACAGTGGGACCATAGTGGGACCTATTAGGCACAATAAGATCCCTTGTCCGATTTGAGATTCTCAAAATCTTAGATCTTACTAGGTAAATTTAGAGAATACAAGGCTATCTTAACTTATAGCATCCCTGGCTTCGCACTGGTATGCAACTTTTCTCTTCATAAGAAACTTCCTCGTACGAATATTTGAATAGCCAAATCGGTCCAGCCGTTTTTGAAATTTGCGCTAAGCAACATATTTTCCGATTCATTTTTATGTTCAGATATAAATTTATAAATTACACAAATGATGTCCGATTTTAAGTATAGAACGTTAGCCAAAAATGTAGTTAGAAGAGTAACGAAAGTCTAATACGAGTATTCACTTATATAAAAAAAAACTTAGTAATTTCATAAGCCAATATTAAGATAACAATAGCCGTAAGATTAGCAATTATAACTTTCTATATGTACCGAGTAAAAATTCCTATTGCGCAAGCGTCAACGCGATATTGCACAAATGTATTCACGTACAGCGCGATAACAACTTTAGGTACATTTACACGTAACTATGTAAAAATCGATACTTACTTACTTTGATATTAAAGATCTGCGCAGTATGTCGTAATTTTAGTTCAGTTTGATGAAATTCGTCATCTTAAACTATAAAACATATTGTACTCTTAGAGTAATCTAGTCGCAAGACTAATGAGAAATTTGTATGTAACATAATAATTAAAAATATATCTATTGACACGATTCTTATTGTCTCCATTAAGGGGAAGATACTTTGCTTTTGTGTTCTTTAGAGGCAGAACTAACATCTTTACCGATCACATATATTGTTCTTTGTTTTATGAGAGCATGAGGTAGAATATTTTAAAATTGGAAAATAAGTCAGAATTAAGAAAAATCAATAATAAAAAAAACTAATGAGGAGATCCGTAGACAAACGAAAATCACCGTCATATCCACTTTTTAAACGTTTTGCAGTATTTTTTATTTTCCAAAACATTTTCCTTCAACATATAAGTTGCAAGTTCAAGTGGAATTCAAACCCGTGTCTGCCTACAAGGCGCTTGATTTTGTCAAAATTTTGTCAATACAAAATAGTCAAGCGCTTGACCACTGCTTCATTAGTTCATATGTGAAATTAGAACAATTTTATATATATACATAATTTTATTTAACATCCGCATTCAAGTGAGTGCAAACACAATTTACGCATCCGGCGTCGATCGCCTTATTTATATGCACACCCTGCGTACACCTAAATGTCAGCTTCGTCGTAAAACTATAACAGAACACGACTTCGTCAAATGTACAAACGGACGCGATGTGTGAAATGATATTCATACGATTTGGAGGTGCTAATTTATTTACTCAATTTTAACTTCTCAACGAAAGCAATGTTAAAAAATCGTCTTTTTATACACATTTTAGCCATATAATTAATGACATAATGTAAAGACTGTGTATTATCGCATTTGTATTTCAAATTAAAAAACCTTGTTTGTTTTGTTATTTTTTGTATAAAGTATAGCAAGCAGACTAGAGGTCCACGTAATGGAAGATGGCTACCGTCGCCTATTGACACAAACAACGCCATACTCCTAGATGCTGTTGTTAGTGCGCTCAAGTTGCTTTCGACCTTAGTAGGGTTAAGGATAAGAAATCAAAAGAGGGATAAGATACGAGGCTCTATTGAGCCTTATTTTGTTAATAATGAATTAATTTTCACATCCATTACTGGATTCGTATTAGATTCACGGCATTCATCCTTCTGTGAACGAGGCGTTGGCACCGAGCGCTTCAAAATAATCATAAATTTATTTCAAGTAGCCAACGAGCAACTAGTTGCGTATTCACGCTTATTATAAGTAAATTTACGTCCTATAGTGTACATTCATTATAAATGATGCCACTAAGAAAGTGATTCAACGTAACATTTATACTTGCAACTCTTGCCAATGTTTTGTTGTGGGTTTAAATTTATTTACCCATCCTTAAATTGGTTTAACATTGGTACTTGCAATTTTTTTAATACTTAAATATAAATTTAAAATTAATATATCAATTTTAAATTTTTTAGTAAAAATTTTAAATAAGTAATTTGTATATCATATATTAGTATAGAATTTGTTAATAATTCAGAGAATTATCATATAGTCTTTATGTATTCAACAGGAATCTGTTGTGAATCTAAAATTAAGAAAGTGCAAAGTGTTTGACAATGATTTATTAGAAATAAACTAGTCTATAAATACTAGTCATTCTTCCTTATTTTTTTTATTTCATACTAACCGAGTCCCGCGGTTTCACTCGTCATTTTATATTTAAATCACGCTGCATTTCAACGCCCTCTCTCGCTATTATTTCGTTTTCGTTTAGCATTCTTTCTGACTCTTTTTAATCAGCTTCTAACGGTCATAGCGTAATTATATAACCTAAAAATTCAGCATCAAATGCATAAATTTTTTTTAATCCCACTAAAAATTCCAGAGTTTAGTGTGTTCAACCAAACAAAGAAATAAACTCTTATTATATTTATAAGACTTTATAGTGTAATACTTTTGATTTTAGAATGTTAATCTCGTTCTGTCCAAGAAAAGAGTGAAAAACAAAACTAAAGATAGTCGCAACAAAAATTACTTTAAATAGACTTTGGTACTGACATAAATCATGCTAGGTAATAAATTATTTTTAATTACGTACAGAGGCCAATAAACTCACTGATAAAATATTTTAGGTACACAGTAAAATGTCAAAACAAAAAATATTAGCGGCAATACACAAAATGTATGTCACACAATGTTGCTGTGACCAAACAGGACGAGTGCGGTAACACTATCAAAACTCTGTACAATACGAGTAATGCCGCATTGTACAAACATCCACTTATTGACATATTTTGTTAAATAAAAATATGTGAGATAGCTCATTAGATTCAGAATGAAGTCTAGAATAAATATATTGACATATAAAAACTTGCAAAATTCTCATTCGATATCAAAAATTAAAAATAACACTAAAAATTTCAGTTATTTAGAATTAAGTTTACATAATTTGATACCTTAGACATAATGCTTTCCATTTTTATGGGACAATGTAAATATTAAGATTACTTTTTATCTATACTAATATTATAAAGAGGAAAGATTTGATTGTTTGTTTGTTTGCATTGAATAGGCTCCGAAACTACTGGACCGATTTGAAAAATTCTTTCACTGTTGGATAGCTATATTATCAGCGAGTAACGTAGGCTATATTTTATAAAGTTACGCGGACGAAGCCTCGTGCAACAGCTAGTGTATAATAATAAAAAATTGTCTGGCCTTTCCGGATTGGTTTACCCCATACCGCAAAGCGGAACTTCCGCGTGTTCTTAAAGATTGCTAGTGTTCTCACTATTTTCTCACGATTTCTTTCATCGTTTTAGCAAGTGATCATTATTTTCAATCCGCTCATTAAACCGAAAAATACTCAGATCTACAGTTTCTATCTTACGTCTGTCAAAACCATACCGAATCAAAGAGTAGTCATTATGTCATTAATGTTTAATATTTTAAAATAAAGCAAAAAATGTGTGTAGAAAATTTAAAAATCTATTTTACAAATTGTGGATTTAATTGGTAAATTTTAATTGTATAAAATAATTAACTCTATTTATAAACAAAAGTATACGGTGTGTTGCTGGCCCATGTATTATTGAAACTGTACTATCGGGATCAGTGTCCTTGCTCGACTTACCAACCGCATCGATAACAAGAACGCATGATAACAAGCCATTCGCAGTTACCTTTTTTAAACACTTAACTAAACGGTTTAATTATTTACTAACTATATAATCTCCGTTTAGCTGAAACTAAATAGAGAATATTTATAATGTAACAGGTTTAATATTACAAGAAACTAAGATGAGATTCTGGTAAGAATGCTGTAGATTTGTTGATTAAAAAATACTATGAAATTTTTAAAATACATGTTTTTATATGACGAACCCATTGGATGAGTGGTTAGTGTGCTTGCACTAAACCCTCTCTTCCAGGGTTCCCGAGTTCCATTCCCGGCAGGGTTAACTTTGGAAATGATCTTTTCAAAGTTGACTCTGGTCATGATCTAGAAAGTAGTGGCAAAGCACATTGTACTATAGGCAATCATAAATTAGGCAGCCATCCCTAGGGATGGTTACTGTTAGCAGTAACCATCCCCTTATAGTAGACCATCTTGGAAACAATATCGGTGCGCAAGTGTGCCAGAGCCCATTTCCCTAATTTTGGCTTTTCCCTCTTTGGTTTATTCTGGTTTTTATAGACTACAGTAGCTACCTACCGTCAAGTGGACCGTCAACATGTCTGTCAACAAACATTATTTAAAAAATAATGAGTTCATTAGAAATGCGAAGTGGATTTGTAATTCTAAATTCGAAGTTAAACGAGTGCAAAATGAACTGCGAGCGAGAAGGCGCGTGGCGCGAAGACAGCCGGACACTCTGCACGCCAATTATCGCGGCGCGTTCACACGACCGCCCGCCCGAGCGAGGCCCTTCCCGCACACCACCCGCGCCCGACGCGTTAACCCGCCCAACAGTTTACTTCGCACATACAAGCTGTAACGTAAACGCGCGCGTTCCCCGCATTACCTCTCGCCGACTTACATTGGCTCGATTTGAAAATAGAGAAACTCAAACATTCGCCCGATTATCGGGATCGCTGTCGATGGTCGGTCAGTGCGCTGCGCTCGCTTCGCACTATTTATATCGGAAAGAGAGAACAACATTCGACGCGTGTACCTACATCATACTAGGTGCATTTATTTTATTGCCATTTGTAGCCGGTTTCGACCTGCGACCGTAGAGCGTGCACAATTATTTTCAGTGATGCCTCTCGATTCATATTGCATACTGCAAGTTACAAGGAGAGATTCCTTACAACAATTGCGGCGGTTGACCGAATCCATAAAAAAAACTTTTCTATTGCTTAATAAACGCCTCGAGAAAACATCAAAAATATTAAATAGTAGCTGGTGCCCGCGACTTCATCTGTGTTGAAAAATGTAAAATATAATACCTAATAAATAACCCCTGATATCTATGTTATATCGCTGTGATGACAGTGGCGCCTAATTCTTAATATTTATATTTATAGACGATCCTTCGGGAAATTAACATTTTTCCAGGATAAAAGGTATCCTATATGTTAATCCAGGTACACAGATTTATACCTGTAAACTATCTATTGCAACAAAATTATTGATACCTGAACTTAAAATAAAGATAGACAGGTCCGTGCACAATACCAATCCGAGCATACCCAAAAAGATAAATAAACGCATCTCTACATCGACCTAAAGACATGGGATAAAAAAGAGTTGTAGAACTCTTAAAAAAGTTTTTGGCTATTTATAAAATCATGTCGTGGGAGCAACATCGACTAACGTTTGATGAATGCCGACAGAGCATCTGAGGAGACGCTAAGACAATTTTTTATTACTACCTGCTTGCTCCTTATACAAAAATTAAACCTTAACAGACCTTTCTGCGTGCGTGTGTGTGTGTGTGTGTGTGTGTGTGTGTGTGTGTGTGTGTGTGTGTGTGTGTGTGTTATTCATTAAAGAAACCGCAGTATTAATTGTATGAGGAATAATACAAACATTTATACAAAAAAAAATTCAATAAAGAAGAGTAATTTTCAGAAGTTAAACGGGAAGGATAGCTTCCTAGAAAGACACAGTAAATAAAATCCATACAAGATTTATCAAATATAAATGCATTAAAAATGCTAAAAATAGAAGGGAATAAGCTTGCATAAAAAGAGAGGAAACGTCTATTCTGACATAGGAGATGCCCATTTTCTGAATAGTATAGATTTTTTTGGAACTTAATTATCTAACAAATCAAGGCAATGCATGGCTTAACGTAACTATTTTTTGTATGTATAATCACCAGGAATACATTTTCTAAATTGTTAAAATAACTGCATTAAAATCCTACATGGATTTAGAAGAACTTTGCAAATAATATACAGACATGTACAGATAGACAGAGTTTAAATCATAGACAATAAAGTTAATCCAATCATACTTAGATACTTCAATACAAACATGCCACTTTGACTTCCTTTTAATATTCGTTGCAACATCTCAGCGCCTATAATGTTAGCAAGAATGTTAACAGTTTAACAACGATACAAAGGCGAGTAATTTAGTTGATCGCGTTTACCTGCGCCCGCGCACCCTGTGTGGTCCAATGACACGTAACAAACTGAATCGAACCCGCCAATCACGAATGATTTGCGACATCTCACCGTGATCGATATCTATAACTGTTAACCATAACTTAACGGAATAAATTTAAATAATTCGCTATTTGCGACATAAATAAAGAAAATAACAACTGATGTAATATAAGAACAAAATAGGTCTTAGTAATGGCACATCACCCAGAAGATTACAGAAGTCAATCGCAGTGAAATGTTTCTGTGCGTGAATTAAGGTATGCCAGTCAGGATAAGAAAATGGGTTTCCTATCCCGACCTCGTTTCTTATTCTTTATCTTAAGACTTATCTTTTAAGACTCGGTATAGGTTATATTTTCATTACCTATAGTTAGTGATTTAAAAGACGGAAACCACCAACTATCAAATGGACTTTTATTATAAAAAAAAATTATTAATAGATCTACGATTAATATATATCAAAGGGAAACCTTAAGAGGAAAACTCTTTGACTCACATTGTGTGGTTAACTATTCATAAAATGGTTATAATGAACTAACTAAAAGAGATCGACGTCTTAAGTTAGGTTTTTTCATTAATTAATAATGTCAAATCAAATTATAATATAATGAAGTTTACTACAAATTTGCCCCTACATCTGGAAAGACATGTTTAACTGAAGAGTCAGACGCAGCCTCACTCTCCAGTCCGACTTAGATTGGTTGCGATGGCGGCCGGAGTGGATTATTCTTGCATAGGTATTAGAAAATTCAAGTTACCCACACCGGTATGCGGAAATGGCTGAATCCCGTATGCAGTATGGGAGATTAAACTCGCTTGTTGATCCAGACTAACCCATGACAATAATCTGTTAAAACGAATTGGACATTGATAATTCTGGATTTATTGAGAGGAATGTAAATCAGTATAAAAATATGTTTAATTTAAGCTAAGTACAATTTTTAAAATATAGTGTGACTGTGAGTTTATAAATTATTTATTTGTAATTTCTTACATAAACTCCTTTGGATGGATTCCTCCCTATTGAGAATGCTCAGTCCCATAAATATCGGGATTGAAATGGAACATTGATTATGTTACGGGATTGTATTGTCTAACTAATAGATAGTATTCTATTGAAACAGATTTGAATGTACGTAACAAACGAACAAGTGATTATGTCGCGTGCTATATTTAGAATTGTGTGTGCTTTATTTTGAATGCCATGCACGAGGCAGGATGTTGATAAGATATTTGCATTGTCCAACCATAACTTAATGTAGACTCTATAACCTTATAAATAGGTGAGGATTTTTGAGAACACATAAATATTCGCGGTGATTTAATGTTAAATAATTACTAAGTAAAACTTTTTTTTTTTTTCATTAAAACATAGGTACGTTTTAGAACATATCTAAATCCTTTCGTGTTGGATAAAATAAGAATTGAATTTTAATTTGGTTCATGTCACATTTGTAATTTTTACTGTAAATATTAATTAGTATTATATTTTTTCGTCTATGATCTAGACCACGCACGGTCTTCTGTTCTTCAGATCCAGCCGCTTCCTGCGAAGCCCTTCAGGTCGTCTGTCCACTTGGCCGCAGGACGTCCTACGCTGCGCTTTCCAATTCGTGGCCTCTATTCGAGAACTTTTGTACCCCATCGGTTATCCGCTCTGCGACATATGATGTGACCGGCCAATTGACACTTCAACTTGCTAATTCTCTTGGCTATGTCTATAACCTTGTTCTTCAGCGAATTTCAGAATTTCTGACCCTATTCACCAAAGAAACCTCGAGCACAGCTCGCTCCATTAGCACGGTGAGCGACCATAAACTTGTGGATCAGTCCTGCCGTGAGGAGCCATACGTCATCACTGTTTATACAACTTGGTCTTCAGACATTGCGGCAGTGGTGACGAGAACAGCCAACCCAGTCCGTTTCTTCTGTCAACATCTTTGTCAAAGCAGCGACTTAATTTTATCTATACTAATATTATAAAAAGGAAAGATTTGATTGTTTGTTTGTTTGCATTGAATAGGCTCCGACACTACTAAAACGATTTGAAAAATTCTTCCCAAAAGCTATATTATCAGCGAATAAGCTATATTTATAAAGTTACGCGGGCTAAGCCGCGTGCAACAGCTAGTAAAAAGTTAAGATACGAATTAGACCTGCACTTGTCTTGTCTTTGTTCTGGTGGGTTAGACTATAGGGTAGATATTATTATTCCCATTCCCAAGGTAATTCTATTGAAAAACTAGCAACTTTCAATTACAAAAGACCGACTTTTCTCTACTACTTTTATAATCAATCTGAAATTTAGGTATTAACAGCAAAATATTTTAATTATAAAGAAAAAAGCCGGTTGATAGTATAGAGAAATTAACAGTCAATCAGACAGACTCGAATAGGTTTTGCGTCTTATTAGTGTCTAGACAAAAATAAGCACTCTCTATCTTTATAGCCTTTTGTATCTTCTGTCAAATAAACCGCTCAAAAAGTGTCACAGCAAAACAAGATCAAATTGTTTGTTTATTTAGCAATAACATTCATTTCAAAGTTACAGCAGTCAAGTAAGTATATTAAATATAGAATCATTGAAAGGTTAAACTGTCATTGCAATCAAATATAAATAACTATTCTAATGGAACAATACAATAACGCAAGGGTTTAAAGTGAGCGATCAACCTTGGTTGTTCGTTTCAAATCTGCTTACAAACTAACGTAAACGCGGCGTCAAACAAAATATGATATCATCGTAGTAGCTATGGACGATTACGTAGTAAGCGAACACTGCACCGAAACATAAGAAAAATTACGAATCAGTCTGAAGTTATTATGTTGACGCTTAATCCATTACCAACTTAATATGGTGTGCTAATATCTAAACTCGTTCAAAAGAAGCAATGTAAATGACGTTCAAGTGTATTGTCATTAATGTTTCAAACTAACTGTACAGTGAAGATTGCGGTCCCCTGATAATTGTTGTCTAAATATTTACCGTTCTGAGAGTAGGTACAATCTGGTTTCGTAGACTAATTTGTTCGCAGAAGCAGCAGCAATTACAACTTTAATGTGCATTTATTGTAGTTGACGACATATTTTTGTTCTTTAAAATCAGATTCTAAAAATAAAATTTGACCTAGTTGTATTTTTGAGTGATTTCAGGGCAGACATTAAATACTTTTCAAGTCAAACCGTCAATAGTACACTCATATTCTAGTTTATGTTAAGACCTACATTGACAAGCTGTGCAGTGTGACAAGCACTAATTTTTAATTTTAATAATAATAAATAATTTGATTTTTATACATAGCGTTTTAGGAAATCAATAATAAAATGTGTAAATTAGTATAAAAAAGTGTCATTAGTATAAAGTAATAAATTCAGCCGGACCGTTGGGTCCACAATCAAAATTCCAAGCATCGTTCTTAGGATAGGTCACTCAAAACATTTCCATCTAAACAAGAAATTAGTGGTGCAAATAATATATTTATTACGGATCGTTTACGATGACACCTAATTTATCGTTATTGCATTTAAATCTGAATAAAATTTTTAAAAAATACCTTTTTAATTCTCAATAAACTCAATAAAAGGAATATTGAAATCGTTTACTGTACTTCAATCAAGTCACGTGTAACTCACACATGGCAAAACACGCGTCGATTTAATAGAGTTTTTAATTAATTGATATACTCGATAAAAGCGACATCAAACATCAGTCAAAACATTATTTCCTATTATCTGAGTATATAAAACTCAAAATCTATGAGGCCATGATATAGGCCCATATAATTTTGTTATTGAAAAAGTGGTTTAGTCGGTAGGTCTACCCCACTACCATCCCGGGGCAGGAGTCCAACATAACTCACCGGTCTGTCCCCAGGCCGGTTGGTATCCATGATGGATTCCTCTTGTAAAAAAAAGGATTAACTATAATAAGTGATTTAATAGTATGCTAAATATTTTAGCAGCTAATAATTTTTGGGAGATAAAACAATTAAAATTTTCTTACGACTGTGCAATTTTAATGCTGACCACTTTTAATGAAAAAAAAAAAAACTTATTTATTCTTATTGACTATGTACTCGTACTCAACCACATCGACTTTTGCTTTAAAAGATTCTTTGAAACTTTACAATAGAACAGAATTTAAAATAATTAACGCCTATGTTCATTGAAATGTGACACTACTACCGAATGCTTTGCATTAGTTAGATACATATGGTCAGAAACGGAAATTTTCTCCGACTTGTCAATATGTCCATGCGAGCCATCAAGAAGCGCAATATTGAATATCACAGCCAAGTGCTTAGACACAAGAGATAAATGCTGCTTCAGTTAATCATGATGTGTAACACCTTACACATCATGATTAACTGAAGCAGCAAGAAGGAAAAAGGGAAAGAAGAGGCAAACTAGGCGAAGAAGGAAGTCGTGGTTGCGAAACATCCAGGAGTGAACTTGAATCGCATCTGATCAGTCGAGTAACTGTTCTAGTTGGTTCTTGAAAGAGACAAGTTCAAATAGTTGATGGCGAACCATCACGATTGAAGAGACACTGGGAGAAGAAGATGAATTCAAATTGAACTTATAGGTAACATTTATTTCATCAATTAGAGCAATAATTTACATATTAATTTTCAAGGAAAACTTATTGTTATTCTACTAAGTATACTTATTTGTTTGTTTTAATACCTTGAAATGAACAACACGCAAGTGTTTTTGTCTTGTAGGGATGTCAATATTTAAAAGCAAAATGTCGAAGGTTGTCCCTTAAGGTCACCTACACTGTGCGACTTTCGGTCATGGGCACTCAAAACTCCATATTCATCAAGCTTGGGCTCAAATTATAAACTTTTGGTGTAAAAATTAAAGTTAGGTACAATCATGTTCCTTATGTTTCTGGATCTGCAAGTATTGCTTGAACCCAATTTTTATAGCTCGGGTCCAGAATCAAACTACACAATGTAGTAATAACTCCGTTTCAATTGTTATATTTTTTATATAACAACCTTGTCAAAACCTTAAACGGGATAAACAATTATTTATCCTTTATTTTTATTTTAATTTCAGAAACAATTTTTCTTGTTCTTGCATTTTTCCGCTACCGGACTACCATGTCCGCTTACTAGCTTACCGCTTATAAGTACGCGATGTCGCTTACGCTTATAACTTAACACCTATCAAATGCGTCGTACGAGAACAAGATGATCTGTAAACAATGAGGCAAATAGACGTAAACCGCAAACGTCATTTTGTTCATCCGCGTAAACATTGTCAAGATAATATTTCTCAACTAGGTGAGATCCTTCCAATAATTAATACTATCGATCCACTTTAATCGCTAAAATTGATAACTAAAGAAATATAAATCCGTGTGACAGCGCTGCGTTACCTACCTACATATACCTACGTAAATTGGACAGACCGTCTTGAAGTAATGAGTTATGATAGGTTAGTTAGATACTTCTACTGCTTACCGAGCGACTTTATTCCTTATAGAGCAAATATACCGAAAACCCTGGTAAATTTAAATTTATAATGACTATCACAAGAGTTTCCTTGAGAAACATAATTGATAAATAAATATTTTGCTTTTGGTTAGATTTTGATCTTATTTGGTCTTTTATTTTCTACTATTTAATTTTTTCAGTTTGTTGAAAATAAATCAATGAAATATACTTATAAAAAAAAT
Source organism: Synanthedon myopaeformis (assembly GCA_944738685.1). NCBI lineage: Eukaryota > Metazoa > Arthropoda > Insecta > Lepidoptera > Sesiidae > Synanthedon > Synanthedon myopaeformis. Next base: position 7,633,182 of record OX122921.1, on the reverse strand, counting down.
AAGGAACATCGTGTCCAGAAGCAAGTAATTATATTTTGATAGTTTTAATTATATGAATGAATGAATGAATGAATGCATATATGAAACTTCAGAGCATACAAATTATTGGATTTTTTTAAAATAAAACATAATTTATTGTATAGGACCAAATATCAGTTATCTGCAATCGTTAATATTTTACAATTAACACCTTATCAGCATGCAGATTTTAAGAAGAAAACATCCGGAAAAAAGACAAGTGCTTCTTATTTTTTTTATTTTTTTAACTAAAAATTTGCTTTCATCTATACTAGCATTATACTCGTAAAGAGGAAAGATTTGATTGTTTGTTTACATTGAATAGGCTACTGGACCGATTTGAAAAATTCTTTCACTGTTGGGAAGCTATATTATCTAAAGTTACGCTATATTTTATAAAGTTACGCGGACGAAGTCGCGTGCAACTGTTAGTATTCAATAAACAAGAAGTTCGGTCATCAATCTTAAGACGTTCCATCATTTAAATATCCATTATCCGATTTTAATTTAAATTGATATATAATTATTAAATGGGTGAGGCCAATATGGCTTCATATAAAAATAATATGACGTCTTTTTTGGTGCCTACTTAATACGAAATGCAAGCAATATGTTAATTTGTTCTTCACATAAAGATTTAGAGTCAAAGACCTATAGTTGTAATTAGCAGGGATAAGGCATGTAAACGTTGAATAGCGTAGGCGAGTAGGGGGACACGCTTTCCAATTAATAAAGGTCTCTGTTGCAGTAATCTGTTGAATGTTTTCTTTAGAAAAGACAATACGCGCGGGGTCACGTTGACTGGTGGCGATGCAAGCGTAGGCGACTACAGTCATCTTCCCGGTCACGGTCACATCAGATAGAGAAGTGACCAGGGCCGTATTTCGCCACTAAAATGCTGCATTTGAAAATGCAAGGAAAGATATTCGAATCAATAGCTTTATTGCATGTTTTGTTTAATATGAAATCTATAGTAGTTTTACAGTAGTGTATATTATTAATAAAAAAAAGGATTACGTTGTTTAGTGATTTTTTTTTTGTTATGTTAGATTAATTTATTGATTCCAAAGATATGTTTAATTTGTGATAATTATTAAAAATAAAAAGGTAAGTCAATACATTTATAATATAATTTAATTTAATTAAACTAATACCTTATACCACGCGTAAGAAGTCGCGGGCGCAGGCAGTAATAAATATTTGTATTATGGAGAATGTAAAGCGTCATTTTAGTCTGCACTCATGTGTTTCCGTCTCGTGAATGGTAAGACCCTGATGTTTTTCCGGATACATAGAGAGGAGTTAAGTGAGTTCACTTATGTATCAAAACCAGTCTTACTTTAATATAAGAGCAATTAATGACCAAATGTTAGACCTTGGAAATGCAAATGCGTATCCGTAACGACTACGCAAGTATCACGGAGCAAGATTAACAAATCCAATAATCGATATTTCTCCATGACCTCCAAAGGAGACAATAAAATACCGTTTAACCATATTATGTATCAATGTAAATAATTTGATACATAATATTTTATAATTCAAAGGCCTCAAAAATCACGAAGAAAGTTCATAATTCTTTCATGACAATCTAGTATTATAATTTTGTATGAAACGAGAGTGATTTACAAAAAATCCGTTCGGTTTTAGGATTTTACTTAATTACGGAAACGAAAGTTGATCAGATTTAACCTTGTCTCTCAACATTAAAAAACTTACTTTATATTAAAAAAACTTACAAAGGTCAATCCCGGACACGAAGCTGTTTAAATATTCTTTTACATTACCTACATGTTTTAATAACATAAAAAATACTACGTAGGTAGATACTAAGTATTTTTTTTATCTCCTACAACCAATTCGCGGAAGGATCAACATACGTCAAACAAAACAGGAAATAGAAAACGCTAGCCGTAATGGGAACTTTTTCTTACAATCTACGCGAATATTATTCTTGGTAACATCATCCCTAAACCAATTATTTAATTTCAAAATTTCACTGTTTCAAAAGGTTATTGTTTTTGGAAAATAAGAGATATTTTTTTATCATTTTACAATTCAGTACTTGCCTAACTCTAAAATCATTAAAGGACTCAAGAATCAAGACTCAATATACATTTATAGAATCACTACTAAAAACTAGCCAATTAATACCAACCCAATATACAAAAATATCAAATAAATTTTATCAGTATTTTCTTTGATAATTAACGATTTTTATTAATGATAACAGATTTTTAAAAAAAATATCTCACATAAGAGAAGTGTAAAGATGAAACAAAAGCTATATGAGACTTTGGAAATCCATTAACTCTCATGGAACTCTTTCTTTAAAACCCAAGATAAATGGACTGTTGTTAAATTAACAGGATAATTAGTTAAAAATGGAATAAGTAGATAATACAAACAAAGAGGTTGTGTTGTGAAATTCATTTGAATTGATTCAGTGCAATCAAAGCGAGTGAGCTCATCTGCTCGCATAGTGGTACGAGAACAATGTTAGTGAAATTCTCACGCGGCCGAGTAGCCGCGCACCAAGCCGATGCTCGCTCCCACACTGTTTTGTACTGATTGATTGTAACGGGGCCCTCTACTTAACCACAATTTATTTTATAAATACAACGGCAAAATGACCACTAAATATTCCTGTAGTAATATTTCTGTTTATAAAAACAACTTGTTTTGTCAATACCTATACTGTAGGTAGTTAACTACTGAAGAAAAAACTCTAAATTTTCAATGAAAACATTATAAAAAATTAAAAATAATGACTTGCTGGTACCCGCGACTTTGTCTACGTTGAAAAATTAAAAATATAACACCTGAGAAAATATATGTATTCATGAGTATTATATCTGACACCTTTACCGCTATGACGACAGTTGTACCCAATTTTTTATATCTCTCGGGAACATAACATTTTTTTTTTTTTTCAGAATAAAAAGTATCCTATACTTATGTTAATCTAGATAATAAACTATCTGTGTGCCAATATTCATGCAGCCAAACTAAACATACAAAATTTCGCATTTCTAATATATTAAGGACTAGGAATGTAATTAAATTTTCAAACGAAACTTGTTTGTCAAAGTTTCAAGCACAAACTCGCCTTTAAAAATTATTTATCTGTGTATTGCCTGTGTATCGGAATACTGTTGCCATTATTAATTTGGGGATATCAACAATGTTATGCATGCATTTTCTCTATACAGATTAATAGATATAAACACAATTGGGTTGTGCCTAGTCTAAACTCTAAGTTTACATCAAGAAGCATCCTAAAGCCCATACAATAAAGACGAAAATCGCAAATTTCTCATACAATTGACACACATTGCGTAGTTTACCGGTTTATTTTGCAACTAAACCGTAGCTGTCACTCATTCGTCACTACTAAAGTATGAAGATGATTTGTTCCTATTACGAACGGCTAATTTGCAAGGTTATAAAGAACACGAGCCGCCTTGGCTGCTAATAATTTCCAGTGATCTTCACGCGTTCAGTTTTTAAATTCCCACGTCTTTAATTCTTTGTTATTTATTATTCATATTCGAGCTACCGGGCTGCAGTTATTCATAAGACTGTTGCATCTATTATTACACAACTGGTCGTGTCCGAGATGAATATATTTCCTTAAAAATTATCTATTATATTCTTTAAGGAGTATTTAAAATCTTAAGGAATTACTAATATGCAAACGTGTTTATGGGCTTCATTTCTTCAATCCTACTTATTTTCATAAATTTGTAATAGTTTTCTTTCAATGAAATAACAGGACAAAGATATTGTCCAGTTTGGATTTATATGGAATATTTAAATGGATTTAAATGGTAAGGAAATAGTATAAATATAGGAATGATCTAAGCTAAGGGATCCATAGTATATTATATTATTTCAAATGATTTACAACATCAATTTATAAGCGAAATATCTATAGGTTAAAACCTCTATTGGTTTTTATAAAATTAGTAATATATCAGTTTAGATTATCATGGCACTAAAAGTATGTGAAGTTGGTACTCATGTCATGGATTAACATATAAAATAGTTTTAATCCCGATAGTGAATTTATAGGGTTTATTTCATACTATTGCACATATTTAGAATTTAGTTGAACTAGATGGCGCTATCGATTGGTTAGCAATGCTATTGTAATTCATCACTATCAAAACGCAGTATCAGCTAATATAGTACAATATTCATTATACAGTAAGTATACAGTACAATAATAATCGAGCTGAATCAGAAATTTTATTATAAAATGTACGATATATTTGAGTATACTGCTTTGTGAAGGCTTAATTCAGCTATTTATTTAGTCGTATTTTATTAATAGTGGTCAGTGAAGCAACAGTCGTCCCAATATTTTTTCATAGCTAGAAAACACCAGATACTTCCAAGTCTTTTTCTTTTCCGAGGCAATTGGTCTCACGACCTATGTGAGATTGACTTGACGTGTCTTCAAGGACACTCGTGAAGTTTATAAGCGAAGAATCCTTTTGTAATTAGAGAAAGTTGTCATAATTACTAAAGCATAGTATCAGAGATACAATCGGCCTTCGAATGCCTTTATGGCAGCCAAATATAGTTTCACCGGACTGACGCTTCTTCTATCCGAAGAGGAGTTTAGCAATATTTTACAAAATCTTATTAGTTTCTAAAAATATGTAAAAATTGTTATAATTTCAATGAATATGCAATAAATTTTTAGTGTTTATAACGCAGTGAATTCAATAATTAAAATGCTTTCCATTTGGCCCATTGAAGTCCAATAATACATAGTTTGACTGGTTGAACGCTCCAGATAATGATAAAATGCGATAACAACATATCGGTTCGTGTGACAAATATTATAATAGGAAATATTAAAATTACCGTAGAGTGTATCAACATTAGGAAAAAAATAGTATATTAATTAATTAATAAGAATTTAATGAGGAGTTAGTTATGTACGATTGCCATAACCATCTTTTTTCCATTTGATCCGATTACTCACAGTAAGAAAATTAAATAAAAATTTATTTGAAAAATAATTTCCTCGAAAAATAAAATAGATTCTAGAACATAGACATAATAGGTCTATGGTCTATGCCACCAAGGGCACGTCTATACGCCCTCTCTGCTATTATTTTAAAATTGTAATATATAATTTCCAAATTTCTAAAATATCATATTGTCAAGTACATTATGCGATTACGCTATAATAGGCTTTAAATTATTTACTTCCCTATTTAGGTAAAAGTAAGCAGTCTATAATTCACAAAAACTTTAAATCATTCCAATTCTTTCAATAGTCTCCAGTTTAAAGTAACTTGGTATATTGATAAACTAATATTTTAAACCAATTTTATAAAAAAAAATGTGTATGTAAATTAGTATTCAAACAGTGACCAAGTATTTTAATCGAGAGTAGTTTAGGTTCGTCGAGTAGTATCTAAATTAGTTTTAACTGATCATTGTTTGATTATAAAAGGCAGCGGTTCCCACAATGCTCTACCGTGTGGTCACGTCAACCGATAACACACTATATCGTGATATGCTGGTACTTTCAATGCACACGTGCTTCTGTATCGATAACAATGTGATTTATCAAATAATCGATGCACACAATGCACGTAGACAACTTGCATTACCTACTTACCTATATTCAATTTTTAATGAAACCATGATTGGGCGACAAATATTCCCACAACATGATGATGGGACTAGTAGGCAACACTTTAATTCATAATATTTTATTACTAATCAAATGAATTGGTATATACACCCATGTTTAAGTTAAATTAAACATTATTTTCATGAATAAATAATAAAAAAAATAACAAGTTCCACCCACAAGGTGGACAAATATATGTTTATGGAATTGAAAACATATAAGTATCGAAATTTTTACTAATGGCTTTTGTATTGCACTATAACATCCCTTAGAAAATATAATTATTACACAACCCCCCTTATTTATAACATAGATAAAGCCGGAGTTGGAATCATTAAATAATGTATTCGCTGTTATCGTGACTTCATTTAGTAACAATGATTCGTCTGTCATTAGAACATCTTGCGCTAAATTGGTCTTTATGCACCAGTTTGCTCGTATCTGTGTCGCACGTGCCTCTATCTCGGCATGGGTTTACTTATCATTCACTAATAACGGCATGTAGTTAACCGGGGTCACCAACACCAAACGTTATCCGCCATGTGTAACTGTTTCAAAGGAATTATCAATATTTTTAGAGAGATTTCATATCATCTTTGTAACATTTTTTTTTATTGTAAGGTTCGTCGATTGACTTAAATTAATATACATACAATATTCTCAATTTTCTTATATACATACAATATTTAGAAGTCGAATTTATATTAGAAATTCTTATACACTCTCTCAGAAATCTCAAGATATTTGAATGTTTTCTTGGCTATTTCGATCCATACATAATGTGTTTCTAAACTTTGATATTATTGTTTTGTGATTCTATTTTATTTTTTTATATTTGGCAGCATTTGTGAATCGAGGACAGATAAATGATCCCTAGTATTGGCTCGGCTAGATCCAGACTGCTTCTGACAGGTTTAAGTGGAAAATGATGGTGGAGGTCTTAGCCAACAGTGGTCCTCCTACAGTTGGGAAGATGATGATGATCCTAGTAGGTACTAGAACAAAGTGCAAAGTACAATGCAAGCCCTAACTTCCACGGGTTCATTAATATGAAATTTGGTATCCTGTTACTTAGGCGGTATTTCCATGACATGGTGCTTTTGACTTGATGCTGCAGTTTGCGGGATACTCGACTCCTTAGCAACTTACAACAGATATAGCGTGTTTGGGCTGAATAGAAAGTCGGGGTTTGGTTTATAATTTCTAAATTGTAGTTAATAAACTAATTTGATTCATAGAGTTATTTCTTCAGAATAAACGAATATGTTTTAATGATAATATAAACATAATATAAATAGAAATTTCGGTAACGTTAATAAACATTTAAATTAACTAAATGACTTTACTAGTTTACGACGCGATGTTTAAAAGGGACAAGTTGCGAAAATCAGGTACGGCAAGTAAATTACTCACGGTTAGTGAGCGGATAGATGCCGTGACATACTGTTTCGCAGTCATTTTTCTATGCAGCCGCTTACAGCTCTTGATTTACTGGCAGATCCAAAACAAACATTGTCAACGAAAACGTTCTAGTGGTCGATAAACATTGCTCGCTTGACGCAACTGGTGACTTTTAGGCTAGAGTGAAGCGAGCAGTATATGCGTTGTGAATGTTTCTGGCTCATTACTGGGTGGGCCAAACTGTTTACAAACATGGTCTTGGTCGAGTGGCGCAACAGTACGATGCTCGATTAATTGCATGCTCCGTTTTCGTAGCAGATAGCTCTTAAGTGAATGCCTGTAGAGTTGAGAAAATAAACTTTTGATATTGTGTCATAATAAGTGTGTACTAGAAGTGGTTATGAAGAAACTGGATTAGAATGTTTAACGGCGGTGACAATAATAGGCAGGTATCGAACAATAGTTTCGCAAAACTCACTCAATATTTTAAATATTATTATTACATTTATTAACAAGCAATTGCCCATCGGTTTTATTGAGTCTCGAATTTATTTTGTCAGTCACAAATCACAAGTTAGAAATATGAAATAAAAAATCCTTAAATTTTGTATTTTACAAATGACACTGTATAATTAACAATTTACACATTAAAATATTTAGCATATTTTTAATTAAATAATTTTAACCTTGATTTCAGGTTACAGTTAAGCTTTTATCTTTTTTTATGTAAAGGTCATCAGACAGGCTGACGGTCTACCGTTGCCTATAAAAGAAGCAACGAGACAGGTGTATAAATATTTCTAAATCGTTATTCTAAACCTATTTTCTTAGTCAGTATAATTTATCTTTTTCTCTTTTATTTCGCTTATACTCTTAGGGATGTATGCACACTCAAGTAAATTATCTGACTGACCTGGTTTCTATCTGTACCGCGTCACTAACGAGGTATAAATTGATATAGTTTTCTTTTTATTTGTGATATCTTGTGATACATCTACAATCAAGTCGATTTTACTATCATCGAGTCGCGGATCAATAAATACATTAGGGGTGGTAATCCAAAATATACTCGAAATACAAAAAATAAAGTAGGTTAGATGATATTGTAGCGATATTCGGTTCCTTACTTACCGTTCGACAAACAGATGTTAAACTGGTCCTTCCGCAGTCACAATACAATATAATAACAGGTTTAATTTTTGATTCTCCTTAAAAGTACAAAAATCTTTGTCAGCTTGACCCGGGTGCAGCTGATTTCATAAAGGGCGTTCCCCTCCGTAGCGTGCGCTTACTATCTAAGGCGCAAGTCATAGACAACTAAATTATAAATTATTGAATGTTGCAAATACAAATTTATGTTTTTCCAACATTTTAAATCGATTCTAAATTAGTTTAGGGAATAAATATTACATATTTGTAATAGTTTATATTTTCTTTTGCTAAATTGCTTAAAAAGTAATTTTATTTAATTATGTAATATGATACTAGTTGTATAATATGCTTGTTTTGTTTGACTGTTTTATTGAGATAAAGTAGTACTGTTTTATCTTGATCGGTTTGTCGATATAAAAATTTATACTAACCTCTGTTCTATGAGTATATTGACAAAGTATTTATAAGTTATTAAAATAAGTCAACTAGTTAAATATATAATTTATAATTTCTTTAAAGCATAATAATTTATATAATTAGAACAAAGTTCAAATCATATCAAAGCCTATTACGTGTGTGATTCTTTAACGCGGTCGCCTGTGAATTGAGCTGCTGAACCATCTCGCGACGTAACAATTACATAAAAATGGCGTTCACATCGAGCCGCCCGTCGACGACCGCGTTTCCTCGTCGATCGTGTAAACTTTCACGAAATCAAACAAAGAAATAGCGAAGAGGCTCATTTGCATCATTCCCACGCGGACAATAGAATGACCGAATGTGTTTGGCAACCAAGGATGATGTGTTGCCAGAAATCCTATGGTCAGCATTCACGGTTCGTTTGCCTCCGACCACGGTTACTGTCACATGTCACAGAGCAAACAAATTGATATTTCATTTATACGTCGACCTTCTTTAGTTTCTCATGGAGCCTATTTATTCTATAATAATATGTTAATTGTTTACACGAGGCTTTTCTATAGGTCGAGTTCTTGCATTGATAACAGTCATATAATTATTACATACTTTGTTTCTCTTGAAAAATATTCCTTGTCATGGCATAGTTTCAAGTGTTATATATTTTATATGTTAAAGTCGTCAGACAGGCTGACATTTCATTAATTGGTTGGCGATTACCGTAGCAACTCCATAGGTGCTGCAAGAGCGCTGCCGACCTAAGGTTAACCTTATCGGTTAAGGAGGCTTTGGCATCCCTTACTCACACACTGAAACTCAGTTTTCTGTAAGGGAGTGGTTACTGCCGCCAGATGTGCTGCTCAATTTACGACTGCAAAACGTAGTGCACTAACCATTTAATAAATGTTTAAAAGTTTTTAATGTTTAACTTCTAGAATGTTTTGTTAATTTGTTTTCGTTTTATGAATTTGATACCTATAGGTATAGATAGATGTGGAATGCATTTGTATATAGGTATAGATAAGTGTCTAATGCATTTGAAAATACTAACATAATTATTTTCTATATTATTGTGTATAATTATGGTTAATATTTCTTTAATTTGCTTATATCTCTGTCAATAGTTCTGTTGCGAAAATCAAAATCAATGTGAGAGATGGCAGTGAACGTACTCGTATGATGCGATTAGCATAAAAATTGCAATAAGCAAGTGTGGTGCGACAACCGATAAATAAGTTTCGTAATGAAGAAAACAATGGGTCCGTACACTTTCTAGTGGCGCGTGCGACTCTGTTTTTCATCCCCTCTCTTCTTCATCGTCGCTAACTACTCAACTGGCCACGAACAAAACCTTTGACCTGCTCTTAAAACGTGTATTTTCTTTAATCTCAATACAGTATTAGACTTAAATAAAATGTTTATATTAGTTACATTTAATTTTCTGCCACACTGTAGTTACTTAATGTTTGCACAATTTATTCTGTAAAATGCTGAGATTTTTCCTGCAAATTATACACACAGACCATCATCTTTTATCGATGATTCCATTAGTAAAAACTGTATCAAAATCAGTTGGAAGGTTTAGAAAATAAACAGACTTTTATTTTATAATTTGTACTTAGATTAGGTAAAATGCTCCAAGGCTTACGTAGGTCTAGTCCCGGGAGTTCCTGTATTTTTTAAGTTTTTCGATCTCATGTGTATAAATGAGAAATACTGATCGTTTCTACGAAGACTAACAATGTTATCCTACATAATATTATTAAACAGTCTCTCGCTGCAGACCGGCATTGTAGACTTTCATAGAAGAGATAATAATTATGTGCTCGTGTTATTTGAATTAGACAAGTGCTTCAAATGCACAACTGTGAATTTGGTTCTTAAAATTTAAAATAACAGATGTTTGAATATATTTGTGGTCGGATATCCTCGGTTGGAATTGTAACAAGATTCCCGAGTCCGCGAGGTCGCCTACGATCCCGTTGGACGCGAGTCGGGTCGCTCTAACGGGCGCCGGTTAATGAGAACGGAGCGGCAGTTATGCAGATACAACTGTGTGCGCAGCACTAAAGGTAAACAAACACACATAAACTTATCAATTCCAATTCCTATTATATTTCAATTCATACTGTTTATTCTTATTTTTATGACTTATGCTCTGAAAGTACTTAATTCGAAACTAAATTCAAAAGAACTTTGACAGAATGATTACTGTTGCTATTACGACTTTTAAAAAGAAACACATTAATTCATATATTTATTACACTCTAGGGCGCATACATTTTAATGTTTTGTACATTGATACAAAGATATATAAGCTCCATCATTCCCAGTGACCGGTGACTTTAAATGGCGGTTAGCCTACTTGACACTTTACTCAGAGATTGTGAAGTTAATTGAAAGAAATGTAAGAATGTATTAAGCTAAATTTGAAAAATGAAACAAAGGTTTTGTAGTAAATTGTTAGCCGCTTATAAAATTACTTGTACAATTAAATGGAAAAACTATAGATATATATATATTTTGTTTCAGAAACCTACCCCTAAAATTAGCTAGAAAGTTTGCTAAATTTATGATAAAATTTCAAAACAGATGCTGGTGCATCTCGCAACCATTGAAGGTACATTAGTTTATTCGTATTAAGGCAAATCAAGTTTGGATACATAAATCATGTGGGTATAGATCTTGAATTTCTCAGTACCACGCTGCATCACACTGTCCGCAGCATTGTTCACCGACGCGAATCGCGCCAAAGACATTAGGCAACCAGTTTGAAATATGTCGCCACCTTCACGGTTTGCTGCCTACCATCGCCTTTTAATCAGCGACCATCTCTTACCATTCTCTAAAACATTAACTTATTCGATATTTCTACTAAAAGCAAAAAAAGCCAAGATTCAATAAAAGTAGATAAGATATAGAGTTAAGCTAGCCAGCAGATTTGCACCTATGGATACAGGAAGATCAATTAACTCATAATTGTGAAAAATGAAATTTTTTTTTTAATTGAAACTGACTTTTTCATTGAGCGACTCGACTAGCGAATTCTATTCTTGTTTAATAACTAGTTGTGAAACAATCAGGAAAAACGGTTACGAATGTGGATGAAGGGTTTTTTATTGTTTTTACTAATAATAAAGTCGCTGGTTCGTTGGGCTTTAAAATGTTTTTATTTTTATGTTAAAAAAAAAACCACATCTCTATCAGAGGCACAACTTTCATAAATATTGACAAAAAATATATTTCCATTTTAATGATGCAATTTTAAAAGTAACCTTTGAATATAAGATATTTATATTAAATTTTGGCTGAGATTACTTATATATTATATCTTTATAAATTTATCCGCATATCTTTATAATTTATACCCTATATATTTATTATTCTAATGTAAAATTATATTACTTAGTGTAAAGTTTCATCAAAATAATTGAGTAGCTTTTGGATGCATGACTAACAAACATCAATACATCAGTCCTCACAAACTTTCGCATTAATAATATTGCCCTTGAACATACGCCTTAAGCAAATGTGAACAATGTACGCAAGGCACGACGTTGAAGTAAGGCAATAAATGCAACAAGTCGGTGTACGCATAGCTCCCTTTGCACAAATGCGTTAGATCAGCACAGAAGATCGGCACGCGAGGAATGCTTTCAGTGACTAATCGTCGGGCCGTTCGCGGTTCAACGCTTACGAGTTCGCTTGCAAGTCTATATTTCACACAAGCGACTTGCGGTTGCGCCGGTTGCCGGACTACATCAACGCATTAATATGAGGGCATCACCTTTATTTGGCCACATCATATATGTTAGGTACATGCTACAATGCTACAATAATTGGATTTTCTTAACAGTACGCACCTATACTTTAGTTTTATAAATGGCTCTTTCCGGCTTAGGGTTGTTAGGGAGCAAAACTTTATACTTAATTGAAGATCCATCATCTACAAAAAGATGCCTAATATTAACAAAAATTAATTATTCATCTAATTACAAAAAATTGAAAACAAATTCTTGTTTAATAACTAATTACGAAACAATGTATAAAATTTCCTTTATGGTAATGAAAAATGGTTACGAATGTTGGTGAAGGGGTTAGAATTTACTTATTTTAATAATAATAAAATCGATGGTTCGTTTGGCTTTCAAATGTTTCTTTTTATGTTGAAAAATAATCTTATTTCTATCTTTGTAAATGTTATTGTGAATTATGACTTTTTTTTATTAATTAGAAATAAATAAATAAAATGTAGGCATTAAATGGGTACTGCAAATTCAAATTGTAGTTGCATGGACTTGAAATGCTGCTTGGGCTAGCTACAGAATATAAATAATTATAACAATACAAATAGAACCGATGGAGTAGCCTTGAATAAACTGTCCAAACCCAAACATGCCGTTGTATTGCCAACCGTGACTAATGACAATTGAATGTATAAACAATAATTGAGCTGTATAACATTATAGTCGACAAATATGAACAGGACCGCTACCATTTAATAATGATTTGTGATTTCCCATAATACATAATAATCTGTTTACTAGAGAAACCTATCGACGCCATTGTGACAATAAGATAAACGAATTAGATAATGATAGTTCGAAAAGGTTTCCGTACTCGTAGATGGATGTCTGCTAATCTAAATTTAAAAAAAAACAGTGACACTTATTAAATTACTCTAATGTTGAAAGAAACATGTGTGTCTCAGAAGACTTGATTCGAAGATTTATTAAATGTTCCTACATTGGATTTTGTGCGTCTATATTCATATGCAAAGATGCAGGCCCTGATGACCACAAGTACTTCCGACCTTGGAAGATTACGTGCATAGCTCTTAGAAGAACTTCATGACCGTGAGGCAACGGACTGGAAATATTATGGATGGGAATTTATTCCACAGTTCTCAGGACCAAATGCGTACTCAAGCAACCGCAGCGACCTCTTTATAAAGTTTTTATTGTTAAGTCTTTGTTAAATAAAAATCAAAAAATAACAACTGAGATTTTAAGATAACTCGTGAATCTTCTGTCATATTCTGATTGATTATATAGAATATTTAAAATAAAATAAAAAAACATAGTAGTGGCAATTGTCGATTGCAAACGAGCAGCGAAATGAAAGTAACAATCGCTTTATGAAACGTCTCGGTGGAAGGTAATCTAATCGGGCCGGCCAGTATTACACAACAACACCGCACCGACTCACAACACTACAACAACTTCACTTATTTCACTTACTGGCTCTTGCTAAATTTCGTTGCTCATGTGTCGTATGAGATACCCACAAGTTGACAACATGTGCAATATGACCAGATCACCAGCTAATATTCTATCGGTGATTCTGATGTTTCTTAATAAGAATATATTCATTATTAAGTCTTATAGTCATAAACTGTGTGACACCTCATTACTGAAAATGACTTTGAAATAACTAGTGAATGCACGAGTGCTATGCTGTTAATAATAGTTCAAAATCAGGTCATTGATTTTTTTTATTTACACCTTGGAGAATTTAGTAATAAGTCTTTCTTAATTTGAATATTTCAGATTTTGAAAATGGGGATAACATTAGAAAATTAAACTACATTTTTATAATTTAAATTTTTTTTCAAATTTAAAATAGGTATTTATGAAACCCCATTACAAAATTACACGATATTTTCCCAATAGGTACAATCTATAATTTCGTCTTACCTAATGGTCGGTACAAGTTTCAATTGTTAAAATGAAAATAATTAAAGAACTGATGTCTTGAATATCTCCATACAAAACTGATTGATCTTCTGATTAAATTTCTGTTTTAATTTTTATTCATGTAAGGGTCAGCTCACACCAAAACAACGCGACGTGACGATGCTTGAAGAGGTCAGTTGCTTCGTCCTGCACTTCATGAACGTCCGCGCTGCTTCTCAGGACGCTGCAGCGTGCGTCGCACAAAGCAGCGTGAAGCCACTGACACCACTTTCGCGTACTCACTCAACATTGAAAAAATTACTCATGTGGTACATGCATATAAATTATAATACTAACTGTTGCACGCGACTTTTTCCGCGTAACTTTAATACAGACTATGTTATTCGCTGATAAAGTAGCTTTCTATATGTGATAAAAAAATTAAAATTGGTCCAGTAGTTTTTGAGTTTTTTCATTATAAACGAAAATACAAATTTTCTCTCTTAATAATTATAGACATACGCTTTAAACCAGGTTAAATTATTTTTCATTAATAATCGTATGAACATAATATTTTATGAAAGTATGGGTAGGCTACCTCGACATGTGGTAGTAGGAAATAGCGGAAAGTCGATTCGAATAAAATCGTGCCTATAACTTTCTCTATTTGTTTTGAATGAACCAGTGCGAGGCGGCTTAACAATAGCTGACAGTGTTAAAGCGAATGGTGATGCAAACATCACGGAGTATAGGGTAATAATATTACAATGATGACACTCAAAAATGTTGTTATTTTTACAATATAAAGTAATGACAAGACATTATTAGCTTACAGATATTGGGCTGAACCTAGTCTCTGCAGTAGCCGTATGCGTCTAATAGCTTATGTCCTGTCCTGTTCGTTCCTGTCAGCGTTGGTTCGATAGGAATATTCAGCCTATGTTCATTCATTCATTTCAGCCTATGTTCATTCTAAAGATTATATTTTATTCTAATTCTATTCTAAAGATTTTTAAAGATTTCTATTGGCGAAAGATTTTTTTTTAAATCGGATGATTAGTTTCGAAGATTACCTCCTACATACAAACTTAACCTCTTTATAAAATTAGTATATACTAATAAAAATATTCTTAAAGAGGCTTCCTTTAATCTTAAACCAATCAGAATTACTCACAATGCATTATGTAATCTCGAACTATAGCGTTTCTATCTTCCACAGATAAGTACAAAATGATGTACACACACAATATTGTAAGCAAAGTTAGCGTCACAGACTCATTGCGTAACCTATGGATTGTCAAAATGTCGCAAGCATAGATCACGTAGGCTGAACTCCTTGCATTGAACAGCTCAGACATATAGTAATCTGTGGCTCAATCAACCAAAGGAGAAAGGACTTCAGGTATTAAGTTTACACACTATCTTTATGATATTTTTATCAGTAAAAACTCAAGATAATGTTAGCGGATTTTCGTATCAAAGACGCTTTCAGTTTCAAAGCTCAAAGCTCAAAGCTTTTATCTAAGTTGTTTTACGTGGCTTACTTTGACCGTGGATAATACATACATGGTTATTCTTTTAATAATACGAACGGCAAGTAACCTTGTTACAGTTATAAAATGTCATTCTCGTGTTTGAGTAACTTCAAACAGGTTAGTGCTATCACCGGTATCACTTCGTAATCAATGTAAATCTGACTTAAAATCGGACCTATTTGAGTAATATATCTTATTTGTTTATTTCTCTATTAAAAAAAACGGCAAAAATTATTGTCTTCGACGATATCAGATATTTATAAAATGCGTTCTTTCACTGAAATGAATCTTGAATGTACCTACACACGTCTAAATTCCACGACAACATAGTGATGTTGTCGTGGAATTTAGACGTGGTTACATGTGTTACAGTGGTAAAGCTAATTAAAAATTAATTATTTCACTCTTTTTTAAAAATAAAATGGAGTAGGTATTAGTATTTTGTATTTTAATAAATCTAGTTTATTTATTAATTGCAATCATCAACAAAGTTTATTGATAAAAGCTAAGTATTATTTTGCTCCTATGGTTTATTTGAAATAATTAATTTCACCATGAAATCGTATAACTAATAAATATCTTGCAGCTCTCGCTTAATTTTGTGTGGCTGGCGCCCCACAAAATTAAATATAAACATGACAATGTCAAGCAACTAAACATAATTACGATTACTAAAATTGCTTAAATATTGGAGATAATTTTAAAAGTGAAATGGCAAAGAAACGCGCGAGAGCACAGTTGACGACCCACACTGAGAAGGTCCGACGCGTTCTCGTACTCGTATATCAACGAGTGAAGCAACTGACTTAGACACTTGAAGTGGAGAATATCGAGCATAAATCAGTCGGATGTCACCAAACGGCTCACCGGTGCTTCGAAATCGAAGTCGCAATTCGAACAAAGAACGACCGAGACTCGGGCTCGAAAAGAAAATTAATTTAGGTATCGGTGTCGGTCGCCGAACCCGCGATTGTGAAACGCAGAGCGATTGCGCTCAGTACGGTTTGTGTAATACACCGGCACAATGCTCCACCAAATCAACTGGCCCTCGGAAATATTCACCTATGGCGAAATATACATAACCAACAACAACAATGTGTCTGTTTCAGAGCTAGTTTAACGTTGTTGTTAAGTTTGGATTAATAACATACTTTTGATTTGACTGATTTAAAATAATTTAATTTAAAAAATAATTTGACTTTTATTTATTTATTTATTTTTTTAATAACAGTGCTTAACTGATTTCAAATCCAATTCGGTTATAGGTGTTTAAATTCTTTTAATATTTATAATTTACTTAATCGTTAGAATCGCTTAATATAGCAATTAATTGTGTATAATAGAATCTAATAATTAATTAAGTCATATACTTATATGGCCCATGGTTTATATGGGTAACTCATCGTTTTTATTTTTTTAGTCAGCACATTTGTTTTTATTAAAACAAAATATTTATTTTGAAAATTTTGTTGCTTTGTTGCCAATATATAAATAATTAAAAATAAATAAATAAATTTGGTAACAACGATAATTCATAAATGTTCTTATGTATTTTTATATTTTTTTTTAATTACATTTTTTTTACCATTTAATTCTTAGGTATAGGGAAGAAATAGCTCGGAATAAATTAACTTCTTATAAACTTTAGAAAGCCAGAAAAATCATGGAGTGAAATTATATATAGAGCTATAAAACTACAAAACAAGTGCTCACTTCGCCTAACCAACAATCTCCTGTAATTAAAATTGCACTAAAAAGCTATAACATGGAGGATCTGTGGTTATCATTAAAAGTAATATAAGACAGACATAGTATATTTCGAGAAGAATGGCTACAAGCAACAACAGTAACCGTGAGTGGAAAGTTAGCTCCTATTAATATTAGTGCCATCTACTGCCCACCAAAACACAATTCAAAACAAGATATGTTTAACAAGTACTTCTTAACCTTGGGAAACAAATTTATAAGTGGAGGGGATTGGAACTGCAAGAACACATTCTGGGGTTCAAGACTACTAAGGGCCGCGAACTGAAGAAAAGTATTGACCAAAACAATCTAACGATCCTGGGAACAGGCGAACCGACCTATTGGCCAATGAACTCAAACAGGTCCCCTGATCTATAACGGCTAGATATAATTATATATGATGAACAGTTAATAATTATTGGTGATCTAAAAATGTTTTTGAATAAAAAAATGATAAATTTTTTTAGAGTAACTAAACTACTCTATGGAGTACTAACAATGACAAAAATCGCGGACTGAGCACACGAACGCAGTCGGTAATTGGAAGATGAGATCTCGTGTGGAACGTAGCCCGAGGCGGCATGAATGAAAGCCGCTCACTGACATCGCACTACGCGTGCAAAGCCCACTTCCAAATCAAACAAACATACCGCCTTACACTTTGTTTGCGATTCAATGCGCGCTGTGATAGCGTGTTCTCTCCCACAAAGCATCTCTTCCCGCAATGTGCACTGAACAAGACGATCACGTCGAACACTGACTCGTGAACCTTTAAGGATATCGACATCCGCCGAACGAGTTTTTCCAGTCGGTATCATCGCAATATCACGGTTATTATTGAAACGGTCGCGACAGGTAAAACATTTATCACGACGAATATTTATCTAGTGAATTCTAGTGTATGTTTTAAATGAATACTAACTTTTGTCGGCGGCTCCTGTTAAGTAATTTTTATGATAAATTTGAATATAAATAATTCGCTTTAGTTTGTCAACTTTTTAGACAAATACTAATAATAAACTAATACATATAATAATCCTTACATAGTATAAATTGAAGTCGCTTTTCGCGTATGTCTATCTGTCCGTATATCCGCTAACCCCTCCTAAACCACGCAACGGATTTTGATGCGGTTTTCACCATCAGTTATATTAATAAAAGTTTTAATTATTTATAAATAGCCCGATTTCTTTCGCGTGCATTTCATCTTAAGACATGAACGTATAATTTTATAAACAAAAATTAATATTGTAAACTAAACAAAACATAAAATGTGAAGGTATATAGAATAAACATAGGACTGTTCGCTCACACCGCGGCATTTTTTTAAATTATAGCATTTTTATACCCGGCGTAAATTCTAAACGAAATTAAAGAGGAATTTACTTGTACATAATCAACCTTAATTAGTCCATCGTAATTTAGTTCGATAAGGATTAATATAATGAAACGAATGTCATCATCTTTTGATTCTACCCGTGATGGTTTAGATATATATATGACCATTCACTATACCTATACACTTTCAGTTAGGTCGTGGGCAGAGAAGTTTTGTAACACGACTCATAAGTGTAACCAGTTTATAACAATTGAAAAAACTGTGTCCAATTTGTCTCTGGTCTGTTGTAATTTGTGTCAGATAAACCATTTCCTTAGTGTCAATGTTTATATGGCAAATGTATCTCTCACACGTGTCATTATTCCCGTAAAATTCTCGTTCTTTGAAAGATGTTTGCCATTTCGTGCAACTGTTTAGTGACTGATTACTCAATATTGCTTAAAAAAGAAATGTGAAAAAGAAGATAATAAAATGTAAAATATTCAATAGCGATATAAATTTTGCACGTAGGGCTACATTGTAAATTAAATAGACTATTGAATAAATAGACTATTGAATTAAATAGACTATTGAATTATTAACAAAATGTCATCTGTCACAGCTGATGGCAATATAAAAATATATTTAATTTTAAAGTCACCTCTTCGCACAATTTGTACGAAACAAAATTGTGCAAAACCACATGTTTCCGAAAAATTAGTTGCTTCGTCGGGGAATCGAACCGACTTAAATGTGAAAAAAAAAAACACCCGTATTTTTATGATGCCAATCGAAAGAATGGACAAAAAATAATAATTCTTCTTAAGTGACATAGTATCTTAAAAGAAAGGAATAATGTAAAATGATTCAAATTTCAAGAATATTTTTTATTCCCGACCTATATACGATAAAAATTTCCTATATACGATATTTAAGGTACTTTCCCTTCATGTCGCATAGTCTTGGGACGCCCTGTATACAGACCCTATCTATTGATCTGTATATATACTTATATAGTGCTATGTATTCTATACTTGTAAATGAAATCACTTTTATAAGGCGGTCTGAATGATCATGACAGATGCTATAAAAAATATAAAAAAAATACGGAGGCGTATGGCGACCAATTTTCGTTCTATTTAGAGGTCATTCTTTCAATAATATTATTTACTTACTCAATATAATTTGTCAAAATTGGGGAGTGTAGCACGTCGTAGCTGTAGCGATAACGCGGCCCGTAGGGCGAGTGACGTCACGTGACAGTGACGTCAACGGCTACGAATGCTACGAATGCGTAGGCCCACGGCTCACGCACATAATCATCATTGTCTATTTTGTCAATTCTTACAATCTTACCTTATTAAGCTATGGACATTTATCTTGCCTTTGCTAGCTATTCGCATGAACCTTTTTATATTAAAATAGGAGGGTACGTCAATCGGTCAAGCGCTGTAGTGACAGACGCGATAAAATACAAATTGTTTTTTGTCGAAACGGTTTTTATTTATGAGCACAAAAAGTAATAAAGTAGCGCGCAAGTGCACGCTTTAGTAACCTCTGCCGTATGCCACGGCGCGGAGCGGCATGCATACCGGTCCCAGAACAGGTCTGTGCGGGTGAAATGAAATGGTCAGAAGTAAGGGTTCACCCGCGTCCGGTACATTGTCTCGCAGCCTATCAACGTTTCAACTCGACCGTATAATAGTTGTTGTATCTGGGTAAAAATCGCAGTGGATGAAGTCGAGTGGGCGCGATCTATGTAAATGCCTACACGCTCGGTACGCTTTCGAGATGCTATCCAAGATGATGTGAAATGCCGTGTGTACAAGCAGATATGACAAACAAAATCTTTTTCCAATTTTGTACGCTACATGAATTTTAATTATATTATTTATTAAGTAATTTTATTGAAATAACTTTGTTGACTGTGGAAGTAATAGAGCCAGCCGGTCTTGTACATTAATGTGACAAGAAAATTAATAAAATTTCAATAAGACATAATTATTAACTTAAATATACAACAACGAATTCGTGATCATTAAAAAAATAGTTCAGTTACAATTAATTATTCTACCTAATACTTATTATAAATACGTAAGTGTATTACGCTTTCACGCCTTAACTACTCAATACACCTTCATGAAATTTTACATACACATTGTATCCAGAAATAAAGTACTGTCCCCGAGAGACGAGGGTGAAGTCCCTGGAAAAAGCTACTTTCATGTACAATTGAAACCTGACTGTAAATAAAAATTCAATTTTTTTTTTGTTTCAAAATATTTATAAGTTAAACTTGTTTTATCATCATTAACGCAGTTAAATGTTTCTTTTATTAGTTAGCACTTACTTATCAACTTTTTGAGAAAAAATCAATTATGCTATATTCTTTTTAGTTTATAAAAGATAACATTCAAATTAAGTAATTATTGTTTTTCCCCTATATAAATAAAAATCAATGTAAACTTATGTTTGTCTTGTATGGACTTCAAAATCGCGCAACTTATTTCAATTCGGTTTTCACTTATGGAAAGATGGTTAAACAAGGAAGGTTTGTGTACATAAAAATTGCATCCTGGGCGAAGCCAGGAGCGGGTCGGTACTTATATTTTTATTCGTACCCAAAATTATGTCGAAATGTCACATGATTAAAAATCGCACGTAAACGGTTCATTATATTTTGTGACTTTAAATTTACGTCATTGCTGATAAAAATCGAATACATTAAAAAAATTTCATACAGGTGACGTCACTCGCTTTCATTTGTGTCTTTTATGAGTGAAAATATTTTGTAACTTGTAATATGATATTAAAATAAATGTATATAAATAAATCTAGCTTTAAGGAATTTCAAAAATCAAACACTACTAAGTGAAGACATAAAGAAAAGATTGAGGAATGTTTGGACTACCATTTCATTAAATAGTTAGTGTTTCAAAATTTAAAATTACAAGCTAGCATAGTTTTTTTTTTGACACCACTCGATAGCTAAAGGATTGAATATATTTTTGGGATATATGTTATATTCGAATTCGTTAGATATATTATTCATATAATACGCTTAAACAAAATATTACTCGTACATATTCACGTAAAACCCACGACACAGTTACGCCTCATTTTTTTTTATCTACCGATTGCTTTATTGGATATAAATCTTAATGAGAATATTTTATGCAATATCTAAATAAATTAGTGTTCTATATTAATATGTCCCTATAAAAATTAATTTACATAATTATGTTGTTGTAGTATGTATACTTGTATTAATGCATAAAAATATTAGTTTTAAGCATTAATAAATACTTACAATTAGTACTTATATAAAAAATATATTATTATCAATCGCCGTGTGTGAAAACTCAAGAATGATTTTAATTTAATTTTCATTTATGGAAACAGTGATAAACGGGGAAGGTTGCCTGAAAGGGAAAAGCCTGAAACGGTAAATAAATATTTTTAACGTGTCAATACAATAGACAAATCAAAGATCAAGTAAGTAGTTCAAACAAAGTTCGCAGTGCTACTCTGTGGCACATAGTCATTTAAGAGTTTAATGGCGTTATCATAAAATCGCAGTAAATCATTATTGTTAAACACATTTTAGTTAACTGTTGTTTAATACATAGTTAATGTAGAACCATAAGCGTGTCGTTTCTATTCGATTTCACTGGGCTATGCGCGTCGGTGTCAGTGACTTAGTGACTAACGATTACAGTCTACTTTAGAAACACGCTTCTGCCTCAGACTATGTTATATGGACTTTATACATACGTTTAATACTTACGCTCGAATACAAATGTGTTCGTGTTGAACTACCTTTGCTATGTGGATTCATTCGCCTGAGAGCGGAATCATTTGTACCTCATCCGCTTAATTGCTGCGAGCATACCTCGCTGTATTTATTACTCGTCTCATTCTAAACTTATATTTAATATATCAACAAGATTTGTTTTATGTATAAAAGACATTCGTTCGTATAGCAACAACTATGGCTTTGCGACGGTAGCCACCTTCCATCAAGTGGACCGTCCACCTTAACATAAAAAAAAATTCTCAAAAGTTGAAAATACATTGACGATAATTGAGCAAGTAGTAAATGTCCGTTTTATATGGGATCACTCCTTCTGATTTCTACAATATTATTCTGAGGCCTCTATAAAAAACTACAAAATATCCTGAGGCCACAACAAAAACTAAAGGAGACATAGAGAACATTAGTTTAACACCTAAACAATTGTCCAGAGTGCAAAACATTAAATCTCGATGCTAAAATCTTCATGCAAAATAAACTTTAAAAAAGGTGTTATTATTCATATTTACACAGAATTTGAATATAGAAACCATCAATTATCACAAAGTTGAGTCACACCTCCTAACAACTAAATTATGTTCTTCATAGTTGGAGCGGCATGCGGCCGGCGTGCATTGACGAAAAAGCTCGAAGGCTTGCCGATTAGTCCTCGATTAAGAGCCTCCGATGGTTCAACGACAAAGCAGTTTACGCTATTAGATTTATAGCTATTAAAAACTTAATAACCGCGCACGTGAGTTAACTCTTTAGAATTAATGCACTTGGAGGCGGAGCTCACATAAAATTATCATAAAACTTGTTAATAAATTGTAAACGGGCTAATTTATTGCGGTTTTTTGTTTGTTTTGTCAATGATGCCACTCTGTAGGTTCAAAAGTGGATTAAGGGAGAGTTTACAATAAGAGTTAAAGTCGCAAGTTATCTCAGTGCTTGAGTATTAAATATTTAGGGTCAGAATTACAATCACACATTTTTGGTGTGGATATTTAGAATCAAAGCAACGCCGCCCGCGCCGATGTAACTGTGAAGCAGGCGGGCATTTGTCGGGCTTGCCGTGTCAATAAACTTGATTCGAAAGTCGAAGATGCTCCAACTTACATAAGCAAGCAACAATGTGAGCCGGAGCAGGCACAGCCGAAAAGTACACAGAGACTAAACAATCTCCTCTTAATGTAGACATGAAACAACATTGCTTGGACATATTTTTAGGTATATTTTTGCCTAAAACTTTTCAAATTATGAACAACAGAGCAACGAATAAGGTGGCTTAGGAGGCGTTAATTAGGTGAGCCGATCTCGCTGTCTATGTTAATAATTAGTATAGGTATATTTAATTTATAAGTTATTGAGAGTTTGTTAATATTATGAGTATATTTCTTTTTTATGAATTAAAATATAAAGTATCAAATTACAATACCAAATTATTGGTATTGTATTTGGTAATGTTGAGTACAATACAAAAGTAGTGCAAGTGTACCAGAGTAATTGCACGTTGAAGAATAAGACTTTAGCCTACTGTCCAGTCTGCGTATAGAGAGTCTGTGAAGTTTGTACAGAATACGTCTCGCTCGACACGGCCGCGGCTCTCGGCGCGTCAGTCCAGTTATTCGCAAAACCGCTATTTATAGCAATCCCATAAGCATGGCAGTACTCACTTTTAGATCAATAGTGAGATGCCGTCATACAACTATTCTTTGTCATGTTTACTTGAACTAATAAAATGTCTTCAAGTTTGCTACTGAGATTTTATATTTTGTAATATAAATATATAATAATTTTTAATATAATAAATAATTTTAAAATCTAATTTGTTTCTATTTGCAAACGTAGAATGCATAAAAGTGCCTTCAAATAAAATTGATAAAAACATATAAAATTAAATTTAAAAATAAACTAAAACACTAGTAAATTAGTGTAAGTTAAACTAAATCAATTTAGTATTAGGTATTTTAATACTATTATATATTCATTTAATACTAAAATGACTAAAATTTAATGTTACTAAAATAATGCTATTTAATTCATTAAGATCAACATTAGTTAGTTACATAGTCAAATTGAGAACAAAACTTTCAATAACCAAAGCCGTAGAAAAGATTAGTATATAAAAAAACAATGAGCGGCTTGACGACGGATGGGTCAATAACTAGACAAAGCCTGAGTAAGATTGTACTCGCTCGCTTCTCGGATCGGCCTCAAATACTTTACGGTGAGTTTATTAATTAAGGCGCCCGACCTTGCGGGCCGCACATCCAAGGAGGTCGGATGAGCACGCGCGGAACAGAGACAAAAATATTGCCCCTCCAATCCCCGCGCATTGCTTTCCCCCCTACTCCGCGCCCCCTTGCGGCCCGCACACCGCACGACGACATGCCGCCGCGCGCCGTCTCCGTCTCATTGACCTTCCGTTATCTGCCTGCACTAGGATTGTCGTCGAATTATCAACGGTTTTTGTGGCTTCTGCCCTACACCAAACTACACCTCTCTTAATCGCCTCGTAATCCTTTATGTACGAAATCTTAATAGAGACACAAAGGACGTTAGTGTTTTCTTTAGGTGAACAATTAGAAACCCCGATGTGAGCATAGGTGTTTATAATTTATTTTAATTAACATTTACCTACCTTCACGAGTCCTGCGGCAGTACCTATTGAAAATTAATAAATTGAAAACAAAAACTAATCAAGAGATAGCTTCATAAGTCGCTCGGTCGCCACGCAATTATTGATGCTAAGAGGCGAATCTACAGTAAGCCGGTATACATGACGTATCATATACTAACACAAACACAGCCTCGTGCGGAGTAGCCGCTGAGAACAATCGCCGAAGAGCGCGAGCCTGGAGATCACTCGAAACCGCACCTTAAGCTCATTGTCAAACCGATTACAATAAACAAACAGGACAGACGCGGTTGGAATCTTGTCAAACAGGCGCGTTCAAGCGTTGACTTATTATCGGGAGGGCATTTCTGTCCTGTGACGAGTATATCTAAATTCAACTATAATATCTGAGCAGTAAAGTCGAATATGCAATGAGAGGGCGTCGCTGTAGACAGGTAAAGCACGGGCGCCGCTGCTTACGGCTCACACACACAACCACAACTCTGCGCTGCCATAAATAAAAGATTCCTACAGAAACAATTGTTGCGTAGAGGCGAGTTGAGGCCTCAGTGAATGTAGCCGACTAATCGCCTCAAGTTGATCGCGAAAGTGGGTGACCGGCCGTGATTGACGTTCTTGCGAAACTCCGTTCGATGACATTTAGACTGGATACCCTGGATGGTCAATACAACGAGTACACAAATGTATTTAACCTGTGTTAAATACATTTAACAATGGTTAATTCATTTAACACTGATTAATAAACGATTTGATTTATTAAACGTTTCGTAAGACGTACAGCCATCGATATGTTATGTGCTTGTTTATAATGTTACTTTATTTGTACTTATGAATACTTAAATAACCTTATGAATAATAATAATTTTTATTAAAAAATTACATATAAAATTCCAACAACACATTTTCATTAAAAAATTACATATATGTTCCACAACAACACTTTTTCATATAGAATAAGTAAAAATATAACTAAAAAACTTTGTGAGCAAAATGATATTATGAATAATCAATAATATCTATAACACTTTCATTACCAATTCCAACTCCATGGAATCTCTGTTCGGAGATAACGCCGCTCTACTTAACCTCGGCACACAGAGCCATGTAAACGTGAAACAATACGGTACAGTATAACAAATTTATAAATGCACTCGTTACATGTTTTCCATGCAATTTTCAACTTAAGTCGGTCACATTAGAGCTCCATTTTCGTTGTAGAACCGCATGTATTTCGTGATTTGTAGTGTACGGCAATGTAGCGCACACAAGCGGAGAAACCGTCTGTGTTAGTGCGCTGGTGTGTTTGTGTGTGGGAATGCTAGGGAAATTTATATTTAAGTAACCAGTACGCTGTTCATTTAGTTAGGCGTCATAAAGTGTATTATTTACACTTTAGTAGTATATAGCCATTTCGTATTCTATGTAGTCTTCGTTTTATGAAAATGAAAAAGACTAGTATCAACAAAGTTAAACATTCAAATAGGGATACATATTTCCTAAAGCTATTTAGAGAATATGTAATTATTAATAATAAGGGGCTAGCGACCTGCGCTCTGGTTCGCACAGAAAAAATATTAGTTAGATTTTATTATATAATGCAACTTCGTCCGCGTAACTTTATAAAATATGGCCTATGTTACTCGCTGATAATGTAGCTTTCTATAGGTGAAATAATTTTTAAAATCGGTCCAATAGTTTTTGAGTTTATTCATTACAAACAAAAATATTTTCTTTTTATATTAGTATCTATTGTATATATTGTAGTGTATATTTTATATACACTTATGTATGTAGTGTATAATATAAGCAGCGTATACTTTATATACACTAATGTGCATATTTTATATACATTACTGTGTCTGTAGCAATCTATATAAAATAAATAAACATAGGCTATATTTTATGAAGTTACGGGTATAAAGTCGCGTGCAACAGCTAGTAAATAATAAAGTAGTTTATTTCGACCATTTCGTAACTTTTTGTTAGCAAAATACAATTTAAGATAACTTTACCTGAAGCTTTACGTTTTAAGTTAGTGATTCTTAACTTAAGTTTTATTGAGGCTTCAAGAGATTAATAAATTATCAGCATACAACAAAATAATAATTTATAATGAAGATGAAAATTCACCAGATTGACATTAATATTGTACAAGGTCCGTGTAACAACAATGGCTAAGTAAAGTTAAACTTAAGTTGTCAAGGTTATCCTCATTAAACGTTTCTACATCAATATGACATGTAAATAATACTTCCACTGTGTTTTGTCTTCACTGAATAATCTCTCAATAATAGAAGAATAAAGTGTTAATAAAAATACGTTATCATAAATCATAAAATGATTGTAAAGAGATCATAAATATATAAATTAACTATTTATATTCACCAAGAAATTAAAAACAATCGGGTTATAACTTTTTTTAAATGCCAAAAATAAATTCATAACATAAATTATATACAGTCATATATACGATGATATATAAAATTTAGGCCACCGGTATACCACCTTATTTCACGCTATAGATGCGCAATAGACCCTCATTACGTAAGGAAAAGGATAAGTAAGGACGTACATTTAATTGATTATTCAATTCTTCATCGAAATGTTTCAATCCCGCTAAAACACTGACTTCTTCAAGTAAACTGTAAATAAATTCTTCAAGGTCGTGTGCAGAGAATCTGCGACACCTTTAGTTTCAGCATGTAATCTTAGACGACCAACAATTAGACCGTCACTCTGCCTGACACCGAAAAGGGTATAATTAAGTATGAAGGAATTATGATAGTAATAATGAATAAGTTTCATTTATTTCAGACTTTTAAGTTCATAAATCAAAACTGATAAAATGCATTTTTTCGTTAAAATTCTCTTACTTTTATATAAGCGCAAATCTAATTAAAAATAACTATTTTGTTATTATAATATATAAATATTTCATTTCTATTCTATACTTTAAATATTACATTTCGACGAACTATAATTTATAATACAATTTTTGGCATTGCGTAGCCATTGGCATCTGCTACGAATGGCGTAGCATCTACGAAATACATGAAATATAACAAAAATATAAAAGTAGTGAAAAGTTCAATAATGAAATTTATTTATACATATTTTTATTTAAAAATAAATAAAAATACCAAAACTGATGATATCAATAAATCAATAATAAATAAAAATCCCTTCATTGGACGGACATATTTAAAAATATATTAATTTCCTATTTATAGTCTTTGTAGTTTTCCTACAATTCCACTTCATAAAACAAACATATCACTATTTACTTAGGCTAGAATTTACTTAGGAAAGACGTCACGGTTTCTTACTTACTTGAGTATTTTATATTTATAAGGGTTTTTTCTATTTTTAAGTAGTAGCACAATGCGTTTCGCAGTCATTAGAGCAGCCCGTCTGGAGGCACTAACCACCCTTACAGAAGACCATCGTGAAATAACAGCATGTGTGCTGTTGTGTTTCGTTGAGTGAGTAAGATTTTCCTATCCCTTCTTCCTATTCCTCATCCTTAATCCTACTATAGTTGGCAGCACACTTGCAACAGCTGTGGCGTTGCTTGTGTTGCTTATGACAGTAGCCACCTAGCATCAAGTGGATCGTCTACCTGTCTGTCGAACTTAACATAAAAAAAAATAGATTAAGTAATTATATTTTTAAAAAAAGCTTCAATAATACAATTATTCTCATAAATTTACTAAATAATATTTATGAAGTAGACACTCGTATACTACGAGAGGCTAATGTTTGTTTCATAAGTTGAATAAAACAACGAACACTAGTTGTTGAATGAATCGGTTGAACTTTCTCAAGTTGAAATGTAGATATGTGATAAATAAGAACCATTAAGTACAATTACCGTACTCATAAACCTATATTAATATTCAACATTAAAGTAAACAAATCCGTAGTACTTTCTAGAAATTTAAATAATCAACATGAAGAAATGAAACAAGCGAGAATATCGGTTAATACTCGTACGCATCATCCGAAGCGACCGAGCTGCTATTTGTACTTAGTAGACCGAGCACGCCTATTTGCGACCATTAACTTAAGAAGCGCAGTATGTTTACGATGTGGATATGGCATATTCGTTAACTTAAAGAAATATTAAACACACAGACATATAGTAGACCGAGACTCAAATAGATGTGAAGCCAAAAATGATGAGGTCTCCAGCAGAAATGTTGGAGTACATGTATGCATGAGTACACACATAGAAAATACTCCAACGAGTGAAAAAATTATAGGGGGATTATTTAAATATTTATGCTGTTTTTAATGAAAACGGAAATACGAAAAAAAATCTTTCATTAACAATAGCTTTGCTTTTTGAAAAATGCATTTCAAATTTTTAAACAAAATGTATTTAATGCTTTGAAAAAATTATTTTAGATGTGGTACTCGGTTTTGCGGAAGTGTACTCATGCCGAAACAGCCGTGCAGAGCCCTACTTTCAGCAACAAATTAAAATTATAAATATTAAAGATAGAGATCCGGCAGTAGGAGGTTTTAACGGAAATTTCCTCCTCTTTCAAGAATCATTTATAGTTTTTGAGTTGAAAAATTAAATGGCCTTTTTTTTGTTTTTTGTTAATAACAATTGCAATTTTTATTGCCAGAAAACATCCTGAAAAGGTCTTTCTCAGGATTGCATTCCGCGTCGAATGAGCTGTCGCTCATATTTTTCGAAGACTTGAATAGGCTTGACCGGTTAACCCCGCGGGTTTTTCAATTTTTTAAATCGTGGTCCAGTCTACAAAGTTTTTTACCAACCGAACTGTTCTATACCAACAGCAAACAGAGAAATTTAGGATAATAGGTAAAGAATCCCTTATTCAAGCACCGAAAAATAGTTGTGGTCGCTTTAAAAATACTGTTATGGATAACGGTCCATTTGATCTAAAAATTCTAAATCTTCGCTGCCGACTTAATTAAAAGACAATTGGCGAATTACTTTTGATAAATTAATTTTTATTACTTTCCCTTCTCTTTTTTTTTGTCTTAATAATAGATAAATTAATAGATAAATGTAAATATATCATTTTTATGATTCTTTAGGCCTATTTGTATATAATCTATAATATATATTTTTTTAATTTATGGCTGTATGTAATCTAAAAAAATAAATAAAAAAGTATAAGGGATTTTGAGTGAATAGAGAAATGGGCTATTCCATCCCAGCACACATGCTGTTTTACACGATGGTCTTCTGTAAGGGATTGGTTACTGCCGCAAAACGGACTGTCCAATTTATTACTGCAAAACGCAGTGTGCCCTGCCATTACTACGTAAAGTTAACTTATTTACATATTTTTAAATTTGTATCGTTGTTCAATGTAATTTCACTTGATGCATCGCGCTAAGCGGGATGTAACGTCAACCGAACGCCATTTTTATTACAAAATGTCGACGCCCACGCTCTAAATTGTGATATACTTGAATTAATTACAAATCGTGCATTTACTGCGCCCACTCATAGAGAGTTAATATCACTGCATTAATCAGTGGTATGGTATGTCATGGGTTTAGGTACCTCTAGTTGATATATTCATGAATTCCTCGATTATCATCTTTCGTAAAAGTAGGTATCAACGTCTGCAAAAAGTTTGTTTAAAATTACTGTCATCCGAGTCTGGACGGCTAATCTGTCGCTATAGGAATTTTTTATCAAGGACAGTTCAGATAACATTTTTTAATAAAGGCTCATGAGGTACACCGAGATTATTCACACTCAAAACAAAGAAACGATATTATGCTCACAGGAAATATGTAGAACCAAAGAGTTAAGTAAGTTTATAGTTTATAAACTAGTAGATAAACAGAATAAAAAACTCTTATGGATTACAAAAAATGTATTACCAGTTTTCATTAAATATAATCCAAGAATTCATACAGATCGTCTTTTAGAAATGAAAGTTACATTTTTATAATGACAATTACGTTAAATAAACCTATTAATTTGGGCTACAACTACACTTTAATATTAGTAACGTCAGTATTACTAAAAACTGAATACTGAATCCTTCTGCAGCTGAAAAGCGATCGCTCTGAAACCTTGGTTGAAAACCTTGGTTAACATTTGACTTATTACATTTTAATATGTAATTAACAATTATTAAGGTAGATAGGTATCACCAAATGAAATTTTCTCAATATTAGGTATTTCGGATCACTTCAATATAATTTGCATTTAAATCATCATGTCGATATCAAGAACTGTCCGGTTGTTATGTAATGCAATCATTTGCATCTTACATGTCTCATAATTGTAAACAACGATTGTATTAAATCATTCTAGAAACAAGCGAAGATGTTAATAATTGTTTTACAATTGTAAAGTCTTCTCATAACTATGTACCTACTTTGGCTATGCAAAGTTTTATATTATTAGCGTTATTGTTATTATATTATGTATGGTACATAATATTATGACCACACATATAGAAAACGTGCCTAAAATATCTAGTCGTTTTGTACGTCGTCCGGTTAGTACGGCATAAGTGTTGCGGGTACTTTGAAAATCGTTGTATCCGGATTCTGCTGTTCAGCTTATTGGCATTAATAATAAAAAATTTAAAATTTAAATTATTTCAGTATATAGAAAGAGATAGGTACAGTATGTCTATTAGATGACGACTTTTATAAATAGAATCTATATCACGTTTTAGTTAGTTATAGTTCTGTAATTATAGTTTTACATATTAAACAAGATATTTATTGACTGCTGCTGATTTCACACTCGTCAGAATCCAACATATGAATGAAGTCCACATTGCAAACAAATTATATACCTACTTGATGACATAAGGTCAATTTACATTTTTATAAACACATAATCTTCCGGATGATAGATGTTTGTCAACAATGAACGGTGTTTGGATTCATTTTTTACTTAGCGGTTTAACAAAGCAAAATTAAAACAAAAAATCCACTAGACACAAGTCATTAGTAGCTGTAATTATTAAAATATATACTGTTACATTAATTTAAACACAACAAATAAGTACATAGATGTAAAATATAATATTTAAAATTGTATTCATTTTTTTTCTTAAATTCTTAGAATACTGTGAGTCAACTACGCTTCAACTTTAAAAAAATTAATATAAAAATAAAATTCTTGAAGTCTGTCGTTTCGATTCTTGAAGACATTACAAATATTTCCTTAGTTTGCGCCGAAATTAATTAGCAAAGCAACCATATATCATAATGTCATTAATTTAATAATATCCAGTAATAAAAAAAAGTTATATTACCTGCGCAAGGTCTCTCTAGTACGCAGAATGCGCGCGCGCAATCTGTCGGTGACATCATACGTTCGCGGCTAAAGATTACAATCGCGACGATTTACATTATTGTCGTATTGATTTACGAACGCCATATTTATACCGCGATATTTGTAGAACATAGTTTTAGCGAGTCACGAATTAATTGGCCACACATGATCACAAATCTAGGCTTCCTGATTCAACTCTAATTAATTCCAAACAACTTTACATATGTACGTAGTAATCCTTACATAGTATAAATTGATGACATTGTCTGTATATCCGCTAACTCCACCTAAATCACGCAACAAATTTTGATGCGGTTTTCACTCATGGAAAGAGCGAAAAAAGTTAAAATTTATAACTAGCCACCAGGAGATGGCTTAATTATAATTTTTATATATAATATAAAAATCATCCCCATTTATCCCTCTTTCCATATGTGAAAACCGAATTAAAAACAGATTACCCATTCTCGAGTTTTTGTAGCCGTTTCCTGTCAGGAAGAGGCTAAACTCAGTGTGTTCTGAAAATGTTTTTTATTTTTATAACCCAGACAGTCAGACGCGGAAGGCGATTTCAAATTTTACTATGTAAAGAAAGATGATATAGTATTAGTTGTGTAACTGTAAGATTTTATCAATAAACCATCAGTTTTCGTTTTCACTACTGAAAGAAATTTTTTTTAACGAATCCTTAAAAAATTGATAGAACATCCTATATGCACCAGAGCAATTTCAAAAAAACGGTTACGTACACAACGCTCCGATAATACGTACAGCGAAAGAACTACCGCTTACATTGTCCTACACCTTATCAATAGTCTACCTTCAGATCTATGTAACAAATATAACAATTAAAAATATTAAATTTAAGTTAAAGCAATATTTTTTAAACTGTAATTAATAGTATATAGTTATGATATTATTAATAATTACCAATGATAACACGAGATTAAAACTCAGTGGTTTTTAGTGTTATCATTTTACATGTTGTTTTGTATATTAGTCTTAAAATTGTTAAATATTATAAATAAATAAAAATAAAAAAAGTACAAATAGGTAGAGTGGTAAGTCACCCCAACAACCGTCTATGATAAAAACTGTTATTTAAAGAATACGTGATATGGCGCATGCATTAATTTTAATTAAACCTCTTTATTTAACTCATAATTTACTTTAAATGAGACCGTAAAAAAATTGATACGTTCACAATATGCGTCGTTTAATAGGAAGCCACGAGTTTTACAACAGATCGATGGATAAAATATATCATCCTAAGTGCGGTTAAGATTCATACAATAAAATTGTACGGACAACTTAAAGCCACAACAAGGTATGCAAGTCACGGACGCTAGCGATTTTTATATGCTTTCCGAATTTATTTACTACTTTATAAATTATTGGCTGTGTTATTCAGATTTAATGACTACTCTTATATTACTGAAAAGTTTAATCAAAATCCGTTCATATTTGTATTTGCAATATATTGCATATATTGTAGTATAGTAGTACATATTTGCGTGAAAGCGTAACAAACATGCATCCGCAAAAAATTTAATGTAAGTAGGATTACACTCAGGTTAATAAAATTCAGTGTATCTTGATATCCATTATTGATGTCAAGTTTTACTAGATTTCCATACTTAACCCCAAAGGCTCCTAATTGGGTATGATTTCATATTCATACGAGTACGATTTCAAGTATGGTTCGCATAGTTAAAATTTGAAAAGGAAAGGGTTATGACTATTTGCAGTTACTCCATAGTATTTATTAGAAAATGTTTTACTCGACTATTTAAAAATAACGAACTATAGTCTTTTAGGCTATTACGCTTGTGATTTGAACCACAAGCAGCGTTCGACGACGAAGGCTATCAGAAATAGTGCGAACTCAACCGGTGTCGCCGGTTTTGCGACGTTCGAGTCGCGTGCTATTGGTTAAATGTCCTACTATACACACCCCGTAATATCTTTTACGCTCATTATATCTTGTAAAAACAAACATTTATAAGAAGTTTTATTTATAAACACTAAAAAAATCACTTAAAACTGTTCAATAAACATTATGAATTAACTACATTTTGCCTATGACCTTTTTTTGTACCCCTGATAATTTGTATGTAAAATGTCATCATAATAATAAAATCGGTTTAGTAGTTAAGACAATAAATACTAACAAACAAACAAAGAAACTCACTTTCGCATTTAATAATAATATTAGGATATTTGACAAGGTACTGTTTAAATGTTCATTTGTATTGTAATGCTGCAGCATCAAGTAGTCTGCGGTACACCCAACTCCTGAGCAACTGTAAGTATAGCGTGTTTGGCCTCATTAGAATAGTATCAATAGAACGTTGGAGGTTAAGTAGTTAATAATTTTTAATTATAGCTTATATGATATGTATAGGTAAATAGATAGATAAATTTAAGTCACAAATAAGTATTTTACATAAGCAAGTAATTTTTAAAGTAAATACTTAGTTATTTGTAATGAGTTCAAAAAAATAACATAATTACACATCTTCAACGATTAAAATATCAATTGAGAAATGAACTGATAATATAAATAGTTGTAATAAACAAAGGAGCTGTGAGTAAACATGTACCATAATGCTGATCGTTGGCCATTGGAGAGTAAAGTGCGGCCTCGCGATTCGTCTGCTATGCTTAATCGGGTCGAGCGTTCAATGTCAGGCGTCACAATTGATGTGCATCGCACGCGATGAGAGCTAGCGGAAGCGATTTTTAAACACGTGCTAACTATCGATTTTATCTATGAGTCAATAACGATACGATTTGCTGTATAATATTACTATCAAAAATTACAACTTTGCTAGCATGTAACAAATGAATCTATACCTTTAGTTTTAAAGACATTATAAGTTTTATAAATACTAAACACTAGGCTTTTGGCCGCGACTTCGTCCGCGTCCTTCGGGAACTCTGTCTGTTCTCTCTTCTCTAATTTCTTCCAAACAACCCAACGGCTTTAGAAGTTATAATTTTAGTCACTAATTTGGACCCAACATAAAAAAATCAAAACTATTAGATAACTAGAATTTTATAAAATGACTAGCGACCCACTCCTGGCCTCGCTCGGGGTGCTAATTTTATATATAAATATCTTCCCCGATTATCCCTCTTTCCATATGTGAAAACCGAATTGAAATTCTCCCATTATCGAGTTGATGCGTACCAACTTAACATATAAATATACATAAAGATTTCAAACCAAGATAATACGAATCATCAATCCTAGTGATTATTTCAATGTGGATCTGTAACTTTTAGCTATTGGATTTCTAAGTCGTTCAAATTAGATTTTTTGTATTAATTATTCCAAAGAAAACTCAAAAATTGTCTAATTACAAAGTCATACTTTTTCTTATCAGTATTACTCTTATCTCTTCTATTCCATATCGTGCACAATGCCGCATAGGCATTGTTTCGTACGTCAAATATAATTATATACTTACATGATCTAAATAATATATTCATGTATGTATATACGTATTGTATACAATACATATTTCCGTCATATTAATTTACGTATTTAAAATAAGTTGGTAACAATATAGTTGATTATTTGTACGACATATAATATATGTTACTGGTGAACTATTGATGTGACAAATACGTATTGTAGTCATGTGACATTTTTACGTCATTTAAATAATATATTTTCCTGTTCTTGATTGTGATCTCGACATCCGGTAACAATGTTTCGAGTATTATGGAAAGTTTACTAACTGGAAGTTATTTACCACATTAACTTATCAACACTGCTGTTATTTTTTCTCACATTGTCATTAAGTCTTGAAGGTTTGTGTAGAAGAACTGATTGCTTTAATTATGCATTCAAATGTCTTGCAAGTAGGTATATTTAGCAATAATACATAGATTGACAATACTCGTAGTAACGCACCTGGGTTTGGATTCGAATCCGGAAACATTAAATTTCAGTAACTTGTCGCAATGTCGTCGTCGTCGTGGGCAATTTAATAATCTAACCTCAAAATAAAATTTCTAGTTTATGGTGTGTGTTAATACACAAAATAAAAAAATAACTTAGCTGGATTTTGTTCTAGAAATTCCTGATCTTAAAGAAGAATTACTACGAAACATTTTTAAGTATTTATTTAAGTATTAGGCACACAGTATTAGATCGACAACTGCGTAATTTTTCAACGACATTGAATGACGATTTCTTGGTTATTACCTATTTACATGTTTTAACTCGCAAGTAACTACAAAAAAAAAATATTATTAGTATAATGTTTCTGCAATTTGCTGACGGTTGGACTTCGCTTTGAAAGTTTTTGGACACTAGTTAGTTAACCTCTCGTATAGTAGCGAATATGCTGAGGTAGTGATATGTCCAGCAGTAGACATCCCTACAGCTAAGATGACGATATGTTATATGCGACGGTACCCACCTACCATCAAGTGGACCGTCACCCGATCTGTCGGGCTTAACATAAGAAAAGATAAGTCCACCAGTGCACCTCCTACAGTTAAGATGACGATAGACATATCATACTATATACTAATATGTCTAGTATACTAGTAACTAGAACATAACAGAAACATCTCTGATAAAGTCTAGTTCGAAAACACTCATTATCAAATATTCTACGTTACTTTTGCCCCGAAGTCGCGTATGATATTAACATATTGTATTAATATTAATAGCTTTGTCTTTTCATTGGAATCTCCCAGAATTTCCGATAAAAGACTTAAACAGGGGTTAAATTTTCATCTGATAAATAAGATAAAATTATTTGGCTTAGCCTTAAAATCTTCGACAATATGATAGAACGTTTACGGATGTCTGCGACGAACTACACAATCCAAATACACCCAGCGCTCAAGGCCTCTAAGCTGCCAACTTACCGTCACTTCTAATCGTAATGTATGCATAACTCGCTATAATAAGCAAGTAAGTACACAAAACTGATTCGTATTAAACATAGTAAGTACAAATCAGGTAAACGGGGTTAATGTTGGTGCGCCAAAGAGAACGTGGAACATACCTACCGGGCAAATTGGGTACCTATGAGTTGCACAAAATTTGTCTCTAAAATGAAGCAGCATTCCATGCATCGTAATAAATCAACGCTTCTAGCGTGTATTGAGGACAAGTCCGACCTAAGAAAGGTAAATGCTTCAATGCTATAATACTCGTAGTTGTTATAAAGAGAACGCGGCCCGCGGAGGCGAGAGGTCGACCGTTCTAACGCGACGGCCCCGAAACAAATGCGCACTTATTTGCCAATACATACACTCATATACTCACATAATTTATGAGTAGTGGTACCATAATCAGGAGAAAATTATATTTACATCTTAAGATAAAATAGGTTTACTCGTCAGCTTAGCTGTAGGCAGTGAACCAGGCTGTAGGACATCCACTGCTGGATATGACAGTCTTAGACGTAGGACGTCCAATGCCAGACATAACGTCATCTTAGATATAGGCACCAGGCAGTGGAACCAGGTTGAAGGACTACTGCTGTAAATGACTGTCTCAGACGTAGGATGTCCAATGCTAGATATCGTCACCTTAGCTGTAGGCAATGAACCAGGTTATAAGGATATCCACTGCTGTACATATCTCAGACATTGGATGTCCACTGCCAGACATATTGCCATATTAACTGTAGGACCTCCATAGTTCTAGTTCCATACAAGTATATGAACGTGCTGGCAAGCCCTTGCCAAACTAAAAGCTAGAAACCAAAATAAACATTTGACTAAATCAGGCTTTTTGGATCCTAGTTGACGAAGGGATTTCACTAACTTCCACAGGTTTATTAGGCAATAACGAATGGTGCAGCATATAGTAACCGTATTATACATAATATTACTTATACTGCATTATGTGAATAATCCATGCGAACAAATACCTTGACACGCCTTCGGATCTCATGTTCATACTCGTTGTAGTGTAGTGTAGCTATCCTCAAAAATATACCTACATAAGCTGTATTGTTATTACCTACTTATTTAATAGCGAGAAATTGTAAAAGAAAACTTAACTATTCGGCTTATCTTGTACGACCTTTATTTTCTTTTGCTATATAAAAATTATTGACATACATAAACGGAAAAGCCAATGAATGTAATCAGATGTGTAAATCTAAACATTATAAAATAAATTCGCTAGCCGCCTCAGTCTGTTTCTCCGCTAACTTCTTGAAATCAACCCAACGGATTTTAATACGGTTTTTACTAAAGAACGATAGACAAGAAAGGGTTGTGTATAATTATAATTTTCAGAAAAAATTGCATCTGTACAAAGCCCGAGCGGGTCACTTGTTTACTTTATTAACTATGCGTGATAGAAATCCATCATCCTCACAAACTTTCGCGTTTACAATCATTTTAATATGATAATTACTAATTTGAATATATATTTTTTTATGTTTTCTATTTCGCACCTAACGCGTAAAAAGGATTCGTTTATTTGTGTCTCTTTAACTTTATTAGCTTTATTACAGAAATTAGAAATGACAGGATTCCCGTGGAATCGGTCGATTTTTGTGTTTATAGATATTATTAAAAAAATATTTTTAGATTAGTGGTTAAGTTCTCGGGTAACAAGTGACATATTGAGTATGGAGAGACGAGAAAAAAGCGTTTCAAGGTAAGTGGTGCAGGCAGTTGCGTATCGGGTGCGATGCGCATAGCGGGTGGCGCGCACCTCGTCTCGTATATGGCAAGGTCGCCGGGTGCTCCGCGGACCGCACGCGACATCCGCGCAATCACTTTCACCGCCGCCTCTTACCAAATAACAACCCGAAAACAAATCTACTCCAACAACTAACTAGACCAGCTACGCCTACCACAGTGACACAAATATCATCATTATTCTATTAGGCAAAAGTTCTTTAAGTTTTTACTCATAAAATACTATTGACTCTGCTCTGACACTTAATTATACGTAATAAAATTCAGCCATATTAGAATTACGATGTGGTTCAATTTATTGCATGGGTCAATACCTACATTAAATAGACTCGCAAAAAACATAGAACTGTCTCAGGGGTCACGCATTTGATTCTCAGCAGCGCATTTCATTAAACATTGAATTAAACGGACAGAATCAACATTTGGTGTTATAAACATTAGGCCTGACCTTTCTAGTGAGTAGTGTTATAATATAACTCATGACTCCACCTTATACGAGCCACTAGCAGTTCGTTTCCTCCTTAGAAAGCGCTTAATTTGTTTCAGTGCGAATTGTACTAGCTTTCGTAACTTGGCTAAGCTCACGTAACAAATATTGCAAAGCACACATGATCAACATACTTACGAAGAGCTCACACAATGAGGCCTTTCTAAAATTAGTTCGCTGTAACGAACTGGTAATGCACTTTTGATATATATTTATACTTCGCCCGAGATGCAATTTTTTTATATACACAAACCTTTCTCGTTTATCCCTCTTTAAAGTAATTAGCGGAACTACAGACATGATGATTTTAAATAATATGCAGATCTTCAAGTTTTAATGAAATATGTATCTCTTAAGGTTTAGTGTACGTAAGCCAAGTAAATTTATTCTTTATCAAAATCCGTTTCGTTGTTTTAAGAGGAGTTAGCGGTTATACAGACCAACAGACGTACCTATTGCATTATTCTCTCAATCTCTTTTGATAAGTTGTAGTAGTATCAAATCAATGTCAATAATGACGCTATTAATAATATCGATATGATATTATAAAACACTTTTGGCATTTAGCCAAATCTATATATATATATAAGGCGATGTGTGTATGTATGTATGTATGTATGTATGTATTTTACCTATGGACTCCGAAACCGCTGAACCGATTTTGATGAAGTTTTCAGACAACGTTCGGATTACTCCAGCGGGTAATCCTGTGAAGTTTGGTAGCAATCGGACGCGGACGAAGTCGCGGGAAAAACTTGTTTTTAATACAAATCAATATTTTAAAATTTTATATCAAGGTTACAAATTAATACAGTTTTCCAGCGAATCTATTGAAATAGTTTAAAGCGTACAAAATCACACTACTATTTTATTACTTACCGTTTTATCATGGTGTAAAATCGATTATAAGCCACAGGCGTTCAAATGTGAATATTGGATGTTTTTATTGGTCCGCGCGCGTGTAATATGTAGGTATTATAGGCATTCGCAACACTACAAAATAACTTTACAATTATTTTTTTATTCGTCGACTGTTTCATTAGGTTATTAGTAAATGTATTGCAATAAATAAAATAAAAATTCAAATGATAATAAATTTTATTCAAATCTCTGTACTTAACAGGAAACTTAAAAAAATTACCTCAAGGATGGTATGACGCGTTGCTGCAAGCGTAACAATAAACAGTAAGTCGCACAACGACAGACGACGATTTTCAATGTCGTAACACGCAGACAGCTCAACTATGACACTGCACTCATATGGAAAAAATAAATAAGTACATTCTTAAATTGTTAAGCTTAAGTAAATTTATCCTAACTAATATTATAAATGCGGAAGTGAGTTTTTTTGTGTGTTTCTTACGCTTTTACGTCTTAACTACTTAGCCTTGAAATCGTGAAATTTCGCATACACGTTTTCAGGGGTACAAGAAAGATCTAAAAAACAGTACTGTTCCCGAGGACACGGACGAAATCGCGGGCAATAGCTAGTTACACGATATTACCACCATGCTAACACTCAGTTGTGTAGCTTCATCCAGAATCCTAACAAACCTTCACCAGGCGTTTCGACAACTTAATTTTTGAACCAGGGCTATCACTAAAATAAATTATATTCTATGTAGTAAACTGATACTACATCTAGTTACTCTCCGGTAACATTACCATAAGTAAGTCTTGCTGCTATTACTAAAGTCTTGCTCGGCTATCACTGAAATAGTTTTCTATCAGATCAACTGAAACTAGGCTGTAAATGTACCTTACTTAAAACAATGACTTAGTTTACCTTAAAAGTAAGTCTTGCTGAACTATTACTAAAATAAGTCTTCTATCAGATGATCTAAAAATGTGTTGGGTAATGTTAAGGTAACATTTAATTATTTACCACTAGCTGGTGCCCGCGACTTCGTCCGCGTTGAACGATGAAAGGAACCCTATGTCCTTTATGGTGTCCCAGACAACGTGTACGCAAAATTTCATGGTGATCGGTTCAGTAGTTTTTGCGTGAAAGAGTTACAAACATCCATACATCCAAACATACTTTCGCATTTATAATATTAGTACGGATTACCATTTAAACTAACACCTTAA
This sequence comes from Synanthedon myopaeformis, assembly GCA_944738685.1. Classification (NCBI taxonomy): domain Eukaryota; kingdom Metazoa; phylum Arthropoda; class Insecta; order Lepidoptera; family Sesiidae; genus Synanthedon; species Synanthedon myopaeformis. The sequence continues at coordinate 7,591,274 of OX122921.1, read as the reverse complement.
GAAATATTTATGCTTTAAATAATAATTATATTTTTTATTTAGATGTTGTAGGTAGATGTTCAGATAGGTATAACGGTTCGAGTATGGTACAAAACCGTGAAACTGGCTAGTTAGTAAAATTTTATATAAAGATGATTCTTTATATATTATAATAAATTGTATACAAAACAATCCCAATACTTTCCACAAATAATGTTAAAATTTTAGTAATAAAGCTAAAAAAAGAAAGATAATCGCCAGTGTTTTCAGGTATAAAAAATAATTTATTTATTTAAATTTTAAGTATAATTGGTATAACAATCGGTGCGCTCATCGACAAAAGAGCGTCAGTCTTTGATGTTGACCGAAGCTGGCCACATTTCGATCGAAATGACTCAGTGCTTGGATTCAAAAATTTCCGAGCAAATGACCTCACGGTCGTATAACATAATTTGTTTGAAGTAGACACAAGATAAGTTTTGTTAACATTAAAACATTGGAATATTAAAGGCCCATCGCCATGTTGCCAGATTTAATATTTTAAAACTTTATCTCAATGCAATTATTGTGTTTTAGCATTTCGGTATTTAGCTATAGTTGTTGATAAGTTTTCATTCAATTAATAAGTATTTAAAAGAAATAAGTGGTGTAAACAGACACTCACCCTTAATTTAGTTAAATTTATATTGGCAATACTTTGGCAAAGAGTTCGTAGTCCAAATATTTTTGTCAAAAATTCCTCAATGCCTCAAAACAAAAGTTTTTGAGCAATTTGTGTTCTCAGTGATGACATATATGGCGTTGAAACGTGGACTCTAACTGAGGGCCTTGTCGCTGAACGTGCTATGTTTGGGGTTACACTGCAAGATCGAATCAGGAATGAAAAGATCCTTATGAGACGATCAGTAAATTGAATTCACAGTGGGCAGGACACGTAATACAGAGAACCGACGGTCGCTGGAACCGGAAGCTTCTCGAGTGGAGGCCTCGAACCGGCAATGCGCAGCGTAAGACGTCCACCCACAGGCAGACAAATGATCTAGTAAGTGCTTCGGGTCGACGGTGGATCCAGGCTTCTTCTGACCTATGTCCAGAAGTGGACGTCCTATGGTTGAGATGATAATCATGACTTTAGCAAAGAATAGATATTGATTGATTCGTGATAGGTCTGTAATTGTTTTATAAAAACAACATTAAATATCCGTATTTACTAATATTATAAATGCGAAAGTATATTTGGATGTATTGATGTATGGATGTTTGTAACTCTTTCACGCAAAAACTACTGAACCGATCACCATGAAATTTTGCATACACGTTTTCTGGGACACCAGAAAGGACCTAGGGTACCTTTCATCGTTCAACGCGGACGAAGTCGCGGGCACCAGCTAGTCCGTACTTCCGTACTAATATTATAAATGCGAAAGTACATGTATGTTAGGATGTATGGATGTTTGTAAGTCTTTCACGCAAAAACTACTGAACCTATCACCATGACATTTTACATACACGTTATCTGGGACACCAGAAAGGAATGTACCTTTCATCCAGAAAAAAGGACTATTCCCGAAGGATAAATAAAAAATGACACTTATGTTAAGTACATAAGTGTTATAGCAACACGAGGTCAAGCTTTTTTTTTTAAATTTTCGAGCATCAGCTAGTATACCTATAAAATAGAGACGACTTATTATCTGAGAACTCTAAATAGTTGAAAGAACTTCTTTAATCATTTGCTGTTAGTTATCAAGTATGTTCGCTCGGACTCTATGCATATGATTGGAACTATGTTTACACATGGGTGACAATAACAATCGAAATGAACTACATACGAGTACATCGTTCACCTACTAGTGTAACAAAGACATAAATACAATTGATGTTGACGTATGCATTTCGTGCTTATGCAAAAGCAAACATCGACTTTAATGGCCCCAATAATCTGTTATTTGCGACTGTTTAACTGGAAACGAATTATAGTTATCACTTCAAGAACAATGACATTTTAATATTAGTCTTTCAACCCTTACTTTATTTCTTTTTAAATTATCAGTCTCTTATAGAACAAAGGAAATAACAACTAAAGTTAACGGAATTTTTGTTAAAGTTGCTACTTTAAAAAAATGCTTTACCTTAAAAAATCCCAGTACCTAATCATAATTAAATATATTCGAATACTTACGGTTTATAATATTTATATATCTATAAATTCAATATATAGTCAAAAAAAGTCGCTATCCGCCTCTGTCTATTTCTCTGCTAATTTCTTCTAAATTTTGATACGGTTTTCACTCATGGAAAGCCGAAAGAGCGGTGAAGAAAGAAGAAAGAAGGACTTTAGATATAGATTTATAAAATTAGATTCAAGTAAAAAAAAAACAGATTAGATTGTAATTTTTTTATGTGAATATATTTTTGTTAGAAAATTAAAATTTTTTTTTTTTTAAACAAACCGGTTCACTGTTTTTTTTTTTTTAATTATTTATTTGTATACGGGAAAACGATTGACATCAATTTCAGCTGATAGTAAGTGAAGATGAGGCCGAAGATGAGTCTATTCTTGAAAAACAGAGTGAATAGGCTGTTCATAAATTAATAGCAGACAATCCCGATCACGTCAGGTTTTAAACAAAAAAAGTCGGATTAAAGTCGGTTCATCCGTTTGGGAGCTACGATGCCACAGACAGATACACAGACACACGAATCAAACTTATAACCCCGTTTTTGCGTCGGATGTCAGGGGTTAATAAGGCTTATCAACGGCATAAAACAGTTGATGGAAAATGACAGTGACGGAAGACAGAGTAAACAACGTCAATAACTAATTATAGGAATGTTATAGTATTGTGGACAACATTCATATATATGCACGTACTTGGACATAGCCATTGTTAAGATCGCGTGTTTTATTCAATGTCACACCAAGTACACTCAGTGTACTACGTAAATGATTCGTTTGTTTATCGTTCATGTGTATTGAGTAATTTACATTCGTCTTAAAACAAATTAATTAATTTGACATAAAATAGATAGTATAACCGATATCGTACAACTACAACTACAAGTATAATGTTATTTTTACTTTTTTTTTACTACAATTACAACAAGTATTACTTTGTTGTTGTTATTTAGTGGATGGGCTCACTGCATTCCGATATTAACTTTTTTTTACTAAAATTTTGCAATTTTTATTTACTGAGGGCACGTTTTTACAGAAGACTATCATGCAATAATAACAAAAAGCTTAAGATGTTTCTGTGAGTGATTTAGTGTTTTCTGATTCTTTATTTTAATCCTATACTCATATTAATAAGCAGCGACGACAACCACCTACCATTAAGACAGTTTAATACAAAAATCTCTTTTTTTATGTCGGTATTTTTTTATCTAGGTTGGCAGATAGGTTGATGTCGCCTATTAACATAACATACTGTCGTCGACAACGCACTTGCAGCATATATGGCGTTATAGGCGACTATAGCCACCTAGCATCAAGTGGACCGTCAGCCTGTCTGCCGACCTTAACATTAAAAAATGAGGATGGTAACTAACCGTACGTCTGAATGTCCGATAGAAATAGGAAACTATTAAATCTATGACTACACAACGTAGTATGAATTGCCTATGCTACAAAAAACTAATTTTATATAAAGATGAACGAAAGCGGAAAATATGAATATATTGAGCAAGTAAAACAGCTTAACGAAGATGTGTATTTTCTAATCATTTGATTGTATTGTTGGAAGTGAAATTGTGATAGTTTTTATGCAGTTTGAACGCAACGGCATTATACGTGGCAGTGGCGCGTAAGCCGACACCGCTACTTGTCCGCACTATGCAAATGGAGATAATATGCGTACTAGCTGAGTGACCGGGTTGCGCTACCTATGTACTCGTACTTGTAAAGTGAGCTTAACATCCGGCAAAGTTAAAGATAAAAACAAGGTAATCGGTCTCACAGCAGTCGGCAGTTGCGTCTCGATTCGGCCGGGTTGCAACAGAAATCGCGGCAAGAAGTGCGCATGTGCACCGACCGAATGGGGTTACCTCACCCACATTCCTGCCTTCCGGAATTTTACGTTGACAAACATTCAATAAGCGCAACAATTTCACAAATTATACAATTAACATCATTAATATGTATTATACAAAAAAAATCAATGTGCATAGTACTGATAAATACTTACTTTAGTAAGGTTCCTCCTTTTTCTATATCTGTTATATGCGGTTATATCGGAAAGTTGTAAACGGATTGTGTTCTAATTGTATCGTTGGAAAGAAGTATTTCTGATAATGGCTTATGTGTTTGATTCATGAATATTTATTTATATTTGCCGAGTTGTCGCGGTTTTTGAATAAATTAAAGCTTATAGCTTAAAGCTTATAGCTTTAATTTATTGAAATAAATAATTTATTGATTTATAGGTAGGTCCTCCTAACAAGAAGAAGACGTAAAGGTTGATCATGAAAATGTAATGACGACATTGTTGCAAAAATGGATGAATGTTCCTAAAAACAAAGAAAATAGAAGGCTGATAGAGTCTTTCGCCTAAAAGGGGTCCACAACATAAACCAATATAAATATTATTGTACAATTACTTCTTGTTAATTACATAGAAATACATAAGTAGGCTATTTCTGCTACCAGCGATTAGGGTAGCAGAGTGAAGAACCTCCAGAATATTCGTGCCGTGTCGAGAAATACCGCCTGTCCCTTGATCCAGCCATCTAACGAGAGCCTCTTGAGTTTATATATTTATCTATACTAATATTATAACGAAGAATGATTTGATTGTGTGTTTGTTTGAATTGGATAGGCTCCGAAACTACTGGACGGATTTGTAAAATTCTTTCACTGTTAGGAAGCTATATTATCAGCGAGTAACGTAGGCTATATTTTATAAAGTTACGCGGGCGAAGCCGCGTGCAAAAGCTAGTTATTATTATAAAACAAAAATCCAAGGCAAAAATAATGTGTATATCTCATAATAATAAACTTTTGAAAAGATTGACTGAAAATATATAAGTATCACAACATATATTAAATTTAGACATTACTGTCTCGATCAGAATGAAATGTACCTACTTGAGCTATATCTGCTTATGTGTATGAGCTGAGACAAAGAATTGGCAATTATTCCACCTGCCCCCGCCGCACCTGGACCGGCTGCTCCTTTTATTTATTTCAACGCCGGTGATATTTTTATTGTTCGCGTTTTGCCGCTCAATGTTACCGGAATGAGACGCAGCGCCACTGTGTTGAGTCCACATTTTAATCGACCATTATAAATTATCAACAATGCATACGAAAAATATCCAACAACTAAATAAAAATTAAAATGTCACTTGTATGTAAACAAATACTTTGTGCTGTCAATCATTTCTATAACTATGTGAAGCGAGAAATTTAGTACACTTAAATTTTATATGGAGAAGGACTGGAGAAAGCTAATGTTTTATATATAATAATATCTGTACATTAGAAATACACTAAATTAATTAAAATAAATATTACACACATTACCGCGTATTTGACAAGCATTTCAAGAAAGTTAATTAGAAATTTTAAAGACGGATCTTATTATTAACAGATCGGCAAGATCAGCAGAACGACAGAAGCAGACGTGTTTTATTTATTCTGCGAAGAGTCTAATCAGAATATGCAATGAAGTGATGACTTTAATCGCTTTAACACTGCATAGCCAAAATAGCTATAACTCAAAAACTATTTATTTATTGAATGTTTTATTTTAAAAATTTTAATTTGCCCCGTATATCATTAAAATCTCATCCAAAATCGCGCAGATAATACAAAAAAAATTGAAAAAAATGAACCGAGGAGACGTGGACACGATGCGTCGACACGGTTCGTCGACCCCAACGATATTTCTCGAAATTCGCCTCGGAATCCGCGCACTTTTCGCTTTTTAATTGTATGTAACCAGCGACCAAGCGACAAGGTGATACGTTTTCAGAGGAAAATGTACGATCGTGTCCACACGTTGAAATTACTGTAACGGAATACACGAATTAAGATTTAAAAAGTACCCGCGCCGAAAGATTAACCAAATCGGGAACCACAGCGAACATTAACGCTGTTTTGTTAATTAATACTTGTTCATTCATCAATACTTTTTCCCCGATGTCCGACGCAACAACGGAGTGTTATAAGTTTGACGTGTGTGTATCTGTCTGTGGCATCGTAGCTCCCAAAAGGATGGACCGATTTTTTTTGTTTTGTTTAAAAACTGACGTAATCGGAATTGTTCTTAGCTAGAATTATCAACGTTTGCAATGTATCTTAACGAGAACAGAAGACATACGTACAGCGTAAAAATAATTTTGATAAAGATCCGTGATAAGTTCTATTGTATTTACAGTTTCCCAATGCCATTACGGAAGTTTGATTTTCACGCTGTAACTCAAACAATGGGCTCACGCGTTGCTGTAACGGAACTATGCATGCGATTTGCCACAGATTTCAATACTTTCTTGTAAAAATCTTACGCTTTTTAAAAGTATTTAATATTTTATTGTTATCTACACTATAATCTGAACCATCTATACTCGTATTATAGAGAAAGAGGTTTGTGTAAGTATGTAGGTATGTGAAAGGTAATCTTCGGCACTACATCACTTAGATATTTGAAAAATTCTTTCACTATTTGAAACTATTCTTTCACTATTATTCGTGATACACCTTAGACTATATACTTTATATATTTACAATTTATATTGATCTATATCTATACATATTCTAAAATTATTAGCTGTCTGCCTCTGTCTGTTTTTCCGCTAACTACTTTTAAACTAGCCAACGGATTTTGATATGGTTTTCAATAATGCAAAGAGCAATAAACAAGAGGGCAATGAAGGTGTATATAATTTGCAGAAAAAAATTGCTTCTGTGCGAAGTCGAAGACAGGTCGCTTGTATTATAAAACTAATTCCACCAAATGACACCGAAGCGCGGGTGCTCGTCGGCTTATATTAAGTAAGTATAATTAATTATGAATATATTTTTTGAAACATTTTGTGATAGTTGCAATTGTTATAGAGGTCAGTACACGTAAAGGTACTACATGAGCAAATTGCTACAAATGTGACGACAAAATACTTACTCTACATAAAAATCAATTAGGTTTGCAGATTCAGTGAACTAGGTAGTTACCTAATGTGATTAAATATAAAATTTTAAAGAGACCACGTAAGGTATTTAGAATAACTGGCGCCGACCCAAAACAGTTTGGACAAACTGAGAACGAGTAGGCAGATTAGTTATTATGACACATTACTTTGTTTCTCATTTGCAAATAAAACTCGGAACCTGATATTTTTTGAGGAATCTTTCTCACTTACAAATAACAATATTATGACAGAATTATTAAGTGATTAGGTGCTTACTAACTGATTAAGTACTAATGACAATATGATTTCTGATAAAAATATCTTTTGAGCACAATTTACGAGCCTCTTGGATGAGTGGTTAGGGTGCTTGTCTTAACGCTGCGTCTCGGGGTTCCCGGGTTCGATTCCCGAAAGGGTTAACTTTATTTATTATTATTTTTTTAATTAAAACAAAGTCACATAGCAGTTAATTCAACAATAATATACCGTCTGATGGCAGTAATCACCCCCTTACGGAAGGCCACCATGAAATAACTGCACGTGTGCTGTTGTGTTTCGGAGAGTGAGTAAGGAATGCCAGAGCCCATTACCCTATCCCTTCCTAATCCCTTAATCCTACTTTGGTAGGTAGCAAGGCAGCACACTTGCAACATATACAGCGTTGCTTGAGACGACAGTAGCCACCTACATCAAGTGGACCGTCAACCTGTCTGTCAATCTTGACATAATTATTATGTATTCATGTAATTTCTTGTGTGTGCAAGTTTTTGTAATTTGGATATGTATAATGTACTTTAATTTTAAATAATGTACGGAACTGATACATAGAATTGGGGTTGCTCCTGTTATGATGTACCCATATGTGTGTTGAAATAAATATAGAAATAAATAAATAAATAAACAAGAAAACCATGATTTCTTGTTAGCAGCAGCAGATCAGCAGAACTACGTGGTGGCTATCACGTAGCACAGAATATTTCATTGATAACAAAAAAAAATTAAGACTAAAAATACTGATGGGGAAGTACTGAATAAATTTTTTTTACTGAAATCAATTTTGGTTTTGGTACTATCTTTCTCCACTACTGTGACATCTATAACGAGTATAAGCATAAACAAATTATCTATGTCCTATTAATACTTTGTTTATTACTAACTTGTTGCGATTTCGCAAACAAAGTTATAATTTAAACGCCTTATGTAGGTACTTAGTTGTTTTGTTATTATTGTCAATATCACCTATGTAGTTATTAGGTCAATCCATTACTTACAAAATAATATTGTTAGCCATTATTAATCTAAATTGGCATTCGGATATAGAATGTACAGAAAAAAACTTCGGTAGAAACGAGATAGACCCTATGTTACAAGTACTGGATGATGTTTAGCCGATTATAATTAGCTGCGCTCCTGTCTCGAGAAGCGTGAATGGGACAAGTCATAGACTTTTCGTCTACAACTAGAGGACATAAGAAGAATATGACAAAAATATATTATATAATTCAATTTAAATACCTAACCTAATTATAATTTTCAACAAAACTTCGTTTGACTAATAACAAAACTTCGTAGACTATAATTTGTGTTATTATAATACATTTTCAGAAAAAAATATTAGCAAAGCCGGGGGTGAGTCGCTGGTTTTATATAAATTAAATATAATAATTTCAAATTTACTAAGTTACATGAATATTTAAATTATAAATAACTGAAATACATTAAATTTAATTACTAATACTAGTTAGTGTAATTTATTTCATACTTCGTTAGTGTAACCTCTTTTATACTTAGTTAGTCCTAAATATTGTTTCATACTTAGTTCCCACGGTACATTATGCGGAGGAATCGTAGTTAATAAAAGAGTAATCTCAGTTCAAACTAAATCAGAGAGGAATGTAAACGAACGAGCCTTAATAAGGTAGCGATTTCAAAACGTTAAGAAGTGTTGAGAGTTTGTTACTTGTAGCTTAGACTTAATAGTACATGACGGGTGCAATCGTTGCCACGCGCGCGGCCATCGCGTCGGCTGCGCGGGAAGTGGCAGATGTGCGCGAGCGCATGAGACACTCTACCTGCACGCATACGACTGCAACGCGTTTACATGCAAACCATTTATTTACATAGCACGGGTCGCCCTTGAAATGCTTTTAATACATCGCCGGTTTTATGTTAATTTGTTGGTGTTGAAATAAATTGTTTTGTCAACAACTAGCGACCCATCCCCGGCTCCGCATGGATGCAATTTTTCATCTGAAAACTATATAGGCAAAACTTCCTCATGTATCGCTCTTTGCAACAGTGAAAACCGTATTAAAATCCGTTGAATGGTTTAGAAGTAGTGGAGAAACATACAGACGAGGACATCGAATTTATTTTAAAACTAGCTGGTCCTCGCGACTTCGTTCACATTGGAAAATGAAAAATAAACGTGAAAAAATATCTGACATCTTTATCGCTGTGACGACGCGACGGTGACGCTCATTTTTTCATATTTTTAAACTAACTTCGGGAACCTAACATTTTTTCAGGATAAAAAAATATCCTATAATCCCATATATGTCAAAATGTGACAATTTTAGGGATAATTCACTCTAGTTCCAATTGCTTTATATTATTTATTTATGTACATAATAATGTGTCATATCATGAAAATTTGGTATTGAAATTGTAAATACATTCATTCGATTCTTTTATCAGATGTAGGTAATGTATGATAATGAGAATTCCATAACAAAACATCAATCGTTTACAAGGAAAATAATCGCTATTGTGATGTGTTAGTACCTAGTGTGGCGTCACAGATTCTACATTCAAAGCGGAACCACTCTCACACTGAGTCAGTCGCGAGAAATAATAGGGAATAGCTACTATATTTAGTACATTAGTTTACTATGAATAGACGCGCCCACGATACGTAACGCTGTATATCAACGCCCGACTAATGTATTACAAACTTGCTACACCGTTCTAAAAGCGGGAAATGAAAAAAAACTCGGCGTCATACCTACTTATCTAGCTTTATTTGGTGTAATATTATAAACTTAATATTCTTCCTGTAATATACATAACTAGATGGTTAAAATTTATGATTTTTAATCAGTTTTTTAATAACACATAGGCTAAATGTGATGAGCCTTTTTTCATGTAAAGGTCGTCAGGCAGACTGACGGCGCATTTTGGCAGTTCGGGTGCGCCGTCCCAATGAACAGTGTCCGGTTGCGGTTGGAAGAGTGTTCGACCTTGTAACTTGTCCTATACGCGGAGGACGCCAAGAGGTTTGGTCGATAGGTCTACCCCAATACTATCTCGGGGTAGAAGTACGACATAACCCACCGGTCTGTCCCCAGGCTGTTATTTCACGGCGGTCATGTGTAAGTACGATAAATACTGCCGCAAACAGGCTGCCTAACTTACGAGTATGACTACGAAATGCAATGTCATTATTTACTTATTTATTTATAGGTTCAGTAACAGTTTCGAACACTACATTCTAGAGATACTGATAACATATTGGAAGGTCTAGTGTGCTAATTATAGCTGAACACATAGGTAATGTTTAATTAAACATAAATCAATTCTAAATAGTTTTTCGTAATAACAAAAATATTTAAAGAAAATACTACATAATATAAATAAAAATAAGGCCTCGCGGCCTTATTTTAGATATGATATATGATAACAATATAAATTTTAGATTTATTTATATATTCAAGCAGAATCAGATTTTTTTTCTAGGCTGTTAGATCCTTATTTAGTGGCCCTGGAAGCTAGTCGTACGCTTCGCTGTTATGGAGGAAGTCTATGGTCTAGTATAAGACGTTTATTGGCCTCTGCTGAATGAATTAGAAATCATGAATGGCTACATATCTGATTTTAAAATAATTTAACTGATACATTATTTTCCAAAATCATGAAAATCATTTCGCAATATAAAATACACCTATATTTTGAGTGTCGGTAAATGGCAGAAGCTATGTGTCGACTAGGTGTCGACACATGGCCGGCCCGCCCGCAATGCGGCAATGTTACTCTTACTAGTATCTAGGTACACATGTAGGCACCACACTCGCTAATACTGTGACTCTAAATAAAGGTGAGTACTTAACGCAAAGGGACGTTGTTACATAAAATACTGGCTGGTGCCCGCGACTTCGTCCGCGTTGAAAAATGAAAAATACACCTGAGAAAATCGCTGTGGCGGCAAATTTCATACAAATCCGTTCAGCCGTTTTTGCCGTTAGCCATCAATTCTCACAAACTCTTGCAATTATAATATTAGTAGGATTAATGCGAGATTACATAATAAATATATTATATATCCTATATACTAAAAATTCAATTGTAAATAAATACTTAGTATTGTTAAGCAATTAAAACATGTATGGCTATTACGTTTGTGAAAGATAAAATTGTACAGTTTAGTGAGAGCGTTTGCGACCGATTGAGGTACTGGACGGATGCGTGCGATTATAATTAGGATTGTATTTCTGATTCCAACGAAGCGCAGTATAGCGGGTACAGTTGAATTCCAGCTGAGTCATTGTGCTCGTTCTGGTAGCCTTTATTTTCGTAAAATACTTAACCCTTTCGAGCACATCATTGTCTCTCATTATCTTCGCTGTTGTGGGCGTCAATTAGCTCTTTAATGAAAAGAAATCGCATTAATTTAAAAAATATTCATGTTCATGAAATTTTATTTAGTAGTGATAGGGCACACTGCGCTTCGCAGTCATTTGGTCAGCCCGTTTGGCGGCAGTAACCACCCCTGTTGTGTTTCGGTTAGTGAGTAAGGGTTGCGAAAGCCCATTTTCCTGTCCCTTCCTTCTCTTGCAGCGCCAGTGTGACGTTGCTTGTGTCATAGACGACGGTAGCCACCTACCATCAAGTAGACCGTCAGTCTGTCTGCCGACATAACTTAAAAAAAATTTGAATATTAATTTAAAACTATTAAATGTCATACATATACAACAAAAGGAATGCAATTCGTTCTCGTACGTCTTGCTTTCTCAACAGTGCTGACGCGACATCAAGCGCGAAGAATGGAAATCATCGGCCTCTTATAAATATAGACACGTTTGGTGTAAGACAAAAGTGAGTAGCGGAATTACACAAATGGGCTATGGCGTGGCAGTTGACGCTTTCTATAAAAGCGCGTTTTTAATTACACATTAATGTGTGCCGACGACACACATATTACGCAAAATATAAATATGTTTCACTGTATGCGACTAAGCAGTGTGTAGGAAACGAGCCGGTTGCCACGCGCGATTGGCGACATATTTTCCAGGCGAAGCGCAAAACAGGTTTGTGCATAAGGGAGGTGCATGTAACTGCTTGCTATGCCGACATGCTCGCTTGCCACATTGCATTATGTGCCACTTACGATACAACCGCTCTAACAATTTAACATTTATTTTTGTGCAACACTAGGTAATCAGTCGCGCAGCTTTATTAAGTACTTTTTTTATATAAACATCGAACATAATATGCCTATATCAGTTTTGATAATTAACGTATGTCTTCATACTAAACCTTAAACAAACTACGACCAAATACATACTTTTAATTTCCTAATGTTAAGATCATTTATTTAATTTATGATATTTTTTATATGTTAAGGTTTACTTACAGACACAGACTTTATACAGGCTGTCGGTCCACTTTATCTTAACTACTCGACCAAGGGTCCCTTTTGATTTTTTTTGAAGCTGTTTTAGAAGCTCTTTATTTTTTAAGAAGAATTGAAGAAGAGTTCCTCTATCAATCAAGTTATTAAAATAACTTTAATTTAAAATCTATATTCCCCGTCCAATTGTACGTTTGCGGGCACACTTTGAATTAGATAGAAGTACGAGACGGCACATAAATAGCCGATGTGCATGTTCGAATATATCTGCTTTTTACGACTCCTGCGCATTAGGATCGAGACGCGGCGCAGAGCCGCGACCGTGTTGCAAAACCGCCGAGTTGACGATAATAGCCGCCTCGTAAAATATATACCCCGACTGTCATTTATATTGTAACCGTTGTCAGTGAGGAAAGTCACTATTTAATTTGATTCTCTTCTTTCAAGTACCTACGTTAATGTCTCGTCTTACCAGAATAAAGTACTTCAAATAAGAACAAATGCTCCCTGGTTCTTCAGAATACAATTTTACTCTGTAATTTGTAACATTTTAAAAGTAACAAAAACACTTGACACCTTACTTCAAATGTAACAACGCAAATCAATGAAGCTTGTAAACCATAAGAACAAAATTGGAAGATTGTAAACAACAATTTTCTATCTTATTCACTACAGGAGATCTTTTCCTGGATTTTACACATCTAAATAAAAAACCTATTCATTTTCGTCATTGGAATCAGTATCTGAAGAAGATTCAATTTCCGCTGTATTGACGATTTACCAAAAATATTCTTAAGGTAAATGTTAAGAACAGTTCAAAACAGTTACTACAATGTCCACAAACATTATAATAACTAGTATTCAACAATACATGTAGCATTCAGGTAGGAAATCACTATATATCTGAAAATCAAAATAGTGGGAGAGGAGACAGAAAACAGAGCAAATCCGTCAAGACAAGACACACTGCGTTTCGCAGTCATTTGGACAGCCAGTCTGGGAACAGTAATCACCCCATAAACAAGGTGAAACAACAGCAGGTGTGCTGTTGAGTTTCTGTCAGTGTTTAAGGGATGACAGAGCCCATTTCCCTATCCCTTCCTAATCCCTTATCTTTAATGCGACTGTGGTCAGCAGCGTACTTGCAGCACCTGTTTCCTTGCTTGTATTATAGGCGATGCTAGCCACCTATAATCAAGCGTCTGTATGTCGACCTTAACATAAATAAATAAAAACATTTCAATAAGATCCCTGCCTCCATTTGTATTCATTTAAAAGTACATAATGAAACTTCAATTTCTTCTAACGTATTAAATTTCATTTATTTATTCATCACTCACAGCTCAAAATCAAAACTTAAAACATCAAGTCTTGCTGCCTCTAGATACATCGATGTTTACAATTATTATTTTATGGAATAATACTCATTGCATTGTAAATAGTTTTGTGTGTAGCCCAAAACCTACTACCTGGTCCCTTCCTACTAATATTTTTTCTTTGTGTATGAATTTCTATGAAATTCTTTTCACCGAATCTCATCCAGCCGAATTTCACAACACGTGGACTGTACCTAATTAAAGACTGTTTAATATTGTTGTGAAGCAACTATCAACGCGAATTCCATTGCTTGGGTACTTATAATACTTATCACATTTTGCGTCACTATCTTTATCTGTTTGTGTGATAACGTTTTACGACACAGCTATAATTTCTAATAACAGTGTTTTTAATTTATTTAGTTTTTTTTTTGACACATAAAAATGTTAAATAAAAATGTTAAATCAATAAAAATATTATCTTATTATTATTTTAAGAACTTGTAATTTTTTCTTAATATTAATAAGATTCAATTTCAAATTACCTCATCACAAAACAAGAACAAATACAGGTTAAGTATAGTAATAACTTTTTGCTTTTATTATGCACACTTTTATATTTTATTAAGTACCTATTATTTTATTTTTTATTTCTACTTTTATTATGCTTTAATTTGTAGAGCATAATAAAAGTAAAAAAATCCCTATCCCTTATCCGCAATTCTACTGTAGTCGGCGGTGCATTTACAGAATCTGTGACGTTGCTTGTGTTATAGGCGACGGTGTAGCCACCTACCACCAGGCACGTATAAACAGTCATCAGCATGTCTGATGTGATGACCTTAGCATAAAAAGACTTAATTACCTAATATCTACTCAAAACTTGATAAATACTATGTTATCATTACGAAATTTGAAATGTTCGTTAAAATTCGACTAACAATTGAATATTTTTATGGATAGGTAACCGACATTGCAATGAAACACGGAACGCGGATGAGGCGTTGGACGTGCAGTACAACGCTTTCCCGACTTTCCATACAGTCAATACATACTACCTACCTTGCTATTTCCAATTGAAAAATATGTGCACGATATATATTGAATTAATAATAGAGTAATAAAATTGCGATTTGAGTATAAAATTAAGTTGTTTTTACTAGACAATAATCTTAATAAGTAATCAAACAAACTTCATAGCCTATTATTGTCTTGTTGATAGTTACGTTGTGTTTACAACTGATTTTAATACATATTAAAATCGACGGTCTATTTGTCAATTCGTATTTGTAATTAATTGTATTGGACAGTCGGATTTGGTAGTGATAACAATTACAATTGCTATTAATTAATGCGATAAATATCAATATATGTGGATTGTGGACGCGTGTCATACGTCAAGACAATGTCAACAACAACATAAATCAACAAGTAAAATAAATGGGTGTAAAGGTGTGTGCGAAATGCGTGCGACGACGACGACGGCACAACGCCGAGGCAAGGACATCGCAGGACGAGTCAACCCGTCCTCTGTCGTCATGCGCAGGTAGCGACCAGAGGACGACATGCCTATTGTTTATCGTTGCTAATTATTATGCTTGAACGCAGACGTTTGGCGACCGCCGGCCAC
This sequence comes from Synanthedon myopaeformis, assembly GCA_944738685.1. Lineage (NCBI taxonomy): Eukaryota > Metazoa > Arthropoda > Insecta > Lepidoptera > Sesiidae > Synanthedon > Synanthedon myopaeformis. The sequence continues at coordinate 7,575,595 of OX122921.1, read as the reverse complement.
GCAAAAACATTGGTAAATTATATTTTGGGTAATACATGAAAAATGACCAAAAATTAAGTTAATTTATACGATAACATAAAATGTAATCTTAAAAATTCTCTATTGTGATATTTAAATAGTGTTTTAATGCAATATTGTTTGGTTATTTATTTAATTAAGTATAATGCCCCGTCAGTTAATTGAATATTAACAGCTAGAAATACAAAAGACTGCAGCAAACTATCGCGTATCGCGCTCGATTGAGGACCGTTATGTGAAAAGCAAATGTCGAGTGCGCGGGGTGGGGCAGAGAGCCGATACAGAGCTATGACGATGGTGGCGCCCGATCCCGACCGAGTGCCGAGACTGCCGAGTGCCGAGACGGACGACGATGTACGAGCGGGGGAAGCGGGGGTGCGCCACTTATCGCAGCGAGCTGGCAACGTCGCGCGGGGTGGGAGCGCCCCTCGCCGCAACCTCTCACCGTCGCTGGATCGCCAGTGTTACCTTTGGCGGTCGAACGCACGGTCGTTCGCCGTCAGTGACGTCGGTGTCGACACTCGTGCAACACGTCTCGTATATGTGTCGGTGAACAATTTTAACTCGGGAATGAGTGATGATAACTTATTCTACGTGACATATTATCAAATATTGGAACACAGTGACAATTGCAACTATTACCTTGGATCTGGATGTTTATTGTGATTTGTGAGCGGTGACAATTTATTGGATTTTTTGAACACCAATCAGTGCAGTGAACTTCTGAAAAAAGGATTACATTTAAGTGATACATGCTGAAATTAGAAGAAACGGGATTGTCAGAGGATTGGCAACCTGCGTGACAGTGACAATTAAAGTAAATACAAGTGATATTATTTTTTTGCTAGTGTTTGTTGACGCACTCGAAAATAAATAAATAAAGGGAAGGAAATTAGAAAAAAAAAAAGAAAACTAAAAATAATTATATTTCCTTAAAAAATTATATGTGCAAATTTTACTTCAGCTGCTCAGAACGCGTTCATCGTGACTGGCTTAAAATATTTTAGAAAATATTTTATTGCTATGTAATGCATTCTTGTGATTAAAAAAAAAAAGAAAACGGATTTATGCGCTGAAGAAAACTAATATAGAACGAAGAAAATAAATACCGAGTTACGTGTCTGTTAAATTAAAAAAAAAAAACGGAGATGTCACGGTGAACGTTTCGCCGATTGAATGTTGATGTTGCGAGTGTGAACGGCTGGAGTGAAATGTATTGTATAGCGCATTTACACATCGATACATTAGACATCATTTAGACACGAGTGGGCACAGAATAGAAAATTTCACGTTTTTCACTCGATGTGAAATAACGACGCTGTAATTACAACGAAGTGCATCGTGTTTCAGGAGGGTGGCGTTTTGACCGACAGGACGGCGAATTCTAGTAATACGTCTGGATACGCGGGATCCGCATTCGCATACGCGGGAGCACAAGCTCCCGATATTGGAAAAAACAGCCATCTGCTAGGAAACATTGGATACAGGAATAACGCCACTAGGTGAGTTACAATACCCATTTTTTTCATAATGGTAACACTTGATAATTTTGAAAGTTTTTAAAATAGAAATTCGTAGACTTGATAATTTTTAAAAAAGACTAAATAAATACAAATTTTAAAAATAGAAATTCGAAGAAATTTACATCGTTTTTGCTATCTTAGTGGTACCACTTGATAATTATTAAAATAGACTAAAAAAAATGCAAATTTTAAAAATAGACATTCGAAGATATTATTAATTACTTTACTAAAATTTAAATCGATATGTTAAAATTGGAATACAATTACACATGTAAAATTATAAAAATAAATTTTAAAAAATACGTATTTGTCTGCATATAAGTGTCTTGGAATATTCATTCCAAGATTAGTGTATTAAGTAGCATATAATTGATGATTTATATGATAGTCATGATGATAGGGAAATAAAAATTCTTACCTACTAGCAAAATAAATTATACTGAAAACTACATAGGTACAAACAAAAACGTTTTTCGCTCTTTATCAGTTTCAAAACTTTATTCTTACCTACTTATTTTTTATCTTATCCGAAACAAGTTTGTTTACATTTTAACAAAACGCTGAAACGTGACTCGCTAGTTACATACATCGACCTTATCGCATTTAACAAGCAATAAAACCTAAATTGTACTTTCCTCATAATAATTCTATTACAAAAAAGAAATTAAGTCCACAAATACTTGTTAGTTTACACAAACTAGTCAAGAAGTAAATTAAAATTACCTACATTATTTATTTTATAGACACAAAAACTTCGCTGTACGAAATCCCCATTTTAAATAAAGGGGGGTGATGGAAAGTAGCTACTCCGGGGCTACACAAGTAAGTGTGACATTGTCGACCGCGCATCGGTAGTGCAATTATAAATAAAATTAAAATGTGTGCTCCTCCATTCAAACGCACAAACGCTTAAGGGCACCCACACAATCGTTACTGCAGGCATCGCACGCACACTGACGCAGCGGCGCACAAACACAAACACAACCGCCGACCGAACCCACACACACTCAACCGCTCAAATGAACCCACACAAGCGCGCGCTAAGAATGCACGCGGTGACTGCACTTAGCGTTTACAACAAATACAAATAAACAAAACAATAAACTGATATATCTAGCGGGGTTCAAATTAAACATTATTTTAATTATTTCAAAAAGAGAATATTTTAGTAAAAAGATAATGGACACTTAAAAAATTACCTTTGTAATTTGTAAATAAATCCGAGCAGGTGGTGAAACGTAGTCAGTCGCTCAACGGCTTTGTTTTGTAGTCACGCTTGCAAACGACATATTGTCGATGGCTGCCAGCTTCTATATGAGACCAATCAGTAAATAATAATAAAAGGGGACCGGCATCGAGACTGTGCGAACAGAACACAGGAAGTCTACTTTTGTTCAAAAAGCCGGCAGGGTTATTGTCTACAATTGCAAATTAAAAAAAAAATGCATTACGCATTTTAAATGTATTTACAGAGAAGCCATATATATTTTAAAATAAAATTTAATAAATATGGTAAACAGTATTTTACTTAGTCGATATTAAATTCTTCACCGTGAGAAAAATGCGAGCGCTTCAACCGCTGATGGCGATTGTGGGCGGATGCACCGACACAAACAAGCGTTAACACCACGTGCTCAACAGGGTTGAACGAATTCTTTATACTTAGCAATTGTCTGTCATTACATTTGAACTTAGTTAAGCAAAATAATAATAAAATATCTAGCTGGTGTTCGCGACTTCGTCCGCGTGGGAAAATGAAAAATATAACACCTGAGAAAATATCTACCATCTTTATTGCTGTGACGACAGAGTAACGCCCAATATTTTACATTTTAGTCTCTCTCTCGGGAAAGTAACATTTTTTCAGGATAAAAAATATCTTATATGTTAATTCAGGTAATAAACTATCTGTGTGCCAAATTTAATCCAAATCCGTTCAGCCGTTTTTGAGTTATTGAAGAACAATTGTCCACAACTTTCGCATTTATATTAGGATTTCCAAATAATTTTAAGCATAAATAAAGTTTCGTTCCTATAAAGAAAGAATGTCATGACTTGGCGAAACTTTAGAATAGAGCGGGGCAAACTTGAAACGTAATTAAATAAGTAACAAAATAATATTAAAATTAAGTTGAAAAAGTTGTTTACTTTACTCTACTTTACTCGCGTGGATACAAATTATTATCTGAAGCGTCATAATACAGCTCCATATTGACGTGACCGGGCCCACTTACCCTAAGCGACCGAGTCGATCCGGACTGCGACCCTTCCCTGCTCATTGTGCCGTATTTACCCCGGAACGATCGCCTCCATTTGTAACCCCCGGAATCTGCTCCTCGAAGTATGATTCATTCTCTCGACTCGTACAAGTCGTACGCAATTGAGGAGACAAAAATCTAAATACAATAATTAAATCAACCTAATATTATTGGATTTGTGCTAGTATAGTTTAATATACTATTGAGTTAGGTATTTTATATCTTACTAGCGACCCGATGCAATTTTCTTGTGCAAATTATACCAACCTATACACAAAACCAATATCGGGATATTGGAAAAACTCGATTTCCTCGTTTGTCACTGTTTCCATTAGTGAAAACCGTATTAAAATCTGTTAGGTGGTTTAAAAAAAATTAGCGGAGACATACAGAGGCTGACTGTGTCTTTAATTACAATATTTAATATCTTATAAAATATTTACTATATGTACAATTATATATATACCTACCTGATACTATACTAAGTCACCCTAACATTACTCGTAATATAATATTTTAAAATATATTTTTAATCACATATCCGTACTAATATTATAAATGCGAAGGTATGTTGAACTCTTTCACGCAAAAACTACTGAACTGGGACACCAGAAAGGACATAGCGTACCTTTCATCGTTCAACGCGGACGAAGTCGCGGTCACCAGCTAGTTAATTATATTTTGATATTTTTCACATAATATAGATAATAAAAATAAATGTATAGAGTGTAATTCAAACAACTTTGATTTGAACAAAATAATATTATGTCAATCCATTAAATAATGTGAATAAGTTAACGCCAGAAATGTGCGCACAAGCCACAATGTGAAGTGGTATTTAAATGGGGGTGACCAACTGTCGTCGGAAACACAGGGGTCGAACACCACTCGGCTTCACGCTACCACGATAGTAATCTATACGAAACTCACAATTAATACCTTATTTAACACTTAGAAAATCGTGTAGCGATAATTGAAACAATTCATTCATAATAAAACAAAAAAAATGTTCGTCGTCATTGTATTCGACATAGTACGTAATGTGGTTCGCGTAATGCTTCATATGCGTAAACTAATTAAATACATTCGTGCAAATTGTCTCAATAACAGAACTATCACCACTGCCAATTAACTAGGAATCCGACGCGTCTGCGCAACGATCTAAAATTAACTGCAGCCCATGTATCAAAATACTTAGGTAGGTACGCATTACTCACACATCTCTCAATACTATGCCAAGCACCTTCCAGCTTCTCGAAATAGCGCCGTGCACTCATTCATATTGATTTATTTAATTTACTGCTTGGTCAAATCACGGCAAACTTCTTATAAAACTTTGGAGGTATAAACTCTTGACATCTCGTCTGAGACCAATAAAAGAGCATACGTAATTTCCAAGAAATATTTGAAAAGAAATAACCGAGAAGGTCCCTCGTATTCAATGCTCCTAAATATTTTGAGCAGACTGTGAATGATTATTCGGATGTGGTACCTACTACTTTTACAAAAAGCGCATCAGGATACGGCACAGATTTTTTGTTTGGTACACATTTGGTCGAGAAAAAGAAAAAAAGGTCCAGACAAAGCCATAAAAAGAAGTGCGGGACAGCCCGAGTTTACCTAAGCCGGGTCCCTTGTAAATCATCTGCTGTGTCGATGAATAGAAAAGACAAGTTAAGCATTGTTGACTTGTGTTTATAGGTTGTCGTTCACTCTTAACAACACTACTAAGTAATATATTTAACTATTATAGAAGGATACTTAAGTAGGCAGTCAAAAAGTAAATACCAATTCATTACTAAACGGATTTTTACACACTAGTGCTACTTAAACATTACTTACTTCTTAACAAATGTTACAAAATTTTTACTTCAGTTATTAATATTAATTATGAGTCGTTAATTTTCAAACGACTCTGAATGTGGTACAATGTCTGATTTTATTTGCACCCTAGCAAGATTCAAAATATTTAATACAAATGTAGCACACATATAAAAAGAGAGGAACACAACAATAGGTAACCCATGCGAGTGTTTGTCGTGCATTTGTCGGATGGGAATTATTAGAAAGGGCTTCAATAAGGCTCGGGAATTCGCCCCAAAAGCAGTTCACATGAGTCGCGCTCCCACTATATAAAAAATCACAACCCGAGAGTAACATGGGGGCACGAAACGCCTCAATAAGCGTTCCTATTGATTTTTTTTCATCCATTGTCCTTAAGAGAATTGAGCAACCGCATCAGATTTTGTAACTGTGTTTCAATTTTAGTTATGTTTACACTCAGATAAAATAAGAACTAAAGATAGAACCCTGTGGACGGCAGAATGAAGCCGGTAAAACTACGCCTTCGCCGTTACACGCACACAAATGAAGTCTAACTACGCCTCGTCATATTAAAATATTTACTAGTAAAAATGCCGAATTGCGTAGTGAAAGAGTGTAAAAACCAGTCTTCCAAAAATAAAAAATCACATTTCATACGTGTGATTAATATTTTCAATAAATATAAAAACAATGACATTAACTACCCTATACCTTCAAACACAAAATCTCAATACAGTAAACGGCCTACGCACATGAGTTTATAAAACCTGCTTCACTATGTCTATTATGTCTATAGTTATTTAGTTGTCCGCAAAATTCTGACTATAATTGTTATTTGGTCTGAGTGTTTACATATTTTGTGACCTTGTTTAAATGTGGCAATTGATGTTGTCCATTAGCGGCTATGGGTGCGCCGGCGGTTCGGGCGCGATGAGCGGCGGGGGCGAGAACGCGCAGTTCGGCGCCACCGCCGCAATGGTCGCCGCGGCCACCACGGCCGCGATGCAGGACTCGCAGCCATTCTCGCAGGTAATATATTTATTTTAATATTAAACTCGACAGACAGGCTGACGGGCTGAGGTAGGCAGCTACCGTCGCCTATAACACAAGCACAGGTGCTGCAAGTGCGCTGCCGACCTCTGTAGGATTAAGGTTAACCTTATCGGTTAAGGAAAGGCTCCGGCATCCCTTACTCGCCGAAACACAAAAGCACATAATATGCTATTATTTCACGGTGGTCTGCCGTAAGGAGGTGGTTACTGCCGCCAGAGGAGCTGCCCAAAAGACTGCGAAATGCACTAGCTGGGTTTTTCCGATATAAAAAATAACAAGGGTTTCGGCATATTCTGGCTTAACAATGAGTTAATTTAAATGTGAATCATGTCGTAATCAAACAAAAATTGTGAATCGACCGATATCGGGCAATGTGGCATCCGACTCAAAAATCTCTTGCGATCCACCGTTTGAGCACCTCAGGTAACACCCCTGATTGAGTTTTGAGAACCCCTGGACTTTAAAGCGTGCAATAAAACGAGTATGTTAATTTTCAGATGCAGAACAATATGACGATGGGAAATCCCCAGTATGGCGCGATGAACGGCTATGCTCAGCAACGAAATCATAACCCAGCCATGACAGGAATGGGAATGGGTGGAAACAGTGCCATGAATGGAATGGCAGGAATGACTGGTTTGGGCCAAATGGGCAATGCGAACATGAACGGCATGAATCCTATGGCGCAAATGGCTAATATGGGCATCCACACTAATATGATGTCGTCACAAATGGGCCCCGGGCCGACGATGTGCGGTACTGCTAAGATGGGTCCCGGATATCAGAGACGGCATACCCCGTATCCTTCGGGAACGATGCTTATGGGACAACGAAAAGGGCAATATATGGGAGGTCAACCGGCTTTTGGTCCCGGCCAGTATCCTACTGGTTACAATGGTAGACCTGGTTTTCAAGGACAATATCCACCGCAACAGCCCTTAGGTCCGAGTGGTAATTTTGGAGCTACAATGAGAGGAAACATGAGACAGTCGACACCGCCGTATTCCAATCAAGGCCAATATTTTAATGGTGGTGTTCCTGCCCAGTTTCCGCAACATCAAAGTGGCAACGCGCAATACGGTGGTACAGTACAGTATAGCGGGCAGTTCGCTCAGGAAGTTGCAATGCGGTCTAACATGAGTTATCAGCATAGCCCTGAACCTGGAAATCCAACGCCACCTTTAACGCCAGCGAGCAGTATGCCGCCTTACATAAGTCCCAACGCGAATGTGAAGCCACATTTTAACGAGCTCAAAGCTCCAATGAGTATGCAAAGTAAGTATATGTTTAATATTGAAATTTAAAATAATTCAATAACAAATTACACTAACTAAGATCCCAAGAAAGTACATACACCAAAGCTAATAGTAATATTTGTTTCAGATGACGAGCTCCGGTTAACATTCCCTGTAAGAGATGGTATAATATTACCACCATTTAGACTAGAACACAATTTAGCTGTTAGCAATCATGTATTCCAGTTGAAACCGACGGTTCACTCTACCTTAATATGGAGGTAATGTCAAATAAAACTATAATAAGTTATTTATTTTTAATAGTAGAATCCTGGGAATGAAAAAGTTTTCTTCCAATTTTAATAACAGTGTTGAAAAAACTCTTCATATTATAATAACTTAAAGAATACTTATAGTGTACCTTTTTTATGTTATGATCGTCAAACAGGGCGACGGTCCACTTGATAATAGTGGCTACTGTCACCTATAACACAAGCAACGTCACAGGTGCTACAAGCGCGCTGACGACCATGGCAGGATAAAGAATTAGGAAGGGATAGAGAAATGGGTTCTGGCGTCACTTACATAACATCTCACATGCTATAATATACGGTAGTCTTCTGTAAAGGGGTGGTATCTGCCGCTAGACAATTTGCCCAAATGACGGTGTTCTCTACCTCTACTTGCCACACCCAGACCAGAGCCAATTATGAAAAGTTAATTTGCAAAGTTGGCCCAGCCGGGAATCGACACCCTTGACACAGAGCAAGCAATTTAACATTAAAACATTTATAATCAACTGCTATGCTATGGTTAATTTTTCAGGTCGGACCTGGAGCTGCAATTGAAATGTTTCCACCACGAAGATAGGCTGATGAATACCAATTGGCCTGCCAGTGTTCAGGTGTCAGTCAACGCTACCCCCCTAATCATAGACAGGGGCGAAAACAAACTGTCACACAAACCATTGTACCTGAAAGAGGTGTGTCAACCTGGAAGAAACACAATACAGATCACAGTGTCCGCGTGTTGTTGTGTAAGTATAGAGTAAAAAAAAAACTGAAAAAATACAAAACAATATTAAAGAGACCATAATTTTATCCAAAACTGCATTTCAATACATATTTTCACTTTCAGTCGCACCTGTTCGTCTTACAATTAGTTCATCGGCCGAGCGTCAGAAGTGTTTTGCAAGGGTTATTAAGAAAACGGCTACTGACGGCAGACCATTGCATCGCAAAGATTAAAATGAATTTTAACCAGACGACGAACAGTAACGGCGGTAACAACACGACCAGCGACAGAGACAGTATCGAGCAGACTGCGCTCAAAGTGTCGCTAAAATGTCCTATTACGTTTAAGAAAATAACACTACCCGCGCGCGGGCACGAGTGTAAACATATACAATGTTTTGATTTAGAATCATATTTACAACTTAATTGCGAACGAGGTTCCTGGAGATGTCCAGTTTGCAAGTAAGTAAAGCTAAAATGAAACGAAGTTACTTTTTTATGCATATTTTTTTGCCAACGGTTTTATTTACAAATGTATATTATTTTTTCTATAGCAAACCAGCGCAGCTAGAAGGTTTAGAAGTGGACCAATACATGTGGGGAATATTGAATACGTTGAACAACTCCGACGTTGACGAAGTAACAATTGACAGTGGGGCAAATTGGAAAGCGTCTAAAACTACTGCCAATTCGGGCATTAAAGTAAGTATTTAGAAGAAATTACGTTATTGTTAGTTACCCAAACTCCGCAATGGATCCGGTATTCTCCAAATAATATACGAGATTTACCCACGATTTACCCAAATATTAAACATTTGGGTAAACTTTGAATGGGAATTTAATCATTTTAATTAAGTTCTAAGCTTAATTATAACAATCTCAGCTTATTAATCCATAAACAACATCACTAGAACACATATATTATTCAATAAACTGGAGTATGCACATAATATTTTATATCTGTAATCATAAAAATGATAAAAAATATTCAAAGTTGACTGTAGCTATTTTAGCAGTCTGATATTTTTATTAAAATGTATACTTCCAGGACGAAGACAGCAGTGACAACGGCATCGGAAAGAGAGGCAAAGCGGTTTCGCCCGGATCAATGAACATGCCAACTATGAACAACTGGGACCAAGCACTATCGCCCTACCTTCCTCCAGACATGAACACTATCGCAAGCGGATCAATGATCTCATCGTACAGCAACCAAAGTGCACAGAGCAGAAATTCAAGTTCCAACAATCAAAACTATGACTTTGGCATGAACAACGGCCCGGGAAGTAACGAGTTTGCTGGCAATGGACCTTTATCACATTTGAACGATAGCGTCAACTCTCTGGACCCTCTTAATGCCATGGAAAAGAGTCTTAACGAACAGGTAATTTAAATTGAATATATATAATGTTAAACTCCACAGACAGGCGGGCTACCGTCACTTATAACACAAGCATCTGGTACTGGCTACTGCCACACTTAAACTTAATTATGAGGTGAGAGTAAGAATGTTTGTCATTACAGATGCCGCACACGCCCCATACGCCACACACGCCAGGCTCTGCCCATACGCCGGGCGGCGGAGGCGGAGCGCACACGCCGGGTTCTGCCCACACACCGGGACCACCGTCAGTTGGCCATTCGCTCACTGACGTCGACATACCTTCGGACCTCAACTTCGATCCCGCTGCTGTCATTGATGGTGAAGGCACTGATAATTTAAATGTAAGTTTTTCTCATTCAATTACAAATTGTTATGTGTATAACCGTCAGTAAAAATTTCAGGTATTTCAACTAGGTGGAGCCAGCGATTTCGTCCGCGTTGAAAACTATAACACCCGAGACAATATCTGACATCTTTAGCGCTGTGAAGACGATGGCGCACAATTTTTATATTTTTAGATGATCCCTCAGGAATATAACAATTTTTCAACATAAAAAGTATGCTAAATGTTAATCCAGCTAATAAAATATCTGCGTGCCAAATTTCATCCAAATCCGTTGAGCCGTTTGTGCGTGAAAGAGTAAAAGAGTAACAAAGGAGCCATAGGACATCCACTGCTGGACATAGGCCTCCCCATAATTTTCCAATAGAACAATTAACTTTCGTTCGTCTACGGATTTATAAAATCAGTAGAATAAAATAATTATTTTTTTATTTCAGCTGTTGCCAGAGACTAACGTCGACCCGATGGAGTTGCTTTCCTACTTGGACGCACCGGCACTAGGGGAACTCCTCGCGACGCCACCTTCCTCGTCTTCATCAGCAGGTAGCCACCCTCCGCGAGCGCCATCATCTGATGACTTGTTGTCTCTTTTTGAGTGAACCATGTTGCTCCGTTAAGTTCGATTCTTCATAGAGGATACGGTTAAATTTACTGCAAACGCACAGATAAACAGTTCTAGTATCTTTTATAGTTTGAATCTGAACGGCTATCCTTTGTTATATAAACATGGGGAGGGTAACAGTTCCCGCGAAACTGATGCGAATAAACTAAAATTCACCATCATTCGAAAAGAACTCTGTCATTATGCAAGCTCAAATATGCTTACAAGAGGTAAGCGCTTGCTCATTTAATATAAAAATTGTGACGTTTAGTCTTATTCGTTAACAGTATGCGTTGGTTTCGTCGACCAACAAAACCCGACATTGTGATATTAGTTTTAGTTTTTTCTTCATCCGTACTAATGTTAAACGTTGCAAAAATATAATTGAATTGAATTTGATGTGTGGCCGTTGGAGTGGAATTATTGAATCATCAATTACTAAATAGTATTTAATAGTAATAATGTTTTGCGACATTTAACATGTGCGGTTGGAAGCATCGATTGTTGAAACAACGGTGTCGAAGAATAAGGTAGATTAAGGTATAAATTAGGTATGTGAGGCGAGGCCATAGACACTGCGGTGTTGTGCATGTATAGTTCCTCGCACTGTTGAACTCCTTATATTCTAAACTCTACTTTAGCGTAAACTGTAACACAATTCTTCATACACGACCCGACTTCTGATTTGATTTATTGAATATGGTCTAAGATCCGAAAGAGATCGTCCTTCGCCCATCTGTTTAACAGACGAAAAGTAATATTTCATCAATTTCTATTTATGAGAAAATAAATCGCGATTTTGTTGCATATTAAAATGTCTTAAATTAAGAAAATAACCAGTTTGATTTGCTCCGATTTTTCTAATTATAAAATTATAACTTAGTATGTAGGGCTCCGAAAATCCGTTAATGAATTTACTATTGCAAGACTTTGAAATTATTTTTTTTAATTAAGTATATCCATGAGTATATTTTAATAGGCAACACAGTCGCGATTCATTTCCTAATAGATAATTGATAATGTATACTTTTCGTCTGGTAAACAGACGGGTGTAGGACGATCCCTCTTCGAATCCTGTACTAATAGTAATATATAGTCAATAGTAGGATTTTATTTGTGTATAGAGTTTACCAAGTGTACATAAGGAGTTGTTTTATTGATGCTAGTTGTTTCGGTAATGTTAGCGGCGCCCATAACCTGTACATATACAACTATAGGGTAAAAAGTGGGTAATCCGCCTGAAGGCATTATGAATCTTATAGTTCCTATTGGATGCGAGCGAACTATAATGTTCAATTGCCAATAACTATAGAATGTATTTCTTAACTTTTCGCATTATTGCATTTTTAAATGATAAGGTTGAATAGTTTTCGTGGGTAAATCGCTACTCGCTTATTGGGTGATATTGAAATAAAGTTGTTTGAAATCAAAACAAATAAAATGGTAACAAAACTATATTATATTGTGAATGTAAGTGCAAAATGAACTCTGTTAAATTATTTTGTGTTATGTAAATCGCAGAATGATAGAAATGAAATATATTTTAATTTCTATATATTAGTATGAACTGTATTATTTGTAAATACAAATCTAGACTAATAAGAATATTATATTGCATAGTTACATTTAGACGAACATGGCAGATTACTTACATGACGGCCAGTTTAGAATAGTATTACTAAATTAAAATCTACACATGGTTTTACATGTACATACAAAATGAATAATGAAAATATATTCGCGCCGAGGGTAACGAGCGAACCCGTGTGACTCCCGACGTCTCGCGCAATAAAATCCACAAGTGCAAACACCAATCAGATTATATACATTATAGTACTGCAATTCATCTTAGTAAAAAGTCATACAGTGCTCATCTAAATTTTGTTTCACATTGTTTTTTTTTATCAAATGGCAATACATAATGCGCATTATTATATACATATGAATAAGCAATAATTGAGTTAATAAATGAATGTTACTATTAGTTTACATTATCTGTGTATTTATTCTTTCTTTTAAAATGAAATAAAAATTTAGAAGAGCATATACTTAACTTATTTCACATATTTTCAAATGTTATTTTTCATTCATAAAACACACATGTTTTATGTAAGATCAGTTTGTAACAATTACTTTTATATATTAGACTCGCTGAGCGGAATGCACAAATTGCGCATTTAGTTACGGGTAATTCACAGTAACTCGTTTCATTAGCGAGCTAAGGAAGGAAGTAAAGAACGCATATGCGCCGTATTTTCCATGGCGCTTTCGACTCTCACCGTATTTGACAAACAATTTTGTTCCGATCACCAAGTCTAGTAAAATACACATAGGTTGATGATTTGTAAGGATTTATTAAGGTACCTGGAATTAAGTTCCCATAACATTTTGTCGTATGCTCCATCTAGCAACAAATTATATGGCTCACTGTTAAATAAAATACATTTTATTTAATACGTTTCACACATTTCTAAAGGTGGACATCTTGTATAACTTGCTATAAATATGAAAGCCTCCTTAGTCTTAGTCAGCTGCTATGAAATTCAATAATATTAGTAGGTACTATGCAAAAATCTGTGGTCAATTGTATTATCCGTTAGAGCTCTATAACAAATTATATCAATTAATAAATAATAAGAGCCTAGTTCTAAACTATAAGTACCTAAATAGTAAAATTGATCACTGATCTCTAAATAAAATATAAGGGACCTTTAATTCCAGTTAGTTCTGTTCGCTGTAGCGAATATCAGATTAGATGGATAGTTATAAAGGTTTTTGTAAGACCAACTAACGCATTTTTTTACATATATACTTAAATAATGTAACAAAAAAAAATTGTTTATAAAAAGTCAAAATATCATAAAAATGTATAGCATATCACATTAAGTACAACAAAAACCTTTAAAAGATCCATCTAAATGAGTTAAAACATTCTCATATTGATGTTACAAACGGACTACAGTAACTTGGATGGTTCGAATTTTGTTACAAGATAACAACATTTGGAAATAAGTGAAAAAAGATAATTTTTTGACATGCAACTCATGACTAGTTAATGCAAAGCCAAAACTGTCTGTACTTAGTATAATTTTGAAGTTATTGTGAACATTTTAGCAATCTTACCTTCTGTGAAACTCATTTTGAAATGTATAAAATGAAAAAATATAACATTTTTATGTTATTCAAAATAAAATGAATCTAAAAATTAAAAACATGTATTTTTATTTTCAAAGTTAGAAATAAATTAATGATTTACCTAATTTAGGTCATATTGTGATATTCACCCACGTTTTTATATGCCAAAAATTTGAAAATTTTCACTTCAAACCGTTTTTTTTTATTTCATTGGGTGAATAAATCAGAATTTAAGAATGCTTTCAATTTACTGCTTTGAAAGTTCGATTAATTGAAGCTGAAATAGGGGCTGGTGAACCTTATTCAATTACTTAAAGTTCTTGGAGTCAGAAAGGTCGTCTAATTTATATTTATACATGGGTAAGGCCGTCAAGATTATGATACCAGATAACTAAAAAGTAACAAAAGTTCATAGGGTTCATATCAGTGATCATAATTAGGTTTCATATAAGAAATAATCTGCTTATACACTGCAATTTAATTAACGCTTTATTTTACATTTCCCAATGTACAAATGGCTTTACATCAATTTTATGTTAACAAATTTAAAAATGGTAAGTAATATAAAACCTCTTCAAAAGAACTTCAATTTAAGGCAATATAATGAATAATTAACAACTTTCATAATTTAGAGCTGTAATTTAATAACTATATTTACTAAATATTCTGTCGAATAAAGCAAAAGTATACAAACGTACCATAAAATCACAAACACTTTTTTCGGCGAACGAAAGCACGATTCGGGCAAATTCGGGCCAAACTAACTGATGCAGCACCTCAATAATAGCCAAGTAATTTTACATACCATAGACAAGTTAGTTATCAGTGTTACCAATTATTAAAAAAGGATTTACTGCTCAGTTGCTCCGTAATAGACAAATTATGGTAACTTAAATCAGTAACATTAAAGCATAAAATACTGGACATTTTTTTATTATTATTGTAAATAATTATTATATTGTGTTATTTAAAATGTTTTATTCGTTGCTATCAATGCTTTATATCTTTACTTTATTCACTATAATTTCTACGTACATAGCTATGTATAATATCTATCAAAATTCACTAAACAAACATTTTTAAATATAATTTCTATAGAACATTCTCTACTAAAATCTTAATAGCAACTTTGATATTCATTCTGAAAAAACCCCTTCACTTGTTTTTTAAAATCACATTCCAAATTATATTTCTTAAATAGTCTAATAAAGTATAAAATATTGTATAAAACTGCTAAAAACTAAAGGTAACTAAATAAGGAAACATATAAACTGACAAAAATCAGTGTGTAGTGCGATTTTTACTCGATCAAACGCATCGAACACGTAAATGTGAATTTGTATGAGAATGAAGCAGCGCCACCTAGTGGTTAACGTTGCTTCATTCCCATACAAATTTACGTTTAAGCGTTCAATCAATGGGTTTGATCGAGTAAAACTTGCACCAAACACTCAGAACACAGACATGTAATATATAGGTATACCACTGGACAGTCTGCTGTCAAATTATTTTTATGCCTATTTGAAAAACGCCATTTTTGCGCTGTAAGGCTATAGAACGATTGTCCATGGAAGTAAAATTAGTGATTATACATATCTATATACATAAAAATACGCAAACGTCAAAATTAGTTCTCGGGACAATCGAGGGCGGCGTTTCAAATTGTACACGAAATTAGCTGTCATTTCTATGGGAAAGCCTGTCCAGTGGTATATATTACAGGTCAGTGTTCAGAACCAAGTTTGTGCTCAGAACCCTCTCAGAGCTATCCGACAAAGCTACTAAAAATACAGAATACTAAATATAAATACAAAATAAAAAACATTTAAAATTATTCTGCGATTACGTTAATCGCGTAGAGGGCTCCCTCTACGGTTAATCGCAATGTTTGACAAGCACACAGAATACTACATATAAATTTGATCAACTAAAATTCCCGGTCTACGAAGTTGGCGGGCCGGGAATATATGTGTTTACTTATTTATACTCGTACCTGTAGGTCTAGCTAGGTATATTAGAACAAAACTCGTTATACCAAGTAGCCAAGTTCTTTAACTTAACAAACAGAAACAAAACAATCTTTACTTACTACCTAGTGTCTATTATAGTGACTGTGAAACTGAGCTTAGTATTTACTGCAATTAGTGTTCAATTATAAATGAAATAATGAATGGTAATTATAACTTACCTAAATAAATTTATTGATATAATAAGAAATAATAGATTGATGACATTAAGTTTAGTTTTAATTCTGACGAATTAGCTGAACATAATCTGCCGAAACAGTCAAAGAAAAAAACTAGTAGGTAAGTATACTTACTTTAAAGTTTGAACCACATTTTTAAATAAAAAAGCAAACTCTAGGTCTATATTTGTATCACAAACGTCTTCAGGTATTGAATTATGATAGAGAATACAGACTAGAGAGCTGCTGATTACTCAGAATACCCGTTCCAAATTAAACTAATGTAGCACTAAATTAAACAATACATAACTTAGTTATGTACATTCTAAATCTTAGCACTATAGCTAAGGAAGTGTGGCGACCTCCTTTAAGTTATCTATTTGGAACTTACGTTTTAGTTTCCGTGTCATTCTTTCAAATGAAGAAGCACGGAAACGAGAGACAGTCGGCCTTCAACTCTGCTACAGAAAGCACGCGCTTTCTCGCCACTCATCATCACAAACGCCCATCGTGCGTAATGTAAAAACGCCCATTCGTGCGTTTCTCCAAATGTATAAATGTATATAATAAATGTGTGTAAATATGTAAATAATTAATGTGGAGTTCATTTTCATCCCACATTAAATTGGTGACCCGCGACTATAAATGAACATTTTAAGAAAAATTTGGACAGTTTTCCATAGTTACCGTGTTGTTGACAAAGTGACATTCGAAACAAACGAAAATTTTTTCTACGAAATTGCATTTACGTTGAAGACTACGTCGTCAAACGAAAACGAACTACGACGTCATCGAAGATTTTGGACAGAAGCTAGTTGGCCTGAGAAAGTCGACGCGACCGCGCGCTCCTGATAGCATTATCCAGGCTGCGCACACGGATACGTTCCAGCAGCCGGTTCATCGATCCAGATAATGGACACGGCTAGTGCCATCACCCAACAACGTGCCACCAAGTGCTGTCCACTCCTTCCAGTCTACTCTTCGTTACGACCTACGGTCTCCGGGGGGGCTGATGTGGCGACCTCCTTTAAGTTATCTATTTGGAACTTACGTTTTAGTTTCCGTGTCATTCTTTCAAATGAAGAAGCACGGAAACGAGAGACAGTCGGCCTTCAACTCTGCTACAGAAAGCACGCGCTTTCTCGCCACTCATCATCACAAACGCCCATCGTGCGTAATGTAAAAACGCCCATTCGTGCGTTTCTCCAAATGTATAAATGTATATAATAAATGTGTGTAAATATGTAAATAATTAATGTGGAGTTCATTTTCATCCCACAGAAGAATAAAAGTTCATGTTTATGTGTCTTCTAGTTATTTAGGTATTTATTAATTAATTAAATATATTTATGCTAGTTTCAAGTTATGAACATATTAATTTATTAATATATTGAAATGGCAGGGCTCACTGTTTCGCAGTAGGACAGTCCACCCACTTACAGAAGACCACCGTGAAATTACAGCATGTTATGTTTCAGTGAGTAAGTAAGAGATGCCAGAACCGATTTCCTATATCTTCCTAATACTTTATCCTTAATCATACTATTGTCAGTAATGTACTTGCAGCACCAGTGGCGTTACTTGTGTTAAAGGCGACGGTAGCCACCTACCATCAAGTCAACCTATCATCTACCATATGTCTAACAACCTTTACACAAAAACATAAATTAACATAGATAAATGCATCAGAAATTTTTTAACAAATAATATTGCTATTTTTCTTAAGAATGTAGAGCTTAACCCAAAGTGATACTATATTGGACTATATCTATTTTTTATTAGCTTATTATGAATGTATGAGTAAGAAAAATGTTCTTGTTTTAAAAATAATTTACAACAAAAGTTTTCAATCACCAAAGTAAAAATAAGTCATGCTTAAGTACTCTTGAATTTATTTTTTAATATTAATTTCAATAATTATAATAATAATTAGCTGAACCTGGCTGGCTCTGCTCAATCTTATATTAATTTTATCATAAGTGAAAATAAAAGTATTCTAGCGAACATAGGTTTACCGAAAGACACATTGTTCAATTTAATTATGTAAGATATTAAATATATTTTTTCATTGTAAATTATTTTTTATTGTAAAGCCAGCGAAAGGACTACATTTATTGTTTGTACATTATCCGCATAAGCAAAACTGATGTTTGATCAGCACGAAAAACAATTCATTTCAGTGGTATTTTGCTTATGGGTTATTTTCGAAGCTCACCACTGGGCTAACAACGGCTAACTTCCACTTTATATATAACAGCGGTCCTGGATAGCGAGTGAGTTCTTCTCGCTTTCTCGTTATATTATACTCGTTATATGCCAAAATATAAGTCAAGTCAATCCGTCGGCTAGTTTTCGAGTTTTTGTGTTATACACAAACCAACACAACATTTTTATTATATATATATATATCAGGCAATCTATACACGTACACGTAGACAATACACGTAAACAATACACGTAGACACATACCAGTCGTATGGCTCCAATTTAAGCAATAATGGCACTATTACTGTCCTCTAGAACAAAACAGACTAGAGACTACACCTCTTACACCCATGAAAAGGCAATATTAAAAAGGCAAAATTAAGTCATGGGACCTTTCTGACGATATTGAGAAGGAATCGATTCTTGGATCTGAAAGCACTCGACCCAAGTTCTACGAGTATGTAGTTAATTTATATAATCTGTCTGAGTCTATGGACAACAGAAGAAGTATAAAACGTGGATATGTATTATGCAGCATTCAAATGATACGAATAGGTATCTATTTAAAATGCTATCATAAAAAACCAATAGTGGAACAGTCGCACGCGCAGCAAAGCCTTCTCACACACACATACACACTGTTAGAGTAAACACGAGCAACATAGCATAGGCAGTCGATTAGTCGACGGGTCCGAGGCAGGTATCGCGCCTCGCCCTGTCCTACCGGTTGAACGACACAAAACGATCGAACGAACGCATTCACTAAACGAATCTCACTGTATTTAAGTACACCTAAATTATATTAGTTTTGTACGTGCGCGAATTTTTCATCCTGCCCTAAAGAGGCTTATTTTGCTAAATCTACCCACAAGTGTAGCGGAAATACTGAGCCTGATTTTAAAGCCCTCAATGTACCCGTTGCAAGCGACTTTCCTGTTTGTTTGCCTCTGTGGATTTCTTCTATGTGACACGTCTTCGTTTATACTTATAAGGTAAGGTGTATATGATTATATTTGCAGAAGATATGTACGGTTAAGCATCACTTTACATCACTTTAAGGGATTTTATAATAATATGTATAGTTCAACTCTACTTCTACAGCTAACATAATTAAATGTGTCCACTTTTATTATAAACTAAATTTTAAAATAATAAAATAGACCCATTGGTTAAGGCGTTCTCGAGTTCTACGGTTAACAAAATATTTAACGATTTTTTTAAAATTTATATAGATAAAAGAAATTTGTTCGGTTTTTTTATTGTAAGTATACACTGACAAGTTGGTTGTTTCTTTTAATTTTTTTTTCGTTAAAAATGTTTCTTTATATCAACAATAAACTTAAGATTTTAGAATTTATATTCATATCTTATTTATCTATATATATTTTTTCCTAAATACAGCACTTTAATTGTTTTTAAATTATCATTAGATCTTTTCTATGTAGAAAGTACCTACTTAACAACTTGTACAAACCTATCTCTCAAGTCGTTTTTAAGCAGCCGCATACTTAACATTCTTTAAGATATTTGTCATCTTAGCTCACTACATAAGTAATTCATGTGCATTGTGCTTATTCTAGTAGAATTTTTAGCATATAACTTTGAAAGGGTACCTCTATATTTCCTTGCTTTATATTTTTTAAGTTAAGTAATATAAATTTTACTAAAACTTAGCCTTTGGCTCGAGACGAAAAGCCTAACTAACATAAGACCTAAAAATACACATCTGCATTAAGTCTACACATTTATTTAAATGGGTAAATTTATACGCTGCTAATAACTAAGTAAGTACTCTTTACAAAAAAAAATATAAGTCTTTATTTTGTTAGTCATCAATTAAAGTATAACCATTATGTAGATCGTTATTTCTAATGATATTACACTTTTCCTCTTTAGTTTCAATTGAGACCATCATCATAGTTTTGTTGAGAAACCCAATTATTAAACTAACTATGTTCAATATCTCCATATTGGGGTAGTAATTAATCATACACATTCTCCACCATTCTTGCAAGTTCTTTCGAATTCTTCTAAATTAGGAGTAAAGTACAAATTGAATGAATCGTTTCATGATGTTTTGAAGGTTGTCAACATATTTTAAAATTGCATTTTGTATTATTTTATATTTATCTGCATTGACATGAATTCGATGCATTTTAAGTGCTACAGCAGTAAAATTCTCAATGTATTGTTTATTATTTTTAAAGTATCTTACGTGTCAGTTAACCACAAGATGTGAGTCATGCTTTAAAAACGACATGGAAATATCGTGATGAGTGACTATACTTAATAATCCTTGGAATCAATAATCACAATGTAGTCGTAATTACGTGACTGGGAAATGTTTACTTGAGACCGAGATGCGACAAAATGTAAATGAAGACTGTTGGTACTAATGTTTTCAATAAGTACTTTTATTTTATATTTATTACAATAAATATATATATATACATACCATCTGAAACAGGTACTGCGTTCCGTTTATATGTTGAAAATGTATATTATACACGATATTAGTATGTAATTTTAATTGGCGTAATGTGGGGATGATTAGTAATAATAATACTGAATTATGACGAGTATAATGTATTAACAAATAGGTACAGATAGCATTCAGCTATAGTAAAAACCTGAAATTACATATCTCATTTCTGTCTCATCTCTCACTTAAAAATTCGGGCAAAGGGAAAACCTGAAACTACATATTTATTTTTTAAAATAAATAAATGATAATACTGAGTTATAACAAGTTTAATGTAATAACAAACAGGTACAGAAAGCATTCAGCTATTGTAAAAACCTGAAATTACGTTCCTGTCTCATCTCTCACTTGAAAATTTGGGTAAAGGGAAAAACTAAAACTACATATTTATTTTTAAAAAATGTCTATGAAGTATAATACGGGATCTATACAACTGTATGTAATACGTTATGACATATATTTTTTTCGATCTAAGCCCTCTATCTTAGTTTCATCACTCAACATAAGCCCTTTTTTATCACTAGTGGTTGCACGCGATTTCGCCCGCATAACTTGCGTAACTCGCTGTTAATGTAGCTTTCTATAGGTGAAAGAATTTTCAAAATCGGTCCAGTAGCTTCGTAGCTTTTCAAAATCTTCTCTCTTTATAATATTAGTATAGATAGACCCGGATAGCCGCACTTTTTTAAAACAATTCGGAATATTACAATCGAGTCATGGTCACCTATGACTTAGGTATACAATGTGTCCCTTCAAGGCAATTTCATCGATAACAAAATTACGAGATTTTAGTAATTTCTTACAATCTTGAACATACATATGCTACTTGTAAATTTCAAACAGTTTGAAAAAACAATTACTTAATTAAATTAACGGATTTTGAGGATACCGCTTTTATCACATTAATTTTAATCGTGAACCGTGAGAGTCGTGCGTTACTTTTTCTCTGTGGCGATGGCGCAGGCAAACATTTCGAAAGCGAAAACTTAAGATCAGATAATCCCAATCTTCACGTAACGGTAAATATTAGTAAATTACATTCAATTCCTTTTTGACCTGACACAAAAATGTCCACTCTAACTGTTCACATTGACTACACGAATGACTGTTGAACTAATAGCACAACCTTTTGGCTTTTAATTACCTTTGTAATTAATTTAAATTAAGTCGTTTGAACAAATCTTCTCAAACTTTAGCTCAGTAGACGTTTACACACTATAAATATAACATAATATCTAGGTATAAACATGATTTTTTTTATAATATTGCTTTACCAACTGCCTTTGGTTATCGTCCGACGTTGAACTTAATATCCTGTCGCCGTCCCTTACCATTAAAATTAGATAATGTATCACCATTAATTCGCGTTATGAACTAATGTATTTATAAGAGATAACAGTAAAAAATCAGATTTTAGAGAAAAAGTCTTGAAAGTAAATTGTAGCGATAAAGTGAGTACCTACATACAATTTTATTTAATTTTATTTGGGAAATCAATTTTAAAATAATTTGTAACAAAACTAGCGACCCGTCCCCGGCTTCGCACGGTGTAGTAATTCTCAAAATTTCTTTCTTAGCGCATGCTTACGTTATAAAAAAAAATAAGTATAGATAATTTAACAAAACCGATACCCTGACTAGCTTTTGCCCGCTACTTCATCCACGCTTCTCTTTCTAAGGCGTCGTTATTTAAGTTTTTAGATGATTCCTCTACACCATACTTTACACCGTACATGTACTTTCTTCTGATTTTCCTTTTCTCTATCCATGACAACGTGCCATACAAAATTTCATTGTGGTCGGTTAAGTACATATAAAGCGTAACATAGAAACAAACAATTATTATTACCTAAAATTCAAATTTTCTTGTATTTTATGTAAATACATGTGAGTTAAAGAGGTGAAAAGCTAAACATTCAACATTATTGAGAAATAGAAAACTCTTAATTCGTCTCCACTGCAATTTTTTCTAAAAATTATATACCATTAAAAGCGCTCTTTCCATTAGTGAAAACCGTATTAAGTCCGTTAAATCGTAATCGTTAATCGTAGTTTAAAAGATCTAAGCGTAAAACAGAGGGAAAGACGACGAGAAGCGACTTTATTTTATACTAGCTGTTGCACGCGATTTCGTCCGTGTAACTATAAAATACTAGCTGGTGCTCGCGACTTCGTCCGGGTTGATAATTTAAAAAAAAGCAATAAATCGCTTGGCCTTGTGTTGCTATAACACTTTGGCCAGGCGTTAGTTTTTTATTTTTTATTTGTCCCTCGGGAATAGTCTTTTTTTTCTGGATGAAAGGTACCCTATGTTCTTTCTGGTGTCCCAGACAACGTGTATGCAATGTATGCATAATTTCATGGTGATCGGTTCATTAGTTTTTGCGTTAAAGAGTTACAAACATCCATACACCCAAACATACTTTCGCATTTATAATATTAGTATATATAGCCTATGTTACTTGCTGATAATATAGCTTTTTAAGGTGAAAGAATTTTTAAATTAATTTTTGAGTTTCATTATAAACATTACAAACATACAAAAATAGACTATGTAAAGACTATGTAAATTGCATAATGTATTTAAAAATCGTTCACACAGGCGTAATTCGATTTCTGTATTGGATAATAATTAAACATTCAACATTATTGGCTACTTACGGTTGCAAAATTTTTATGTGTTTATTTTGATGCAATATTAACATTTTGTTTGTTCGCGAATTTGTGGTAGCGTACGGAGGAGTATACATATTACGTATGCAGCGCAGAACAACATACCGCTGGGCAGGACATTGCACTCGAGCAAGACCGACGACCAACCAACTCTTCACCGTGCTATAAATTTAATATTTATTCATTATAAACTGCAACGAAGTAAAATACTACATTTTATATAAGTAAAATGTAGTTTTATAAATTAAAATTGATAAAATAATATCACAATTTGCAAAATCTTTTTATAAAATAAGTAAGAAAAAACAGTCCAGTAACTTTTTCTCCTCTATTTGTTAACCGATTTCCTTTTTTTGCTTATTAGCTATTTATACTGACGAACTTTAGTGTTATAAGAAAATTAGAAAGATTTTTAGTATTTTTTTCATCTTCTCTAATTTCGACTGACAGCTATTAATGAAATCATTTGTTTTTCATGTGAAATTAGATGCACTCAAGACATCATTAATGATTGGAGACTTACCGTATTACTACTAAAATTACGATAACGCAAAATTTAGAACGTTTTTATCCACGTTAATAATGATAATTTACGAATATGATTCGATAATATCGACGAAATGCTTAAAAACGCTATGAATTATGAACTTTATGAAACCGCTCAGTGGCACTGATGTACAAAATAATGTAATTTAATACATTTAATCTGGGTCCTTTTTAGAACGCAAGCTTTTTTGTCGATTGCCATTTTGAAATACTCGAGCGCGTCAGATTTTCATACAGATGGTTCAGCCTTAATTATGATCGTGCTGATTCTTAATCTGACGATTATTTGGAGGATTTTTCTTAATACAGCGTCTACAAACTTTTGGACGCCTGTAGACGCTCACCCCACCGTTAAAAAGGAAAACATCATATAACCTTTTTTTCTTTCTACCAACGAATCTTCATAATCCAATAGGTCCCGACGACACTCGAGTGGCTCCACATTTAACATCATGGGCTTCTCCTACAATCAGCAAACGACAAATAGTGAGTGAGTCACAGGGATGAGTCGATCACAATTATACTAAATGTTATCGACCGTTAGAAGTTCGATTGAAAGAGAGGTTATCAAACTTAGTGTTTATCTTAAATGGTATCTTGGTTAATCAAATAATCACGAAACCCACAACGTTGAGGATATAGAAGGAAATTCTATATTTCTAGGTATCCTATGCCTCACATTTAGGTTAGTTACATCACATTACATTAAATTTAGTAATCTAAATAATTTAGTAATTTAGATTTAAATATTTAGTAATCTAGTAATTTAGATACTTCTAAAGAATTTTTAATTACGAATTAAAGAAGGAAAAAATTTTACTTACATTATTTTAGAAAATTCATATATATAAAAATTTACCTTAACAACATTACAAAGAATGTGTTAACTAATAATAATAATATGATTAATTGAATACGTGTTTATTTTAACCCACTTCCTTAGACTCTTGCCCTGAATTTATGATGAGCTGTCGAGCACCGTGTCACATCCATTGTGTGTGATGTTTTTGAAATATTATTTCTAACATTTTATATAATGTTCCAATATTCTACATTCTACATATATTATAAATGCGAAAGTATGTTTGGATGTATGGATGTTTGTAACTCTTTCACGCAAAAACTACTGAGCCGATCACCATGAAATTTTTTATACACGTTGTCTGGGACACCAAAAAGAACATAGCATCCAGAAAAAAGGATTATTCCCAAGGGATAAATGAAAAACTAACGCCTTCCCAAAGTGTTATAGAGCAACACGAGGTCAAGCGTTATACCTATTGCTTTTTTTAATTTTCAACTCGGACGAAGTTGCGAGCACCAGCTAGTATTCTACATATGTTTCAAAGATTTTTAAACATATTTATTTGAATACTTGGATAAATTTAATATTAGTTATTATTTTCTGTACAATATCATCTAACTAAATTTATTTTTATGAATTCTTTCCTTGATTACTTTCTTGTAAAAGTGTAAGGGCACCTTTCACCAACTACAAGTAAAGTGTTGAATAGTTACTTTTAGAAATAATTTTATGTTTTATTAAATTATGCACTCGGTTTTGTGCATCCTTCGATAGGCGATTTTTTTTTATTATTTGGGACTTTTGCCGTACAAACAAAGGTATATCAACTCCATTTATCCCGGTGACAGGTGACTTTAAATGACGGTTAGCCTACTTGACAGATGGTGAAAGAGGCCCTAAATAGAATAAATTCATATTTGACTGTTAGTAACAGCAGATCGTTATCTTCAAATATAGCTTGAATATTTGTGCATAATCAGACAAAATCAATAAACACAAAACAGTTGCGTACAGTCGATTGACAACTGTTCCGTTATTTCCTACAAATCGACTTGCATACTAACACTAAGTTCCTTGGTGCAAAGTTCACAGAAATATCGTCCTTGTGCAATCGTTTGAAACAGGTCGTGTTTCTTAGCAAGCAACTTGTCAGTTGTTGCATTATGAAGATTATGTTTAAATATTCTGACGCCTACTGACATTCATCGATAACAGACTGGTTATCGAGGTGTTTACAGGGAACATTAGAAAATTAAAATTATTACAGTCACTTATAGGCTACTACGAGTAAGCCTAAACCCCTAAACATATATTAACCAAAATTCTTGAGAAAAGTGTCTGGCGTTTTGTTATTTATTAAACATCACGGATAAATCGTAGCGTCAAATTGTCATTAACCACACGATTTCTTTAATAGTCTCAAGACATTTGAGAGCTTTTTAGGGGGTATTTTTATGATGGAATTACTTACCTAAAATTATTATCGCAAGTGAAACCGTGGGACGCAGCCAGTTATATTTTTGCACAATAACAGTTCATGAACAATTCAATCGATCAAATGAGACCTGTAAATAGATCATTAGAAGTGCAAATTGCGCAAATACAATCTTTGTCTTAAAGAGCCGGGACTTTCTAAAGATAGCTGGTACAAGGCGAACCACCCACGCGACATACGAGTCTTGGTCGCCGGTAACCAGATTGTTAACAAGACCCGCAAGAAACTTGTGGCATTTACACAGATGTGCCAACCAATTTAATCGAATTAACAGATACTTAAAATAATATATTATACTAGACGATGACAGAACAAAAAGATCATTGGTGTTATTATGAGAACCAGACAACGGATTGGTGTTGGAAATCCAGATAGCTAGGTCTGAGTTTACAAATATAGAGGAAAAATATCCTTAGTATGGGATACCTTAGTAGGGATAGGTGGAACAGGCGAAATAAACGTATGTTCTAAATTTCAGCTTTCTAGACTTAAGTAGAGGTACATACTCGTACTTTGGCTGTGCGTTGATAGTCATTCAGCAGGACTCAGGATATCAATTTTAAAAAGTATAGAAAACAGATTTGGTGAAATTATTTATATTGTGTGCATTTTAGTAGTGGCAGGGCACACTTTGTTTTGCAATCAGCCCGTCTGGGGGTAGTAACCACCCCCTTAAAAAAGGTTTAGTCCTATAACGTCAGAAATAACAGCATTTGTGCGGTTATGTTTCAGTAAGTGAGTAAGGATGCCAGAGCCCATTTTCCTATTCCTTCTTTCCCTTTCTTATTCCTTATCCTCCTTATCCTTATCCTTATTTCCTTATCCTTATTTCTTAATCCTGCTATGCTATAGTCGGCAGCGAACTTGCAGAACATGTAGCGTTGCTTGTGGCCATAAAGGCGACGGTAGCCACCTACTATCAAGTGGACCGTCAGCCTGTCTGTCGATCTTAACATTATAAAAACTGCATTTGTATATCATTGAATTTTTATATCTCAACAGACAAAAAACATGTTGCGTCTGTAGGAACACCTGCCTCTACACATGTGTACAATCAAACATTACAGATATAGGAACTACTAATACTAGGCCATTTATTTTATTAAAATAAATTTTATAAAAATTGAATTATGACTAAATATGACAATTGTATCAATACTGTCACAGAATACCGTAACAGTAAATAGTAAATCCTCTAAATAATACTAGTAAATGCGAAAGTTTGTGAAGATGGATGTTTGATACTCTTTCATGCAAAAACGGCTTAACGGATTAGGATGAAATTGGGCATACAGTTTATAATCTAGATTAACATTTAAGATACTTATCCTGGAAAAACGTTAAATCTTTTAAATATATAAAAAAATTGGGCCCCTCTGTTATGGCGGCGCCACCGTTATCACAGCAATAAAGAGATGTCGATAAAGCAACAACGCGGTTGGAGTCGCGGCCACCACCTAGTAAATAATAAATTAAATTCGCTCTTTTGATTGGTCTACAAATCTCTAATACTAAAATTTTAGTAGAGGTCATATAGCATAGAAAATATTAAAAAAAACCTCTCTTCTACTGTCGAGGATACAAATTTCAATTCGACAACATTGAAACCGAATAGATAACGTGAAACAGTAAAACCAATATTATCGCAATTCAACGAATTGCAAGTGACTAGACGGACTGCAATCTGCGGGTAAGGACCCTGTTCTAGAGCTCGCTTCTCAAGGTCACCCACCCACTACACATACAAAACAGGATCAAAATTTGAACTGACCACCAACATAACCTGAGCCTTGCCTGCGAATGAACATTTGATAATCTATAAAAACTAACAATTCAAACACATTTTGCAACTTGGCGATAAATGAGTAACAACATAGGTACAATACTTTTTTTATATTTAACCAATATTTTAGAGAAATAATTGTTTATGACAAATTATTTTGAATAAGCATTTTAGGTACTGAGCTCATAACCCAATAATAATGATGAAACAACTTTAATTTTTCAGGTAATGACACTTTAAACCATAATTTAGCATAAAACAAATTTGAAAAAGACAAGATGCTTTTTCAATGTTTAAAATGTTAAAAATTAGATATAATAACAACTAGTGACCCGCTTCCGGCTTCACCCGTAATGCTATTTTTATATACATTTATACAAACCTTCCCTCTTTCAATTTTATTTTCATTAGGGAAAACCGTATCTAAATGCGTTGCATTGTTTAGAAATATAGTTAACGAAGAAACAGACAGACGCAGTCAGTTTTTAAGTTATTCTACTTCAGGTTTTATTATAAGTATATATTTATAAAAACCTTTCGTAAACATTATCTAACTTATGGTGAAAACTGCATCAAAATCCGTTGCGCTGCTAAGGAATTAGGTCATATATATATACAAACAGACAGACACGGAAAGCGACTTCAAATTATATCATGCGGTAAGGATGTTGACTATAACTGTGACGAGCTTTAACTCTTAAATGAAAATGAAATTACTTTGGTATACACTTGGCTTAATTGTTACTTAGTCGAGGTTGCTTTTTGTCCGACGAGAAACGCTCGAAGGAAATGGCCTCTTGTACAAAATAAAAGTGCAAATGACCTTTACTGATCGCGTTCATTGTGAAAACAATTACTGAAATGAATACTCTGCTTCGCTTTTTTTTTAAACTCGCATATCTATGTCCACCTTTTAATTTCACACAATTATTACGTAGGTATAGCACATCCTACTTCCTACTAATATTATAAATGGGAAAGATTGTATGTGATACTCTTTCACGCAAAAACGTCTCAACGGATTTGAAGGAAATTTGGCACACAGTTAGTTTATTACCTGGATTAACATAGGATACTTTTTATCCTGGAAAATGTTAGGCCACCGTCGTCACAGCGACATAGATGTCAGGTGTTATTTTATTAATTTTAAAAGCTAGTATTATATTTTTTATAGAACAGTTTAAAATATATTACTAGAAATTCTATCGATTGAAAACCGTCTATGGCTGGGAACACTCAATGAATACTAAAGAAAATTCAATTCTATTTGTGTTCGGTACCAATATGATTTATTTATGTACATTAACTAACGATCGACCGCGACTTCGCTCATTGTTTTTCAACTTTTACGTATTGTTTAGATCACATTGCGTTTAGCAAAAGCCGGCCGTCTGGCGACACCCTAGTAACCACCCAGTTATCACAGAAGACTACCGTGAAGTGTGCTGTTATATTTAGGTGAGTGAGTAAATGATATTGTTGGATAGGTTAAGAGTTATATTTGCCATTTACTGCTGTTGATATGACGAATTTGTTTAGTAATCGATCAAATCATACCAATGTACTGCTTCACAAACTAATAAATAGCCAATAATAACTCAATAATTTTGTTAATATTAATAAAACCGTTTTCAAAGTCCTTCGACCTTGCATAGTATTTTAGAGAGGCGACAGTATCAAGGTGACAAAGTAGAAAACAATACCTGCACGTGGGCTTACCTATGCCACATAGGTGTTTAAAATATACACAAAAACCTACACTATATGTGTTCTGTACACTTGTCTAAATAAACTATTATTATCGCTGCTTTTCGTGTAAGTATGGTAATTTGTTTCTGGGAGCGGCATACTTGACATGAAAATGCGACACTGTTTTTTAGTGTCCCCCCCTTATAGAAGTTTTTAAACTAGTTTGTTTAGCCTTCAATATTTATACAAATGTATAATAGTTAAGAATATACCTAATATAATTTGAAAAAGAAGCCATAAAATACCTATGCATAGGCTGCATTAGAAGCATCGGGATTGGAATATTTCCATTGTTCCTGTCATAATAAAGTCTTTACAATCGAAAACTCCTTGGTTTTATTAATAGAATACCATTTATTTATTTTTTTAAAAAGAACGCGGTCTTGTCACAAGGTCTTGTCGAACTTGTAGTCAGTGTGAAAATGGAATTGACTCGAGAAAATTCAAGAGCAATGATTTATTATGACTTTCGAAGTGGTTTAACACAAAAACAGTGTGTTGATCGGATGCTTTCTGCATTTGGTGATGAAGCCCCATCTAAAACCACAATTTATCGCTGGTTTGCGGAATTTCAATGTGAACGTATCAAGCTCTGTGACGATTCCCGTCAAGGTCGCCCAAAAACTGCAGTCACCCAAGATAACGTTGATGCTCTGCGTAAACTGATTGAGGAAGATCGACATGTGACATATCGCAAAATCAGATACAAATAATCTTGCATGTAAAAGTTAAAAGTTAGTGTAAAAAAGTTGTTTTCCCGATGGATCCCGCATTCGCTCTGTGAGGAGCAAAAAGCGGCTCGCATTACTTGGTGCGTCAGAACTCTCGAGAGATTTGACGGAGGATCTTCAAATGCTGTATACAGCGTCGTATCCGGTGACGAATCCTGGATATACGCATACGAACCCGAAACAAAAAACCAGTTACGAGTTTGGGTGTTCGAAAATGAATTGAAGCTAACAAAAGTTGTTCGTTCACGGAGCGTTGCAAAAAAATGGTGGCCACGTTTGTCTCTAAAACCGGCCATATAGCGACTATTCCTCTTGAGGGACAAAGAACGGTCAATGCAGAATGGTATGCTAGCATTTGTTTGCCGCAGGTCGTCTCTGAACTCCGTAAAGAGAACTGCAACCGCCGCATCATCCTCCATCACGACAATGCGAGCTCTCATACCGCCCACAGAACAAAAGAGTTTTTGGAGCAAGAAAACATTGAATTATTAGACCATCTGCCGTACAGCCCTGACCTAAGCCCGATTGATTTTTATACTTTCCCCAAAATTAAGAACAAAATGCGTGGTCAACGATTTTCGTCACCTGAAGAAGCTGTAGACGCCTACAAAACGGCCATTTTGAATACCCCAACTTCAGAATGGAATGAATGCTTTAATAATTGGTTCCATCGAATGGAAAAATGTGTCAAGTTTCAAGGATATTCGGTGGTTTTGTAATTGTGTGGAGCTAATAAATGCATTATTATTATTATTATCACTTCCTTGATTCCCGAAATTTTCAGTGCCGCCCTCGTATTTGAAAATTGTAGTTGCATTCGGTCGAGTCAAAGTATTACAATATAATATTGTTAAACTGGGGTCGAGTTGACCAGCGTATTGGTTTAGTTACATTTGTTCTCATATCAAATATAATGAAGAAGCCTGAAAACAACTCAATACATCTAAAATTAACCAAATAGAACTTGTTCAAATGCAGGTTATGCAAAATAATCGCTGTGCAAATCCATGTGAAAGAAAGAATGAAAGAAATTTATGCCAGTTAAGTTTTTACACTTAAAATTTCCTGCCCCCTACATCAGACTTTACCTGTCTAATGAGATGGGCAAATTAAACAATTTTAATACTTTATGTCTTTTGGTACAAAAATTATATAACAATAGTATGTACAAACAAAAAATAACATAACATTTTACTCTTTTGAAAATAAAATAAAATTTGTAAGGTATGCAAAAGTGTGTGTGAATGAAAAAGTTTGTATAGATAGATATGTATGTATTACATAGGTTTTACATGTAATTATTTAGCGTAGCCTTGTTGTGTGTCTGAATATCCAGTACTTCCACTTTTCTATTAAGTAATCTTATTATTTTTTCGTCTTAATTTTGGCGACAAAATACATCATACGAGTAAGCCTTAAAAACGCCTTTTACTAGACAATGGTTCTACAGACAGACAATAGTTTGATTGCATGCAAGACAATTGCATGACTATAGTTGTCTCGCGTGGTTTATCTTCTCTCGTAAAAGTGTAATTGCAGTAGCTAATCCGTTAGTCAAACATGGTAGTTTAATATGTAATCTCCACAATTATCAAAACACAATAAAAACAAAAACTAAGTTACAATCTTAGTTGTAATATAGTTTTTGTTATTCAGTTTTATAAGAAATTGTAGACAAAAACTTAATCATGTAGGTAACGAACGTTTAAATATCTCAAAGCATTAAACAGCACTAAATAAAGCAGGAAATAAGTGTTAATGAAAACTTATATACTTATGCAAAAAGGTGCTTCAACTAATGCAGTTATGGAAGATCTGCGCAATCGTCTGTGAAGTGCATCCGTAGGAAGTTATTTATTTCTTATTGAGAATGTTGGATTATGTTAGCCATGCACGACGAATACTTATCTTGTAAAAACGTTCATATATAAAAAAGTCTAGCCAATGCAAAAACGCAAATTGTTCGCAATTATCACGATCTTCACACTTCATCAATGATTCAATGTCAGATAAAATTGGTCGTAAAATTGATCGTTTTAAATAATAATAATATTTAACGCTTTATTGTAAGTTCAGAAAAAAGTTTATATTGAAAGTTGAACGCATTACTGGGAATCTGTTTGGAATTATGGGAATCCTGTGTAATAGATAGATAGATAAGGCATGGTCTAATCTGTAGGAAAATTCGTTCAAAAATTTGGACTGTTGATTAGTTAATAAAAATCTTCATAAAATTAAAGATTTATATTTTTAACAATTTTTTTATCTGTTAAAACTTTTAGAATTTAAACCATTATAACAAATAGGCAGAGTACCTAATGTCAAATAAACCCTACTTCAGATTGTTCTATTAATTAAAATACCCTTAAAAACCCCCAAAAATGCTAAAAGGATTTTAGCATGACATTCATAATTTTTGCCCATTTTTATTGCAGGTTAGGTAAAAAGTAGATAAAAAAACTATATTTCTTTTTTAAATATTACAAAATAAATAAATAAATAAATTTATCTACATATTGTATAGCAATAATATATATTTACTTTAAATATTGCATATTACACAATATGTAAGGCTTGTAAGGCATATTATGAATGGCTGAGTTACAAAATAATTTATCATATGCATATTTGTGGTACGTACCTAGGTGACTTATTGCATTCAATTGTTTTCTTTTTCGCAATTGAATTCTTATTACTCGTGTATTCATTAGATTTATTTATACGTGTAAGTATATTACCACTGAGTAAGTATATAGAAAACCCTTCCCATTTTAAAGTTATCTCCAAAAAGCTATAATATTGCAGATAATATATACCTACATTAGGTTCCGCCCCTTTTGTTAGTTTGTCTGTGAAAATTGTGTTTATTCTGAGCATAGTCCCTGTCTTAATTTCGTCAGCCAACAGAGTTAAAATAATATAAGAAATTAATAAGTTATAAAACAAATATAACACATTTGAAAAAAAATATAAATACTTTGAATTTTATTTTATCCATCTCATTATAAATATTAAAAAAATAGTGCATAAATGACCTAGCTTATATAAGTTCTCAAATAAATAAATAAAATGCAGTTCTTATGGTCCTTTTGTTAATACAAGTCATTCCTGAAAAGGTTTAATCTATTTTAAACTTTCTAAAGAGCTTAGAAGTATATAATAATTAGATAAGTGTAGGAAATATATCCTATCATAAAAGTAAAAGTCGCATTAAACTGAGCAGGTGTCGAGATTGCTTTTCATAGCTAAGTAAGTACACAATTTGCATTTTCCCAATGATGCCTACTTTCGACGAATATATATTACATAGGTAAGCTGCATATATGCCTTGGTCTTGCAGTCCACCGGCTTGTCCCAGATACTGGAAGTCGTCCAAGTGATTGCCGATCTTGCGTTGTGTAACGTTTACACATTCTGTCCATTAATGCGTGTACTACGCAGTACCTACGTTCACTTTGACCGCACTTTTATAACTTACAGTTTGTTGAGTAAGTATAAAAGTAATTCCACCGAGCGTCTGCATATTAGGAAATCGTAACCTTTCGTCTTTTAAAATAACATTATAGTGTGTTAACATTCATTGAATGAACTTATTGGATGAAGAGGATAATCTACCTACATATATATAGTAAAGGAGCCGTGTCTGTACAGGAAATATTATTTTCAAAAATACAATTTGTACACGTTGTACTTGTGTTACCTACCGAGTTAAAAAATAATATACTTTTTAGAATTTTTGTCTTTTTGTTCACGCTAAGCCGGTTGCTTAACGGATTTGGATGGAATTTGGCACACAAATAGTTTATTACCTTGATTAACATATAATATACTTTCATCCTGGAAAAATGTTAGGTTCCCTAGGGATCGTTTAAAAATATAAAATTTCAAGGTTTTCTTTATACAGCCTAACGCCACTGTTTCTTTTTTATGTTACGGTTGTCAGACAGGCTGACGGTCCACAATTGATGACTACCGACGCCTATAAAACAAGCAACACAGATAAAACAGCATAAACAAGTAAAACGGGTGCTACAAGTACGCTGGCGGCCATAGTAGAATAAAGAATAAGGGGTTAGGAAATGATGGGGAAATGGACTTCCTATCCTTTCCTAATCCCTTAATTTAGGGCTAGACGATTGGTGTTATTGTTTACAGAGTTTTTTTAAACAAGATAACGTATAAAAGCGATCGATGTGTCGCGTAACACTTAATCTTGCTTAATACTAAATTGAATTAGATACTTTTTTTTTCTATGTTCTGTCGGAATTTTATAGCCAATTTTAGAACCTATAAAGTTAAGCCGCTTTCGCTGTCTACATAAATGTAAAACACGTACAGCGATGCGTATTTTATGATTGATTCGTTTTGTTTACATAACTTAACGTTAACATTATGAAACCCGTGTTTACATAATGTAAAATTGTAAGTTTTTAAAAAAGATAAGATGTTCATAATATGAAATGTATTCTAATCTTTCATTGGATTCCTTGGATTCACTTACCAATTTGTTCAAACATAAGATGCAAACAAGGAAAATGAGTTATAACACCTGATATCTTTATCGCTGTGATTGGTGGCAACGGTGGCCAAATTTTTTTAAAAATTTTAGACGATCCCTCGTGAATCTAACAGAATAAAGGGTATCCTACATCTTAATACAGATAATAAACTATCTGCTTCCCAAATTTCATCCAAATCCGTTTAGCCGAATTTTTGGCGTGATTGAATAACAAACATCCATCCATACATCCTCACAAACTTTTGCATTTGTGAATGTGATATTAGTAGGATTAGAAATACGATATTAGGATTAGGGTTTATTTTCAATATCCACTTAATTTATTAATTTAAAAAAAAATTGGTCTCAATTGTATATTAATTTATATCTTATTCTTCGTTTTTTTTAGATGACGCTATTTCTGTTTTTCACCTTATCAGGAATTTATTTATTTATTCTAAGCAAGTATTCTATGTAAATCACATCACAAACACCTCCATGTATGGAACAATGATGTACAATACATACTTCTATTTATACATTAATGAAAGGTCTTATTTACATATGTATGTATTGTATAGGTAAGGTTTACATTTCCGCGTACGCGCTCGTGAGAAGTTTTGACCTTACATTACCTGTTACAATTGCAATTAAAAGGCATTTCTAAGATGTTTCTGTGACCTTCTATGGTCAGTACTATTTTTCTCCTTCAAGCTTGGATAATTTTGTTGTATATCTGTCTGTCATAATGTCTATAATTGTCTATAATTTTGTTGCATATTTTAATATATACGACCACTAATTGGAAAAGTTAAATGCATACAACCAATGGGTTATACGTTTTAAGTAATATAAATACGTAAATCGATATATTATTACTGGGTTTCATATTGGTTATGACTATTATTATTATAGCCATCGGTTGCGCTACAGTGCGGTAATGTGTGATTGAAACAATTGATCGGTTGTCATTTAGTTCCAGTGGATAATTCGTTTGTTTGTATTTGCTTTTATTGGTATAATTAATCCTATGACGTATTAATAAAGTGTTAGGTATATTAAGTATGTCCATTAAAACACAAGTATGTACAATAAAATTCGTTTCATAGTATAGTAAGTATCGACATGGTGAAAAATTGCCACTTTTTAAAAGAAAATTCTATGAAATGTAGTTTTAAGGTGTAGGTTTCATCAATTCTGGTTCACTTTATATTGTCCTACTAGCAGTTTCTCGCCACTATTATACGTATCTTTATAAATTATCCTATCTTTCAAGCTAGAACCAACCCATTTATAAAATAATTGGACGGTAAACATCGTGATTATATTAAGATGTAGGTAATCAAGATGGCTTTGTGACATGTCTTAATACTTCCAATATATAAATCTATTAGTTAATGTAGACGTGATTTTATAAATAATATATTCTGTATATAATGCCTTTAAATATTTGATTAAGTTTAGTATTCACTTTAGTATTAATTAAGTTTAATATAATTTTAATTTTCGATTTTTTTTAAGCTAAATGTTCTCTATTTTAAATGCTGTTCACATATTCACGCCTGTGATGGGCTTACATAACAAATTCTTATTATACTTTAAAGTTCATTATGAAGTTATAGTAATGTCAAGCTGTTGGTGTGTAAATAAATAAATAAATAAAATAAACTTAAGAGAATCTCTATAATATTACTCTATTGTGCATTATTTTATCAAAGAGATCTGTCTGTCTCGTCTTTTAATCTAAACATTATTACAATCGTTTCTGTACATTAAATATTTTTTTCTATTAAATCATCAAAAAATTTGGAACTGTCCTTAAATTTATGTTTTTTTCATTTCGAGTGCTATTTTTGTGTTCCACATCATTGTTCAAATAAAAAGACATATTCACAATATGGATAAGCAATGTACCGAAAAGATAACGATAGAACCACGCCATTGTTTGAGACCATGAGAAAACCATAACCCGGCACATGTCGTGTGGGAAGATGAACTTGTCACACATACTATGCTTATTATCGACATACAGTTATTATTAATAACTTTATAACTGGCGCTACACAATAGCCTATAAAAATACTTTGTTGATTTCGTTGAACTAAATATTTTCTCTGCTATTAACTTGTCTAGCTACGTGATAGTTTGGGATTTAAAATTTTGTTCTCACCTAGAGGGGGTGTCAGTAATACATAATATTATTTCCTATGTCAGTGACCATTATCTATTTATGAGTCTGTCCGTCTCTATCTGTTCATCCTCTTACTTCTAAACCACGGACCACCCAAAAGATTTTAATACGATTTTTACTAATGGAAACACGAAGAAGGTTTGTGTATATTGCAGAATAAATTACATCCGTGCGAAGCCGAGGCAGGTCGCTAGTTTGAAATAAACCTGACCAAAAAAATAAAATAAAGAAAGAGTTTCACAAATATAACTTTTATATTAATAAGTCTTTTAAAACATTTTTTCAGTAACAACGTTATGAGTTGGTTATCACTAGTTAATAATAATTAAAATACAATTATTTATATGCTTATAATCCACAATAGATAAAATCATCCTATCACAATCTTGAGAAAGCAATCATTTTACTAGATTAACTTTAGTATTATATGACTATATTACAACCTATTGTTTTAAAATGTTAGTAAATAAGTCAGTTATCGATTGCTTTTGAATAGGTATCTATGGTTATATGTATTTAACTGTAACAGCAAACTAACTCCTTAGCAAACTAAAGAATGTAATTATATCACGGTTTTAACTCTCACTGCGACTATATACTAAAAGGGTATATCAATCTGACGCAAGATTTATAGGAAGCTAATGTGAGATACGAGTAGATCTAAGAGACTCCACTGTTTCCGGTTTGATATTATCCTACTGGTTTGTTTGTACGAGTATAAGTTTGTGAGGATAGATGTTTGTTACTTTTTCACGCAAAAACGGCTAATCGGATTTGGAAAAAATTTGGCACACAGATAGTTGATTACCTGGATTAACATATAGGATACATTTTTTCCAGAAAAAATGTTAGATTCCCGAGGGATCGTTTAAAAATATAAAAATCCTCGTCACTGCGATAAAGATGTCAGATATTTTTTCATGTGTTATATTTTTCATTTTTCAACGCGGGCACCAGCTAGAAAGTCATAAACTGGACAGTCATAACACTTACTTACAGATCCTCGGGAAATAACAGCACTTTTGCTGAGTGAATAAAAGATGCCAGTAACCATTCTCTATTCTTCATCCCTTACCTATTCCCTTACCAACGAGCCACCTACCAACGAGTGGACTGTCCTAAAAACTTTTAGTTTTTAGTCATTAACTTTTAGTTGAAAAAAAAAACTAAAAATGTATAAAAATATATGTTGTATATTACATGATAATATGTTTGACCTGTCACATTGTGTTGTTAATATCAATTAAGTAGAATTAACTGTCATCTAAATAATGCTCAGTAGGTATGTCTCGAAACAATTAACTTTTGTTCTAAAGTACATAAAACCTGAATATACGAACCGTAGATCTGTTATCGCTACTGCACTGAGCGTATCGCATTATATTATTCTGCCATGAAGTTATTCCTTGAACCTCACTCAACGGTTGGTTAATACTGCGGAAACGAAAAGTAAACATGCTACTTGAGATTTGGCACCATACGTGCAAGTACAAAGTGTAACTGAAGAAAAAACTTTTTTTAATTTGTTTGATTAAATTGTTTGTTTGTTACGCTTTCACGCCTTAACTACTCACTTTAAAATTTTACTTACACGTTGTCAGGGATACATAAAAGGTCACAGGGTACCTTTCATCCAATATACCTACATCTAAAAACAATAATTAAAAACCTGACGGATTTAGATGAAATTTGGCGCACAGATAGTTTATTACATGATTAACATATAGGTTACTTTTTATCCTGGAAAAATTTTAGGTTCCCGAAGAATCGTCTAAAAATATTATATAAAAAAAGTGACACCCAATATTTTTGTATTTTTAAATGTTTTTGCGTGAAAGAGTAACAACAAAAATCATACATCCTCTCTAACTTTCGCACTTATAATGTTAGTTGGAAGGATAGTACTCATATATTTTCTCAGGTTTTACATTTTTCATTTTGCAACGTTTCTTTCTTCTTTTTTTTTTTTTGAGAATCACAGGAACCTATGAATTTTCACGATAAAAAGTGTCTTTAAATATGTTAATCAAGTTAATAAAGTGTAATCTAAAATTTATCCAAATCTATTCGACCGTTTAGCGTTTAACCATACAAACTTTCGCATTTATTAATTATATTAGGATTGTATTTTTATTAATAGGATCATGCTTAATTGTTTTATATTATATCGCAGTGTAAATGCAACGTGCAGTGTTTTAGTTTAGTTAACACACGGCACGGCAGTTTAATTTACGCAGTCGTTGACGACGGACGTGTCCGTTACAGCGCTCCGACCGTGAAGCGCGCGACCTTTAAACTTTTTATTTTCAATAACAATTAATTCGCGTCAACGTTTCGTTTTAATGACAGTGACGTAACAAATTAATTTACAAATTTTAAATTATACTGCGAGCTATCAAAGTTGTTACCTAATGTAAAAGTGATAATTATCTGGTGATTACTTTTTAATTTTGCACGAATGGTAGTATGACGCACATACTACCTTTATTGAAACAGTGATACTACGAGTACCTATTGCAGTGTAGATAACGGCAGCTAAATTTCATCTCTGCGGTTGCGGTTTTAAAAGGTATACGTACTGAGTGTAGCAATAAGACAAAGATATTATTTTACGATTCATTTATTTATCATTATTTTTCTGACTTAAGACCTATTTTAATTATCTATAATTACTTTACTTTAATTTATCTAATCTGCATGCTATAAATTGTGCTCTATTCTTGAAAAGTACACAACTGATTTTGATGCCGTTTTAACTATCGTTTAGAGATTTAATTGAAGATAAATAAAGATATTTGTTAGTGTTAAATGATTTTGGCTTAATAAATAAAAATCGCACATTTAAATATATTTTTAAATGTTTTAACACGAATTTGGAAATTTCTTTCCACATATCTTTTCGTTTAATATTATGAAATATGAACTTTTTTACACAAACAAAAACTACCTACCAAATCGAAATGATTTGGATCATAAACGATTAAGCAGTCCCATCATCATCATCAGCCGACAAGTGTCTGACAGCAGACAACTGCTGAACTTACGCCTTTTTAATGAACATCAACACACTTGGTCTTCCGTCATCCGCATACATCCACTGCCAGTTGCTCTCTTGAGGTCATCTGTTAGTGATCAGGACGTTCCGACCTTAGTCTCCGCTAAAAGCTGCACAAACCACTTTATATACACAATATTGAAGATAAGAGTTGTGTGTAACCAAAGATCACTGGCATCAACTGGATAGAGTAATTTTTTATATGTTACATGCTTCAACACCAAACCGTTGTTGGCGGATATCCCACTTCAGCTGATTAATTATTTGTGCTATGTCGACCAATTTGGTATTCCGACGAATCATATCTTTCGGAGAAATGGCAAGCTTTGCCTCTGTAGCTTGTTGAGCGACTTGCAATTTGTGTACGAGATATTTCTTCAGTTTTCAGGTACCGCGATTCAATGTTAGTGGTGTTTGGGGGAATCCCCTTATTAACTTAGGAACTCAATATTAATCAAAATTCAGTTTAATTAACTCGTGGGAGTCGTGGAAAGCTAATAGGGCAGATAACTATTCTAGGCTATGCTATATGAAGGAACTAAATTGTGTTTGAAAATAATTTGAATATTTCAAAATAAGTAAATGTT
The DNA here is from genome assembly GCA_944738685.1 of Synanthedon myopaeformis. NCBI lineage: Eukaryota > Metazoa > Arthropoda > Insecta > Lepidoptera > Sesiidae > Synanthedon > Synanthedon myopaeformis. The sequence goes on along the minus strand of OX122921.1, from coordinate 7,534,223 downwards.
TAATATCATTGTTCACAGATAGTTTCAATGCCGTCACAATGCAAAGTACAAGAGAATCAAGCAGACAAAAAAGGTGCAACAAAAGGCGGAATTCTAGAAAGAAATCTTTATCACCGTCTGACCTAAAACTCGCTCGCGGGGACACCAAAACGGACAACAAGTTGACCGGAAATAGATCACTATCGGAAGGCTCTGTTAAAGTGAAACATAGGAAGAGCAACATACGGAGGACATTAACACATCCGGTCACTTGTGTCGATGACATGGATATGATTGGGGTGTTCAATAAAGAAGTAAAGGTTCTACCGGCACTTGAAAGTGATGAGTCGAATATTCCGCCTACCAGTAGTGATAGAGACACAGAAGATGATGGCCGTGTGTTACCACGACCGGTTCCGCAACGACCCCGCTGGGATTCCGGTAGTGAAATGGACTCGTTAGTGTCAACAGTAGTGAGGCGGGCATCCGCACGACGTCGCAGAACGCCTGTAAACACAGGTAAACTATCATATAGGTACCCTTAATAGATCTAAAGAAGTGGTGAACATTTTCTCTACAGAGGGCCTAGTGCGAGATTTACTCGATCAAACGCGTCGAACGCGTAAACGTCAATTTGTATGGGAATGAAGCTACCTAGTGGCTAACGTATAGCGCTGCCTAGTTCCCATACAAATTGACGTTTACGTGTTCGACGCGTTTGATCGAGTAAAACTCGCACTTGGGCCTTAGGTATCTCAAATATCTTGACGTAATCTGCTGTTAGCTTGCCTGGTATACTATAGTTTATATTATATGTAAGGTACCTCTTTTTCTCTATAGAAAATAGAAGAGTATATTTTACTTTTTCTTAAGAGCGTCATGAACTGTATCTTTTAGATAAGAACGCATCAAGAAAGGTGTGCCTAAAACTAACATTCTACAATTGAAAATTGATTCCTTTATCTACTCTTTTTACTGCCCTACTTTGTATTGTCTATATAGATAGTGTGCCCATATTAAGCACTTAAAATAAATATGAACGGAAATTTTAAATGAAATAATTTTTTAAAGAAAATGTGGATAAAGTAATAAAGAGTAAAAATAGTACATGTTTATCGCAAAAAATAATCCAAGTTTTCAGGCATAGTGCGAACTGTGTTGGGTGAAGATCGGACTTTATCCTAAAATCAAATCTATTCACTGTTTTGACAAGGTTCACACTGAATTTTAAACCGCTCTATCCCCTGTCAAAACATACAATTACATGTTTTTGTCTAAAAGAAATTCGGAATTCTGAATTGCGATGCGCTAGTAAATGTTGTATTGACAATACTAAAAACAAAAATATTCCTTGGTTTGAGAGTTGGGAGTTATTAGAATTATCCGCTCTTCCCAAACTACGCTCTTACCCCACCATACTATATACAGTAGCGGCAATGCGAAAATATATCCTCATGCCCAAAGGGCGTAAATTTAATTGAGAATCAAACTGTTGTTGTCAAGTTTTTATCATTTCCAAACCTATTGTTGATTGTTATCACTTTAACTAGGTCTGTAATAGATGTAGCCGCTCGCTAAAAAATTATTCTATTATTAAACCGATTGCAATTGGGGGACTGTATACATAATATCAATATAATTTTGTCCATCTCCTTAGCTAGGATATTGTACTTTACAAATAGGAAATTAAATAATTTTTCAAATAGGGGCAAACTCACAAATTTCCTACTCTCTCTGTGTGTGTTTGATGTTAGTTTAATATAGAGCTCAATCTATATACTATACTATATTTAAAATACTAATATATTTTAAATTTAAGAAACAGTGCAGAAACTGTTCTTTTGTAAACAGTCTAGTCGTGCCATCTATTGGGGTTTAGGTTAAACATTTTCTCTGTGACGAGAAACATATAGTTATAGTGTACTGGGCGATGGCGTTCTTTGTAATGTGCCATAGATGGCGCTTAACAGTGTTAAGAATTTTAAACTAACCAAAAATTTCTCGTGAAATAAGTAAAAAATAAGGCGTGTAATTGCGTTCATCCTTCTTCGTACACCTTATATCTTTCTTATATTATTATGCTTTTTGCTTCTTATCTTGAAAACTTATCTTAGAATTATTTTGCTATGTTTATAAATAAAATAAACATCATTTATAATAGAGGTACTTAAATACCTAGTTTGTAAACAATTTATTTTCATAGTTTACTGTTGATTTTGTATTATATATCTAGTACCAATCTCTTCTTCTTTTAGTGCCATCTCCTATCGGAGGTCGGCTATCATCATGCGGAGATTCTTGAGCCAGGAAACACGTCGTCTTCCTACATGAACATTACTTACATCAAATTAAGGAAGTGACGTCATCGAATAACGTTACATTTGCTGTGTTGCTTACCTTACATATGTGGTGTCGATCTAAGTATACAAAACTAGGATACATTCCTGAACGACCTATCCCTAAAAATTTTAGTGTTACATAGCATTTAAGCTCTTTTAAGATCATACGTTTTCTATGAAACCTATCAAAATGAATTCTTAAGGACGCTTAAGAAAATATTCTTAGTTTATTATTTTTGAAAAATGAGGATATTTTATTATCGCTCTTTCTCAATAGACTTGCTATACAATTTGTTATTACAATTTGTTAATGCCGTTAAAGGGGACCAGTTACCTTTTGTTACCTGGATAGGAAGTGAAGTTCTGCGTGGGATTTTAAAGAATAATGAATAATTTCAATGACTTTTGAAACGTTTACCGTTGACTGTAAGAACATCCGTAGGTTTTAACATTGAGATTATTTAGAATTAATGTACACGGGTTCACATATTGAACATTTGTTTATTTATCTACTAGTTTCTGCCCACTCTGTAAGAGCTTTTGCAAAAATCTTGTATGTTTTTGTACACGCCACTTTCCGACATAAAATATACATAGATGTTTAAAACCCTATACTCAATGCCTAAACGTAATCTGAAATGTTTCTAGGCCAGGTTTTCGAGTTATTTGTATAGTCAGACTGACATAAATAAATTTAATTTGTATAGATTTTACGTATACCTAAATTTCTTCTTGAAATTTCGGGACTCACTTAGCGCTTGATTGAAGACCACTGCGTTGATGTCTTTTATATCATTTTGAGGTCTCTACATTTTTCTCAATTGTTTTAGCAATCATAATAATAATAGCAATAATAATTTGAACTATGTAAGAACTTTATAATTTAAAATGACGGCTGTGTTATAAGCATTATACATTTAGATTTTGTTTCGTTTGTTACATAATACAATTACAAAGTCCATATTTTAACTTACATGTTAAAGTTTTTCATTCACGTATGTTATTGTTAAATAATTCGATTAACCTTCAAGCTTCGTTGCAAGGTTTTATCTCTATTCTTTGTATTTCAATTGACAAAAAACTATAGACTTATAATAAGACGTCTTTGTAATTTTATTTTAACGGCTTTTTGTGGTAATAAAGCTAGGAACATCATTCCGGTCACGCTATGAACAGAGTTGGGGCGAATGGCTTCTTGCTTGAAAGCTTTGTACGAATATTTTGTCTGCACTGCGCACGAGGAAATATTTAGTTTAGGTTTGTTTCAACTGTTTGAAGAATTTCGTAAATCAGTATCATAAACATATCATAAGCGTTGGCGTTAAAAGAGCTTCGAATGTGATTTACTAACGAAAATGCCTTTCTTTTAGCTTTTAAACCAGAACGTGTTCCATAAACAAAACTGTTTTACCTGGTACTCTGTTTGGTCTAGTTTGCCTGTGCAAGTTCATTGTTCGGCAACCGTCCTAATCTCTGAATGGACATAAACGCCAGGCGCTTGGCATGTATTTTTTGTGGCCAACTTTGGCCCTCAACAGTTGGGGTAAAGCGTTTTTGTTAAGCCGTTACCCAGTCACTTACGTCACTTTACACTTGAAACGCGTTTTGTTATTGGCGTTGAGACGCGAGGTGAGTCACGATGTTGAGCAACATCGATGTCGATAAAATGGTTATCGATATATAAATAAATACAATTTTAATTAATATATAGATTTATAAGATCATTTGATTGTGATGGAATTAGCGCCGTGGAATACCAGCTTTTAACGTAATTATAGATTATTATGATTACTGACCTAAATATTTATTTTTGGAATGTTAATTTCTTGATTTGATTGATTGATACTAGAACACATGTTGAAAAAATGTCCTAGCCATTTTATGTCCTATAATAATTTACCTAATTGTTGTTTATACTTCACATGGAGTTAAAATATCCAAAATTCTTTTCTTAGCGGATGCTTATGGTAGGTATAACATAAAAAAAAATCCAAATTTTAGCTTTCTAGACTTAGTAGTTATGGCTGTGCGCAAACGATTTTATAATATATGTAGATAAACAAAAATAGGTTTGACAAAACTAATTATTCTGCCAGTCCAGCCCAGCCTAACTGTAATAAGTGAGACATTATCGTCTACAAATTGTAATTCATTCAATGAACTATAGAGAGGGCAATGCTAGGCATTTAATTAAATATTGCTGTCTAAATGTTGTGACACTGACAATTATATTTATACGTACGTATAACAATAACCAAAACGTAATCACGCTATTGATTTGAAATTTTGATAGGAAATCGGTATCACAACCTTAGCAGCGCCGGTGTCCGAATAAGTAGTTGTAATCGACATAAACAATCGATCAAAGGTACAACACTAGTAGAGGCGCATGGCGAGCGCAACAGTCGGCCGGCCGGCTCCCTGGGCACATCCGCTTGCGTGCTCAGCCCCGCGCCCGCACCGAAACCCCATACTGCCTTACGAATCGAAAAAGAAAAAAATCGAATTACAAACAACTCGAATACGAAATCGCAAATTATTTATTTAATTATTTTAAACTAAAGTTTTTTTTTAGTGAACTTCGTGTACTGTGATTTTACAATAACTAGTGTGCAAACTTTTTGCTCTATTTATTTATTTTATTATACTCGGTATAGTGGCAGTATTACAATTGATTTCCCTATATTGTGTATTACATTTTGTATTGGTGTGTGAATTATAAATTGAAAGGAAACCTCATGAAGCCTTACGCGGAAACCTTATTTCAAGCCAAGAAATGTAAGTATCAGATATCATAATATGCTCGTAACAGAATAGGGATAATGTGACAGTGCCTATTACTTAATATATATTGCGTAATTGTACCTATTAGAAACGCTAAGTATAACATTCGATCTTTCGTAGATCTCATTTACTTTTTAGAAAGTGATTTATTATTTCTAGCTATTATTTTTATCTATAAAACTTTTATTGTTTAATTCTTGGTGATTGTGTACCACTGCAGGTTTTAAATGTTTGGGTTTTTAATTAGGACCAATCTCTCCAAAATGGGGATAATATCCGAATGGGACATAATATTGGGAATAGAGCCCTCTCTTCTGCAGTATAAGGCGTTTCTGGCTACATAAAGGGATTTGTAAAAAAGGTTCTGCAGAGTCGGCAGCTGACCCTGAATCTTCCTTCAAGTGGGCCGTTGCTTGTCTGCTTCCTACCCTTTAAAATATTAAGAAGCTATAACTAAAAATTATAAACTATAACGCCCGACATTCTATATAAATCATTCTAATGAGCCCAAACACGCTATATCTGCTGTAAGTTGCTGATGAGTTGAGTATCCCGCAGACTACTTGATACTGCAGCATCATATCAAGGTTACCATGTCATGGAAATACTAACGAAGTAAAGATCAAATCAATTGAATCTGTGGAAGTTATTGAGATCCCTTCGTCAACTAGGAAAGGAGCTGATGACTTTCAAACGCCTGAATAGATCTTTATAAATTATAGCTAAAAACCATCTCGATCATATCAGAATAAAAATCGGTCCATCTTTTTAGGAGCCATGATGCCACAGACAGATACACTCATACACAGTTACGCAGGATAAACTTATAACACCCCTCTTTTGCATAGGGCGTTAAAAAAAGGTAAATTCTATTAATATTACACTTAAAGAGAAACTTGTTTCGTTTAAGGTTCTATAAAAGTAATAAAAAAGTGTTCTATAAAAATTAGATTTGTTATGGTTTGGTAAAAGATGACGTAAATCTTAAACAGGCCACAGCATCACGAACGGGTTATTGTTCTGAGAGATCGGTTTGGTCAAACAACGATGACCTAATAATTCGGTCTCATAATATTATTTTCCTTTTCAACTGATTAATTTAATTTAAATTTTTTTTGCTACATTGTAAAAAAATCCTAATTTTATATATTTTATAAATTGATTCGACAGGAAGTACACGGAACAGTGCCTTTCTCACTCATAAACTGGGCAGCCCGTCTGGTTGTAGTAATCTCACCCTTCACGAAACCACAGAGTATTAACATGAGTTGTTCCATAAACAATAACTTGTGTTTCAGTGAGAGCCAACTCTTTTATTCCCATTTTTCTCTCCTCTTTTTATCCTCTCATAATTAGCATTGCACTTACATTAACTGATATTAAAGGTGACTTATGCTGGCTTACACATGGTTTTAAAAAAATATTTTTAATTTTAATTTAGTTAAATAAATTTAATTAGCAAAAATTAATTTAATTTTTGTTACACTCAAATAAATACACTAAATACTAAACAAATTTTGTTCTTAAAAGGATAGCTCATGTATATTGCCCAAGTGATCCTCAGAACTAAGTCAAAACTTTCAACACTTAGGCAATTCCAAGGGAAATTGCAATTGTTTCTATGCAATACGTTTTCAATTACTCCTTATAAGTGTAAATTGCATCAACATATTAAACGTTTACTACATAAAATCCCACCGGTCAGAACTATCGGCGCCATCGGAGCGTTTATATTCACTACTCAAGTAAGCTACCTAACTAACGATTTTACTTACTAAGTATCATACTCAGAAAGTAAATCGCTTATTATTTAGATATTCATCAACTCAGCCGCGGAACGTCCAGTGCTGGACATAAGCCTCCCCCATAATTTTTCCATAGGATCGGTCAGCAGCAGGCTGGATCCATCGTCGACCCGCGGCCCTTATCAAGTCGTCTATGCACCTTGTGGGTGGACGTCTTACGGTGCGCCATTCCGGCCCTTCGGTACTATGTGTCCTGTCCACTGCTACTTCAACTTACTGATCCGCCGGCTTATGTCGGTAACCTTCGTATGTCTCAATGCACCAAATTTTAAAGTTGAAATGGCAATGAGAGAGCAGGACAGGGAAGCCCGGCCGCCGGGGCCGTAAAGTTGAGACCTGCATGGACCGCTAATCGCAGCGTAGGACGTCCACCCACAATACGGACATGTAAAACTAATAAGGACTACGGGTCGACGCTGAATCCAGGCTGCTTCCGACTGATCTTATTAAAAAAATATAGGTCCAGCAGTGAATGTTCTCCCGGCTGAAATTTTTGCGACGAAATATACCTATTAAGTATATAGTTCCAGTAGCTGTATATTCAGATCGACTGCCTTTGCGTCATCTATGGACATTGAAGTTTCTAAAGTTCTTAAAGGATTTTTGTAAGGAACAATCCCTTTAAGCATCCAGATCGCCTTAAATCAAGAAATGGACTCAATAATAAGTTAAAACGTAATATCGTGGTGTCGTGTGTAAGCAGCCCGACCTCGCACAGCCTCTTCTCATCCCACGTCCAAGCCGTCTTAGGCAACTAAAGCCTTGAATCGGCGCCAACATGCTCAACACTTACTTTCATTGTCCAATTGAATACTGATTTGATTACAATGAGATCGGGTCGACCCCTTACGGACAACCTTTAAATATTTGGACGCCATTAACTGTTCTTTAATTGAAAACTTCAAGGTCACATATTGAGGTTTATTTTATATGAAAAAAAAAAGGTTTTTTTTTGTTATGGAAGACTGGCTGACGGTCCACTTGATGGTAGATTGCTATAACACAAGCAACACCACAGGAGCTGCAAGTGCTCTGCTGATCATAATAAGATTGAGAATAAGGGACAAGGAAGGGAATGGGCTCTGGCATCCCTTGCTCACTCACCGAAACACAACAGCACACATGCTGTTACTTCACAGTGGTCTTCTTTGAGGGGTTGGTTACTGCCGTCACACAGGCTTCCCAAAAGACTGGGATAAGTACGCAGTGTGCCCTGCCTTATTGGATTACTGTCTTGTGCTAATTGGGAACAGTATTCCCCTTTCATTAAGTGAACCATCAGCTTGCCTGCCGGCCTTTGAGAAAATAACCTAAACCTACTGAATGCGCTAAACCACTTTAATGAAAACTTATATAGGTATATTTTCCAAATATCCAGAAATATATTTATGATGTGTTGAGACAATAACGAGGATTAAAAAAAATGGGAAACTAGTCCGAATAAAGATTATAGGTAATGGCAGCCTTAATGGTGAAACTCCTACGTGTTATTAAAAATCGACATGATTGTTTAATAGCGCATCAATTAATTATAAGCATGCTTATAGATGATCTTTGATTACAATTGTTAATAACACGCCTATGAATATGGTTAGCATTAATTTCTATTTACTATCACAATGTCAAGTTATGCATGCATTTGTTCATTACGTTGTTTACGGACTTTGAAACAATAATATTTAAAATATCACGTTTCAGAATTACACAAAATGTACTTTTAGTCACGTAGTAGTAAAAATACAAAGGTTTTTTTTGATAAATATTTTTTACCGTGCGAACGGCGCATTAAATTTTATTTTTATGTCAACTATAACCAAGCAATAATGTTGTAATATGTTTTGCTTTTTCATCTTGATACATAAATAATTACGTTGGTATTCATAAAAAATGTATTAAGTTTGAACGCCTTGACAGTTACAATTTTAGGCGTAGTCTTAACACAAAATAACTACAATGTACATCTATTACAAGAGGGCACTAGAATTTTCTAAATGGTACAAAACATTCCCTTTTCTCTGGCCCACATTTTCCCATTTGGTATGCTTCAATCTTTAGTACTTTGGACTTTCTCGTAAAAGCAATCATCTCATTTTCTTGTCATGTCGCCTGTCAGCATATTGACCGCAAAGAACCTTCGACTAAAGTACTTCAATATGTGTGTGTGGCCAGGGTGTAAAGTGATTTGGGTCATAAATATACTATGTGACGATGTCGCTATTTACTAGCGATGCTATATTACTAGGAGATGACGTTGCTGGTGTTTTTAAGTGTCGAATAGACCGTTGTCTACCTACCGTTCTTTATCATATAAAATGCTGAAACTTATGAAAATAAGAAGAAATACAGAGTAATTAGAAATATTTATATGAATTCAGAATAAAGCGCACTTAGAATTGATATAGAAATTCATGCAATAGAGGTAAAGATTCATCTAAGTGTACGTTGGTAGGTTCGTGTAGCAAGTCGCTTTCAACTCACGAAGCAGCGCGGCCACCCATCCGTGGTGCTTTCTACTGATCTGCCGCATTAGCATGATTGCAATCACACACACAGCCATGACATGCCATTCCGTGGCTTACGTATTTACTTACCACTCCCAACAATTGAGGCGTTATTTACAGAAACAACCTTTGTCCATTTTTCCCGATTTATATCTGGCAATGGTAATAATATGTTTTAGGGCCTCTTTCACCATGTTTCAAGTAGGCTAACCGCCATTTAAAGTCACCGGTAACCGGGAATCTCCATAATTATGGAGATGATATATGTCTTTGTTTGTACGGTAAAAGTCCCAAACATTAAAAAGAAAATAATAATAAAAATTCGCCTATCGAAGGATGCGTAAACCGAGTGCATAATTTAATAAAACATAAAATTATTTCTAAAAGTAACTAATCAACACTTTACTTGTAGTTGGTAAAAGAGGCCCTTAATAATTTCGTGGAAACTTTGCTGATTTCTGTTTTTCTTGTATGTATATATTATATATGTACAATGTGTAGCGAGATATTGTATGTTTCCCTAATATAAATAAAATTAAAAATAAATAAATAATACTCTGAGCTAAGAAGCTGCATCGATCAGTGTATTCATTTTTTACATCAATCTACTAAGTTTTTACAATAAAAGCCCATATGCATAGTTATGCAACGTTAGATATTTATTTGGTTTTACAAAAACAGCCAAGTTTCACAAAAATTTGCACAATTTCGAAACAAATTTCGTTATTTATGAAAATAACGCCTCAATAGTACTCGATTAAAACTATTATTTATGCCCTTAACCTCAAAAACGAATGGCCTTTATTACTCGTACGCTGTATTCATCCCTCACGTATAAAACAATAAATTTATATAGCAACACGACTAATTATGCTGAAGAATTAGTTTTGCCGATTAGTGTTATTATACTTACTATAACTAAATGCTTATGTTTATATGCCTAATTGCCTGAATTATTTTATTAATTTAATAAACTTAATATTACTCAAAACTTATTGAAAGTATTGCTTTAAAATTACTCAAATGAAAATCTGTATTTTTTGCGGTTTCCATACAAAAAGCATTTCATATGTGTAACGAAACAAATTAAAAATTCTTCGCTAGTGTTGGTAAAATTGGAGATGAAACTCGCTATGTGATATCCAATATTTATGAAAACGGAAATAATTAGATTCTTTATTTAGATAGAGGAAGAACATAAGAGATGTTTTTTTTTTCTGTTTCATAAAAGATGTATTCAGACCATACTTATGTAGATTAGGTACAATGTATCTTAAGCGAAAACAGTAACAGTCAGTCGACTCACATATACGAGTAAGCCCTAAAGTTTTATAGCCAAATATTTTTCAGCCACACCTGTTATTTGGCTGTTGTCTTTTCCTTGGGATATTAATACGGAATAGCGCCTGAATTTTTTTTAAAACAATAATTTTATATCAAGTTGTTTGTTGCTATAAAAAAATCCTAAGGAGTTTGATGGAATCGTTAGTCCAGATCCAGATACTATCCATTTTACTGTTGACTGATAAGACTGTTTAATCCATTTATAAATATGAAACATTTTATGAATATGAAAGTAACTGACTATCTGTCTGTCTGTCTGTTACCTTTTCACGTCTTCTCTCAACCGATTATCATGAAATTTTGTATATATCTACGTTGTTAGGGGTACATTAAAGGACATTGTTTACCTTTCATCCAGAAAAAAATACTGTTCCCGAGGGATCATTTAAAAATAAAAATAATTACAACAGCAATAAAGATGTCAGGCGTTAAATTTTTTTATTTTTCAACGCGGACGAGACCACGGGTACCATATGTAGGATACCATATGGTATTTCATATGTAGGATGTGTTGGAACTGTACGAAAATACGTATTCAAAACACAAACAATTATTTGATTGTTTATATTAATCCCTCCCCTCACTCGAGTCATTCTATTAAAGACAACTGAACAATACATGCTTGTTTTCTGTATAACCACTGCCCTTAACCAATCGGATGTTTTAAACTAATAAATATGTTGTTATTTCTCTTTCAGAGTGGGGCGTCAACGTTGAAGCGGGCGAAGCGAGCGAACCGGAGGCCGGTCGTATGCGTCCCGAAGACTACAGACTCGTGTTCCTCAGCTCCGATTCGTCGTGTCGCGAGGACACGGAAGACTCTTCGTCAACGGCGTCGTCCGCCGCGCCGCCTGCACCAGACGACTGCGACTGGGACTACTTCGAGCCTGGCGCGGCGGCGACGCAAAACTTACCGCCCGCTAAACACACGTTACAACCGTGCCAGCGGCCTTGCTCTTGCGGAGCCGAACCTCGTATAGTAGCCGTTCCAGTGCCCGTTCCAGTGCCCGTGCCAGCTGCCCTCTGGCCTGCGTTACTCGCGTTTCCAACACAAGCTCCGCCAACGCCCCATTGGAACACATACCCTGGTTTTCCACCTCTAGATGCCGCAGCCCTCGCCCGTCTCACAACGGCAGCCGCCGTCGCCGTTACCGCCGCTGCTACCGCCACCGCTCTACCGACGCAGACGCAAACACTCGAGATGACCACTGTGGAAAGAACCGATAAGGCGATACAGTCAGAAACGACGCAATCTCTAGAGCCCCGCGATAACGATAACAACGATAAAACTAATGAAACTGCAATCAAACAGAAAACGTCAGAAGGTATCAAGGTGATTACCGAGGACTCTTTATCAGTATCATTCGAACAAGCCAACGATATGCCGGATCATTTGGATGCAGAGAAGGCTTTTCCATCGTCGAACGAATCGGGTGATTCGAGTGATTCCGAGAAAGCGTTGACCAGAAGAAGCTATGACTTGATAAGCGGTGCTCCAGAAGAGCCGGCGACAACAGACGAAGATTCGGACGATTCAGGAGAAGGGGGTGGTGGGCGGTTTTCTCGAGTTTTCGTCGTCAATCCTGTAGACTCCTCATCAGACTTGGAAGATAATGCGGATAGCAGTGGCATCGACTGCGATGACCCCTATGACAAGAAGTCTGACAGTATGGAGATAATTGCTGTGGAGGTGGCTATGCAAAATGAGATCAACTGCAGCACCGATTCTAACGGGGACGCTCCGAACAATATTGTTAATTCAAATATTATTTGCGAAGAATACCCGATCATATCATACACAAACCACACATGCGCGAGTGACTGTGATAGTTCATTGAAAAAATCGAATTTTGTCAAATTCTGCGATGAAAACATGCTCCAAAGTGAAACGTGTGAAAACTATAACAGTTTTGATACTTCTTTCACCTCACCACCACCACCAAATACTTCACCAAATAGTAATTTAGACGAGACTAATGACACCGGCCAGAGTGAATTCAAAAACATTGATTACAGTTCAATAGACAATACATTCGACACGGAAAGTAATTTGAAAGTAAAAGTCTCTAATGAGAGGAGCAACACTGCAGAGATTTTGAAAGAAAGCCTATTATCATTTACGGAATTACAGCCGTCTGTGGAGTTGGAACGAGTTTCGCCATCACTTGAGCGCAATTCGAGTTCGGAGTGCATAGAAAAAATAGATCTGTTTAAAGGAATCGAACGCACGCTCAGTGAACTATTGAAGAAAGAATTACTGGAGGATGAAAAGACAGAGAAACTGCACGGCGAGGGACCGGTTTGCGCGGTGAGGGAGGCCGACGCGGGCGCACCTGCCGCCTCGACAGTTTGCCGCTCGCGTTCGGCCGGGGCGGACGGCGCGCGCTTTACGAGTCGCGTTATGATAACACACGACCGCGTATCGGTCGTTACGTCTGACACGACGCGACTAATGCGGGACATAACAGTGCACCACACCAACTCCGAAAACGAGCAAGATCCCGATACCGCTTCACAAAGCGAGCAGCAAGACGAACGAAACACGGACGACGAATCGCAACAACCTTCGGGCGGAGTGACGGTTGTAAGCAATGCCGACACTCTCTCGGCGGTCGTATGCCTCGAGGAGGGGCTCGCTGATGACGACTCGTGGGTCGAGGACATCAGCCATGACGAGGAGGAGGTCACTTCGACCTCCGACACCGATTCTGGGGATGAGGCGTCACTGCCCACTCGAGGCGAAGACTTTTCATACTGCAGGCGTTCTTTGGATTTCACCTTGCATACCATAGTGGAGGAAAGTTGCGAGGAAAGCGAAGCGGAGCAAACCACGAAAAAACCGCGACCCATATCGGCCACAGAGTTGGAAAAATATTTTTTCTTCGGGCTCGCTGACGGTAGGAATGTGCGTGACGATGAAGAGCTTGTGTCCGAAACTTCAAGTGTGTGTAGTGAAGGTGGTGAATCGATTGTCGATACGGAACAACCCGAAAGAAATGCTGACAATGACGACTTGGTTTCTTCGCGCCTTGAAAAGTATTTTTTGTCCGGTTTTATGGGTTTCAACCAAGAGAGACATGACTCGGACGGATCTGGTAGTGTCGGGAGCGATAGTGAAGGAAAACAGAGTCCTGAACAACGAAGAAAGCGTTTGGTTCGTGCCCGAGGGACACCACGCTCTCATTCTTCATCGTTAGATAATTTATTAACGGGCGAGGAGCCTTCACAAGATCCTCAAGAACTATCAGACGGCTCCAGCACTGAAACTGAAGAAAGACACGACTCCTCCGAAAGATTAGACATGCAAAACGAATCTAAGAGAAAAAAACAAAGTAAAAAAACACGCGGCTCGCCGGCCGATGAACGTCGCTTATCAACCGAATTCGCGGAAGAAACTCGCGATGATACTAGATCTGTATCTGAAGGCGAGGACGGTAGAACGTCGCCGCGACCTGAATTTCCACTCCTAGGATCTGAACTATCAGAGTCTAAAAAACAAACGAGCAGAGATAGTGGTTTTGTAGGTAGCTGTGATGATTTATTGAGAAATGGCGATTCCAGTTCGGACTTTACGAGAACACATGAAACAAAAACAGAATTAGAAGAAATCATAGAGGAAATTAGACCTGACGTAGAAGATCGAATCGAAGGTCCTCCGACATCTTACCCACCGTCTAGTTCATTAACACGTAAGGATAGCTTCAACAACTGGTCATCGGACGAAGAAACTAACCTTATGATGTCGAAAATGCGTCAATTCTTCAAACAGATGATAAACTCTGCTAACGTTCGAACATCGACACCCGCGACAACGAATTCAGAAAGTCCTCGTCCTCCGAAACCGCCTCAGCTTTTATATTTCGAAAGCGAATTGACTAGATTAATGAAGACTGTGCCGGGAATCAGAGATGAAGAGGTCCGCGAAATTGTGGAATATTTGTCTAGCGAGGATACGTGGAGCGATTCATATGATTCATCAGATTACGCAGGCTCCGATTTGGAAGGCGGTTCTGGAAATAGGTTAGCTTTAAGGAAGCAGATATCGGAGAGTTGTAGAGAGATAATTGACGAGTTTGACCGCGGGAACGACGCGGGATCTTTAGAACGCGATGCTGCCGGTGCTTATCGAAAGTTGGCTGCGACTTTGGGTCGGGCTGGAGAGGGCTCCCCGCCTTTATTCGGAAAGGTCATGCGGCATATAGGTGGCAGACTGGTTGCATTAATGCACGAAGTGTCCGCGGGTGCATCGCCAAGCACCGACGATGATAGCGCTTCGGAACCAGGGGCGTTGGCTCGCAGTCGATCTCATGATATACTGGAAGCTACTGCGAGTAGGGGTAGTGTCGCGAGTGATTGTGAAAGGTTTTCGTGGCGCGGTAGTTTCGAATCGGCGCTACTAGCGGCAGATTCCCGAGGTACTTTGGGTGGTCCAGGCTGCGAAGCCCGAAGATCTCCAGCGGGGGCGGAATTGGCTGCACAGAAATCGCATTCGAGGAGTTGTGGAGCCATTGGCGGAAGTGAAGACCGGCTCTGGCGTGGGAGACGGCGAGCTTCCGCACCAGACGCTGAGGTGAGTCTTAACATGTAACTACTATAATGTTGATATACAAATTCACAGTGTGAGGGTTTATAACACTATACCTTTTTGTTATTAAGATTTTATACCTATAACTTACTTTATAATCACACTAGCGGGCCGCCCACGCATTCGCATAGATTTTCTTATATAAAAAACCTTCCTCCTTTAACGTTCTTTCCTTAGTGAAAACTGCATGAAAATCCGTACATACAGAGGTGTAGACGGCGATAAGCGACTTTATTAATATACTATGTCTTATTTGATTTTTTTCCCAATATTTTAACATGAATTTTTATTACTTAAATTTTATTTCAATATTTGATAAAAATAAAAAAAACTTTCTATTATTTTTTAAACACATCATATGAAGTACTATAATATTTAAATAGGATCTTAAAAAAAAGCATGTTTTGTTTCATTATATTTGCAGAGAAAACAGTTTGTTTAACCAATATTTTTTTAATAAAGAGCAGTCGCAAGTCTGCATATTATATTATGAAACTGTTATGAAATGGAACTTATTAATTAAGCGATGAAAATAAAAATATTACCAATGTGTTACCATTTGAAACCGAAAAAGCACAAAACCACGCAGACAAAACCTTGATTAAAAAAACTAAGGTTGTTTGAATTGTTTGAGTTGTTTGTTTTATTGAATTAAGTTTTGAATAAGACATGTAAAAAGACTAACCCCCTTTTACTTTGATAATATATTTCTGCCTACATTACTAATCGCCTGCTATGATAACAACAAAACATTATCAAGTAATTTATAAATACTCCATATAAATTGTTTCTTACGTTTATTGCGATAATATCTTTTGTGTGATAGGTAAGTTGTTTGTAAATAAAAATCGATTTATTCAATTCACAACACATAATTGTGAATAAAACAACAAATTTCGTACACCGGATGGAGAAAACGTGGCAACTATTTAAAAATATTTATGGAATGTTTACCTGGAATTTGGTTACATTACATGAATTTTGCATTGCATTTTCTTTTTAAGTTTTTTGCTTATAAATATAATGATATTGGTGCTTCATTTCTTATAAAATACCGTAACACAAAAAAGACGTGCCGCGCTCGCCTTGACAGGCCATCTGTTCATACTTAAAGAAGCAAGAACGGTATACCCACATTGCTATAATACAATATAGTAGTATGAAATTCAAAATACTGATTAAATTTCTTCTGCAATTCAATCGGTAATTTTGTATAACAAGAGATTTGTAATACAAAAAACAAGTCTCTTGCAAGGACGTTCAGATTATCGCCCAGAACTGGCGAATAAAGTCATCACGAACTATTTGTTCATTCTTTATTCTATTTGAGAATTTGTTTTAGCATGAATGAAAGGTAAATACGCCAGCGCATTTAAAGTACCTAATGAAATTATTTAAAATTATTTAAGCTTCAACTGATATTTGCTATTACTTGTGATATGGAATAAGAAAAAATGTTTTTCCAAATACATTAAACCGATTATAATGAGCAGACAAAAGGGCGGTAGTAGGGTAATTGAAAATGAAAATAAAATACGAGGAATCAAAGGGTATATAAATATATTTCTGAATGAACTACTTTTTTGTGAAGTAAGTTTCTGATGATTGTATGAACGTTTCACGCAAAAACTACCGAACTGATTTTTATGAAAATATACAGTATTATATATATAGTTCTATACATCTGAATAACTCATAGGCCATAATTTATAATACACTCGGACCAAATCGCGGTAAAACTATTATATAATGCGCGCCTTGTCAAAATAGTGCAATGACTACTATATAAGCAAAAGTAGTTTATGTTTCTAAAGCAATTTACTTATATACAATGACTCCTTCTAGTTTAATTAGTATGCATATACAAATTAAAAATATAACCTGTGTTGTCATGCATATCATGTGTAATGTTTGAAGTCAGAAGTTTAAACGTTGCATATGACTAAAACGTATTTGCCAAGCTTAAAGTAATTTTAGTCTTCGTCTATTCGTAGTCTGAAGAGGAGCAGCGCGCGGGTTCTTTGCCGCGACTACCTACGATAGCCGGTAGCCCTCCAGCGGGCGCGGGCCCTGTGAAATCTGCCCGGTACCGGGCACCTGGATTCCGTACAGCTACCAGGGCAGCATCAGCACCAGGCCTCCATGCGCCTAGAAGACGGCGGCCGCCTCCTACCCCGCATCAACCGCCACCTGCCGCTCCTGCCTCTGCACCCAGCTTACAAGGTACCATTATTATATTGCAGCTGCATTTTGATTTTAATTTTTTCATGATAAAGTTCTGCAGACGTTCTGAGGTCCTAGTTGATTGTGTTGTGAAAGTGTGGTCGAGCAAAGGGACACGCAATGCGCTTCTAACTATAAAAGAGACATGATAAGAATATAAAAAGAATGCTATGGAATCCTCTACTCACATATAAAAAAAAACAGGACACATATTTTCTAAGTCTCTCATCTCTTCAAACTTTCTTAAATCTGCTTCGTAATTGCAGGAATATAAAGTAGGTAAACTATTATTATATCTTAAGTAAAAAAAGTTGCGTGTCAATAAACAAAAAGAACGCAATAGACATATCTCTAATTAACTGGTATAAATGCACTTTATTACTTATGTTTAAACCAAAAAAACACCAAGTTATTATCATAGACACGGTCAGTCCGCCATTCTTTATATATTATAAACTCGTACAAATATTATCCTATTGAGACTATAGTTATCTATCTACATAATAATGTGAAACCTTAGCAAAATTTAAAACCACAACTCTTTTTAGAGCTTGGCCACATCCGAGCTCAAAGTATTTAGCCACTAATTTTATTGGTATAAATAAAATATACGAACGCAGTGGCAGTGTTGAACAGAAAAATTGTTGCAATCATTTTGTCGTCGAGTTTGTTTACGCGAAGTGGCTAAGGAGGTCACGCTGCCTGCGACCTGCCTTTGCGCACGTTCAATTCAATCTTTCATCAACATTTTTGCAACTGGACCACAATTATTCTTTGATTTGTTCAACAATGATTGTTTAGTATTTGCTAAACCAGTGTTATAATAAAAGTTATTCCAACCTAACAAGACACAGCCTTATGTATTTCAATTAGAAAATGTAACTTTCTTCAGTTTGCCCGCACACTATTTACATTATAATGTCAACGAATGGAATGAATGTCTCTCATGGTTATAGTCCTATCAGTATTCTTCAACAGCTGCTAGTTTAACCCACTTAGTCCATTGTATGAACGTATATTTTCCCAACGTGCCTCAAATTGCTACCGCTTATAAATTATCCACACTTTTCATAGTATTCTGTTGCATTATTTGTAATAAGAAGCATTATGCAATAAGCTTTTAGAACCATTTATGATTTTGTTTGCGATTTTTTTCTTCTTAATGTCACCTTTATAATGATGCTTAGTTGCATAAGTGACGAGAGTTCGATAACTTTCGAGAATTTCACTTCGCATTTATTAGTTTTTTAAAAGAATTAATTCAAATCTGTCAATCTAACTAAGATTTATTTAAATTTTACATAACTAAAGTTAGCGTTTTCTAAATCTGTTAGGTCAATAAACTTTTCTGCCCGGTACGAAATGTTTTCCACGCGCCAGTTCACGGACACGGATTAAAGCACATCTGCTTTATTTAAGTCTTTTTTGGTACGTTAAAGCAAGTACTTACTGACTGAGCAAGTACTGACTGACGGAAGTTTGTCTAGTTGTAAAACGTCACGGTGTTTAGAACAACGTACATGACCAAGTTGAAAAGTGGATCTAACTGTGTATGGATGGTGGATAACTCTTTGTTTCGTGACTAAGATCTATTGAATTGTTGACCTTAATTTGCGGCACAAATGATCTACTACGCTTAAATATCAACCATCCGGAGTATAACACAGATTCTACGGCTGTACAAATGTAATATCTGAAGCATGTTTTCTAATTATTTTACAATTATAAAACAAGTATAAAACCCACATAGATATTTAATTATTTAGCACCATGTTTAAGAAGTAGGCAAATAGACTTGTCATGATTATTTTTTTACTTTGAATTTAGGTGGTTCGGACTGATTTTATGTACATTTGTTAAGTTAGATAAATCTATTAGCTCTCAGCTTCGCACGGAGTTGAAATTTCCAAAAATCCTTTTTTAGCTAGACTTAGTAGCTTTGGCTGTGAGTTGAGTCAGGACAGACGATTTTATAAGTATATAGAGATATATAGCGGTAGCAATGCAAGCTGACATCTGAGGGGTGCCACTTTTTAACAGTTTAAAGAGTGTTTTTAAACGATAAAGTGTACGATTTCCTTAATTTGGGATGACGTTGTGCAAAAGTAGCTTTGCTTATTACATTTCTACGACCAAATATTGAGAAAAGGTTTGGTTTTAACCTTTAACCTTGAAACTGACTGAAAACACCTGACGAATGATGAGATGAAACTCTATTATTTCTTGCAGGCATATCCGCGATTAAGAACTAGTAACAAATATAAGGCCTCAATCGTAAGATCATGTGCAAGTTAAATAACACCTTTCGAAATTTAAAAACAGGTTTCGTACTATATCCGGTTTATCGAACGTAATCACAAGTGTGCGACATAATATAATCTCAAATCAGGACAGTTCTCTTGCTCGCTTTGTCGCTTTGACGTTTCAATACATTGGAAAGTGTTTAACACCTTATCACGCTGTCAAATTTCGAATGACGTAATTATAAAAGGGAACCAGGTTGAAAGCCTTGCTCCTAATTCATTTTAATTCTTCTTTTACTAAAACTTAATAAGCAATTTAACCCATAAAAAAATAAATTTAATTTTCGTTTCGATATTGGAAGCTTGTTCATTAGTGATCTCATCGAATATTTTTAATATACACAATTTTATTTATTTATTTTTCATTTATTAACTACTACCACGACTTCACCCGCGACTTCGTCCGCGTTGGAAAATAAAAACATAACAGCTAAAAAATATAATGAGTATTATAACGCCCGACATAATTTTATTACTGTGAGTGATGTTGGTGGCGACAGTTGCGCCCAATTTTTTGTATTTTACAAAAAATTATATTTTTCCAGAATAAAAATTATCCTATATGTTCCTCTATAGGAAAGAACCAAGCCGATATTTACACAATCCAAGGTTATCGACACAACGTATACTCGTGCGCAGAGTTTTATTTAAACAGATAAGTATGCGTTTTTAAATTCAAGTTGTGTTCTGCGTCCAAACCGAATGTTTTATCCATCGTGTTTGAACACAACGTACATTTAGGCACGACTTGCATATTAAATTAAATGTAAAACTGATGTGATGAATGACTAACCTCGACGACGATGTGATATATGGAAGACGTGTATTAGTTATTTTGCGATCGGGAAATGTTTATTTGTTGTATTTATTTTTTTTAATTTAGATATATTTACAATTACTGACATCTAAAATGCAAATAAAGAAATTATTTACACTACCTATCCGTCCCCGCTTCGCACATATGCAATTTTTTCTGCAAGTTTACACAAACTCCTCATTGATAGGGTCGTTCCTCGTCTTTCTATTAATAAAAACCATATCAAATTCGGCTGGGGGAAGAAGTTAGCGGTATTCAAATTCAGATATTCAAATTCAAAAATACTTTATTCGAAATAAGATTTACAAAATCATTTTTCGACGTCAAAAAAGATAGAAAATAACAGCGAACACATTTATTTTATAATATGTATAAAATATACAATAAAATTTATTTATAATAGGGATATAGATATAGATAATGAAATAAAAGTTAAATTACCGTGTAAAGAACTAATGAAAACCCAAAGCATAAAAATTTGCATAGAAGGCAAAGAAAATAGAAAGTACCTTTATCTTGTATTTAATAGTGTAGAAGTATCCCGTATATGCTATTAACAAATAAATTTTCAGTTTCCTTCATGAATTTATGTTTTTTAAATGAAACCGTTTTTTTTCCTTCCTGTTGTCTATTTACATTACACGTTTTAAAGGTTTTCTGATTGAAAGCGTGATGCAAAAACGAGTGATTTATATTACGGATTTTTCTGTTGCATTCATTAGTTAGAAATATGAGTATACCTACATACTTACTTCAGTTTTATTTATAAACATGTCTGTCGGTGTAACCGGTTTTTCTTGCGCTGTGTTACTATCTTTAGTACATATTATTCTCAAAAGTTATGTTTACACTGTCTCTTTATGGTTATATTTTGAAAATATAATAAAATTTCATTATAATGCAAAAACATTCTAAAGCATTCTACAGTAAGTAATGTAATAAATATTTTTATTATAAAGATGACAAAAAGAATTTTACAATATTTACACACAAATATCTAAAGTGTATAAAAAAAGGTATAAAATTATGTACGAGTACAGTATAAATAAATGAATAAGGGTTCACATTTATTTTACATTCTTTGGCATGGCATTAAACCAATTGATAAGTATTGTACAAGTTACTATAGACATTAATTTCACAGTTTATGAAACTCGGGAAGTCATTGTTCAGAAGCGCGGTTTTTGTCCGCTGCATGTGACTAATTGTGTCGTTTGTTATTTTATCGACGTGTTATTAAATACTTTCACTTTGGCCTCTTCTTTTAATATTTTATGTTGCGAAAACTAATGTAGTTGCCACTCAAGAAATAGATGATATTTGTTTTTTGATATTGAACTCGACAAAGTATTAAAATAAAAAGTTATACAGTGTATTATATACTCTTTATAACGAATCTCAAGGGACCGAACGTTGTTTTTCGTTATAAAGAGTTTTCCTTATTTTCATTAAGAAAGAAAAAGTAACCAAATTTTCCGAGCCAACCTTTTGATGCTTTAAAATCACTTATGCCTAGGTTTTTCGGCAAAGAAGCCTTTAACAATTGGCCCCATGATGCCCGTAATTACAAAAATAAAAAATTTAAGGCTGAAATTGCGTTAAATCAAAAATACGTGTCCAAAAAAATTTAGATATTTAGACTAGCGATCCGCTCCCGGCGTTGCATGGAGTTGAAATTTTCAAAAATTATTTCTTAGCAGATACTTGTTATGAAATAGTTATAAAATGAATTAGTAGTTTTGGCTGTGATTTGATATAGTCAGTCAGGATTATCACAGAATTAATAGATTATTTTGAGTTATATTTTCGCATAGGTATTGTATGTAGTTTTTCATGACGTCCAAGGTAACATTATCTTCAATGAGTTTCCATATGATATTCAAGGTAAACTTGGTCGCACTCTTAGTTTCAAAATGGCAGAATGTCAACACAACCAACAATAATTCGGTTTTACAAAGAAAGGTCATAGTGATATCACAATATTGTTTAGACAGACATTCCATGGAAGTGTCGTGACTTGAAACTTTGGGGGATACTAGAACGCGGATGAACTATAATGTTACTCATAGGGCTGCTAACTGGAAAATAAATAGTAATTAAATTATTTAGCTGAATCTGCTTGTTTTAATTCTGTCTGGCCTTGTATTATTTAATGTGGTAGGTTGATTATTTTAGATTTTTTTTTAATTTATTAAAAAATTCCGATGCTCATATATAATATTGCTCTTACCGCCTAGAAGTTTTCCGCTACAGGCAGCATTTATTTGTACAGATTTTTAAATAATAATATATAATAATAATATATCTCATCAAATGCTCGGATGAATATGTGGAATAACTTAAAGTATCATCTTCTTTACAAAGTTGAGCTAATAAGAGAATATTGAGCCTATTTCTCTACTATGGCGTTACTTGTGTTGTTAAACAACAGTAGCCACCTTCCATCAAGTGGACCGTCAGCCTGCCAATCTTTACATAAAAAAGTTAAATAAGTCTGCAGTTAAATAAATATAGTTTCAATATATCTAGCATCCTTTGCAGCGTAGATACAATACTACGAACGTATACGTACGCCTCCTAACCTCGAACAATAGATACGCTATGTTCCTTATCTTGTCTCGTAACAGGGGTGTTCAGTCAGTGCGTCGAGGGGAAACGTTTTTTTCTATAAATGAAATTGTTGGAAAATTACGGAGGAGCCACCGCGTGTTCCGTGCATGAGCTTTCATGCTTAACAATTTCTACCTCGTTTATATAATTATGTACTTTGATTGTTGCTTCACCATCGTTCACTACAACTGGGTTCAAGCTGCTTGCTGCATAAATTACAAACTAGATGTGTGACCTACTAATTCGCAAAGTTACTGTATAACAATTCAATTTTTTTCAGGAAAATAACATTTTTAAAAGTCGAATGACAATTAAATTTGTAATTGCTGTCTTAAATTGGAGGTCGTATATTTAGAGTTAAAACCTTTTAAGTTTGTAAAGTTCTACGATGGCAGGCTAAGTCTTTGAGACGAAGCCGAGGCCAACCGGTATTGGCTCTGTCCGAAATGACGCAACAACGGATGAGTTCACAACTAAACAATAAACTTTACCTTCGTTTGACTTGGAATTGTGTGCAAAACACTTTACAGTTATCAGTTTGTTTTATGTTTTCTTTTGCAACATGCAATATTTAAGATTCTTCAAGAACAGCCTATATTTCTCATAATTTTATTAAATTGTGCAACTTATGACTTTGACTGGATTGTAATCATTGTCTGACGAAAAGTTTCATTACATTACACTTGTCTTTTCCATTTTCTGATTCAGTTTTGAATATTCAGTTACACTACAGTTACTATTATATAAAAATGTGTGACCCTATTAATTGATCCAGTTACGATCAACGGTTACAAAATGTGCGCAACATATTTACCTACCTGTGGTTGTTGAAGGGATTTTATCGTGCAATCAAAGAGATAAGGCTAACAGCAGAGTTAACTGTACACAAACATTATACTATAGAAGAGTTCATTCGCTTTTTCTTTAGTGTGTAACTTGTGTTTATCACATCTTTGTTATTACATATTAGTCTGTCTGTTATGTCTGTTTTTTCAACGGATGTTGATATGATTTTCAGAAAAATTTAAAAACAATTGTTATAGTTTTGTACAGAATATTTGTATTTAGAAAGTAATGTTTTGATAATCTAATCGCAAAAACTATTTTTATACCCTTACGAAGCATAAACTGTCTTAACATTAAATGTTATATTAATGTTAAGCATGTTGGACTATATAAAAATAAAAAATACATATTCTATGCTGCTCGTTCGTTATCTTTTAAAAAAACTAAGTTTTCTGAACATTTGGGTTTCTGAACCCTACTAAAGTTGGGTAAACAACTGTTTCCAATATTTTTTATCGACATTAAACCTCGTCAAAAAAAGGAAATCCATTCTCAAACAGAAGAGAACTCGTCTTTACCTATTTATAAACATAATATAGAAATGAGTTAGAATTTTACGATTTTTTCTTGAACAACATTCTCGCTTCTCTTATAATATTATTGTAACTTAAAATTCATCTTGATTTCTTTACACGACCTTGTACATCAGTTTTGTTACTTAAATATCAAAACGCTTCTTATCAGACATAAAGTGAACATTTTACTTAAAATATGTGTAAGTATAACGTAACACAACATCAGTCATCCAACGTGACGTATCATTTTCATAAGACCGCTGGCAAAGGTTACCGCGAGACCACTTTCTAACTTCTCCATGGGAAAATATCATTCGAACGTGTTTACGTCTGTAACGTACTTTCTACGCTGACATGTTATTGGACCTTTATTGCGGTACACGAGCATTGTTCGCAGGTGTTGCATTCACACTTTTAATATTCCTTTACCTCACGAGTATAAGATCGACCTTATAACAATGACTATATAAGTATATTAGTACCTTATAAGAGATTGCTTCAATTCCCGAAATTCGTCTAAGTATTTGTTTTTATACTTGGTTTTAATGGCGAGATTATATTCAGACACATTAAAGAAAGTTGTAAACATGCTCATTACGTTTCTATTTTATCTAGTTAGCAAGGTCACGCTTCATGAATTGCGTTTTAATCATATTTTTGTTCGAGAAATAAATTAATCCTCAACTTTTCGATATCTACGACCTAAAGTTTCGAAGCTTTAAAATAAAGCAAGTGAAATTTTTCAAATAAAAATTAGGATTGTATGTTTAAATTTTGTAGTTACTTATAGCATTAGCTTTTTGGTTTCCGTTAGCTTGGACAAACACGAGTTTTGTTAAACAAGATATTTTAAGCTTTGTTAATTGCAACTAATATTCGATATTGATTTAAGTGTTTTACTTTATTTAAAATACATACAGTGAAATTAACTACCTAAATAGTATATAATAATTAATAAATATCTTAATATCATTTACATGTTTTTAATATTATTGTATTTATTTGAAGTATTAAAACGTAAGTTTTAAAAAAGCCATAAAAAGGAACATGTTCATCTTGTGACCTTTTCTAAAAGATCAGCGAACTGGCAGATGGCTTTTTTCTACATTTTTGTGTAGCATTATCAATTTTTAACAATAAATATTAAATATATGTTCTTTCGAAATACCTAATAATAATTGTTAAATAATTGTAATAAGTTGATACAATGCTTAGTTATTAATTGAAATTATTGCAAGTAAAAATCATGAGCAATTAAAAATCTTTATAAAAAAAGTCAGATATTTTGCTTACAATTGTATACTTGGCTGTCTTTTATGCTTGCATACTTAAGCAAATTCTTATCTTACGCAAGATTAAAGAAAACTTGCGCTCATTTCATTATCAGTAATTTTCTTTGGAATTTCAATCAAAAATCATTCTTATTGCAATCACTTGTATAAACGAATCCAGTAAATTGTTAGATATGAATTTTATATGAATATTAAAAGGTATTCTGTCGGTAATTCTTTTGATTTATGCTTCCGTACTCGTATATCGCACACAACTCCGTAGGCGTAAATTGCATGTAATATAAGAAACATCGAATGCATAATGTTTTCCGCCTAAACTATAAAATATGTTGTGGGCTTGTAGTATAATGCCTCTATAAGACACGACTAGTATGAAGTAATAGTTAGCAAATTAGGTCTTACTTTAATTGTAATTGACACACCAAAAGAATATACTTCTTCCTTTTGTCGACTTAGCCACAAATTAAGTAGCTATAAGTAAATTTAACGTTTGTTTTTATTTTATGTTCGACAGACAGGCTGTCGGTCCACTTGATGGTAGGTGGCTACCGTCGCCTATAACACAAGCTACGCTAAAGGGTGCTGCAAGTGTGCTGCCAACTACAGTAGGATTAGGTATAAGGGATTGGGAGGGGATAGGGAAATGGGCTCTGGCATCCCTTACTCACTCACCGAAACACAAAAGCACTCGTGCTGTTATTTCACGGTGGTCTTCTGTAATCGGGGTGGTTACTGCCGCCAGCCGGGCTGCCCAATAATGACTGCGAAAAGCAGTATGCTCTGTACTACTTATGCAGCTAGTACGAGTAGGTATAAAATTGTATACCTACCTACTACCTACTGGAATCCCATCACATAAAAATTTGTTCGTTTTTTCGTTTTTAAGTGGTTGTTGTTCGTTCGTTTTTAAAATAACATTTAAATTATAGTCTTCAAAACGATGCGAAATCCTTTTGAAGTTCATAAATATACTTTGTGCAGTACGGTCTGTCTGTTACTACACACATTCACGTGAATTGCATCATATAATTAACATTCTTTTCACACAATGTATGTAAATAAGTTTAATATTTTGATAACTTAAAGAAAGAGACAATGACATTAACTATTGAATATTGTTGAAACACTCATAACTCTATGTAGGCTTACCATTAAAGAAGCCATATACCTAACAAGCTGCGAACTGAACGGTTTAATTAAATAACATACTTCTTACACGACTAAGTAACTAAGACCTTTTTAAAATCTACTTTCATTAACAGAAGTAGTCTTTAACAGTAGGTAGGTATCAAGTGGTTAAAAATAGACGAGCCGACATACAAACATTCACTCCAATAATTTACTCTACTGGCAACCATTTTATTTCACATTTTTTTTATACATCACAACTTTACAAACTGAAACATATAACAGGGTAAGGTTTATAGTACCTCTCGCTGATGATAGGATATAGGATACTTTTATCCTGGAAAAATGTTAGGTTGATGTGGGATTTTTAAAAAACTAATTACAGCGCGTACGAAGTCGCGGTCAAAGCTAGTATCAAAATATTTGCAAGAGCCATCCCTACAAATATTATGCATAACTTTGACCAATTTATTGTTTTACTACACAAATAACTTTCCTTACTAAAATATAAATACGAAAGTGAGTTTGTTTGTAGTTTTGTTGTTTGTTTGTTACGCTTTCACGCCTTAACTACTTGTCATCATGAATGTTTGCATACAAGTAGTCAGCGATACAGAAAAGGACATAGGGTACCTTTTATCTAGAAAAAAGCTCTGTTGCCGAGGGATCATCTAAAAATAAAAACTCCTGGCAAAAGTATAACAACAGTAAAGATGTCAGGCGTTATATTGATCATATATTATTATTTTATTTTATTTTCAACACTTAAGGGAATGCAAAATTTATAGTCTATTGCTACTTATCGAAGATTTTATTATTTTTGTTATTACAGTTTTTTGGTTGTCCAAGATAAACCCAAATATCTTCGTCTAAAGTAAAAAGTGGTGAAACGTGTTTTTCCATAATTTTTTTGCTATCACAACTAGCCATTTTATAATTAAACATTAGTTCCACACTGGCGACCACTGACCGCTTCGGTGTATTTATTATGCGTTCATTCCAGTGTCCTTCAGTTCGATTTGTTTTAATCTTATTAACTACTTGAAAGTCGCTACTTGTTTAGCTATTTACTTTAACGCTTACAATGTCTTTTGTCTTTGTTTTCAAACTTGTTTTCATAACATCTATTTAAAACTCGCAATGACCTATTTTTATTAACAATACTGTTTTAAATTATACATGAAACTTAATAGTTTAATGAAATGTAGCAAAAGAGATAAGAAATATTACACGAGGACATGAACACGTGCCCTATCGCAACATGGCGATATTCAAGTTCATAAATAATGTACAGGTGTTATATGGACATACTCATTTTTATCAAAATACTAGCTTTTGCCTGCGACTTCTTCCGCAACCCCTTTTCTGGTGGTGCCCGCAATTTCGTACGCCTTAAAGAATAATAGATATAGTAACGCCTAACAAAATATGTAAAGCAATATAACGAAAAAAATTATAGGATTTGATGGGTGACTTTCCAAACATATTGCACAAATGCCAAAACTAAGTAGGTATATTAGGAAAAAAATTATAAGAGCTCGGAGATCTCATTAGAAGGCGTTGCGTAAATCGTTCACTTTCAAAGGTTTCGACATTTCGCATATTGTCGCAGTTTAACAAGATGTCAACCGCAATTGTGGTCAATATGCAAAATCACTTTTATGCAACTACAGGAATCACGCCACGGTGGTACGAGTAATCACTAGAAAGATACTTCGCTGTCATTTAACATCGGCTCGTACGTAAATTAGCCCTAGAGTACCTACCTATAAGCTGTGATTATATAGAGAGCATATAATTTTAAAATTCAACACAAGGGAGGCTTACTTAATTAGTCTTTTAACGCTTATTTCATTGTAAACAACGTCTTTACTTTATTATATTTCGTGCTGATTTAAAGAACCGTCAAACTTATTGACAATAATTCGACAGTTTATTTTAATGAAATATTCGTACAAACTACCTTCAGTTATGTACTTAAACCAATAGAACCTAACGAACAAATTTTTAAGTGAAGTAAATCCAGTGATTAAAAAAAATATTGAAAATAAATATCCTAGATTAATATTTTTTAATATATATCGACGCACCCTGGCTTCGCTAGGATGCTAGTAGGTATACAATTATACACCTACTCGTACTAGCTGCACTTTTCAAATAGTATCAAATTTTTTAAAATTTAAAATTTTTCAAATAGGTATTGCATACGTTCAAATCACTTTCTTATATTAATCTACATTTTAAAAAAAATCAAAATTTAATTTTAATGTAGGTATTTGATTTTATACTTAATAAATGTTACCTTATACATATACCATGCATACTCAAGAAAACCTAAACACTATGATGTGAAATTTCTACAGACATTGTTCATATTATGTGTTCATATTGTGTGAACATTGCCAATATTCACACAACATGAATAATTAATGTTAATCAATATACCTACGCGATACACTTACGAATAAAACCCTCTTTATTTCGGACACAACTTGTACTATTGTCTTTTTTGTGACTAAACACCATAATAATGTGCTGGAAGTGCGCTGCCGATCTTAGTAGGAGAAAGAATAAGGATCATTAAATGTATTAAATTTAATATGGGTATAAATAGGTAGGTAAGTACTAATAAAAATTCAACCAGTGCTACCATGAAAAATTTTAAAAGAAATATGTCGGTATTTTAAATTATTAGAAACTAGCTGATGGCGGCGACTTCGTTCGCTTTGAAAAATGAAAAAAATATGTAAGCCATATAACGCTTACCTTCTTGTTGCTATAACACTTTGGGAGTCAGTTTTTTTTTTGGCATGAAAAAAATCAGTTGCTATTTGCGCTATTTGATGGGATGAAAATAAGACTTTTTGTCACTGCAGTCTGCCAGTATTATATTTAATGTCACTATTCACTGACAGATGGCGCTAGAGTTGACGCATATCGAAATTACACTAAAATTATAGATATATATATATATAAGCGTAAGCGTGAAGTTATATAGCCTAAAGCCTTCCTCGATAAATGGACTATCCAACACAAAAATAATTTTTCAATTCGAACCAGTAGCTCCTGAGATTAACGCGTTCAACCAAACAAACTCTTCAGCTTTATATATTATTAAATTATTATTATTATATAGAAGCTTTATATATTAGTATATAGATAAATTGTTGAGTTCGCATGATATCTGTTAAATCAGATGTGCATCAAGAACATGTGGGTTAGTTAACACAACACGAAGATGCAGTGAAATGTGTTGAAACGTGTTCACAACACGGAACGTCAAGTACACTCATAATCACGGACACTATTTCCGTTTGTAGACTGCATTGCTTGGCGTTTAAAACGGTATGTATGTACATTGTACCTACCTAATACTGTCTTAGCGCCCTACCTCACCGGGACGCCATGGCCACGTGGCCGGCGACGTGGCCAACAATTAATATTGAAATGTATGGCAGATAACGCAGATAATTTGGAAGCGCAGCCACGACTGTGTGGAGACTTTAATATTATGTCTTTCAAAAGAAATTCATAAAAAAAATTTAAAGTTAACCAATACATACATCAAATATACTTTAACTACTTTTCTAGAAATTTTTTCTTCTAATCTTGTTTTATACTGTTTCATAATAGATAAACAAATAAGACCTTGACATTATTTTGGCCAAGGCGTGTAGGTTTGGCATTACTCAATTACCTTTATAAATATTAAGTATTATCTGTTATGGCCTTAATTCTGTTGACAACCCTACATTGTCTGTGAGTTGTAATTTCATTCAATAATTTGCTTTAATTCATTTGATCTGGATGACCCATGGAATTCGCTGACCAGTAGTGTCCGTGAAATCAGCCAACCTAACTGTATAAAAATGTAATTGAAATACATATTTATTTTAATAATTAATTATGTTAAAAACATTTATTTCATATTAATGTTTTATTTTAATTTTTCAATTTCAATTTTAATGTTCACTCATAGATTGTAGATCTGTGATACAAATACATGTATAATGTTATACAAATGACTTAATCCATATTTAAAATCGTTCTAAACAAAAGACTTAGTTACACAGACTTTGTGATAGTTTTGTTTAGTTCATATCTATTCTATCAGAACTAATAATAATAATAATAATTTATTTGCTGAATATATGTAATTACAAATATTACAATAGTTTTATAATGAATAAGGCTCGCTACATTCTACCCTTTGGGGTGTGCAAATATTTTATTTACACTAGTCATTCTGATTTAATGTACACCTTTTGAGTTTCGCTGCCCCTCATTTTATTTCACCATCATTTTATACAGTGGTCATATCTCGTTATAAACTTGATGCTATCGCTCACCACCAATATGTGCGTACCTACGGCGAGGCAACAGGAAATTTAGTTCGCAGGATACGATAAAATGTGGATTTATTGTGGTGTTAACATAATGTAATTGTGTTTAATTTAGAACGGTCGTGTTTTGTGTTGTGTGATGGCAACTTTAATTAGCCATAGAACTGACCAAACTTATTCGTCTTTCGACAACCGGAGCGTTGGCAATTCGAGAGATTTGCCCCAACTTTATCACAACGCTAATTCTAATAGGGATACAGAAAGAAAATCTTTTTACAAATACATTCGGCGATGGTGTTGTTTTTGTTGCGAAACGGTTTCAGAAGATAATTACGATTCGCCAACTGACGATCCAAACTCGTCATTAGCGGGACCTATTGGCAAAAGTTATACATTGAATAAGGAAACACCAGGGCCAGATAAAAATGAATTACCTTCGTTAATAGTGACTAAACCTGCGGACGATGATTTTTCAAAGTCCACCAGCAAACTTTTAATATCTAGTGAACAAGCTGCTACATCGATAAGCTTAGGGTCTAAATATCGGATTAGGAAAATCACGTATCAACCCAATGACACACCTCGAGCGACTCCTTCAGAGAATAACAGCCGTTGCAGCACAATTAAATCCGGTGAGACAGACTACTTCTTGAAATCATTAGAGTGGTGCGACAACTCCTTAACGAGGGACTTAAAATGTCGATACATAAAACGTGATGATTGGGTAGAATTGCAAAACGACGGTAAAAGAGATATTCTTGTGGCACGTTCTGTTTCTGTCACTTTCTTATTCATTAAACTAACTCTACACAATCGAAAAACAAATGACTTTTCGGCACTTCTTCTTGGCCGAATCACTCTTAGCAGAGTGGTTGTGGTCATCACTTCCGAGAGGCACGTCGCACTAATTCCACTGACACACTCTTGCACGGAACAGTCAATGGTTGCCTTATTTTGGTCGGTTCATCTCTTAGGCGACTTTCCACGCAGTTTCGTGCCTTAGACTCTGCCTTGCACTAGTCTACAACAAGAGCAATTTTGGTGAAAACCTCGTAGAGGTCACCGAAAATTATGTTTGAGGGCTCATTCGATTCGGAATGACATCTAGAAACTTTTTGAGAAATTTGAAGCGGGGCCGATAAAAATTACAAAAGTTATAAGCAAATTAGCAACAAAAAAAGAGGGGGTTTGGTTTTTGTCTAAACACTTGAATAAACAAAATTCCATTGCGAAAAAATCAATCACCATAAACATCACCATAAACATTTCTAGATAATTCTACACTTTCTAATGGATGCAGGCATGCCACATTCTCTCTAAATTCTATACTATAAATATAAAACGGATGTTTTATGATGCTAATATAGGTTTTCTCTTCATTTCCAGATGAAACGTACATATCGGAAGGGGTGTCTCCCGGACATGCCACTTTACCTAGACGCTCTAACTCACCGCTACCACATGAGAGAGACCTGGATCGAGATCGCTTCCCTCACAACAGAAGTGGTCTTCAGGTATGTGAAATTTATTGTTCTCTTGTCACTGAATCGAAATTTATTTACCTACTACTAAAAGAACTTTACACGGGGCAATTTTTGACATTATTATTGTTTTTTTGGTGTAACAACGCCCTTACAATTTGTACATTTTTGCATTCGTTAAAATTGGATCGGCTTCGTTGAACGCTTTCACTGCTGCTTCATAGTGTAACTAAATATAAACCTATCTTTATTCTTGAAATGATAAGTACAATGTCCGGGTTGTATGGCGGATGCGTTATCATTATTTTCTTACTATTCTTTACCCAACTGGATTTCGTCACAAGCTACAATTTCATCAACAATGTCCTTTTTATAATTTTATTCCACAACATCCGCAGTATTTTAAATCATCTGTTTAATCATGTGATATACATTGACTTATTGCTAACAATACCTACAGTTTGAATTTACTAACAATTATTTTATGGCAAGTTCTGGCATATACTCGAAGCATCAATATTAGATCAGACTTGCACGTTAATATTCATAAAGACGAACACATTATAATCTTAAATTATTAGTCAAGAATATACTGAGCTACAAGATGGGCTTCATCACAAAATGCCAATGAAGTTTCTGGAAAGTCTGAAGTTGTATTAAGCCACAACAAAACCGTATTTTTTACGGTTTTAATTTGATAAAAATCAATTATTATCCTAAGTGAACTAAAAGTCCATAGTAGGTAATGTCGACATACAATTTTCAAAAATACGTTATAATGTATAATACAATAAAATTACTGATTTAAAAGTACTATTCTCCCGGAGAGGTTTATCAAGAAACTTTAAATATGCCTCCACATTTTGGTAACAATTATTTTAATGCCGAATGAAACCGAGGATTGTACCTATTTGTTTGCAGTTTGCACGCTGTTCTCAAATCAATTTGTTGGAAAATAACACTTTTACAAAACTAGAATATTTGAATATTAAATATAAATAATCGTGGAATTTTGCTATGTCGATTAATATATAATAACATTATTTATAAAAAATATTCATTTTTTCTAATTTTTTAAGCATCGTAATCATAGCTAGATTACAATACATTATTACAAAAAGAAATATTTCTTTGAACTGCCATACGCCGAGATATTTAGTAAAGTGAACCTTTTGTCTTTAACTATAACGTTTAAAAGTTATGAGTATAGGAGAGGGTTTATGATACTGAACGGTGTGACCGCGTGCGTCGGCCATTGTATGATTCTCTTGCAACATCGCACGACCGCGCGGCCTACGCCTGCGAACAACGGGGCTGTGCAAAACATTTATGCACTTGAGCGAATATCCGAATGTTGTCAAATGTTTTGTTCTGTGGACAACAAAGACAATGCTTTTGCAATATTGTATTATCTCCTTCGCTCCGGCATGACAGATCTAATTCTCTCGAACATTTTAGTTATAAACACACTATATATAAATTAAAAAGGAATGTCACGCTATATTCGCATAATTATAATATAAATTGTGAAATAAACTTTTAACAGTCTCATTTAACAATAAAGAAATTGTAGATTACCTAGGTACGTACTTAGGTATATTAAAAGTTTTAAAGATAAAGTAACTGGAAAAACCTTTAAAGTAATTTATCTAAATAGATATTTTAAGTTCAGAATAATTACAAAAAAAAGCATTCGTCAAAATGATAATGTCAAAATTACAAAATAATTAATATTTAGAATGAAACATGTTAGTTCACAGTGGGCCTGGCACTTATATTATTGTTGGCTTATAAGCGAAATGTTGTAACATAAATCCCTTATAAAGTG
The DNA here is from genome assembly GCA_944738685.1 of Synanthedon myopaeformis. Taxonomy (NCBI): domain Eukaryota; kingdom Metazoa; phylum Arthropoda; class Insecta; order Lepidoptera; family Sesiidae; genus Synanthedon; species Synanthedon myopaeformis. The sequence goes on along the minus strand of OX122921.1, from coordinate 7,499,500 downwards.
TGACTGTGGGTAGATACGATAAAACGTTATTACTCAATGCCATATGCGGTCCGCTCTGGCCCGTTTCACATGCCTGTTTAACTACGCACTCTACAAATGTGTCCTAAGTCAGGAGAGATTAGCGATTGCATCAAATTCATAATTAACCAACCAGCCGTTGTTTACATTTCCGCTCTCATAGTGTGTTAATTAATTAAAAAAATTTAAAGCATAAATGCTTCCTCAAATGTAGGTATGACCATACCGTTATCTGCGCAAGTAATCATCCAAACCGGTATCTGTTTCAATATCATTAAAGACTAAAAGTATAGTGGACGATTAACGGCGGCGTTGATTAAGAAAATACATTTCAGTGTTATTCCAAAATATCGGTACTCACTAGGTTCTTTACTAAAAGCATTGGATTTAATCGCCTGTGTACCGGTGTGTATGTTTAAAATTTTGTGCAACTTTAACAATTGATTTAAAAATAAAGTTATATCAATGATATTTTAAACCTGTCAAAAAGTAACGAAACATAATAAACTAAATTATCAACTAATCCTAAATTTCATGTTTTTAAAAGCCTTTTTTATATAATGATATGCTATACACAAGTTAGTTTACTTATTCGTAAGCGGAATAATAATACTAATAAGACACCTGCTGACCTGTATAGATATATACTTAACTGCACCTATTTCATATAATGTTTTTGAGCCCAATTTGGCTTTTACGAATTTAATCCTAAGAATAGTTGGAATCCATTAATAGATAATTAATGACGTTTAATGACTACTCAATTTTATGTTACCTATTTCACAACAATCGCTTTTTCCTGTGAAATTGTTTACAATTGTTATGAGATTTTTATCAAAATCACAACCAAACCAAGGACTTTATAGGAAAAATTGTTTAAAGTTTCACATGGTGTTACAATCAGTTATAACATTTTATTGTCTCGCAGTAATAGAATAATCACAAAGAATTATTGTCAACAAACAACTCTTTGATACAATAATTCTTCGATATTAACTACTTTGATGAATTTCCGCGTATTCTTTATATGGTAACTGGTTTTAGTGTTTATGTATTGAGGCACCTACTCGAGCAGAAACAATTGCATAAGACTTAGTTTAACTGTGATTTAAATACAGATTTTTTTTCTTTGTATTAATTTGCTTACTACTCTTTAATGTATAAAATTACTTAACTGAAACTAATTCAATATCGAATACAAGACCGTTTCAGACATTACCAATAAAGTATTTTCTAAATTATCACAGTAGAAAAATATACTCATTAAATACTTATACATTGGTCTTCCTTTTCGCAATGTTTTTTTTTTCCTTGATTTGTTTTTGAATGAATATGTTTATTGGTATAGAGAAAATACGCAAAAAATTATTATTGTATCAGCTAATTATAAAATAAATGAATTTTTCATAATCAAGACGATTATTATCCGTTGGAATTTTATTGCCAACGGTACAATATTATGTGACGACATAAACAAAGATATGTGTATGCAAACAGAAATTCAACAATTCTGCCATTTACGTGGAAACCCGTCCAGTCGAATGCGAACATGTATCTAATTTGCACTCTGATGATACGTTTCATTTGTCGAATTATATCTATAATTAGTCGTGTTAATGTAGTGGCTAACATTATGGATTATTATTAAATGTTACAACGTTGGCCTTTGTAAATATTTCGGTATCATTTGTTAGGTACTTTTATTTAGGTAGTGTTACTAGATTTTAATGTGTTGAGGTAATCCGTTGGTGAATTGTTTTTGGTAGATACATTTACGAGTACGTATAGGTATGTATTTTAAGTTGAAGTGGCAGGGGCAGGACACATAGTACGGAGAGCCGACTCCGAGTAGGACTCCCTCTCACAAGGTGGACAGACGATCTGATAAGGGCCGCGGGTTGACAGTGAATCCAAGCTGCTTCTGTCCGTTCTTATTGAAATGATGGGGCAAAACTAGTGGACGTCTTACTGCTGAGTCGTCGAAAAATAACTATTAATTCATTTGTGATTTGATTGCAGACGCGTTCAGAATCAATGGCATCGGTGTATTCGGGAGCGGGCGAAGGCACGCGAGGGAATGTGACAGTTCGCGGTGAAGTACAATTCTCACTGGTGTACAACTACAGATTGGGTGCCCTCGAAGTGGGCGTCTGCCAGTGCAGAGACTTGGCGCCAGTCGACGTCAAGCGGAATCGGTCGGATCCTTATGTCAAGGTACGGAGACATCACGTTGAAGCCTCGTTTCGAAGAAGTATCTTATAGCTAGAATCAATCTTTATGTTATTAAATGGTTGCCCCAAAGTACCAGCCAAATTCTATTGACTGACTGCATTACCACCGGGTTAGAGCACCGGGTTATATAATACTGATTTCTGGTCATAATTGTTCGCAAATTCATCGAAAACCGGGTTGAACGTACGGGGCAATTAAAACGTTTTGTTTGTGGACTGTGAACGTGTTAAGGCATGCACTTTAACCACTCATCCAACGAGCTCGTCAAAGTATGAAAGGTCGTCAAAGTCAATATGAAATATTTCATCAAATGTATAGTTGTGGAGAAATGCTCTCCCACATACATATAACTCACAAAATTGGCTCTCTCTCTTTAGGTATGTTACAATATGATATTATTGAGCTCTTTATGTTGATTACAGGTGTACTTGTTGCCGGACAAGTCGAAGAGTGGCAAGAGGAAGACGAAGGTGCGCAAGGGCACGGTGAACCCGGTGTTTTCGGAGACGCTGCGCTTCCCCGTGGCGCTGAGCGCGCTGGCGCCGCGCACGCTGTGGCTGAGCGTGTGGCACGCGGACATGTTCGGGCGAAACGACTTCCTGGGCGAAGTGACGCTGCCGCTCGCGCACCTCGTGTTCGACGACCCCGCGCCCGCCTGGCACGCGCTCAGCGAGCGCACTCAGCAGGAGGAGCTCGAGCAGGCGCGTGGCGACCTCGTCATCGCGCTCAAGTTCGAGCTCGACGGCGCTCGCGGCAAGGGCACGCTGCACGTCTTGGTCAAAGAGGCCAAGAACCTCGTCGCCAACAAGCCCAACGGCGCGGCCGACGTATTCTGTAAGAGGTCAGTGCCGATGTCGTCATCCCAGCCGCAGGACGTTATCATTTCTCATGAGTCCTCACGTATAGATATGTGGTTTGTTTCGCAGCTACCTGCTGCCGGAGCGCGGGCGCCTAGCGAAGCAGAAGACGGGCGTCTGCCGAAGGTCGCCTCCGCGATGGGAGCACACGTTCACGTACCGCGGCCTCAGTCCCCGGGACCTCGCCGAGCGCGCCTTGGAGCTCACCCTTTGGGACCGCGACCGCCTCGCCTCCAACGACTTCATGGGCGCCGTGCGTCTCTCGCTTGGCACTGGTAACTACATTCAATCGAGAGAATTGTTGATTGTTTCGTTCAGTATGAAATTCAACACTATTTGTTGTTCAGTATTCAATTTATTATAGAAATTAAAATTAAAAAAAAAAAACCTTACGTAATGATTATTGTAATAGGCATGAATAGCGAACTATTATCGAAACATGTTGTTATCATAAAATCTAATCCCCACAGGAAAGTATTTGGGTTCGAGCGTGAACTGGATGGACAGCATCGGGAAGGAGGTGACCTTGTGGCAGACCATGATGCAACGCCCCAACTTCTGGGTGGAAGGCTCTTTGCCATTGAGGCCTCATCTCAACAATTAAACACTATTTTCATTCATTTAACACACACCTGGAATTCACGAGACGCCTAATGTATACAATTCTTTCAAATTGAACTTTTAAACTATATGAGGTTTTTATATACCATAGGATAAGTGTTTTACAATAGTTACTTATTCATATATCATGTTGAAAGTTTTATGAAGTTTACTTGAGTAAATATGATATTTTTATATTCAAGAGTCTTTTAATTAAAATAACGTTTATAAAATTTTAAATGAAATCGTAGACTACGATATTATATACTGTCAAATTTATAAAATAGTTTTCTAAACGGATCTGAGATATTTTTGGTAAATGTGATGTCCAGACAAAAACTAGAATATTCTAGGTGTGACTAAAACCCCGAATTCGTTTGCGCCCCTTTATATTAGGCGTCGAAGCATTTTTTAAACAAAACTTTATATAGTATTCACTAGTCTAAGACGTTTCATATGTTTTCAGTTTAAACCTTTGATTGGTCTTCGATTAGTCATAGACCAAGTCATTTTTGACTAATAACTTTTCTTTGACTTGACCATTGACTAGGAGCTCATCGCAAACTTTGACTATAAATAAGAAATATATATTTACAATAATAAACGCGTCAACGAATTTTCCAAGTGATATGTTGGACTATAAATTGCTTTGTTTACTTTATGGTAGATTTTTTTACATTCCTACCCACAATTTAGAAAAATAAATTGTGTAAGTGCCAATACTCATTAAACTTGTGGTGTGTTTCTATTTTATTATGTCTGTATAGTAAAAATAAATTAACTTACGACTTTAGCTTCGTATAAATAAAGTAAATTTTACTATATATTACAGTATTTAAGTTAAATGTGTCAAATATTGTGAAAACGGTCCTAATTGGCACACTCAAAAGATTTCAATGTAATTAAGCAATGTTGGCTGAAAATTAACTGCAGTAAAAAGACTTTAACTAATGACAATACAACTAACACAATTCCTAAAATTAGATATTAGGCCTAATTGCATTTAAAATAGAGTTTATAATGTACAAATTAAGTTCACATGAGTGAAACGTCTTGCTCATGCATATATGTGATTTCATTAGTTAGTGAATTAGTTTATAAATATTATAAAGTGTGTTTGCAGATCTGTATATGTGTAAAAGATGTTAATATCGATATTGAGATTTAAATATAGGTTTCTTAAATATAAGATTTCCAATTATAAGTTTACTACTACTTAACCGTAATATGAATAATTATAAGGCAGTGGTTTCAAATAGTGTATTTTTTTAATATACATGTTGTACCCACTTAAACACTTTAAAAGACGATACTTACGGAAATAAAGTTTTATATTTAATTTACGATTTTTATTTTATTTAACCCCTAAAAATGTCTGCGCCTGCGCAGACGAGACATTGATCCCTCCTGTGTGTCATTCAATGCAGTTGTACCAAGTATTTTTCCACACATCGGGGATATATGTCTTCTTCGAACAAAAGTCTCCCGTTAGCGTAAGCCCTAAAAGAGTTGATTTTAAAAAAACAATGGTTTAAATAAAAAGGGTTTATGATCATGCTCCAAATAATCATTATACGAGTAATAGGTCTTATTAGGTCGACAGACGATCTTATGGATGGACGTCGTATGTGCACGGTCGTTCACATCCAGTGTGCCAGATTACTATCGGACGTCCGAATGCTCAAGGACAGTCAAAAGTCACTTTGATTTGTCTACGGATCTCCTCATTTCTGATTTGATCTCGCTGTATCACTCCGAGCAAAACCCTCTACATGCATAGCTCGTTGAGCGACATTTAGCTATCTTACAACGCTCATATATTTTAATTGGTCAAAGACGTTGGTTTAGTACTATTTACTCATGGTTAGATGCATTGAATAATTTTCTGGCTCATAATATTTCCTTTTATATTTATACTACTTATAGGTCATTTAGTTTTAATTTACGAAGGTAGTTTTACAAATTGTAAAGGATAGGTACTTATCCTTTCTAAAATAGTCGCATTCTTTAGTCTCTAACGTCTCGGTACTTATTATAATGTATGAGAACCAATAAATAAAAGCACGTTAGTTTTGAATTATTGGTAAAGTGATTTGTTTAAAAACTTCTGATTTAGAGATTTTTGATCCCTTTGTGATCCTCCCTTGGTTTTTAATTTATACTACATGGCAACACTGCTTTGCTCATTGTGTTGACTGTCGCAATATTTACATTACAAAGCACTAGTAATAAAAACTCTAACCACCATAATTTTTTACTTTGCTTTCACCCCCTCGCATTCTATTTCAATTGCATTAATAGATTTTATTGTAGATAAATTAAACCTAACAAGCACATAGGTATTTATATATTTAGAAGCACGTAGGTATTTATATAGTTTTATATTATTTGTATTTTTATACAAAGAAAAAAGTTAATTTTTTACTTTTTCTGTTTGATTGAAATGATATAATTTGATCTGTGGTATGCTAGGAATCCAAAGAAATTTTACGGAATCAGTATTTTTGATTGACGTCTTCATCTGGAGCACAGAATATAAGGGTATGGCACTTGATGCCACTACAGAACAATAACCAAAGGCATGCCTATTTCACTTATATAGTATTCTGTGATTACTTACTTGCTTATGCTTTGGTTGTCGTTTTGACGTATATTTGGGCGTATAAACAAAACATAATGTATTTGTAAATGTAAACCCGTCCGTTGAACTCATTTTAGATTTTTTATATATATTTAATTTTTACAATAAATTTACTAGGTATTTACATAAATAATATGGCACACAATTTAGTAAAGTTTTTATTTAACGTATGCCTGTTGATAACAACATTAAAGACAGGTGAGTAATTGGGCGTGTTCGATTTTTGAATTTGTTTTCTTTAATTTTAAATTTATTTTTGTTTTAATTTTAGTTAATTCCATTAATTGTTACCAATGTTCGGGCACCGATTCGAACAATCCATTTCAATGCAATGAATTTTTAAATAGTGACAATGACTTAGAAGTGACCGACTGTTCATCTATTCACGATGCTCAGTTTTGCATAAAACACGTCGGAAGATATGAAGGTGATATGTCTGTTAGTTACGTGCTAATGCAAAGGAACTGGGAACTAACATAGTCAAACAATAATTTAAGAGGCACCTTTAGATCTAAGTATTCTCATGCAAGCTCTATGATCTAAATCTCAATAAATTGCAACTTGTAACATTGTACAAATTGTAGCTTTATTATGTATTTATGAATAAAGTTATTTAGTGACGAGTCACACTCGACATTAAATAACACTAACAATTGTTTATAAATAATACACTAAATCAATTTGACCTATAAATTGAGACTAGATAAACTTTTATCTATCTAAGTAGTTAGATTAAACCTTATAATTGGGCTTTAAACTAGTTATCTGGGCAGCTGTAAATTCCCTTGTGCTTTATTACTTATAGCATGATTGTTGACTTTAATTCTTTATATTCATACAGGGGTAGCTATTGATTGCTATCAGTGTAATTCTTCAACAACAATGGAATGTGGTGATGGACTTATGCATTTAGATGGAGGGGTACTAACACCAACATCATGCGAGCATGTGCATAATGCTCAATATTGCATAAAAATGACAGGTTCTTAATTAATATTAACACCATGTGTGGCAAGGGCACTGTTGAAATTGATCTCCATTGTACTAACACTGGACAAGCAGTCCTCTAAAAGCAAACATTTATAAATCAGGACTATTTTTTATTGCAAAGTCTAATGTCTTATAATTTTTAATAGAGTAAGCCCTAACAAAGACACTGTATACATGTAATAGCATCATTCTACCACATTTTTATTAATTTCGATTGCTACAAGAAGTTATTATGAAATTGTGTGTAAATTTTAAATGTAATACTTACATATTTTGTTATTCAATTTTAATCAGTATTATTATTATTATAACCAGTCTAATTATTATTATTATTATTATTATTATGTATGTACAAATATATGTACCTATTATATATGTACACATATATACAAAATAATCATAAATATTATAAACCATTAATTGAGAGCCACTTGTTCATCAGTGTTAATAAAAAAGAGATCATTTGCACAATTTATTTGTACTTTGTAATTTTAGGCTCCAATCTTAAGATTTTTTCAGCACACTATAACACTAATAAATTTGTTTTGGCAAGTATTTATTTCACGTGTTTTTGGGTAAGTAATGCATGTTATAATAAAATTATTATCTAGTTCAGTAAACTGTTTAATTTTTGAAATAAGTTTTAATACTTCTAACCACACAGCGGATTTTGATACAATTTTCACTAATGGAAATGAGGGATAAATACTCCAGGCGAAGCCGGGAGTGGGTCGCTAGTTGTCAATGTTTTACATTTAATTAATGAGTAATAAATTTGCATTTTCATTGTTTTACATGTTACCTCTTTTATTAATTATTAATTGTAGCCATAAAATTAAATAAAAAAAAAAACGTAAGCGTAATTGTTTTTAGATTTTGATTTCCATTGATAAAATATTTTTTTCTAATCATTATTTCCCATTTTCAGGTGGAATCAGTACAAAGAGATACTGTTCATCACTAGATCTTGGAAACTTTTGTAACTATGTACAACAGCCTGGCGACAAATTAGAATACAGAACATGTATTTACACTTGCAGTACAGATGGCTGCAATTCTGGGACATCCTTGAAAGTGCCTGCATCTATTTTTCTTATTGGACTTTTTCTATACAAGTTATTCTTTTTATAGGATTAATTGCTTATGAAAATCAATAGCTTCGTAACAATTCCAATTAGTAATTAAAAAAAACAAGCACTTTCAAAAATCAAAATAGCACACCATCACAATATTGATGTAGTTACTTATGATAGTACAAAAAATATTAATTTATGTATATAAGCAGTATGCAAAGGAGATATCCCATCAAAATGGCCTAAATTGGGAATTAAAGTATTTAAATATTAAAAAATTTACTTTTAAAGCATTATTGCTTTTAATGATTCTTCTTGGACTTTATCTTGATGTGGATATGTGACATGGACTCGACGAAAATGGTCGAAAACTGGGTTTTTTTTTTAAAGTTAAGACGAAGCTAACAGTCTAGCTAGAAGTTTCCTCTCATATTTTAAAATCATTAAAACTTTCAAAGGCAAATAATTCTGATACAGGACAGACCTTCATTTCTTGCTCATATAAATGGCATTCAAAATAATATGCTTGCAAATTCGTCGAGGCCTGTCAAGTAACCCACACTCCATGGTGTTTCCAAGAAGTTTCCATCATATTTTTTTTGGTTTTAGTTTTAAATGTCTCCGCACATTTTAGGATAAAACTCTTCGACTCATTCTATTTGTCTTGTCCCATTCAAAGTATGTAGGTAGTTACCTAACTATATAAAAATAAGGTGTGTGTGTGTGTGTGTGTTTGTTTTTATAATTACTTTTGAATTTTTATATAATAAATGAAGTATCTTAATAATAAATTCCGTCCATTTACAAGGTTAATATTGTATAAATTAATTTATTTTATTTACTTGTCAATTTAGTATTACTTTTATATTTTATCTTGATACCTATATTAAGTAATACCTGGTTAAGTACTTTTTTATCTATGGTAATACGCAATAGGCATAAATATGACTGATAAATAATAGTTTTATGGGATATTGAATAAATTCATACACTTTTTATATAATTTTGTTTAATTTTTTTCTCTCCTGTTTAATGTCATTAATACATTTAATATTTAAAAAAAAAAAAAAAAACATTTATACACGTTATACTTATGTTGATATTAGATGTGCACGCTAATATCAGAAACGGCTGAACCGATTAGAATGTGGTTTTCACTCATTTATTAGAAAGCTTTCCGTAACATTTAGTTCGTTTCATTCCAATCGGTTTAAATACAAAAAAGTTATACAGACATACTAAGTGTATGAAGTTGTGGGTACAGCCTGTATTTAGTATATTTGTATGGGGGGTTGAATTTGTAGCGATAATTAAAATAAAAGAAATGTTCAGCTGTTTAAACATTTAATGAAAATTTGTGCTACACAAGCATGTTATAAAAATACATTAATAAATATTAACACCGACTTAGCTAAGTTGTTATATTCCCGCTAATGCACATTAATAATACTTTATTTCCGACTTAACACTAACTAATGCTTAAAAATATTACGCCTCAGCATTTGCAATGGAATGTAAAACATCGTTAAGCTACATTTTAGGTCGCTAACTTGAATTCGTAAAAATTTCATATCGTCAATACAAAATTAACAATAAAAACTGCTAATCGTGAAACTCACGTGCGTATGCGCTATTTTCAAAAAATCTACAAGCAATTAAAAACCTTAATTCTAAAATTATAAAAAGTCAGGTCCCTAACTTGGTTGTACATCTCTCTCTTTCTCTCTCTATCCTGAATTTTTACTCATGAATTGTCAATTTTTAAAAAACAACTACATTAGACAAAACTCTTAAAAATACAAATTCATAAAGACAACAGGTAACACCGTACATAAATCAGACTTAAACATTAAACACAAATGGAAAGTTCATAAAATATATTAAAAAAAAACGTAAGAAAAATCATCAGGTGCTTATTTTAATAAATGTGCCGTCATCAATAACATATTTAAAACAAAACGTTGACCCTGATTACTCAACCATTGCACAAGACTCAGACACATTAAAATATGGCTTTGATAGTAGTTTGGGAGGAAGCGAAAAGTGAAATACATTTCTTATGAAGATATAAGCGAGAGGTCACTACAATAACCTGAGAACGTTTGTTTAGTGCCTTGATTATCCTATTTACACAACTCGGTCATGTTACGTCATGCTACGGGATGACGCGACCTACTGTGGTAGATTGTGGCATGCCATGACATTACGCGGCATATTAAGATCGAGGGGGGGAAGAGTATAAGGCTAAGGAAACGAAACAAGCGCAACGGGCCAAGCTCCGAGCTTTATGTTCATTTATAGTTGTCACTGTTACCCCGCTCGTTTCATAATCTCATCCTCGGACACAAAATTTTATGTACCTACACTAAATACTACTGTGATTGAATGAGAACGTCCGTTTTCGGCATGACACGGCTGCATGCCACGACATGCCATGGCATGATGCTATGGGACCTTTCGGGCTGCCAATGCGTGTCATGTCATAGAGTCAGTCAGTCAGCGCCGGCCCTATCTTTGCACTTCGCTGAAATGCTATACCCCTCCCATTACCCCCTCTACCTTCCCGCGCTTACCCGACGCGTCATATGGTTGGTCAGTACCATACCATAGACATAGAGAGAATGAAATTGACCACTTTCTAGACTGTAGTAACTTCGACGACTGGTCCTTTTTTCTTCTCACTACTACCCAAAATCGGACAAAAACACTATTACACTAAACTAGGTATTACATTATAAACAAATAAAAGTCAGAGAAAAACATTAAATGACAGTTTTATCGGTGAAAAAAAAATGTGTCATGAAATTATCACAATCACTTCTATCACAAAAAGTATAAAGAACATCTTACACAAAAGACAAGTTTTAACCACTATTATTATTATTATACTTCATTACCTACGTACTAAACCTGGTCATTCGTAAAAAGTACACCTTTAGTTTAAAATACATGTTTAGTCATTACATAAAATTAAGATTATTAATAAGGGGAAAACAAATGCGTCTTTGAGTTCACTTTTTACGATTGACCGGGCATTTGAGACAAGCTTAACATTAAAAATATTTTAAATGATCCTACAAATTGCAAGATAAAAGCATTTATTTGGCAACGCACAAATGCATGTGATGAGATAAATTTTTATTTTATTTTAATTGGAATGGTAAAATTTTGATTCCAATCGATGTCTAAGTAATACTGAATCGATGTCTGTTTCAGATATTTTTTTTTTCAAAATAACGCCAGATATAGTTTTTTTTTTCAAACTACAATAAGCTTTTGAGCATGACAATATATATTTTTGGCATATTTTAAGAGCTTTAGGCAAAATTTCTTATATTTTATAAAATATCTACTTATTGGTCAGAATACGATTTGTATTTCCATAAAACGTCAAACATATTAAAGAATGTAAAAAAACGCGAAATCACAAGACTATGTTAACAAAAGTCAAGAAATGTTAAAACCATTCAATTTAACGTTTAGATCATAACTTAATTATCAGATTAAGTATAATAAGTCATTCATTACTTTTCATAGTGTTTAAATGCAGCGTCGCTATCAAAGAATTTCTCCACTTTAAAGAAAATCCTCATGAAACTACGTAAATAAAATTTATACGTATATTACTTTGGTACAACACAGATTTAATGTGATTGTAAAATAATTTAGGCCCTATACTATATAGTATAGTATTTTTTTTACTATAGTATAGTAAACCCTATAATACAGATCTCAGAGAATATTCAATAATTTCTTACCACTAGAAATATAATGGAAAATACATTAATTTTAAATCCATTTTTATAGCAAAAGATTTTATAAGAAATCTATTCAACATCTCATGACAATATAGGATTATTTATTATACAAAGTTAAGGCTCTTCAACTATTGCTGTCAATAATAAATATTGAGTCGCCATAGCTTAATCTAATTTCATATTTTTAAGCTAATTAAAGGCGAAGAAAGTTCATTTTGATCACATTTAAAAAAATAATTAGAATACTTTTATAAAACAAAGTCATTAATTTTTTTATGAATAATGTGTAAATTCCACTACAAATTAGTGTTAATTTTTTTATGGATTGTTAACGTAACAGAACCAAGTACAGTATTACACTAAAAATACTTACAATATTTCGTTTCCATAGAAAAGGGCAAAGATTATTTCGTCAATAGAAAATGACTTATTACTTATATTAAACTTTATTTGCATTGTCACAGACGGACAGCCGTAAAAGCAAACTGCCAATAGCAGTGCAATTTGTTTTAGGTGCTCAACTGCAGACTAATGACATTATAGCACATCTAGCATAAAAGCTCTTTGAAAAGCCAATTGAGAGCCTAACGAACTGTATAACAAAAAGTGATAAATTCCAGTACGAAATTCACTGAATTCCATTTAATATCTATGTAAGTTCCTTAATAAGTTCGATTAGGTGACATCACTATTTTTGTATGGTCAAAAACTTGGCAACACAGGAAATGTCAAATTACTCCTTCGAATTAATAAACGCAGATGAGATGAGAATGATGAGAAATACCCGTCTGCAGCAGTACAGAGGAGAAAGGGAGTTTAGAGACGCGCCTGCAAGGCGGCCACGTGCTGTTCGAGTTCCCTTACGCGCTGCTGACTGTTCTGCAGCTGACGCTTCACGATGCGCAACTCTTCGCCTTGACGGTTGAATGCAACGCGCAACTGAAACATCGTCTTACTTAAACTACATACATTCAGTATTCATACAGATCAAATTGGCAATATGGATGGAATTGGCAACATTAGTAGAAAGCAAAAGTACCTCGTGTTCGGTGCTGAAGACGTCTCCCTGATGGATCTGCTTGTAAAGTGGTACGGGCTCGTTGTCGCCGGTCTGTTTGCCGAACATCTTCTGCAGCTGATGGAACTTAGTCGTTTGGTTCGCGTTGGTTTTCTGCGATTTCTCATTCACTTGAATCTGAATGTTTAACAACATCTTATACTCACTGTTTAACAACACTCGTCTAATCAAAGTCATTCCAAGATAACCTAAGAAAACATTAAATTTCTTCGTAACAAATGTCCCTAATTTAATTGTTTATTTATTTTATTTATGATGGGTTTGCTCTTTAGCAACATCTAGCCGTGCAGCAAAGACTAGGCCGTCGATGGCCCACCCAGAAAATGCATATTCACTAGAATTTCAAAAAGATGAAGCTGATTTTATTTATGTTAAATTCGTCGAACAGGCTGACGGTCCACTAGATGGTATGTGGCTGCCGACTGACTACATTACGATTAAGAATAAGGAATTAGAAAGGCATATTGAAATGGATTCTGACATCTCTTACTCGCTCACCGAAAACCCAACAGCACAAGTGCTGTTATTTCACGGTGTTCTTCTTTAAGGGGGGTGGTTACTCTCGCATATTTCCGATACTGACAGAGTTGATGAAAATTTATAGTACCTGCGAGTCGATGTCGGCGTTGTTGTCTGTGCTGTTGTGGTGCCACGTGGCCAGCGGTCGGTAGTCGGGTGTCGTCTCGCGCGACAGAAACGCAAACTTCTTGCGGTTATTGGCGTCTTGCGGTTGCAGCGCCGGCGTCTCTTTGCTGCTCGTGCGCGGCTTGTGTGTCGTTATTGTCACACCTGGACGATAAATTATAACTCACAGTCTCCTAGTAGACATTTAAGTGGCGAACATCCGGGACTTGGTTCAAGATTTGTGTGTGCTCTCAGCAGTTCGTGATATAGCGGTGTTTCATGAAGTTGCAAGATGATCAAAAAGGTGCTTATCAAATTACATTTAATCAAAATGTGCGTACAATGGGCAGCCAAATCGTCGAACGATTCGAAGTATTCGAACGATCTGACTGATATCACGATCTGCCTAGGCACATCACGAATTGCCGGATTATACGATCGGCCGCCGACATATATATATATATACACTAAGAGATCGATTAATTTAAGCTATTCAAGAGATATAAGGTCGAATCAACTACTCACACAAAAGCATTTATTTTTTAGACAAATAAAAATCGCCTTTTTATATCAGACTGTATACCAACAAAATGACCATGCTATGTTTAACATCTTTAGAATTTAAAAGCAATAATTACACCTCATAAGTGAGCATGAGCACGTAAGAGTCAAAGATTTTTTTAATTAAACATTTGTAGTGTAACGTCATGCTATGCGACTATTCACATACTCTTAGAAATGAGCACAACGTATTATACGTACTAGCTTTAGTTAAACGCCCTATAAACACATAACAGCGTGTGTATATAAATAATGAGTGCGGAGGGTATACCGACCGATATTGATAACGTTATAATATGCACTTACCAGTTTTCATGCTGATAAGCAGCGGTGGAGCGTTGAGGCCGCTGAGCCAATCTTTCGCGGTCAGTGCGGGCAGAGGCGCAGCCGTGTCCGGGTATATGTCCTCCTGTAACCACACTTACCATTATGGGACATATATATGGAGCATTGCGCCTCTAAATTTATTTTATAGAGTGCGAGAGAATATTATAAGATTAAGTAAGAAAGAAAATTAACGTCAACACAATAATATACGCGTACAATTCTTTGTAAAAAAAAAACTCCCGTTCATAAGTACGCCGCTTGCATGGATTCTAACGCCGAATTTAACCAATTAACATCCATACCCTCCGATTTTATAGAATCGAGCTATACTCATAATACTAAAGACCTCCAGTGACCTTCAATTTTGTTCAATTTCAGTCCACACGAAACAATTCGATTGCCAATTTAGTCAAATTGTTCGTAAAATTTCAAAGCGTTTTATACCGCTACTGGCAAGTTCAAGTGCATTGTATTTATGTAAATCCATCGCTTTGGTTTTCATCTCACGTCGTTTGCACGGTTCCTGTTTCTCAAGAACCAGTAGCCACGCCATTTTGTGTGACTGTTTGTGCACAAAATTTTCAGTTCAGTGCACTACTGGAAAGCTTTACTGGTTCCATGTGAATAGGCCTTTAAAGAGTTGACAATGCTGATAAATGATGTATTACTTGGAAGCAGTCGGACTTGCGCGGCACGATCATGGAGATGGGCTCGCAGAGGTCGCGGGAGGTGTGAAGCTTGTACAGGCGGAACACTTCGCACGAGCTCGTGCTCACGCCGCGCTTCGGCATCACGCCCAGCCCGCGCTAAAATAAACACATTGACATTTCAAATCTCCATTCAACAGATTTCATAAACATTGCGAAATTGCTTAAAATATAATCATTTTTTCAACATACTGTATATCAAAAATGCATTGGTGTGAGTACTGTGAACGTGCCAACTTTAGTTAACTCACCTATACTAATATTATAAACGGGAAAGTTTGTGAGGACATATTTGTATGTTTGATCCTCAATAACGCAAATACAGGTGAACTGATTTGGATGAGAAAATTGGCACACACATCATTTATTACCTGGATTAACATATAGGATACTTTTTATCCTGAAAAAATGTTAGGTTCTCGAGGGATCGCACAAATAATATAAAAAACTGACACTTTTCCAGGATTTCAAGTATCCTTCTTATATGTTAATCCAGGTAATAAGCTATATGTATGCAAAATTTCATCCGAATCTGTTGAACCGTTTTTGCGTGAAAGAGTAACAAACATAAATACAACCTCACAAACTTTCCCGTTTATAATATTAGTCGTAAAATATATTTGTACGTCCTACCTACTTCAAATTTTAAAAACAAAAAGTCAAAATCGTTTGATCGTTTTCTAGACAGTGATGATAATTATGTGCACAATAAATTTTACCACTATAAAAAAATGAAATCTGACCTGTGGATTTCCCGAGAGAAAGACATTGAGGAAGTGAATATATGGCGGTTCCTCAACAATTTCATAGTACCTGATGTTACCGTCGCCTTTACCCGCAAGGTATACCTGTAAAAAAGCAATATTATTTATTATAATTTTTGCTGTAATGTTGTCATAACGTCACAATATCTAGGCGAACCTAATAAATACTTATTAGATAATAAATAATAATAGAAAGAGAGACCAATAAACTCACCATGTTGGTGTCGTAATCGTAGTAAGGGAACAACACTCCGGACGAGCTGTCCACTGTGTCACGGTGGAGAGGCTTGGAGAGGTCGCGCGGCTCCCAGAGCGCGTACTGGCGATCGCTGTGCCGCGAGAATCCCGTGGAGAGGAGACGGCCGCAGCCCGCGCGACCCACCCACGCGCACTTGGCGGCCTTGGTGCCCTCGTGGCACTCGCCCTCCGCGAGCACTGTCCCGCTGCGCGGCTCGATGACGCGCAGCTTCTTGTCCTTGCTCGTGGTCGCCAGCAGAGAGCCGTCGCGGCTCAGCGCCATACAGTAGATCACGTCCGTGTGACACTCGAGCACCTTCACCGCCTCGCCCTTGCCCACGTCCCAAATGAATATCTGTGCGACACATTTTCATTCAAATACTTGGAATCAAATAGAATTCACTTGTCACTTCACTTAACCCTGCGGCTGACGACCTACGTCCTTAAAACAATCATTTTCAGCACTTGGTGATTCTCTCAAATAGAAACAGTTTTTTAACATGATCTACTGGACCTAAGCAAATAAATTTTCAGAGTTCATCAACATCCTTACATAATATAAATTAAAATTACTGTTTGCGTCTGTCCGTTTGTATATCCGCCAACTGATCCTAAATCACGCAACGCAATTTGATGCGGTTTTACTAATGGAAAGAGCTACCAACGAGGTGGGTTTTTTATATAATTTGCAGAAAAAAAACCTGTGCGAAGCTGGGGGCGGACCGCTAATTAATTAAATTTTTAACAAAAAATTAGGAAAAATTGCGATTTTTATATTCTAGAGGCTTTGAAATTTTGCAGAAAAAAACCATTCGTTTTAATTTCAAATACATTTGACTTTCTCACAAAAGAATGCATCATAATATATAAAAACACGTCTTTGTAACATTAAAAGCTTTAGGTATTCTTCGAAGTTAGTCCGCATTTTACGCCATGTCAAAGGGTTTCAATCACTATTGCTACGTCATGCATATGAATCCAGATAATCATTTACCAGATAATCAAATCCGGCGCTGAACAAAATGTTCTCTGCGGTCGGATGCCATTCGAGGTACGCAACGCGCCTCTTGTGGCCGTGAAGCACCACCAGCCACTCGGTCAAGTGCATCGACAAACCACCGTCCGGGATGTGCCATAGTTTCACCTGAAACCACCACAATTTTACATTATTTTACTAATGTATTTCAATTACAATTCCTTTTTTTATTATCATTAATAATAGGTTTGCTTCTTTTGCCCAGAATCTAGCCGTGTAGGAAAGACGAGAACGACGATGGAGCGAGCTAACCCAGAAAATGCCTATTCACTCGAAATATTCTTCATTGCACGTTTGAAAACAATGCATAGTTTAGTTTTAGTTTAGTGTACAATAGCTCCGTGACTTGAAATTTTAACACAATTTGCAATCCGCTTCAAGGATTGATCATATCTATATTTTGCGCAATAATATAATCTTGTAATAATAATATAATCAACGATAACCGCTGTCACATTTAAAGTGGAAGTTAGCCGTTGTTATGGCAGCCGCTGACCGTTGAAAGTCAAAGAAAACCACAGCGAAGCGTGGTCGGGCTCAGCTAGTATTAGTATAGATTATGTAATTTCCGTAAAAAAATTTTTCACCATTTGAAAGGCAGATTTTATTCAAAATGCTGTTGCACGCGGCTTCGCCCGCGTAATGTCTTATTATTATTATTATTTTTTAATTTATTTACAACAACACACATGGTACATCATAACAGGGCTAATCCTAATTCAACATATCAGTTACCAATCGAAGTACATTATTTAAATTATTTACATTACACAAATCAATTTGACAAATTATAAAAATTACAAAATTTACAAAAACATGCACAAGAAATCATAAGAATACTTAATAATAATTATTATTATTATATATTAGGGTGTCCCAAAAAAATAAAAGTATTTTTTTTCCAACGCATACCCTCTTATTTTGTTTCAATGATGTCAAAGCTATTATAAATAAAGTGTCACGTATTTAGAACCACGGCAACCCGTGCCGACTTGCATCGAAACATGTCGGTACTTGTTTACTAAGGCGCGCGGAAGCCAACGTATTGATGTGCTTGTTGTTGCTTGTTTGTTTGATTAGTAAACGCATTGTTTTCATTCAATCAACATGTCAATGGAGTTACGCAGTTCTAAAAAGGGGATATTTTTAATAGGGGACGTAAAACATCAAATTGCCGGTTCAAAACTTCCCTCTAATGGACAGGTACTGGCAGTTCTGTTCTATAATATTCGAGAAGTTAATTTAAGTGTCAATGAAAGCGCCAATCTTACTATTCGTGAGTGCATTATTTACTGGGAAAAGGCACGTATACTAACTAAATCTTTACCAAACTGTGTTAAAAAACTAGTTAACTTGTACCATGTTTGGAGAGATTTGCAAAAAAATGCAAATAAAACTCAAGGCGTGTTTGTGCAGCGTCGGCGAGAATTTATTTCAAACTTAAATGATTTGTTTGATCTCGCACACGCCGATGCCCTTAAATTAATGAGGATTAATGAAGATAAGATCTTCCTGCAGCGCCAGAGGGAGCCAGGTCGGCCTGGTCACTTAGCTGGAGTGGATAAAAAACTGGCTGAATAGGAGGAAAAGGCCTACATTAGAAACATTGACGAGCAAAAGCGACGTGATAAATATCTGTCATCCTTAACTCCTTCATCACCTTCTTATGAACCACTACAAGAAAATTCGTCTTTTGAATCTGAAATAATGGATTTGCAAGAAAACTTGCCCACCTTTACCGAGAGCACACGGTCTAACACTTCTATGAGGAAAAATTTCATAACTCCGAAATTAGTGGCAGCTTTAGATAGGTGTCAGTTAAGTATGCAAAATTCTGTATTTATTATTGAAGCAACTATTGAAGCGCTTGGACATAACACTGACGAATATCCTATAAGTAAGTCCTCAATTCAAAGAATTCGTACAGAAAAGCGAAAAGAGCGCGCAGAAGCTATAAAAGTTGATTTTCAAAACGAGGTACCGGATACTGTAACTGTCCACTGGGATGGCAAACTCTTACCAGCTTTAGATGCACGAAAATCTAAAGAAGAACGTTTACCTATAGTTATTTCGTACGATCATAAAGAACAACTCATCGCTGTGCCAAAATTAGAGAACTCTTCAGGAAGCGAACAGGCACAGGCAGTTTGGAACGCTATGATTGATTGGAATCTTGAAGATAAAGTGCAGATTCTCTGTTGTGATACTACTGCTTCCAATACAGGTCGTATTAATGGTGCCTGTGTGCTTCTCGAACAGAAAATGAATAGAGAAATGCTCATTTTTGCTTGCCGTCATCACGTCTACGAGTTGGTATTAAAAGGCATGTTTGAAGCCAAAATTAGCCAAGTCACTACGAGCCCTGACATTCCACTGTTTAAAAAGTTCCGAGAAAACTGGAAAAATGTTGATCCCGAAAGGATACAGAGTTATTCAGAAAAGCTACCATGCCTAAATGTTTCAGAAATTAACGAACTGCTAGACTTTTACCAATCTGAATTAACTAAAAAAATTGCTAGAGATGACTACCGTGAATTAATAGAGCTTTCAATAATATTTCTCGGCGGAGATAGAGAGAAGAAATTTAAGATTCGGCCTCCAGGTGCCATCCACCAAGCTCGATGGATGGCGAGAGCGATTTATTCACTAAAAATAACTTTACTTAGCTCTCAATTTAAAATTTCGAACAAGGACAAGGTAGCTCTATTAGACGTGTGCCTGTTCATCGTGACATCCTACGTGAAGCCTTGGCTGCAATGCACTTTAGCGGTACAGGCACCATACCAGGATTTATGCTTTTTGAAGACCATGAAGGCTTACGAAAGAATCGACAAAAGCATCTCAAAAGCAGCTTTACAGAAGTTCTGCCAGCATTTATGGTATTTAGTAGATGAAGTATCTGTCTTGTCAATATTTGATGATAATGTAGACCAAGAAACAAAAGTAAAAATGGTTGCTAACTTAGTCAAAGAAAACTCATCAGCCTACGGTAAACGCTACATCCCATCGAAGGAAGAACTATGTGGCCCACTTTTCGGTTAGTAGAACTAGTAAAAATATTTGTTTTCTTTTATCACTTTGCTTAGATAACTTATTTCTATCTTTTTCAATTTCAGAGAAAAGCATTGATGATTTTGTGTCAATCAAAAGTAAGGCTGTATTCAATCGACTCAAAATTGATGACAGTTTCCTCAACGAGTGTCCTGCTTCATGGTCGAATAATACCTCGTTTCAACTTGCTAAGAAAAAGGTGCTGGCACTGAGGGCAGTTAACGATACGGCTGAAAGAGCGGTTAAGTTAATGCAAGACTTCCATGGCTTAATTACTGTGGAAGAGGAACAAAAGCAATTTTTATTACGTTGCGTACAAGAACACAGACAGGTATATCCGGATTGCAAAAAGCAAACCTTAAGAAGAAAATTTAGTAAATAATGTTCTTGTAACGATAAATACTTAATAAATATTATATACGGGTAAAACAGTGTTTCATTTACTGAAATACTTATTAAGTTCTACAACCTCTCTATGGCTTCCATACTAACTTTTCATTCAAAGTTTGACATCAAGTCGGCACGGGTTATCATTATCCGATCGCCATAATATTTATTATTTAAGTCATTAGGGTCAAATGGAAAAAAAATAAGGGGTATGCGTAACTCCATTCGCAAAAAAAAAATTTGCCCTTATAGCCTGGGACACACTATTATATATATTACCGTGCAGTCGTCCGAGCACGATGCGATGATATTATCGTTGAATGGATTCCACTTTATGTCGAGTACGGGGCCTCTATGACCTGTCACTCGACTTGTGTTGAAGTCAAGACGTCCCGTCTGAAAATATCCCATAGAGTTTTCATGAAATACTCTGTTGTAAAATCAACGTGACATCGCTTTGAAAACTTACAAAAAATTAATCAATTCATTGTTGATTTTTTAAATTCATTGTTGAAAAACTTTTCATTTAACTCTAGCTCACACGAATATAAAAATAATATTATTAAGTTGTTTTAGTTTTATGGTGTTTTCTTTTTCTTTGTTTCGTTTTTTTGGTGTATTTTGGTATATAAATATGTATAAAGTTTCTCTCTGTATAAAATTTGTTTACGAAATCGTGAAAAATGTTGTTGATTGCACTGTTACCTTTATTTAAGTATGTTTCCCTTTTTCAAATTTACTATATATGGTGTAATTGTTTGTTATCCCTAATAAAATAAAATAAAATAAAACTCTAAAGTAATTTCTTTCAATGTTATAGTTTCATCCAGTGTGATCACTTTCTGGACATTCTCCGGACAATCTTTAGAAAGATTTATTGGAAGCATTTCACCTCATTATGCTTTCCATTTTGCATAATGAACTAAACATAAAAAAAAAAACATTAGGTGAACCTAATATTTATACTGCTCAAACACAGTTTTACTCCGAATGGGATTCACACTTACACTATTACAAAAAACTATTAATAAATAAATGTGCCAAATGTATTGACATATTAAATACACAATCATATAAGTAGGTATGTGGTGATAATGTATTGGAATTGGATTTAATTGACTGCGCTCAAACTGCGCTATGTATTGATTACTAATGTCAATCGATTACTCAACCGATTAGGTATACACACGGCGTCATATGTCGGAACTGATCTTTGCTAAATAAAACATACCAAATACACAGTTCATTTACTACAATAAACAATAACCAATGTCAATTGTTTTCCAAAGTAGGTTTGGACGTCATCAATAAAAAATGGAGTGGCTGTGTATCTTAAAGAATGGGTTAATACGTCGCTAATAGTTTTTAACACTCGACGCCCGACGCAAAAACGGTGTGTTATAAGTTTGACGTGTGTATCTGTCTGTGGCTTCGTAGCTCCCAAACGGATGGATCTATTTTGATCAGTTTTTAGGAAATCAAAACTAAATGTATACTTACATGATCTAGGGGTAAAACTAGGAAGGCCCCACCGCCCGCGACCTCTGTGACGATAGCAACAAACTTGGGATTGACAGCGCAAAAATTGGAATCATGCGCGTTCCTCGTGATCTTTACGTTGTCATAGCAACGCTCCCGCTTGAATGGCACACCGTAAACGTGGCGGAATTTCGAACTCCTTACCCCACGAAACCATACCTGAAAATATTGCATCCATGCTTATTGGTAAAAGAAGGAAAATATCATTATAAAACCGCATTCTAATCAATATCAATGTACCACTACATAATATGTAGATATTTAATAGTGTGAGATCAGATAAACAAAATAGTTCCACTATCACCATAATTTATCAACATTCACATGATTTAATTGAAACAATGCCGATATTAATTTACCTTATTCAATGTAAGATATGTGACTTATGTGACAGGCACGCAATAGAAAACAGTAATAAAATTTGCATTATTGAATGAAATTAAAAAAGTTTGTAAAAGCGAAAGTAGGTAAAACACCCATTGTTCCTAATGTATTGTAAATATTTTTTTTGTTGAGCAACAAATCTTTGTTGACTGATGTCTGCCTTTGTTCAATTAAGTAAACAAAATCCATTTAAATTAATGCCTAATACTATAGAGTAAAGTACATTTACTCTAGGCTAATATGAAGAAGCAAATTTAAATTAGTTAGGTAACTAATCATTTTTTGTATTATACACAATTTTCTACTGTCTATTCTATTGTGTAACATAGAAAAATAAATACTTTTAAATGAAAAAAAAAATTAAAATTTATAAATCCATTTAAATAGAAAGTATAATAACAATATAATATGGAAGTTGTTAAAGATATTAGTTCCGTGGTTTCGCAAAATCGATTTTACTGACATTGATATAAAAGCCAATTTTACAAAATTTGAAATACCTAGTATTATTATAGGTAACTACAAAGGTTCACTATGAAAAAACGGCATACATTTTTTATACTGGTGGGAAAATTTTAAAAATTGCATCACATTCATATCAGCAGCTCAGTGCAAACTAATGATCACTAGGTTTACTCTACGTTGAAAAAAAAAAATTTAGAGAGAAAACTATAAAGAGTGCACAAAAGAAAAAAAATACACTACCTGTGAATTAGTCATGATGTCTCCAAGTATACTCTGGTGCAATAACAAAGCAAGCACTACATGAAAGGTAAACTTCCAAAACTACACAATTTTGTGCATTTCATTTAAAAAACCAAGTTTATTTAAAACAAAACATTACAACTTCTCTTTCCACAGCATGACCACAGTAAACTAACACTGAAATATTTAAAACAACAGAACGGATGCATTAAAACAAAAAATAAATAAATAAACAAACATACAAAATTATTTATATAATTATATTATATGCGAAAGAATTGTCATGAAATAACCAGGAGACGGTCAATGTGCTTAAGAAGACGTGTTACAAATGGGTTTTGTAATTATTTGTGTGATTATCACGGTCGAGACGCGTGTCTAGCTAGAGCGGCGCGCGAAAAAAAAGTGAAAAGAGACTTTGTTAAAAAACCGCGTCGCCTTGGTTGCCCGCGCCGCTCCATCGTCGCTTCTATACAAACGAGTGAAAATTAATGGCAATAAATATTCAATATATTATTGAATACATTATTGATTATATGATCCGATTATGCAATTCATTTTATAACTAAACCATCACTTCCTGACTTTTTAATCATTCTTTAATTTTTTAAACACATACATAACACAATATTACATAAAATATTTTTTTTTTTTGAATAAGCAATATTTTAAATTAATTTAAAATCAATATGAGAAAAATGTATACACACAACACAACACGAAATTTGGCAATCAACTTTCTCCAAATCTTAAACGGAGATAAAAAATGTTACATGACAGCCAGCAAAGCGTTAAAAACAGTACAATGCATTGTAACACCCACTTTGGTACTGATGAGGTTCGTACAGGTAAATAAGTAGCACTTATGTCATGGTTTGATGCTTAAAGTAATTCATCAAATGATATAATGCTAATATTACATCACATACCTCCACATTTATGTTTCAAATTTTATTTATAACTCATGATTAGAGAGTACAAAGCAGGGTTGTTGCGGATATTTGTACCCGCATCCGCGAATGCGGAACTACCGCATCAACGATACGGGCTAGTTCTAATTGTTTCAGTTTTTTTACTTAAATTAAATCAATTTTAGTCAGAAATGGCTTGTAGCATTTCTGCATACCACATGTAAAATTGGTTTGTTCTAATGTAGCTTTTAGCTTTTATGGAAAAGTTAAGGCTGAGGCCACACTATACATGCTAAGTTTAGAGATATAAGTATGGTACTATATGTGCTAGCTAGGAGTTATGGTTGTGTACAAAATATGGTCACATACAAGTTGCCTAGCTTGGTAACACAAAACTCACATTCATGCCATCTTATGACAAGAATAGAACAAATATGTCATTCTCTAAGAAATTACTCAATGCTTAGAATGATAGAAAATGCAATGCTTAAATTTAATATGATTAAAAATTGAAGGTGTTGTGATACACGAAATTATGGTGTTTATTTGATTGTTTCCAAAGTTGAAAGTTGAAATGCTGTTTTCAAAAAACCCTTTTAAAAACAGTATCAGTTAGAACTACTTCCATTGTAAAGTCACTAGGCGACAAACACAAGTTAACATATTTGTTTGCCATGCAACTTTCTTGGTAACTAACTAGACACCTACCTTGGCACATCTCTTGCATTGTGATCAACTGCAATAGTACGGAATACATCTGTTTACTAGGATTAGTCAACTAATCAGCTAGTAGCTTGGCTTTTAGCACTCTATAAGTGCTCCTTGTAGTATGGCCTTAGCCTTAAAGCTGTTCATTATTAAAAGGAAATAAAAGGCAATTGCAAAATTGTCTTTACAAAATGATTATAGCAAGTGGAGTGGGCCGTTCTTGTCATTAAAGACACTAATTGAAATAAAAATTATATTATAACTATTGCTATGACTGTTTACGCAATAGTTTTTGAATAGAACAGTTTTAATCTTAAATATCGCTGTTACCACTCTGATCAGGTCTACCATTCCGAAAACTACCTGAATGTATGTAGAAAGCATCATTTCCTTCGACATAACATTGCTGACGTAGTGTTCCTTCATAAAGTAGCTAAAGGTGTTACTGACTGTCCTAATCTCCAAGATAAATTGGACTCTACACCTCCGCCAAAACCTTTGCATCTTCATCTGACATTTTCTCTTTCTAAAGTGTCTAGTAACTATAGGCAGAATTCGTATCTGTAGTGTGCTTGTGAGAGCTTTAATAAATTATCCAAAGAACATGATATCAACCTTTTTAATACAAGTGTTGCTCAGAAAAGTGAAGCATGTGCTCAGAAATGGCTACGTCAAAGTGCAAATTTCATAGGTTTGTTTGGTTTTTTTTAAATGTTTTTTTAGTTTTTGTGATGCCTTGGTTAAAATTAAAATGTTAAAATTGTTTTCTCCAAATTCATTAAAATAAAATAACCTTTTCATATTTTCATCCAGACAAAAGGATAGAAGGTTGCCTATAAAATTAATTTTAATAATAGCTGTAGTCTTTGGGATGTTAATGGTATGAATACTATATATTAATAAAAGTAATGCATTGCAGAGATATGATGAGAATAAACTTGTAAAGTATAACTAGAAGAAAATGTTTCCATGCTTAGATATATACTCAGTCCCAATAAACATACTACTTAAAAAGAAGATGAATATCATTAAAGTAAAATAAAATTGAAATATTTTAATCAACATTGAGCTTCATTTTCTTATGTTCAGCATTTTGTAATTATAAAATTGTTATCATTGGCATAGTTAATTATGGCTAATTACTAACTTTTATTGGCATTTTACTTACCTATTTGATAGTTCTTTATTACTTGATTACGCGCAACACTGATAAATACTCAATTGCACAATTTAATTTACTAGTTATTAATGATTTATTGAACTGGCATTGTATCAACTTATATGTATATAGTTTCAAATACAGTCTTCTTACCTTTGTAGCAGGTTTATTACATGCTCTTTCGTCTACAAGAGCACTGTTTTTCGCAGGACTTTTTTCTGCGATATTTATAAAATCTAAGCAATTACTTTCCCGTACCGACTCGTCTTTTACCGGCGGCATATCCTTCACACGGATTATTTAACGATACTCTTTTATTTATTGATCACTACGTTTACAGAATATCAAAATTAAGATTACTTCTTAAACAACCCAATTAGTAATGATAAGTAGCATGCAAATCCAATACATACAATTAAAATTGTCAAAAACAATCAGAAATTACTGAGAGGTGCAACTGCAAACAAATTGCAAGCAAATCCACTTTCATTTCATTTCAATTAAGAACCACACCACAGTCCATTCAACATTGAAAACTCACAGACTAAAATATAACAATCACAATTCATACATAGAAGAAAATAAATGATTGAAACATTTCGACCAAACCCAGACTCAGGCTTTGGCGCAAACTAGAAAATTTTTAATTGATGTTTTATTATCGGTCAATTAAGAAAATACCGGTCTGGCAGGCATCTTGCGGTTGTGTCATTTGTTGTTAAAATTTTTGACTTTTACTTCTGTTTCTTCTAAACTTCTTCATGCCCCCCATGAGATAATTAAATAAGAAAACTTCTTATATTTCCATATTATAAATTTAATCACTTCATTTTACATAGCTATGTATAACTTCATATAAACATATTCATCAAAATTACTTTATAACCATCTCAATACAATTTCTAAAATACACTCCTAAATATCTTCAAATCAACTATGACATTAATTCAGAAAAAACTCGAAGAATTATATTTCTTAAATTTATCTCACCAGTATAAAATTCAAACCTCTAACATCATAATCCCTTAAATTTTTGAAAATGTAAAATTTAATATGTTTTATATGTGGTATTTAATTAATTATCTAATTAATTTTTTAATATATGGCTACAATTTTAATATGTTGTAATTTACATAATCGCGATTCAGCGGAGTTAATAGACAATTCGCCCGAATTTATCTCACCCGGTTCGGGCCCGAATTTATCCCAACGGTGATTCTGTACAATTGAACATAACATAAAACTAGATATTGATTTTAAATAAAACAAGTTGTTAGTATAAATTACTGTATTAAAAATGTATTTCATTAAAAATTTAGACTCAAAAATCTTAGCTTTTGACTTAGTGTTTGACACTTGTATGT
This sequence comes from Synanthedon myopaeformis, assembly GCA_944738685.1. Classification (NCBI taxonomy): domain Eukaryota; kingdom Metazoa; phylum Arthropoda; class Insecta; order Lepidoptera; family Sesiidae; genus Synanthedon; species Synanthedon myopaeformis. The sequence goes on along the minus strand of OX122921.1, from coordinate 7,471,789 downwards.
TAATTGTACTTCAATTATTTTAATAAATTTTAAGTCAATGTATTATAATCACATTAATTTCGTTATATATTCTTAAATTACAAAAAGTTTATGTTTATTGTTGTAGGTACTTCAATTATTTTAATAAATTTCAAGTCAACGTATTATAATCATATTAATTTGGTTTAATAAATTACAAAAAAATAATAATATATAATTATTGTTTCAGGCCTATTTTATATTTTATTTTCTACTGGTATCCATTTAAAGTGACATGATGGTAAATGACCATAAATTTGTAGCGTTGGTGGATATAATGGCGAAAAACTATTATAATGCGAAAATTACAACTGGTGAAAGTGTTGGCTAATGCATATTTAAATTTTATAAAATATTTATAAGAAACTACTACTTTATGTAGATTTAAATTTGTCTCACATAACAAAAATCTTATGGTAACTCTATTAGAAAGGGACACATAGCCTCTGTACTACATATCCTGTTCGGCTCGCTTTTTAGCTGCAAGTAATCAATCCGGCTGCCTTATTATCTAACAGCAGACGACAGCAGACGACTTGCGATCGCGTGTGCTGCCATACAGAAATGATGCACTTTAATTTTATTTATTGTCTGTAAGAGGCCTTATCGCAAGCAACACCCTTGTTACGAGTTACGAGATACCAAAAACGCGATTTAGTGTGATATTCCACAAATTGATAGAAAGTTTTCGCCTGTTGCAAGTTGGTCGCAAGTCGTCTGCTATTAGATAATAAGGCAGCGGCTTATTATATTAGATCCATGTCCGGGATACAAAAAAGGACATAGGGTACCTTTCATCCAGAAAAAAATTACTGTTCCCGAGTGATCGCCTAAAAATATAAGGAATTTGGCGCCACTGTCACGTGGCGGCACCATCGTCGTCACAGTGATAGCGATGTCAGGCGTTATTACTCATATATTTTCTTTTTCAACGCGGATGAAGTGGCGGGCACCAGTTAGTAATATATATTTGGTTTAAACTTAAAGAAATAAAATTAATAACTATTTGTAAATGTCCTTATTCATCTTAGATATTAAATCAAAATCAACATTTTATTCATAACAAGGCTTATCATTTAGTAATTTATCGGTATGACATGCTAAAAATCTGTAATGTATACCAAGAAATCTATATATCTGGCAACACTGTGCGTCATCTTTACGACTTCGAAATCAAAATAGTGATCTCTAGCTCACTAAATTGTGTAATTGAACAAAAAGGTAAACAATTATGGGTCGCCAGGGTCACTGACCTGTTTCAGAGATGGGATTTGTATTGTACAGTAGGCATATCAAAGAGAGTTGACTCAGTGAGTAACTCATTTAGAACTTGTTCGTATTGTTTAATGTGATGAATTTCTTGTCTTTTTACTTGTTACTTGACACACTAAAACCACATTAACAAAGTATAAAATAATAAAGTACTATCATTTACCATGGCAACACTGCATTTTACACCTCCGTAAAAACGAAAAATGAATAAAATATTATTATTAATAAGAATAATAAATAAAATACGAACTATTAGTAGTAATTTTAAGTATTTTTAATTTAAAGTAATTTTAACCACAGACTATTGATATTCATTGATATTGATATCCGTGACATTCATTGATATTGTAGGTTATGTGACGATTTTATCGAGTTTATTGCATTTTCCTCTGAAAATATGCAATAATTTTGGATACAAATAGTAAAGAATATTATGTTTAGTGAATGTAAATGATACCTGCATATATTAATGTGTATTTAAGGTTAAAATTGGAAAGTTCTATGTCGTAAATTGTTTGTTTACGTTTTTGTTCAATAAAATAAAAATCGAAATAGGTAATACATACTTAAATTAGTTTGATAAGATAACCACGTGGTAGGGACGTGTAGTGTAGTCGCCGATTAGTGCCGATCGCCGATTAGGGACGTGTGTAGTAGGCGCGTCTAGGGACGTGTGTAGTGTAGGCGCTTATATATAATAAGTTGCGATTGCTTGCACTGTGCAGTGTTGTGTTATTCTTATTGTTAAGTTAATTGATGTATTTCGCTCGCTCTAGTTTGCTCTAGTTTATAGCTGTAGAGGCTGTCGATAGGTGTGTGTAGGACAGTATAGTGTCTAGATTTATTCTTATTTATAATTATAACCGAAAGGTACCAATATAAGAGATTCTTCAAAACTATTGCAACCAAGTATGTCAAAAGTAAGCAACTTTGGTGCTGGTCCGGCAAAGTTACCTGAGGAGGTATGTTGCATTTAAATAGTTTTAGTTTATGTGGGTTGAGGTGTACCCTTAGGGGCACTATGGTGGATTTCGATTATATTAAGTATATGAGTTCAGGGGACTATGAGACGCAAAGAAAAAGCAAAAAAAAATTTTTTTCCTTAAAAAAATTTTTTTGGACAAAATTTTTGAAAATTTTTCACCATTTTTTTTTTCGTTTTTTTTTTGTTGACGCTACGTGTCAGGGGCGACCATACAAACGCTTTTGGTCATGTGACGTTTTTTCGTAGGACGCTTAGAAACAGAGTTAAGATGAGTAGCGGTGGGGGGGATGGTTTCTCAAAAAATTCAATATGACAAAAGTTACTCCCCTTGGGCTCGCCTATCCGATGGAATCATAAAAAGGGGAGAATAAAAAAAAATTTTTTTTTGATCGAAATTTTTCTAAGTGTCGCGCCCCTCACGCTACACTAGGTGGTTTAAAGGCGTTTTGGACTTAGAAAATTTTTGAAAATTTTTCAGATTTTTCTTTTTCGTTTTTTGTTGTGAACGCTACGTGTCGGGGACGACCATACAAACGCTTTCGGTCATGTGACGCTTTTGGTCATTTTTTTATAACCAGTATAAAATTCAAACCTCTAACAGAGATGCAAAATTCTCAAGTTATTAAAACAAATTATTTTAATATATACCAAAAGTAATAAATTAAATTAACTTCGATACATTATTATGTTTTTTATGAGTAATGGTCATTTGCCAATAAAAAATCTGGTCGTCTACATATCTGGTACTGCGCTGTTGTAAACGTGGTCATAAGCGTAATTTGCGTTTCTGGTACTATGCTTCGAAAGGATTGAAGACGTCTTGAATTTATAAAGTAATTTATTTTGATAAGGATTAATACCAAGATACAAATAAAGAGCCTTTTCTAGCGGCGGCATTTCAATTAAATTTTTAAAATGATGTGTTCTGCTAAGTCGTAGTACATTATTTTGTTCTATCATCAATAGTTTTCGCAGCGCACGCGATGTAAGGAATATTTTAGTACACCCTGGGTTAAATTATTGGAGTTTTAGTAGTCATGATAGTCGGTTGAGAAGTTATGACGAGAAAGCGTACCCAAACCATTGAACTATATTATGTTTGCTTTAATTATTAGGGCTATAATATTAGTAAGTACTTGTTATCATTTACCTTGTATAATTCTTTGTGAGAATAAATATCATTCTAAACCTAGGTACTTTAAGTAGGTACAGCAAACCTGCCTAGTAAAATTATACACCTAGGTTAATTTGCTAAATAAAATGTTTAAAAATAAATCTGTTAGAAATGAACAATATGGGCACAGTAACCCGGCACTACTCGCCAACAAGTGTGCCGCTAACAACTTTTTTTAGGTCACAAATTTCAACCCTCTATATTTGGGCGGAGGTTGGTTCTAGAAAAAAGTTCACTTGACATTTTCGTCACCCTTTGGCGTCTTCTGTCGAAAGGTGCCAAGAGAAAGGGTTTTTTTTAAAATTTTGTTGAAATTTCTTTTTTCCCATTTTGTCCCTGCTACTCATCTTAACTCTGTTTCTAAGCGTCCTACGAAAAAACGTCACATGACCGAAAGCGTTTGTATGGTCGCTCTCGATACGTAGCGTCAACAAAAAAAAAAAACGAAAAAAAAATGGTGAAAAATTTTCAAAAATTTTCTAAGTCCAAAACGCCTTCATACCACCTAGTGTAGCGTGAGGGGCGCGACACTTAGAAAAATTTCGATCAAAAAAAATTTTTTTTTATTCTCCCCTTTTTATGATTCCATCGGATAGGCGAGCCCAAGGGGAGTAACTTTTGTCATATTGAATTTTTTGAGAAACCATCCCCCCCACCGCTACTCATCTTAACTCTGTTTCTAAGCGTCCTACGAAAAAACGTCACATGATCGAAAGCGTTTGTATGGTCGCTCTCGATACGTAGCGTCAACAAAAAAAAAAAACGAAAAAAAAAATGGTGAAAAATTTTCAAAAATTTTCTAAGTCCAAAACGCCTTTAAAACCACCTAGTGTAGCGTGAGGGGCGCGACACTTAGAAAAATTTCGATCAAAAAAAATTTTTTTTTATTCTCCCCTTTTTATGATTCCATCGGATAGGCGAGCCCAAGGGGAGTAACTTTTGTCATATTGAATTTTTTGAGAAACCATCCCCCCCACCGCTACTCATCTTAACTCTGTTTCTAAGCGTCCTACGAAAAAACGTCACATGATCGAAAGCGTTTGTATGGTCGCTCTCGATACGTAGCGTCAACAAAAAAAAAAAACGAAAAAAAAAATGGTGAAAAATTTTCAAAAATTTTCTAAGTCCAAAACGCCTTTAAAACCACCTAGTGTAGCGTGAGGGGCGCGACACTTAGAAAAATTTCGATCAAAAAAAATTTTTTTTTATTCTCCCCTTTTTATGATTCCATCGGATAGGCGAGCCCAAGGGGAGTAACTTTTGTCATATTGAATTTTTTGAGAAACCATCCCCCCCACCGCTACTCATCTTAACTCTGTTTCTAAGCGTCCTACGAAAAAACGTCACATGACCAAAAGCGTTTGTATGGTCGCTCTCGACACGTAGCGTCAACAAAAAAAAAACGAAAAAAAAAATGGTGAAAAATTTTCAAAAATTTTCTAAGTCCAAAAAAATTTTTTTAAGGAAAAAATTTTTTTTTTGCTTTTTCTTTGCGTCTCATAGTCCCCTGAACTCATATACTTAATATAATCGAAATCCACCATAGTGCCCCTAAGGGTTCACCCCAACCTTTATGTGTAATGAAGAAATAAATTGAATTTATACTTACTTTCGTAGGTATATGAAATAATAAGACATGAACTAACCAACTATGAAGGTTCTGGAATAAGTCTATTGGAGACAAGTCATCGTTCACCTGTTTACTTTAAATTAAATAAAGAAACACAGGATGTTGTGAGAAGATTATTGTGAGTACCTATATATATTATTTATTTCTTATTTTTCCTTTGACACCTAGCATTGTAGAAGATCATAAAGTATGAATGATAAAAAACATCAAATTCTAATATTTTTTAATAGTTTTTCTAAGGCTAAACTTCCAAATTTTTGGTCATTTTGATAGTAATATTAAAACCACTTTAAAGAATCGCAACTGTAAGTGCCTATAAAATTGGGGAAGGTACTTTCTGACTGCAACTTAGAAATTGAAGAGTTTACTTATGAAAAGATGTCAAAAATAATCTAGCATTGTCTTGGAAATTGCAAAAGTTTTACGTTGATTGACCAAACACCAGTCAATGCAAACTATGGACATGACTCATTTTTTATAAATTTTATAATTTACAACCAAATTGAAAGACATTCATCATAGTCATTTGAATCTGTGTCATTTGGGTTGGCAAAAGTTTTGGGTGGTTTATTCGTAATATTAAAATTGAATTTTAATAATAGAAAAATAATCTTCACATTACTATTTAAAGTACACCTATATAAAATAATATGGGTACATTTTTTTTTCACTTAAATTGCCAGCATACTTTTCATACTTTACAATCTGTTCTTATGAATTCTGTAACACTGAAGATTGCACAGTGCACAGTCAATAATTTATATAAGAGAAGTGTCCCTTTTCCTCGATTAAATAAGAGGCGAGCATTAGGGTGTGGCGCATATGCAACTACATACATTCATACCAAACCCCCATATGCTACACAAGCTCTATTCTGGCCAATTTATGAACCACTATTTATTGGTTGTAGTTTGAAAGTTTTTCTCCTTTAACACACATATAAGTCAGTCCTTACCTGTATTCTGATGACTCCAACTTATCCTTCAGTTACCTGAAGAATTTAGGTATATATATTTTTATGGTTATAACGATCATTATAATCCCAATTAATTAATTGACTTTGTGAATTTTGTTTACAGAAATGTACCAGACAATTACAAAATATTATTTTTGTCTGGAGGTGGACAAGGAGAGTTTGCCGCCGTTCCTCTTAACTTGATTTCAAGGACAGGAGTAGCAGATTATGTTGTTACCGGTAAATACATTTTTCACTTTGTCCATTCAGTGATAAATTCCTTATTAGAAATTATGGGAAAATTGGTATTTGAATTACTGTGAATTACTATGACTCAAAACTAGAGGTCTTCTCACAAATTTAAGTTTCCACACAATGTTTTCTTTCACTGAAATGTAATAAATCATTTTAATTCACATATTAAAAATTCACATTTATCCTTACATATTATAAAACAAAGTCCTCCGCTGCTTCTGTCTGTCTGTCTGTCTGTTCGCGATAAACTCAAAAACTACTGCACCGATTTTCATGCGGTTTTCACCAAGGGAGGGTTTTTACGAAAAAGTGCACCCTGGGCAAAGCCGGGAGCAGGACAGCTAGTTGACAATAAATTCATATGTGCTTTTGTGTTTCAGTGAGTGAGTAAGGGATACCAGAGGCAATTACCTCATCCCTTCCTTATCCCTTATCCTTAATGCTTCTATGGTTGACAACCTATGGTTAAATAATTTTTTAAACTGTTAACAACGATATTTTTTTCTTTAGGAGCTTGGTCTGCAAAAGCAGCAAAGGAAGCTAAGAAATATGGGAAAGTGAACTTAGTTTTACCTCCTTCAGATAAATATACAGACATTCCTCGCCAATCTGAATGGAAGCTTGACCCCAATGCGTCCTATGTTCATATCTGTACAAACGAGACCATTCATGGTGAGCATTTCAATGATTTTAATATGTCATTTTATGATTAAAACTATATTCGTTTTATATTTATAAATTTAAATACCTATTTAAATTTTGTTTAATTTTATTTATTTCAGGTATTGAATTTGATTTCATTCCTGACACCAAAGGTGTACCTTTAGTAGCGGATATGTCTTCCAATTTTATGTCCAAGAAAATTGATGTATCTAAGGTAAAAAATAATATTTTTTCTACAGTTTATTATTTTAATGTTTGTACACAGTGACGAGGTATTCGTAATAATATCTTGGGTTGTCTTTTGTTTTAAAAGTACTTTGTGTTTTAAATAATTTTCAAATATTGTTTTGAGTAACAAAAAGAGATGTTTATTTAACTTTAACAAGTGTGTATATAATATGTATACAGCTGTTGTAATAAAAAATAATTCATGTCATTTAGAAAAAAAATATATGAATTTATATTTCACAATCTCATCTTCGTGTAAGAAATATAATATTTGGATAGGTATAATGAAATTATCTAAAAAAATATAAGCCTTGTAACCCTGAGTTAAATACCCGTTTTTTTTTTTTAATATTAATTTTATGAATTATTTTATGAAAAAGGCACAGATTTCTGTGTTGATTTTACTATTGTTTTCTATTTCTAAAATATTTTATGTGTTACAAACATAAACTTTAATCCCAATCCTAATATTATAAATACGAAAGTTTGTTTGTTCCTCAGTAATCCATAAACGGCTGAACAGGTTTTTATTATCGTGTACTACTAGCGACCCGCTCTCGGCTTCGCCCAGGAAAAACTTAATTAGATTTAAAAATTACGTGAAAAATTATGGTGAAAACCGCATCAAAATCCGTTGTGTGGTTTAGGAGTTAGCGGATATACAGACGCCGAAAGCGACTTCAAGTTATACTATGTAAAGATATAACTAATTCGCCCAATTGCACTCGGGCGAAGCCTGGGCGCAGCAGTCTAGTTAAATAATAAGTTCAGTGACACTTTGACATTGGCAAAACTGTTTTATATTAACTCTCTAAATTAGATACTTATTTAAATTTAATTAATTCATTATCATTGAGTTTATCGTACTTTTTGTATTTAGAAATACCTATCTTATATTATCTTATTAATATACATAATAATATATTATTTGTAAATTGGACAATTTTTCATGCTGAAAAATAGTGGTCAACGCACAATTTAAAACTACTAAATCTAGAATGCTGAAATTTGGAACACATGTTTATTTTAAAACGTAAAAATCCGCTAAGAAAGGATTTTTTAAATTTAAAAATCCGTGAGAAATCAGGAGCGAGTCGCTAGTTGTATTTATATTTTAACGTTATAATTTTACAATACATATTTGTATTGTTGACAGTTTAATGGATTATTGTCGATATCTATGGAGAAGTGTCTGAATTAAAATTAAACTATTGTTAGTGTTAATATTTTTAAGTTTTCACCTTATTTACCTTACCTTAACTTACCTTACCTTTATAGTGAATTTCATTTGTAACATTGTAATTTTTGCGTTAGTTTGGAGTGATCTACGGTGGCGCTCAGAAGAATATTGGCACTTCGGGGGTGGCCCTGGTGATAGTTCGAGAGGATCTGCTGAATCATGCCCTTCCAGTATGTCCATCCATATTGGATTGGACCGTCAACGCAAAAGCTGACTCCATACTAAACACCCCTCCTATGTTTGCGTGAGTGCCCCCTATTATTATTATAATTAGAGATTAGAGTTCATATACAGTGAAAATCAGTTATAGCACAAAAAAAAAATTAAAGCACAAATATGGAAGATGGACAATTATACAATAAATGATAATCGATGATTGCATGTTGTAACAATATAGAATAGAAAATAAGCGACAATAACAAAATGGCAATTTATATGAAAATTACATTGTTATCTTCATTTTCAAGTAAACAGTAAACATGTTTATGAGCTCCGTTGACGACAGTTATAAGCGGATTTTTTTTTAACTTTGTTATCGAGAAACGATGACAGATATAATGTTGAAAGATATAAGATTTTCCATAAGGGGAGATTTTTACTTTTTCTTATATTTTATAAATCTTATATATTATACGAACGAAAAGTCAATATCCTATAAAAGAATAAGAGTGTGAACTATTAAAAAAAAAGACAAATTTTTTTTTCGGAAATTTAGAAGCGTACATAGTAGGTAATTTCAAAATAAATTCTTTGAATGTAAATATTTTATTAAATTAATTGTTATTTGATAAGGCTATGGCCTTATTTTTTTATTAACCAAAAATTAAACTCAAAATAGTGCACATAACGACAGGGAGATTTAGAACTTCGTTAGGCTTTAGCAGCCAGCCAACTACAGTCAGGGTACAGTCGCCTTTAGATAAAAATGTATTTTTTAACTTATAGGATTTACATTATGGGGAGAGTCTTGCAATGGATTGAGAAAAAAGGAGGTTTAGACAAAATGGCCGAACTGGCCACAAAGAAGTCTTCACTGATCTATGATATAATTGAAAACTCAAATGGGTTTTATTACGCTCCGGTGGCGAAAAATGTGAGGAGCAAAATGAACATTCCCTTCAGAATAGGCTCACCTGGCGATGAAAGCCTGGAGAAAGAGTTTCTGAAGGGCGCTGAAGCTTTGGGACTTATACAGCTTAAGGGACACAGGTAATCTAACACTTGATTAAATATTGAGTTAGAGAATTTAGTGTTATTAAAAATAGGATTTAAAATCTTAACCCTTAATATGATTCGTTCGGTTACTATTTGATGTAAGCGAGACATAAACGTATTTATATACAACCATCTCACAAAATTTTGAAGAAACAGTTCATTTTATCATCAGCAACAATAAAAGTACCACAAACGAGATACTTTTTTTTTTCTTACCTACATATAAAATTTCATCCATATACAGTATGATTAAGTATAAGGGATCATGTTGGGTGGGATAGGGAATAGTTTTATTAAGTTTTATAGAATTCAAAATTATTAAAAACTATATTTCTTGATAACCTCATTGAAAGGCTAATGATTAGTTGAGTCCTATGAGTTAGTTTAATGTACTATGATGAAATTAGCGACCCTACTAAAGAGAACTTGCCCCTTGTTAGATTAGATATTTAGAAAGGTCACTGGACTCTATTTTTTTCATATAACTTCATTAGAATATTAAGTATAATAAAATTGCTTATGAGTCTGGGCTAAATTGTATAAATTATATATATATATATATATATATAAATTATGTGTCACGTGTTTGTTCCACCCCACAATAAAAATATACACAATAAAAATTTCACTATGTCCACAATTTGATTGGTGGTCAAATAGTCTATTGTAATATAATTTCAGTGAATTCATTAAGTCACACCCTAAGATCCTACTAATATTAATAACGCGAAAGTTTGTGATAATGGATGTTTATGTTACTCTTTCACGCAAAAACGGCTCAGCGGATTTGGATGAAATTTGGCGCACAGATTGTTAATCTGGATTAATATATAGGATTTTTATCTTTTTTTTAATTATATTTCCCGAGCTATCGTCTAAAAATATCAAAAATTGGGCGCCACCATCGTCGTCACAGCGATAAAGATGTCAGATATTTTCTCAGGTGTTATATCTTTCAACGCGGACGAAGTCGCATGCCCCCAGCTAGTATATAAATAAAAGTGATGTCTGTCTGTTGAATAGGGACGTCGGCGGAATTCGTGCGTCCACATACAATGCAGTCACCTTAGAAGAAGTCGAAGCTCTCGGCAAGTACATGACTGACTTTTGCAAGAAACATTCCAAGTAAATATACGTAGACCATTAATGCAGTCAGTAAATATGCATTTAGATACTTATTATTGTTTTTTATTACATTTTTTTCGTGTTTTTTATAGTATGGGGCCGTAGTAACCAGACTGACTTGGGTTTTAAAATTGTCATGTTAAAGTGAAAATGCATATTTTTATTCCAGCATATTTTTCTTTGTAGTCTGTTTCCTGCGACACCTGTACGCACTTACATCATATACTTATTTACTTTGAACTTATTAATATTGAAGCAAGTAAAAGTTTATATTATACATATATTTTAGTAAGCAATATTTAGATAATATAATGATATTCTTAGTGGTTAAAAGTAATTGTGCCTTTCTCATGGCTGTGTTCTGAATTCTAAATTTAAAGTTTTATTTCGATGTTCTCTTGTTTTAAAATTTTGAACTATGTATGTATAAGGCGGACTGGTAAAACAGTTTTGTATTCCAATACTTTTAGAATGTTATTTCAGTAAAAAATAAAATATTTTTGGTAAAAAAATTTGTTTATTATTTTTTGAGTATTTTTCACAGATGGTACTTTTTCTTATTTTGGACAAGCATAACTATATCTATTTTGACAGTCTTTGCCCTCTCAATTTCATGTAAAAATACCATCCCCGACGAATCTCATGGATTTTCCAAAAAAAAAAAATTCGTACAAAACGTTGTCCTTACAATTACGAACACAAAAAGTAAAACTGGATGATTTGCTGGTTCTCCTACCATTATATACTCGTCTGGCAGGTACTTGCAACCGCCAGAATAGGTTTTTTTTACACTCAAACTTATGTTAATTACAACATATTAAAATTGTAGCCTTGTGGGAGTAGGTTACAAAATATTTTTTTGGCATTTTCAAAAATTTAAGGATTATGACGCAACCGCGAGATGCCTATAGGCGTCACTATTGACAAAAAGATGACGTTCAAAACCCATGTAAATGTAATTTGTAAAAAAGCCGTGGCAATTTATAAACAATTAGCCAGGGCCGCGAAGGTAACGTGGGGCTTGAGACCGGAGGTCATCAGGACGATGTATGTCGCTGTGATTGAACCTATAATCATGTATGCCGCCAGCGTCTGGGCACGAGCAGTAGCAAAAACTGGCATAGTGAAACAACTAAATGCCGTGCAGAGATGTTTCGCACAAAAGATATGCAAGTCTTATCGTACCGTCTCTTTGAACGCTGTTTTGGTGCTATCGGGCCTGTTACCCCTTGACATGCGCATAAAAGAAGCTGCTTACCTCTACGAGGCAAAAAGAGGTATACCGCAGGAATACCTAAAAGGTAGGGAAGTGGAAGAAAGGATATCCCACCTAATAGCCCCTCATCCTTCCACTGACACTACATTTGAATATGGAATCGCGGAAAGCGAGAGTGGAATAGACTTAACAGGTCTTGTTATCTATACAGATGGCAGTAAAATAGATGGTAAGGTCGGCGCCGCTCTTACCTGCCAACGAGACTGTACAGAAATTAAAAATAAGAAATACAAGTTGGAATCCTACTGCACGGTGTTCCAAGCAGAATTATATGCCCTCTATAAGGCTGTAGAAATAGCTATAGATCTAAAAGATGCAAACGTCAGCATACTTAGCGACTCCCGATCATCACTGGAACTGCTGGGAAGATTGAACACCACCCATCCCCTAGCCAGCAAAATCAAAATCAAACTGCGTGGGCACACTGATAGAAATAAGAAAATTAACTTTTTTTGGGTGAAAGCCCACATAGGGATCGGGGGAAACGAAAGAGCTGACTTTCTGGCAAAAGAAGCAGCACTAAAATTGAAAAAAGTCTCCGATTATAGTGCGTGCCCGCTATCATACATAAAAAGAGTAATAAGAAGCGACACCCTTGTAAAATGGAACAATAGATATATAGAGGGCCAAACTGCTGGTGGAACAAAAATGTTTTTGCCTGACGTTTTGGCGGCATTTAGATTGACAAAGAAAATTACATTGACGCCTTCCTTGGTTCAGATATTGACCGGCCACGGAGGGTTTGGACAGTACTTGAACTGTTTTAAAAAAAAGGATAAACCAGACTGTCTATGTGAGCCTGGGGTGGAGGAGACAGTGGAACACCTACTGCTCTACTGCCCCAGGTTCGCATTATTACGTTTCACACTAGAGATGGAAGTGGGCAGAATACTCGGAAAAAGTAGCCTCCAGGAGCTGTTGTTTGACGGGGCGTTCAGACATAAATTTATAAGCTACTGCCTAAAGATCGCGGGTGTGGCAGCGAGGGCAAATGGCTCGACGTATCATTCAACTTAATATATTATATTAGTTAATATATTATAGATGCATGACTAAAACTCGGCTCATACTCTCTTGTCCTTTGCTCCCATTCCCGTTTAACAGACATTTATCTTATTAAAAAAAAAAAAAAACAAAAATGGTCGACCCAGTACTCTGTACCATATGTATAGGCGTACATTCACATCACAGATTAAGTAAACACCAAACACCATGTCGTCTACTCTGCCAGCTATAAAAGAACTCTGACCTGTGTCAGAGGAACCCTAGCCGGTAGAACAATAAAAAAAAAAAAAAAAAAAAAAAAACCGCGAGATGCCTGCCAAACCGGTATTTTCTTAATTGACCGATAATAAAATATCTATTAAAAAATTCCTAGCTATGTGCCAAACGGGTTAGTTGAATGGTTCACTAGCTCTTAGTTCATAATATCTTAATAACTCCTTTAATAGGTACTGTATTAGTGTAACGAAGTGGTATTATGATATATTTATTTCATCATTTACGTTGCGTCAATGCTTACGTCAGTATTATTTATCTTATCTGTAACAGCTGCGGTGTTTTGTCAAGAGATAGGCACGAGATTTCAATGTAAGATTTTCAAAATCCCCTCCCGATACCTAATCCATAATCAGCACCTGTGGCGTTGGTTATGTTATAGGCGACGGTAGCCATCAAGTGTACGTCAACCTGTCTGTACCTTAACTTCACATATAAAAAATATATACCTAATATAAAGTCGCTGTCAGCTTCTGTTTCTCTGTTAATTTCTAAAACACCCAAAGGATTTTGATATGGTTTGACTAATGGAAAGTGCAATAAACGAGAAAGGTTTGTGTACCTATATAATTTTCAGAAAAAAAAATTGAATTCGAGGTTTAATTGATCGCTAGGTTCATTAGTAGTTAGGTATATTTTACTAGCATATTATGTAGTTCTGGGTAACGTACTGCAAACTTTTAGTAAAAGCTACGCGGACTTCACTTCTACTTGTCCTTGTGAGCAAGAAAGTTATCATGAATTTGAATAAGATTACTGTTTGTGTTCTTATAACTAAGTATGTAGTGAAATAAAAGTCTTCAAATTATCAAATAGGTATTAAAAATTTATTGTTTTTTTTTTTTTAATAATTACTGTTATTGTATATTGGTAATAATTGTGATGGAAAATCACTAATCATTATACAAGAGTATTTTTTAAAATATTCTGAGTAGATACATTTAATTCAATGTACAAGGGTTAAAATGCTAATAAATTAATTATACAATTTAGTTATATATTTTGAAATTTAGTCAAATTGATAAAAAAAAGTACATAAGTCATTCGGTTTTGCTAAGATACCTATGTAATTTGTAGTCTTATTTATATTATTTTTAGTTAAAAAAATTCATTAAATGATATTTTAATTAACTTATATTAAATGATATGATATTTTTTACATGTTTCATCTGTCTATTCATTTAATATGATATAACATTGCATAAATCGCTAATCATATGTACAGTCACGCACACAACCACATCCACTGCTTATAATACACTAGGTAATTAATTTCTAAATTACAAATAATAATAGCTCAATATAGAGTCAACATTAATTAGATATAAAAAAATATTCATAAAAGAGGAGTCGATATTAGAACATCACCTTTGGGTTGTGTTTTATTTTATCTTATAAGATTAATGTCAACACTATTAAATAAAAAAAATACTCTTGAGATTTATCAGAAATATACAAATATTTAAGTTATATTTACACAACATTTTATATAAAATGGAATGCCGTTAGCGCAATTTGAATTTAAAACTATAATTATTTGTATTCGTAATAAAATTTTGCAAAAAGCTTTCTCGCAATATGGCGTTTGTGCCTAAAATACTTGAGCATTTCTTGGTTGATCATAATAATCTCAGGCCATCAACACAATCACTGTTTCGTAATATTTATTAAAAAAATATAATACTCATGCTGTGCCTTCTATTATTATCGGCTATAATGTTGTGCTGTCTATTATTAAACGTATTGTTTTGTGACATAAATTATATTTGGTGGGGCTGTAAAAGATAAACAGTGAGTGTGTTAATACACATTCCTAATAAATTTAAATCTATAACTAAAGCTAGAAGAATACAACATCCTACAAAATATATTTTAAAGTCTCGGTACCACGAGCGTAACTGTTAAGGTCGCTTCACATGCTAGTGACAAAGCGAGCAAATTGTAAAAACTAGTTAAATTGAATATTTAAACTAGCCTTATTAGAATGACGAAATAATGTTTTACTTACATTTATTCAAAATTTCTTTGCGCAACTTAACTAATTATTTAGAATTTAATAATTTTGTATTTATTATAATAGTACCAAATATTTAAAATGTAGAAATTATATACCAAATATATGTAAAAAATTGAGTAAGTAGGTAAAGGTTATTTTTTTTTCTCCTCAAAAGATGTCCTCAAAATGACCAGATTACTATAAAAAATTACTATAAAAATATTACTTATGATACACTTAGTTTTTACCATTTGCCTCGTCATTACACATGCAGTGGAAGTCCGCCTTTAGGTGTGTTAACACCACAATAATATTTACGCCTACATTGACTTACTATCCGAGAATTGAAACTAGTACATATAGTATTATGTAAATTTGACCAGAATACGACAAAACGCAGTCCTTTGTAATTTACTGACCCTCACTGTCGCTGTCACTCTTATCTGTAAAGATAAAAGGTTAATATTAAAGACAATGTTATCATTCAGTTCAATTATTGTGTTAGTTTATAATGATACATGTATACTTATTTGTTTATTTTAACAGGGACTTTTCGTTGCAAATGAACCATTATGTGTCTGAATGTCATTATTATTTTTTAATAATTTTATCACCATTGCTTTCTGTGAAATATATTATTATCAAAAGTATAACAATTACTACAGTAGATAATTTACATTATTTTTTTATTTACATTAATTTTAAAATGTGTACCTAATTTTAAAATGTACCTTTTAAAGAAAATTGGACTTATAAAAGTTCGGTTTTCTTCGTCGTTAAAGAAAATTGAAAAGACTGTTATGTTTCCTTGTGACATTTAGTACTTAAGTTTTGTGTCAAAATCAGCATGTATTGTAATTACACGCTGTAGTTCGATAAAATATATGCTGAGACGCCTTTTTAATTTGTAATATTGCGTTCTAAAGAAATCTCATTTATTTAAAATGGTTTTTATTCAATTTTGAACTTTTTTCCCGTTACATTATTATAAGTGCTTATAAAAAAGTTAAAGATAAAAAAAAACCTTTTTTATTTCAATATTGTTTATGAATGAGATGTTACTTTATGTTAAGCTCGACAGACAGGCTGACGGTCCACTTATGGTGCAAGTCCATGGTAGGCTTAAAGATAAGGGATAACCTTAAACATTAGATAAGGTTTCTAATCTACAAATGGAATCGAAACGTTTCTACAATGCAATAAAATTTAAGAACATAAGTTGCAATAAGTAACTACATTGGAATATTATGGGCGAAGCCTAATGTTCAGCAGTGGACGTATACGGCTGAGAGATGAAAATGTCAGTGCAAGAGTCGAAAAGTTTCGTAGGAAGAGTAAAGTGTCAAGTGCAGTGCAAATATAAAATAAAAAGTGCACTAGTCTAGGTGCAACTTTATAAATACTGACCTTTCTTACCCGGGTACGCGTGCCTCTTTAACCTATCGTAGAGGTCCTCCTTAGTCCCGTAGATGCTGGCGTTGGACCGCGCCAGACTGTTCATCTTCCCGTTCATGCCGTTGTGCAAACTCTCCTTCATGTAAGTCTCGTTGTAGAAGTTAGGCATCTCCCAGCCGTCTTCCTCATCGTCGTAGTAATGGGCGTACGTCGAGTGGTGCGATGGTGCGATGGACTCCGCGTAGGGAGTGTGCGCTCCATAGTAGAAGTTCACTTGGGAGCCGTTCTGATCAATGGCTGGAGTAAGGGTCTTCTTTGGTTCCTTCTTCTTTGTTGACCTGTACGAAATTGGGACATTAACTTAATGTTAACATTTACTTAATGTATTTACCTACTTTTGTACTTGTTATCTGTGTGCTTAGAGTAGAATTATGGGGCTGGTCGCGCTAGAAAGTCGTTGGGTTTTGGCCGGCGTGAGTCCGACATAACCAGTCAGCAACCTCCATGAATGTTGCATGATGGGAAATTCATGAGTATTTTCCTAACTTAAGGAGTTCCTAATTATAGTTGTTCCAATCGTTTATTTAACTTTTGACAGCTCGAGTACTAATCAAATAGTGATACCCTGATGCTTTACCTATTCGATTTCTTTTAACAATCGATTTTATTCATGAAGAAGTTTTAATCGATTTAACACATTCATATTTTATTTTTGCTCAACATTTTGCATTGTTTTGCATCATTTTGCATTGCATTAATCGATTATTACGAATCGCACATCACTAAGTGGGCGGTGCCCATCCAAGATGTACGGTATTCTCTGTAGTACTTTGTACCGAAAATTATTGTAAAACTTCACGTGCGTGATCTGTCAAAAGTTAAATAAACCATTGGAACAACTGTAAAGGAGTTCATAATTTCACACCCATCAAAAATCTTATTCAAAATCAAATAAAAACGACATGGCATTTGTTAAACGTCTAAATAATCGTATGAATGAATTCTATTAAAGTTACACTGAATTCCTGTAGTTCGTTTCAGAATTAACAGTTGTTAGTTTGGAAATTTGTAATTGAAAACCATGGCTAGTTGGAATCCAATATACGTAGCGAGGCTTTTATAGTAAAAAAAATGTTTTGTATGTATTATTAAAAACCGTTTTGTAAAAACAAACCTCGAACAGGTTATTTGTACTAAAAATGAAACTGTTTATTTGTACTAAAAATGAAACGGTTTATTTGTAAAGTCGCGACTTCAGACCAAATAAGAACTATAGACAGAATTTTGGGGACAACAAAGTGAAGACAACATTCCGTTTAAGATTTTGTGTTCAAAAACTAAGTAGGTATAATCTAAATGTTTGTTTATTTTTATTGAAAATATTGGTTTCCAAATTTATTTACACGTGAAATGTGATTCCATCCTGCTTTTTATTTTTTGCAGATTGCCTTTTATACCTTGCAATACAGTTAGTTTAATTGCATTTGTGTGCGTGTTTTACCGCACACAGTTTTACCGGCTTCACTATGCCTTATTTAAGATAGATATCTTAAGATAATAAAGAGATAAAGATCTTAAGAAGATCTGAGATGTCGACATAATGGCCTAATTACTTTACATTCCTTACACTGGTTAAGGCGCAGTTACAAGTACTATTTGCAGAAGATAGTCATTTGTAAGACATTGTGTGTTACCTCTGGCAGCCAGAGAGAGACAAAGAATGAATACATTTAAAGCGTTCGAAATGTGGAGGCTGGAGGTGAATGTTAAGGAACTCGTGGACAGCCAAACGCACACTATTGTGTGTCTGCAATATATTCTTACGTATTTCAGACACATTGTAAGAAGAGGTGCCGACAATCTGAAAAAGCTGCTCGTTGTTGGCAATGTCGAAGGCAGAAGATTGCGAGGCCGATCGCCAACAAGTGTGAAATTATGAACTCCTTTAAACCAACGAGAATCGTGGTTACGAATACCACGATTCTCAGTAATGAGGTTCCGACCGGAGAGAGTGTGTTACCTGGCGCATATCATCCAGACGAGCAGCACTAGGAAGATGATGAAAATGACGCCGCCGGCGACGCCACTGGCGATGTAAGCGAACTCGCTCTTGTCGCGACAATGGCGGCCAGTGAAAGAGCCCGTGCAGCGGCAAGATGGCTCCCCGCGCGCGTCCTTCAGGCACTCGCCTCCGTTCTCGCAGTATTTCAGGCACACGTCTGTACAAACCACATTCTCACATTATATACTGTACACATACATTAAATAGTGGCAACAATATTTTAAAAATGGGGTGTGACACACGGCCGTGTGTTTTACGTAAATAGCTGTAGGTACCTTACCAGTAATGTTTTCTTTGAGTATATTATATTAGATAGGTATACATACATATTTATATGTAAATAAGTAAAGACAAAAAAGAAACACGTTAACAGTCGCAATAATTTTGCTCTGCAAAATAATGATGTAGGTAATACAACAAGTATATCAAATGTACCTGAATGATGACTTACCGACACAAATCTTGCCAGTGCCGTTGAAGCCCGGCTTGCATTGACACTTGAACTCACTCGTCTCCGGAATAAGGAGAC
Source organism: Synanthedon myopaeformis (assembly GCA_944738685.1). Lineage (NCBI taxonomy): Eukaryota > Metazoa > Arthropoda > Insecta > Lepidoptera > Sesiidae > Synanthedon > Synanthedon myopaeformis. Next base: position 7,452,493 of record OX122921.1, on the reverse strand, counting down.
AGTAGGCGTTGACGTCACAATGCATCTCGGGGCCACTCATCTCGCAAGGGTTCGTGCAGTCCGACTCGGATGTCTAAGTCATTAACAATTAACAATTATATCAGTTGTAATACTTAATAATTAAGCAGATCGGTAGGAAGCGTGTTCTTGAGGGAAATACTTGAGGGGTTCTTCCCGAGGGATTATCTAAAAAATAAAATCTAATATATATATAAAACTATTCTTCTATTTTGTTAGACTATATTTTTTAAAGAAGAGCAGATAAGCCAGTTTATTATCTAACTAGCTGTTGCACGCGGCTTCGCCCGCGTAACTTTATAAAATATAGCCTATGTTATTCGCTGATAATATAGCTTCTCAACAGTGAAAGAATTTTTGAAATCGGTCCAGTAGTTTCGGAGCCTATTCAATGCAAACAAACAAACAAATCTTTCCTCTTCATAATATAGTAAAATAGACTAATGGCGATAACCGCATCAAAATCCTTTGCGTGCTTTAGAAGGATTTAGCGGATATATACAAGCAGTCAGACGCGGAAATACGCGTGTGTAGCTTAATTACTACACTTGTAGCTTGTAGCACTTGTAGCTTAATTTACACCAGATAGTAAATGCTAGAAACGTGTTTTTAATTTAAACGGATTACCTTAAAAACCAGAATAATCTCAGTCACTCATGTGGGAGTACTTATGAATATTATATTATATTAGCGAGTACTTACGGCGCCTGGTCCTCTTGTACTGGTGTTGATGGGACATGGAATACACGAAGTCTGTTCGGGGTCCGACTGATAGGTGCCTTTCTTGCATTCTATGCAACTGTTCAAAGTCTCGTTGAGGTACGATCCTGGAAAATTTTTTCGTCCATTACAGTTTTCATGAAAATGAAAATTGTTCTAAATGAATAGAGAAAGTACTTTTTCCCATGACGTTAATTTGATTGAGGAGAAAATAACATGAGAAAATAATATATTTTTGACTTACTGTATATAATAAATGATGGGTGTTATAACTTCTTTTGCTAACACATGGAAATTTTGTTTTCTAGTTTCTGTAGTTATTAATATTAACCAATCTATATGGAAGCTATAAAGCTTTAATTTCACGCTCTTTTAATGATATTTTTAATGAAAAATCATTAAAAGACTGGCTGACGGTCCACATGAAGATAGGTAATTACCGTCGCTGACCTTATTAGGATTAAGGAAAAGGGACTTGGAAAGGACAGGGAAATGGTCTCTGGCATCCCTTGCTCACTGACCGAAACACAACAGCACACATGATGTTATTTCACTATGGTCTTCTGTCAGGAAGTGGTTACTGCCGCCAGATGGGCTGGCCAAATGTCATTATGTGGAAAGTTATTATAGATTGCTGGTAAGTGCAGGTAAGGTAGATAATTACCAGGTTTGCAGACAGGCAAGGAGCACTGGTCCGGTGAGGTGGCACCCGGTAGCGGGGTAGTGGAGCCCGGGGGGCAGGGTGCGCACGAGGCTCCGGCACCGTTAGCTCGCCATGTGCCGCGGGGGCACGGCTCGCAACCACCATCGCTGCTCAGCTGTTCGCCTACGGTAGAGAAGCGGGCTTATTTTTAAACTTATTTGAAACTAGCTCAGCTTAGGATGACGCTGTCAAAAAAAAAACCTACGCTAGCTCCACCCACACTATTGTATGGAAAATTGACAATTATCAAATGTTTTACGCTTTCCCTAGGGCATTATAAACTCATACTTGAGCTACTTGATCGACATGAAACTCACGTTAAGTAAAATATACAAATTCTATTACATTTTTTAAAAGTAACTAAAATTTTAGTCTTCAATAATAAAGTTAGACTTTCCAGTTCGAAATATATCCACTTCACAATGATTGATGAGGTAAACTCGAGCATTTTTGAATAACATCCTTTCATAATACACCCCAGAACAGTCAGGAAGTTAACTCGAACAAATAATCTTTAACTTTAAGCAGGGTTGAAGGAACGTAATAAACTTTCACAATAACCTTACTCCTGTTTTCTTAAAGCGCAATAAAAGTTTCATTGCCACTTTGCTTAAGAAGATTAAGCACTTGTGAGAAATGATTTCAGAAATCTGTTTTAACTATGACCTATTTTCATAAAGTTGCGAATGTTTTCAATTAAAGAAACAGAGACGAGAGCAGTATTTCATAAGCTGGTTTTTGTACTGGATCATCTGGGTTATTTGAACTGAAACTTTCTACATCTCAAGTTCAATTGATTGTTATGAGTTTCCAAAATTGTTTGGATATCTCGAGTCCATCGCTACCTAATTATCTACTATGTAAGAAATCTTTCAGAAATCGGGAATGGGGGCAAGGGGCGGAAGAGGCGCCTTTTCCAATTTTACTACCTGCTAAAGAAGTTTTCTCCGTGCTATCCTTAACAGAGCTTTGTTTTATCTTAAATGAAAAAGCGCTTGTACGTAAGAAAAATTGCAGGAGAGAGAGCAGAGCATAAGCATATTTTGTCTTAAATTGACCGAAGGAAGCCGGGGCTTGAGATTGAAAGAAGTTTGCCCCTCTATCACGAAGTACTTCTGCGGTCCCTCCAAATGTCTCTTTTTTTGAAAATTTGCGAGTGTTCTATTCTAATCTCACCTGAAGGACAATCGTCGCGACATTCGGCCGCTGACACGGCCTCGGTAGTTCGAGTGGTTTGTCCTCGCGGACAAGCGACGCAGTTGAACGCTCCTTCGCGAGGCTGATACGAGCCATGTCCGCAAGGACGGCACAGTTCCGCCTCAGCATCATAGTACTTGCCGGCTGCGCATCTTTCTGGAATTTTTAAGGGACACATTAAACGCATTCAAAATTTTATCTTTTTCTTTTGCTGTAACAACATGTGCGCTCGCTATAATTAATTACAGGTCGATAGAAGAATTATTGCCATACTTATTAAAACTTTTAATCAATTGATTCGAGTTAATATAATCCAATAAAAGGTCCAATAAAGTCTATCAATTACTTATGTTACAATAAATTATTATGAATATAACATACTTATTACAGCAAAACACTTATATCGAAGGCAAACTTAATCTCGACAGTTGTTTTTCTTTATACGGCCAGTTGCATATGATCGAACATACTCGTAGGTAACTTGTCTGACACAACTTCATAGTTATTTTGGGTAACTATCTGTTACGTTTTTGTCATTTGAACAATTTTAGAGTGTGTACATTAATAATTGTACTCAGCATTGACATAAATAATAATGAAATTATATCAATAATACTTAATAATCAACAACAATTTTAAGTTTATTAAGTACTAGCCGTTGCACGCCACTTCGCCAGCGTAATTTTTTTTTTATAAAATATAGCCTATGTAACTCGGTGATATTGTAGCTTTCTATAGGTGAAAGAATTTTTAAAATTGATCCATTAGTTTTAGAGTTTATTCATTACGAACATACATAAGCATCTCTCTTTATAATATTAGTATAGATTGTGCAGTATATTTATTATTATAAATATTTCGTTATTTAAATCAATTTATTGAAAGTAAAAGAACCAATAATAAGTATAAATATATTTGCAGTTTACAAACAAGTATATCATCCATCCGTTTACATTTTGTAAATTTTCGAACAAAAATAACATTGTAATGTGTAATCGGAGATACAATCGTGGTAGTTTTGCAAATTTAATATTTTTTGCTTTGAAATGTAATTATAGGTATTACTGCTTTTTTACTTACGTCAAACCTTATCTTTGTTGTTTTTTTTTTATATGATACTCTAGTTGACTAAACAAATATTTTGTTACAGTCATTTTGACTTGTCTTTTAAAGGTTTCAACTTTTTTAAACCTTTGTTGTCATATTCAACAAAGTTCTGTAACAATGGTAGCGAGACACAAATATTTTTCAGATATCATTTTTCACTTTGTCATTCTATTTATAGTCTCGACTTTATGTGTGTCGAGGATTTATATTTCAAACAGTACACGTGACATGAATTTTGGCCATTTCAATGTTCCAAAATAGAATAAATATTTCAAATAAGTTATCACCTTTTAAAGATGAATGAAATACCCTTAAATTTGCATTTCATTCAAAATTTTTGTGTTACTTAATATTTTTATATCAGGTATACTGAAAATAATTCATCATTTCAGCAGTTTGACTTACATTGCTGGACATTGACCTCCGCCATAGTTTCCAAAAGTAAAAGGATAATTAAATATTTAAATTTATTTAAAATCTAGTAGTAGCAGAAAAAATTGTGTTTCATAAAATGGGTAGTTTGAAAAATAGTGATCATAACTACTAAGTGAGTTTATTTATATGATAGGTAAGACAGTGATACTCAAAAAAAAATATGCACAGAGTAGATTTTGGTTTGATAACGACGATATGTACATTCCACATAGTTAGCCGTGGTACACTTGCCTTTGCAGTCAGCAGCACTTCGAGCTCCTGTGGCCTGAGTGACGCCGGGTTGTCCCGCGATCGAGGGACACGCCGTACACTGCAGCTGACCAGCTTCGGATTGATAGCTGCCGGCGGGACAAAGCTTGCAACTGTCACTGGCTACGTCCAAGAAAGTACCGACCGCACACGCCACTAAAACGGAGAAAAATTTAAAACACTAAAGTTAGGTTAGTTCATCATCGTTTTCCTGTGACTTTTACTACGTGGTCGAACCACCTAGAGAGGCGGGCGTCCAAGCACTGTATATCGTGATAACATGGCCCGCCCGCTGTGCCTTTATCAGTGAGTTTTATATATTTTTATATATAATATGATAGCAATGTCCACATATTTATAAATGGTTACAAAAAATAACAATTCTGAGATCTGATTTTGCAACCGTAACTTCAATAGGGAAGTTAAAAAGAAGCCTATGTAGTTCCTCAGGAGTTCCAAACTCAATTAAATTCAAAGTATTCTAGATCGGTTCGCTAATTTTGCAACGAAAGCCTAACAAAACTGGAAAATAAATATTAATAAAATATAATAATGTTATGTGATAGCCTTTGCAAAGTTTTTATTTCGTGCAGTAAAAATTTCAACCTTAGGAGAGATGCTTCCTAAATTTTTGCCCCAGTTCTAAGTTCAGCGTTGGCAAAACATTCCTCTGAAATTTTGAGCCGACATTGATTGTATCGAATAAATTGAGGCTCATCAGTTTGTAAAAGTATTTTTAATCAAAACTTTCTTATTGAAACATTTCATATTCGCAAAGCGAAATTGAGTGTAATAAAAAATATTTGAGTTTGCCTAAAATATTTTGGGTAGGTACAGTGTAAATCCAATTTAGATAATATATTCCAGTCTGCTTCTTTAAATTTCCTAAATGCTTATAATGTGAGTACATTATTTCCGATTTCTATTCTATTTTGCTTATATTGTATCCTTTTTTGTGATTAAAATTTAAGAATAACTTACCACAATCGGGTGCCATGACTACTTGTCCCATTGGACAGGCATAATCAGAGACAAGTTCTAAGCTTGCCGGATCGGGGACAGTGTTCGGAAGAATGCTTCTCACATCGAATTGTTCGTCTTCGAGTATAAGTTTCTCCAGTAATCGCTGTACAGTGGAACGCTCGTTGTTGCCACTGTGGATTACCGGGTCGCTGGAAATTAAAACACATTAGGTCATAAATATATTCATTAAATAAAAATATATAAGTATTAGTACAAACTTATAAAAGCCCATGGACACGGCTGGGGTCCATGTTGGTAGCGTTAGATAAAAGTTCACAAACAACCCTTGTTAAAACTGAGACACAGAGAAATTAGTTCTATGATATTTTTTTAATGATTATTATGGTAGATTATGATTTAAGATAGATAATTTTCTTTTGAATATTATTTACTACATAATATATTCCATATTTGATTTGATTCTATAAAGATATGATATTTAGGACAGATATAATAACAAATTACGTTCGAGCTAGTCTAATACTAAGTAAATGAGTTTATTATTTAAATTTCTATTAATTTAATTGTCTTAAGCATAAGAACATTAAACGTTCTTTTAAATAACATTAAATCGAATTGGTCTCAATTGGAATGTGTTGATCTGTGCCAGGACAAAAGTTATGGCATTTAAGTTGAAAGATGTGATAGACAAGACTGAACTGTATGTACGACGAGGAATTAATAGAAAATGAATGGGACTTTGATAGTTAAATTTTTCTCCGGTGTCTCTATTTTACACTTTTCGAAAAATATTTGTGGTTTTCGCTAGTTATTAAAAAAATTCAAGTTCTTGCATTTTAAAAAAAGTGCAATAATTTATTAAGAAACATTAATTAATAAATTGATTGATGAATTAAAAACTCAATTTAAAAATGCATGCCAACAACTTACTTGACTGATGGGAAAGCGATGTCAACACTATACGTATCGCCCACTTGTCTGCCTTCCCTACTGCTTCGAGCCCTAAGTGCCAACAAACACATGCAATTGTGATGTGAGGAACATGCTTACAAGTCTTAAGGTATAACATATTGAGAGTGCAATAGCAATAGAAATTTACATATATTTTCCCCAGAAGTGATATTACAATTGGTCTACGTGTAAATTTTGAATACAAAACAACTTTGCTTCTCTAAAGTATCAATCACAGTTACTCCAACACCTTTTTTTTTTTCAATAAAATTGAAGTATTCACATTAAATGATCGGAAATGTATAAATGTAACTAATAGGACAAAAAATTAAGAACAAATAGTTTGTTGATAATATTACATACGGTGCACTAAGTTATTTAAAAAATGCTCAAGTATTTCACAAGTGCATCTACTCCAACACCTGTCTAGGAGTTCAAAAAATGTATAAAGTGATTTCAATCTATTGCTTGTAATATACCATTGAGAATAAAGAAATTTACTCACTCTTCGACAGGTATGATGGCGTCTAAGACATAAGTGTCTTCCCCGGCTGTCGCTGGAGTGGACACTTGCCTCGTTTGGCGAACATTGGATCTGTGGTCGCATTTTACATTAATGTCCAACTCCTTACACTCCCGAGTTCCATCGATGGCATAGGAACAGAAGTTCCAATCTCTGTTGAGTTGGTTGATGGCACTTCGGACCTTTTGCCGGAGTACCGCTTGTCCCGCGTCGTTGCAGAGAACAGAACTCGGGAATAACATGGATACTTTAAACACTCGTTGAGCCGGTGAAGCAGCTGTAAGTAAAATGCAGGTACTGTACACAAGTCAATAGGACAGAAATGGGATACAAAAATAGTCTGATATTTGAAGAGGACCTTCATTCAACAGTACAGAAAAAAATAAAATTTAATTAATTTATAAAAAAATAAATTATTATTTTATCCCCTGTATTCATAAAAACTAAAAACATACGCCATATTTTTCTTTTAAATTTTAATCTTTGAGTTCTTTTTTTTTAATTTACAATACTTTTTGTAAGGGTTGTCAACTTGACTGTACATAAATTTCCTTATATATATCTATATATATATATTTAACTCTCTTGTTGTCACGTTTCCACATTTGATATCGTGAATTTTATCTAGTCTAAATTTCCTTATCATCATGCACCAAACATATCAACGTGAGTTTATTCTAACATTTTCCTTTGTAATCTAGTTATAAATCAGAGAAACATTCTTACGTGTCTTTACGTTGCATTCTTATGGATAGAGTTCAATCTGCTTGATCAGATAAATTTCTAAACATACTTTATATCCCGGCTTTTCTCTGTTAATATCATGTACGAAAGATCGTATAGTTCAAAAGAAAACGACAAAACACAATGTAGCTAAAATATATTTAACTAGCTGGTGCACGTGACTTCGTCCGTGTTGAACGATGAAAGGTACTCTATGTCCTTTCTGGTGTCCCAGACAACGTGTATGCAAAATTTCATGGTGATCGGTTCAGTAGTATTTGCATGAAAGAGTTACAAACATCCATACATCCAAACATACTTCCACATTTATAATATTAGTATGGATTAACATTTGGACTTTTTATGAATAACGGGGAAATATTTATAATGAATGAGGATTAAAAAAACATAGGGATAACTTTCATCAGTAGGTATGTACTTTTCGTATGATAGGTGATCGTACTGGTTACCGTACCGTCACTAAAAGATTAGGAACAAGTAACACTAGAGGAGATTCAAGTCCGCTCTCGACCATAAACGATAATGAACTAGGTGAGGATAGAGGAATGATCTCTAGCCTGGTTGAGGTATCTCTTACTTACGCACCAAACCACAAAAACACTCGTGCTTTAGAATCATGGTGGTCTTTAGTAAAGGGTAGTGGTTAATAATGCCAAATTCGAAATTTGAAATGATTGATTTACACTATAAAGTTATTGAAGAACATCTTACGTGAGCATGCTGGATATACTAGAGGAAGAGACGGGTCCGCGGTTGGTCGCCAGAATCCTTCAGCTCCGCAAGTGAAGAACGGAGGTACCGGCTGTGAGAACCGAAGGCCGTCGCGACAGGCTATCTCACACACCTTGAATTGACCTCCTGCTCCCCAATCGCGACATGACTGGTAACCGCCCAGCGGGTCCGATAGTGGTGGACAGAATTCCGCTAAAATTGATTAGAGTATATGTTATTTTAATGTCTTTTTACTTTTCTTTTGATGTTTTGAAAAAAAAAAAATGTTTGCTTACACAATACAGTCACTTTGAAAGTGCAAGTTGCTGCATTTCCAGCTGCATCATAAGCTACATACGCAATATCATAAGCTCCCCAAGCAAGGTTTTCTCCAGGCCTGTGACCCGATTTTTCAACAACTCGTGCTACACCAACGTTATCACTAAATGCTGGAGCGTCCCAGCTTACAATAGATGATCCGTTCTTTGCGATAACCCATAAATCGCCAGGACAGCGATCTACTCTCGGCGACTCTTTGTCAACTTGCAATTGTTGACATTTACTGCCGGTGTAACCGTTTGGACAAACTCTTTGGCCACAATGCGAAGGCACGATTCTTTCAACACCACCAATAACATCTTCATATCCAGCCCACGTCAGGACTAAGCCACTATAAAGAACCGGTTCAGTTCTGCAATCGCGAACTTGTTTCTGAATTTCATTGGTTACATCAAGAGCTCTATTCCATATTTGTACTTTGGTTAAATGCCCCTGGAACCCGGACTCCGTGTAGGCCTTTGGATTGTCTGATTGAGGTTTACCCAAAGTTACCCAAACGCTGAAAATGAAAACGAATATGAAATTAGCGTCATCAATATAATAAAATAACCAAATGTTACTGATTCAGTTTGTGTAACAAAGGTAGCTTACTATTTAGGAAGTGTGCGTCCGCTACCATATCCTTCAATTTTACTTGCAATTAGTCCTTCTGTGATAAGTGTCAGTTCACCGCCATTATTACCGTCCCAGACCAATGCGACATGGTGCCACTGTCCGTCATTAACAGTGGCAAATTCGCCGAAGCTAAGGTAAACATCCTGAAGTTCAGGGAATAAAGAAACTTGCACACCGCTTGAATGAGCTTGGATAATTGTTTTTCTATTAAGAGCTATATGCGAGTTGCTGAAAACCAAAAAATTCTGCGATAAAATGATTGAATTTTATTCAAAATTTTCGAATTTGTTTTGTGAACGAAAACTAAAATGCTTGTTTTGAGTATATCTCACCTCACACTATATGCAGTGAAGAATATACCACCCTCGTCCTGTTGAGTGTACTGAACCCACATTGCTATGGTTAAACTGTCTGCTGAGCCAGTGTCGAATGGTACTACTTGAGCCGCACTCGATCGCAATGGATCGCTGAAGTAAAGGTCGTAGTCTACACTTATTGCTGCAAGATAAAAAGTAAATAAATAAAGGTTATAGAATGAAAATATGAAATAAGTAATAGGGCATAATAAAGTCGCATACTTTTTCTACAATCATCCCCGGTAAGGTTGAAGGGGCATTGACAGTAGAATCTTCCAGGTAGATCAATACAAGTAGCAGATGGTGGGCAAGAGTTCTCTTTGCAGTCCACGATGTCTTCATCACAATTCTTTCCTTTGAAACCAGGAGCACAAGTGCACGTGTAACCTTCGCCTTCATCAATGCATGTCGCACCATTCTGGCAAAGGCCGGCTTCGCAAGCATCAAATTCATACTGACAGCCAACACCTGTATAATCCATTGAGCAGGTGCAATTAAGGCCGGAACCATAATCTTGACACTTTCCACCATGCATGCAAGGGTCGCCTATGCATCTTTCAGGAGCAGTTTCACATTGTTTTCCATCTGTTCCGCTCGGGCAACTGAAAGGAAAATGTATTTAGTAGTAAAATCATTCAAATATTTACATTTGCTTATGAAATTAATTGATTTATAAACTTACACGCAGAAATAATCTTGGAACAAATCGATGCAGTTGGCATTATTTTGACACGGTCTGTTCATACAATTTCCGATATCATGTTCACAACGTTTACCAGTCCAGCCAGGGTGACAGTTACATTTATAATCACCGATTTCATCTCTACATGTCCCCCCGTTGAAGCAAGGATCTGATGCACAATCATCGTTATTTGTTTCGCACATTTCTCCAGTAAAACCTTCTCGACATACACATTGGTACTTGTTATCCTGATCAACGCAGCGATCTGTACCGATGGGGTTACAAGGTTCATTTAGGCACTCATCAATTTCAGTCTCACATTGCAGACCAACGAATCCGGGTCGACATTTGCAAGTAAATCCTTCTATTTGGTCGACACACGTGGCTCCGTTCTGACAAGGATTAGAAGCGCAGTCATCGATTGTATGTTGACATCTTTTACCTGTATATCCAGCTTCACAGTTGCAAGTAAAGTCGTTAATACCATCAATACATTGTCCACCATTTTCACAAGACGAAATGACACATTCGTTGATATTAATATCGCAAGAGGGACCGCTCCAGCCAGGATCGCATATACATTGATGTATAAATAGTCTATCAACACATATGCCGTGTTTACAAGGTTCATTAGAGCAAAGGTCAATTTTTTCGTGGCAACGTTTTCCCGTAAATCCAGGTGGACATGCACAATTGAAGTCGTTTACTAAGTCAGTACAAGGGGCTCCTAAGAGGCAGGGCTTTTCAATGCAATCGTCAGTATTGGTCTCACAAAGTTGTCCATCCCAGCCAGGTAAGCATTCGCATTTAAACCGCCCTTGTTGAAGGGCAATGCATGTTGCTCCATTGGTGCAAGGATTTCCATTAGCTGAACAAGGATCGATCTGAAAATAAAAAAAATAATTATTATTGAAGCTTTTAATAATTTTCTAATAATTTTCACTCCTTACGAATAAAATTAGTTACCGTGATGTCGCAGTCTACGCCTGTGTAACCAGCTCTACACAAACAAGTGTAGTTATTATAGCCTGGTTCATCTTTGCACATTGCACGTTCGGGGCACGTATCGTTTCTACAATCAGACTTTTCTTCTTGGCAATTGATTCCGCCATAGCCCGATGGACAAGAACATCTGTAACCCTGAGGAAGATCTGTACATGTTCCTCCATTATAACAAGGTTGACTAGCGCATTCATCAATGTCGATTTCACATCTACGTCCCGAAAAACCAGCAGGGCAGTAACATTGTACACCGTGTCCTTTAGGCACACAGAGTCCTCCGTGCTGACAAGCACTGTTTGAGCATTCTACTGGTAGACATTCTTCTAGGCCTGTTGCGCCTGTACCCACGGTTTTCATGTTGGTTGGGCATTCCATACAAAGTGTTTGTCCGACTATGTTTTGGTAGAAGTTTCTTGGACATTGTGAACATGGAGCAAGACCAGTTGGAGAATAAGTTCCTGGAGCGCATTTTGCTCTACACTTATCTCTTCCAGGTGCTGCTGGTTGATATGTATAGGTGTTTACAGGACAAGCTTGACAATCTTTAAATCCGCCTACTGGTGGTTCACCGGTATAACTGTTTCGTGGACATTCTAAGCACGGCACTAAACCAGTTGGAGAATATGTACCGTATCCACAAACTGGTATGCAATCGGTTACTCCCTTTGAGCCCTCTTCTCTTGTAAATGTTCCTTGCGGACATTTAAGACATGCACCTTGCCGTGCTTGATTTTGGAAGTAACCACGAGGGCACATTGTGCAACTCTTCTGCTTCTCTCCAGCGAATGTCCCAGCAGGACAATGTACTGTAATACAAATACGTCAAACTTAAAAATATACCAGTTTCAATATAAACACAATTATTATTATCATATAATTACTTACAGCATCTGGGGACATCATTAGTGTCCATATTCAGTACTTCACCTACACTGCATGTGAAACCTCTTGTTATTGAACTTCTGATTGCACGTAATGGAGGACATTGGTTGCCAATTGAAGAAACATTTAGTACAGGTTCTATTAATGCACTAGCGTATGGCACAGATAAATCGAATATAAGATTCAATGTTGAGCCACACAGGTCATATAATTGTGTTTGTTTAATGGCAGGAGTGATTGCTAAGACGAAATCCATCTTCACTACATTTTCATCAAGAAGACTAGGCATTGCTTTAACAAATGTTACATTGATATTAACATTTACAGCCGAACAACGTTGTGTCAGTCTTTCATTTAATATGCTGTCATATTGAGCCAATAAATCTTTGTATTGTGGTAAACATGCGTTGGAAACTGCTCCGAGAGCTCGATATTGCACACTTGCTACAACATGGTATGCTGCTTGCTGGGTATCTGAAAGAATAAATTTAGGTTAAAGTTTTGTTAACACTTTCCATAGGTAGTGAAGGTAATAAGAATAAAACTTACTTTCAGAGACACAGTCCGGTACTACAGCAGTGGGCATCCATGGTCGTTTATTTTCACATACAAATGTTTTGACAGGCTCACCATCTGTGAATCTAAAACCTGGGCTGCATGTTGCTATACATTGTGTTCCTCTGTCACCAGGAAGGCAGTTTAGAGCACCATTTGTTGGTGGTGTTAGTTCCCAGTCAACGCAAGGTGTCGCTTGTACTGACACCTAAAATAATAAAACAGACATACTCCTTATTGATGCACAAACTAAATTTACTTCGATATATTGTGAATCTTTTTAAATTGTACAATGTAAAGTTGGTACACGAACCAAAAACTACGCTTCAAAAACTCGAGAATGGGTAGACCGATTTTAGTTAGGTTTTCACTTATGGCAAGAGAGATGACATATGGACAGAAGATATTTATATATAAAAATTGCACCCCGGGCGAAACAGGGAGCGGCTCAATAGTATTTTATAAAATAACTTACTTGGAAATGGCATTGAGCTTTGTTTCCGTATTTATCAGAAGCAGTAACAGTAACGTTCTCGTAACCACGAATAGGAATAACAGCTCTTTCTGGTTCAAATTTCAAATACACTTCTCCAGATGCGTCTGTTGCATTGATCCTTCGTCTGGTTTCATTAAAGTTTACAGCGTAACTGTCTTGCTTGTCTACAAGTTCTATCACGTAACTCTGGGGACAGCTTAGTCTTGGGGGTGTGTGATCCGGAACCGTAATATTCACTTCACAAATAGCAACATTGCCATCAAAGTCAAATGCTACGTATCTTACGACCATATTGTGGAAGACTTGAATTGGTGTTCTAAAATGTTGAGGTGTAACTTCTAATCTTGCAATGGCACCCGAGTTATCTGTAGCTGTGGGTTCTGTAAAGTTTACTGGTAGGAGCCCACCATTGACATCCGTTTGCACTATGATTGGTTGTTGTGGGCAATTTTGGAATACAGGCGGCTCATTGTCTAAAAACAGAAACAGAATTGGTTTAAAATTGTAATGAATTTATAAATTTAAAATAATACGAGAACGTAAAGATTATAATGAAAAATTATATATGTTACAATAACTTACCAACACAAGGGGAATATCCGTAATCATAGCCTAGTAAAGGTTCCGATGAAGGCTCATCGCAGCCCATCAATTCAAATTTCAAGCAAGCATTATCCATAAAACTGACTATACCCAAAATAACAAATCTAGCTTGAACATATTTAGGCAAGGTGATCATAGCTAATTCCCCATAGTTTCCAGGGTCTCTCATTGTCAAATTGAAGTTGGGGAAGTATACGACATAGTTTTCATTTTCTGCCTGTTTATAGAAAAACCTGATTTCTGTCGGTCGACCGACAATATCCGAAGTAACCACACCTTTCACTAATATTGCTTTAACTCTATAAACTTTTCCTAAATCGACACTGACATATGTAAACGCCTCTTGTTTGCCACACCAACCAGTGACTGAATTCAGCCTTATATTTTTAGCTTCATAATTAGGTCTCTCTGAAGTGGCATTTATAGCTGAATCCGGAATTCTTCCCGAAGCTAAACCAAGTGGTCGTATAACTTTGCATTCGGGTTCTCGAATGCAAGTAATAGGTCGAGGGTTAATCAAAATGTATCCCGGTCTAGAACACCCGAAAAGAACTTCGGAGCTTTGTTCGTAACTTCTAGCAATTTGATAACCATCTGCAGGTCTACCAGGATCTTCACAAACTGGACCTTCACACCTTAAGTCTCCGAAATCCCAAATCCCATTTGCTTGACATCTTACAACGTTATCGTGTTTGCTTGTTTGTCCAGCAAGTTTGAAGGTGTTTTGGCATCCAAAAAAGAAGGAACTCTGATATCTAGTATCAAGATATTGTCCATATTCAGCTCCAGGTGTGGGCATTGGTACACCACAATCTTTCCTTGGGCATTGTGGTTGGGCTCCAGATAACCAGTAATCGGGAAGACCCTAGAAAATAATATCAGTTATTTGTAGTAATGGTTAATGAAGTTTTATCTACGAGTATCTATACATTAGTATTTTATTTTATTAAAAATAAAGCTGAAAAAATTAAATGAAAAGTCAGAAAGAACCCGCTTAGGGTAAACGAAATAATAGTGAAAACGAACGGCGGTTGGCCGAAGAGAACTGAGCAATTTCGATTAAATTACCTGCGACGCACAGATAGTGACTTATTCGAATAAAAATAAATATGGAAAATATAGAGCTATAATACTTACAGGCTTAGGGTCATAAACACATTGTCTGAAAGACGAAGTGATCGTATTTCTTAGCTGTCTGCCAGCAGATACACAAGTAATCGTAACGTTGTCTCTATATGGCACTAACACGCTTTCTGGATCATCCCTTATAATTTTTAAGCCATCATTTTTGTCATCAGAAAGTGTAACGCATCTTGCATCTAAAACAATAAAACACAAACATTGTAACTTTGCATTTTATGCATGACGTATTGATATTTTTATAAGAATTTGTTTTACTTACACTGGCATTCTGGAGTTGTTCCATTCCAGGTTCCGCTAGAAGTACATAAAAGAGACGAAAATCCAGACATTACATATCCAAAGTCGCATTGAAATTGTACATTATCACCAAAGTGATAAACATCTTTTGTAGACAACAATTTCCCATTTTCAGGTGAGGAAAGTGGTGGACACATAACCGGTACACACGATTTGTTTTTCTGATAAGTATCGCCGTCTCTTTCTCCAGTTTCTGATTTTTCTATTGCGAAACCAGCTGTACCATTGGCAGCATAAAGCTCGTACCCAATGTTGCAAGCACAAGAAAAGTTTCCAGGACTAAAAAATAAGAATTATTTTAAATCAAAATGCCAACACATTTAGTAAATAAGTTGCGTACATAAAACAGTTTTCGTATATTTAAGAATGTAAATAAGAAAACAAAAATTCAATGTATAAATGAAAAAAGCGAAAGCGAATGTATGAAGAAAAGTTAGGAGTTTCTTACGTGTTAATGCATTTCTGATCACAACCTCCGTTGTTCTCGGCACATTCGTCGATATCGGAGCAGTCCAGACGAGCGCATCCCATAACTTCTAACTTAAGACATGGCGCTCCGACGTAATCTTGGATCTTGAATTTTACATATTGCGCTTCGATTGGCATTGGCAAGTTTAAGACCGAAAGCGTAGGTTCAAGGATACGGAATTCTACTGCCGTGCCGTCGGGATTTGCATAATCTTTGAAAGCATCCGTTAAGTCATTGGTGTATTGAATTCTAATAGCAGAAGTAAATGCAATATTTCCATCTGCTCGCATAACACTCATCGTTCTAAAACCTCTTATGATGGTGGGCGCCCTTAAATCAATGAGAACCCAATTGGCTCCCGCTTCTAAATTATTGCCACACCAACCACCTCCATTGTTAAGGCGAACCATCTGAAAAATAATATTGAAATTAATTTAAAATTAATAGCAATTAACGTAACACTTTTAAAAATCAAATAAATATCAAACTCACCCCAGAATGGTAACCGAGTTCAGGGGTCGAGGTAGTTATAGATTCATCAGGAATAGCGCCGTTGATAAGTCCCAAATCGCCAACCGGTCTACAATCTAAGCTCGGTGCAAAGCCAGTACGGCATGGACAATAAAAACCACCTTGCGTGTTTTTGCATTCCGTAGACGCTGAGTCGCATTGACTGACCAGACATTCGTTAATATCATCACAGGTCGGTGGCTCATCAAATGCTTGGTTGGGTCCACATTTCAGCACACTAGGTCCATTAAGTTTATAGCCTAAGTATGAACGGAAAAAAAAATACATATTATAAATTTGTAATAAGGTGATACCTAAAGTAGGTATCAATAATGGAAAATGATATTCACCTTTAAAACATTGTACACGCGCTTCGTCCCCGTACATATAAATCCTTGTTTGATCGATTATTAAACCATTTTTGATTTCAGGGAACTTAGGACAGATGGCTTTTGTACAAGTCGGAACATCTCCAGACCAAGTTCCATTACTCATACAAAGGAGAACCGGTTGACCACTACGAACGTAACCAGGTTCACATTCATAGCGAACAATAGTGCCATAGCTTCTTCCACCTCCGTTCAAAATTGTTACGTTAGCGTGAGGGACATCAGGAAGTGCCACACATTGTGATGCTGTAGAAAAATAAAACAATATTTATTGCGCATGCCACTATCTCGAAGAAACTTTGGGACATATTATTTCCGGTTGTTTTCATCTTGCTAAAGTAGACTATTTATATATACATAACCAAGTAGGCAGATTTACCCATCAGAAACTTGCCGTTTGATATAACTTATTTAAAATGGTCAGGCATGGTTGTTCTATCTCTTGACGGCAAACTTGATATCGTGGTTATTAAGCGATACCAAGGCCAGACAGTGCTCATTGACATCGTCGTCCCGCATGACGAAAATTTCATGTAAGCCGACAAAGACAAGCTAAGCTAAGCGAGGCAGCTGACTATCAGGTAGAGTCAGCTCAAACAAGGTGATCGCTATATGGGGCGTTGATTCGATTATTACTGTTTCGATGATAATTTCGGCGACCGACCTAATAGAGAAAAGCCCCTAAGAGGCTCTCCATAGACGGCAGAATTAAGGCACAGATACAAACGGCGGCATTGATGGTTGGTTGCCTCTTTACTTGCTCCCAGCGATCTCTTGATTTTTTAAAATAATATTTTTGATGTATTGTACATAAGGTATTATGGATTTAAAGATGCAATAAAAATAATATAGCATCCAGAAATGTATATTAGATGTAGTGTTTAATCTTACCCAGACAAGTTGGTGTTCTTTCCCATCTACCATCAGAGAGACAAGAAATTTTTTCAATAGGTTGCCCGGTTGGGAAAGCAAATCCTGCGTAACATTGATAAGTAGCAACACCTTTGTAAGTGACATTGGTTGAGCCAATTGAAAAGCCATTATCAATCTGTGGAACTGGACCGCAGTACACCTCTGGAACATAAAAATTTACTTTTGTGACAAACGCTCAAAATTAGATTTAAACACAAAATTTTGTAAAACTAAATATGTTAAATAATACCTTGACAACTGGGTATATAAGTAGTTGACCATTTTCCTCCATCTAAACATTTGGTAGTGATTCGAGATTTTCCAGTAGCGAATTCTTGTCCGATCGGACACGAGAAGGTGACAACTGTTCCAAAGGCGGTATCTCTGTTTGATGCAAGAGCACCTATGCCGGATTTCAATGGTGGGCAATCTAAAAAAAATCATGTTTTTTATTTTTCGATTTAAGTTGTAAACTACTACATTTTCCATAATATCAATAAAACTTACCAGCTGAGAACGTCGCCTTCCAGCCTTCTCCATTATGCAATGCATCAGAAACAAACCGTATCAACATTTCTCCGCTGGAAGCAGTTAAAGTAATTCTGGGCTTCACAGTGAACCCATTATCTGAGTGCAACCTCAATCCACTTGTGCTCGATCCGTCAAAAACTTGAACTACATCTGAAGGATGGATTCTGAATTCGTCGAATTTTAACGACAATGGTCCACCATTGGGATTCTTTATCCTATATAAGCATTCTTGGTTGTTGGGGTAGTTTGTGAGGCCATAAGCAGGCGATGTAAAGGTATCATTTGCGGCTATGATTGTGGCCCTACAACCTTGAGAAAATCTCATATTAAAACCCTTCTTAGAATCGCCTAAGCTTGTTCGGAAATACATGTATAAGTGATTTGTAGTAGATATTACTACTTTTTGGTTTTCTTCTCCTGGTCCGGTTAACCTTGCCAATACAGGACTTGAAGGAGCGTTGCCATCTTTAACGACGATGTAATCTCGGTTCATTCCCAAATCTAAATCTTCAATTTCTAATGAAATTATTCTGCCCGGTTGAGCTTCAATTATGTACATACATTCCAATCCACCAGGGTATCCATTTGGATAACCAGGTGAACTCAGCACTTGACCTTGGGGAGTAGCTCTCAAGATACCACCGCAATTAGATGATTCTGTTTTCCACGAAGCTCTAAAACCTTTCCTTTCCACGGATCCATCCGTGCTGAATTTAATAATCATGAAGTTCGAAGCAGATACAAACAGTTTACTTGATAAATCTTGTTTGCCGGATAGCGTAGCTAAATTAACAGATTTGTCTTCGGTCCTGCCGCCTACTAAAATCTGAACAGTATCGAAAGATTTTTCAGTTTCGAAATCTTGGAACTGTAGAACAATATTTTGACCTTGTGGACCTTCTAGTGTCCATTTACATTCGCTAAATGCAGGATATTTGTGAGGATAGTTCGGACTTTCTAAGACATCACCACTACTTGCCATATAGAAGTGGCACTCTGAAGCACAATCCATTTCATCGGAAGCATCACCGCAGTCGTCTTGCTTATCGCACTTGAAGGCTGCATTTATGCATCTTCCATTTGAACAGTGGAAAGTTCCTGAAAGTTCCAATTAAGACCTAATTATTATTTAATTCTAAATAATTGGAAGTAATAGCTTCACGATTAACCCTTTAACCGCTTGGTTTTGTGCCCGCGCTTGACTCGTAAACCTATTTTTTTAAGAGAAATAAGAGCACGTGTACTGTTGCGTTTCGGTGAGTAAGTAAGGGATGTCCGAGCCCGTTTACCTAACCCATAAGTAAACGATGTTACCGGTTAGGGCTTAGTTAGGGGTTTGTCTAGGAAAGGAAGAGATAGACACTATAGTATCGTACACACGAGTAATATAACATGAGATTATACTAGTCAGGTCATCTGTCCACCTTATGTATGGACGTCCTCTGCTTCATTTGCTAATCTTTGGCCTCCACTAGAAAAACTTCCAGCCCCATCAGCGGCCGACCGCTCTTCGTACTATGTAATTTCGTATGTCTGCGGATCTCCTCATTTCTGATTCGATCTCGCAGTGTAACCCCGAGCATAGCCCTCTCCACAGCTCGCTGAAGTAAGGGATATGCTCACTACCGTATCGACTTTATCCTATCATTGTAAGAAACGCACTCATACTTTCTCTGTCTCCAGAAAAACTTGTCATATTGACAATATACTAATTGTTAATTGTTATTAAAGCTTATTCTTATTGTTGATATGATGTGATGTGAATGATGTGAACTTACCACTGGGACAAGCATTAGACCTGCACATGAAAGGCAGAAGAGTTTCACAAGTAGTGAGCTCCCACGACTGACTGTCTGATGTTACATGGACATCTACACATTCTCCATCTTTGGGGTTGGGCTGTTTTAAATCCCAAAATCCAGCATATTGTGAAACTAAAGCACCAGCTGCCGATTCCAAAGTGTTTGTTCTGAGATCATCAACAGTTGCTAAGCCTAGCCAGTAATGGTTATTACTGGGGCTTGCTGGTACCATGCTGGCCGTTACATTGTTTTCCGTGTAGCTGTCTACGACCATTAATTCACTTCCATACCTGTAAGAATAATATTTATTATTAATTTTGTATAAAATATTCTTAAAATATTGTCCATAAAATACGTCTTTTAAAGTGTTGATTTATGTATTATAATAGTAAGGTACTATTTTAGAAATTTTACTTATCCCTTTAATGTTACATTTCTAATTGTGTCGCTAAAAGTTTAAGAGAAATTTTTGAAATTACCTTCGACATAACTCAGCTGCCTTTTCCCAAGAATGCCTAATGTTGAAAAATTTATAACAATATAATCCTTTCAGCTCCCATCCTGGAAATAAAATTTTAACATGATAATAATTTTATTAAAATAAGTAAGATTCAGGAAATAGAAATTTGGATTCATGTTTAAAAAAATCACGAAAAACGTTTGAATCCCTAACAGGCGAAAATTTGAGTATAGATAAAATAAGCACATGTAAAGGTTTTAAAGTGAAAACAAACGCCAAATACTAAAATATGCATTGTTTAATGAAAAATTTACAAGAAATAGACAAATTGATTGTTTAGAATATTCGTTTAAAGTAATAGAAACCACAAAAAAAAATTAACAAAAAGAATGCCATGGAAAAATATTTCGAATTGCGCGCATATGAATTCTGCTCTGATTAATAAGTTAATTTTAGTTTAAAGAATTGTATTGTCTATTTTAATTTTTTTTAGTATACTCTTCTAATGGTAAAAAAGTCAATGTTATTTGCCAACGTGAATCCCTCAATCAAGAAATTAAATACAGGACGCGACATATACATATATTAGTAAGAGTTGTTACGTCTATTTGCAATTTATTTGTACTACTAATGCATGGAGAGATTTTGTAAACGTGTGGCTAATGTATGTAACTATACCTAATGAATAAATATTTCTGGACAAACAATTGCTTTCACTATGGAAAAGGGCTTCGAAGAAAGTTTTTTTTAGGTAAACATGAAGTCTATTAGATCTCATTAAATTTTCTAAATACACAAGTAGGTATTGGGTGAAATGGAATAAATGTATACGACGTACTTGCAAACGTTGATATGACAATAACATAATAAATGATCGTTGAAGACGTATTCACATTGGAGCAAAAAATGCGCGAACTAGTACTATGGATAATACATGTCAACCCCACATAGTCACTTTTACATCCGCGTTATTTTTCCCATGAAAAAAGTATCAACAAGCACTGTCAGCGAACTCGCGGGACCAGTTTTAAATAATGAAATTATCGACTGATGGAAATCGTATTTTTTTACAGATATTACTGATAAAATACGCAGAATATTGTTAGTTTCTTTCCTTTTTTTTACTGTGTATTTTTTAGATTAACTCGTTAAATTTTCAGCGTTACAGTTGGAATTTTATTGGCTGTGTTTTTAACAATTTTTTTTTGTGCTTCCAATAAAAATTTCATGAATCCATTTCTTTGTTATTGCTAGCATATAAAATGCGAAATAAAGGTCGACTTGATATTCTTGACACGTAGTCGTGTCAACTAAAATTTGCATTAGTATTAGTCTCGAATTCAATGACTTTCTACTTACTTCAATAGCTAACTTTCACAATGAGTGTTCGTTTTTGTGATTTTGTTTTTCAAAGCGTTCTATTGACTATTGTCGTGGTTTCTTACTCATAATTTTCAATCTCATAATTTATTACTGTAATATATCACAAAAATTAATTACTGTTATTTATTACTGTATAGGTAAAGATGAGCATCTTTAAGCAAGTGGTTACCGCTACGTATGGCCCTTTTCAAGAGCGTTTAAAAATAATGAAATTGGAAATATTTTATTAATATAACTGCTTTCGAAAATGTCATTTCTTTAGTGGGATTATGAGTCCAAGATGTAGTTATCGCTATCAGTGGGACTTCATAGTGGGACCACGAGTCCGGGGGGACTAGATCAGTAGGACCACAAATCAATCAACCTTATTTAGTCTAAGTAAACCTTGTACTCGTAGTAGGAAGGTGTACGAGTTAAAGTATAAAACAGTAATAATTTTATATTCTCGCCAAATCCACTATAAGCAGTTAATGCACAAACAGTCAATTAAATACTTTTTTCTTTGATTGACAACCGATTTTCTTTATTTGTTTAATAGCTAGTGTTAATTCTAGTGTTCAGTGTAAAAAATTCGAAAGAGTTATTTTTTTCAACCTTCGAAATAATAATGATGTCGACTAGTAGGCGGATAGTTATAATTAAAAGCCGTTTCTTGTAGGAAGACATTATTTATAATTTATATTTATTATTTGAATGTTGTAATCCAATATTTAACTTCAAGGCAAAAAAGTATTGGTTTATGTTGACTAGTTAAGCTGCTAATATTTTATAACTCTGTTATTTATTGTGATCGTATCGAGCTAGAAACAATTTCACGAGAAATCTCCACCGAGTAACAAGATCACCGCGCCCCAATATATTGTCAGGGTCACAAGTAAATCGAATGTGAACAACAGATTACTTCGAATTACACCAATGACTAGTCACGTTCGAGTTTTCTGATGCGAAAACACGAAAAACAAGTCCTTCGGCCATGTTATCAAGGACATTAGTGAACTTTATTAATTTTATTCAACTATTTTATCTAGATGTGTTTATATCAATGAGAAAAGATATCAATGGTTGGCGGTTGCGCCAAAAGCTAAACATTATTTTATTTTATTTTTACACAAGATGCACCAACGTTTGCTCACACATATATACTTAACAAACAACTTAACGAAAAACTATAACAAACATGTGTGGCAAACAATATAGGTGAATACTACGCAAGAACAATATAAGACCTGAGTCCATTGACACAAAAATATGGGGGTGGTTCTTTTGCGGGCAGTTTTTTTCCAATTTTTCTCTTCATTAGAACCTTCTTCGTCGGACTTCAATAAATTTAAAAAAAAAACTGGTTTAATCTTCTTTCGAGTTTTGCGCATAGCAATTCATTTGGAGGTTAATATTTATTTATATAGATTCAATTCAAATATTTTGCGTTAGAATCGTCGATCGAATATAATACTCGTACTAGATACACAATCAGCTACAAAAAAAACGTCCTCAGCAAATGAGCACCCACCCACTTGAACATTTGGGTGCATCCCTTGCATTTATTATATACTTACATAAAACACATAATTTAGATGCATACTTATGCGTTTTACAATCTTACGACCTCAGTGTATAAATTTCATGTTGTAAAAACTGTATGTAAATTTTAGCTTTTTCTTATATAGTTTATACTACATGATAAATATCTATATATAGAGGTTAAGCGTTATGCCACTTATTGGGTTTTGTATTATATGAGGCTGTGTATCTAGTATTATAGTCGATCGACGGTTAGAATGAAAATTTATCATATGCAAAAAGTTACACATGTATGCAAACATGTTGTGCGTGTGCACAAGAAAAAAAAGGCAGACAAATAGAGCGTGTTAAGTTTGGCGACTGATCGTGAAGTCCGCGATTACGCTTCACTGACGCCGCGCCGCCGCAACACGATGCAATGTGTTTGACCCATATAAGTTATGTTACCGATACAAAATCACCGAACTAGTAACTTGTAAATAACAACTAGCAATATCGCTATAGATATATTTAGTTGTCACATGGATGCACCGAGATTTATTTCATCGTCAAAAACATTCCGCCCACTCGCCAATCGATAAATGGCATTTTTAAAAGATTTTGTCAAAATAACTCTTAATATAAAAATCGCGC
Source organism: Synanthedon myopaeformis (assembly GCA_944738685.1). Lineage (NCBI taxonomy): Eukaryota > Metazoa > Arthropoda > Insecta > Lepidoptera > Sesiidae > Synanthedon > Synanthedon myopaeformis. The sequence goes on along the minus strand of OX122921.1, from coordinate 7,428,571 downwards.
TTTTATACAAAAAAAATTACAATTGATAATGTCGGGTTCTACTGGTAAAAAAATGTCTAAAGATCATAAGCAGTAAGATAGATAGTTTAAATCTAATCAATACTAATGAAAATTAATCATTAAATGTGTTGCTAATCAAAAAATTCGGGAACCTTTTTCTAGCTATACTTTTTCTAATATTCGTTGAAGCCCTAGAGACGTTCTTATGAAGAGGGAAATTGGAAAATTTCCCGGAATTATTTATTTCCCTAAATTACACATCAGCTGTCCTGTCTAATAGCTTTTGACAGAACCACGCCTGTTGGACAATCTAGTTTAAAATAAAATATTGTCTCTATTGTCGGCCAAAAATTTTGTCCAAATAAAATAGACTGTATGGAATAATAATTTTGACAAACAAGCAGAAATAGAGACAGATAATATACAAAGCATTAATAGTGTGTTTTTGTAATGCGCAAGCTAAATGAGTTTCATTAAAGTTTTCTATTATCCGCCTTTAATTTTATTTATATAGACATTATTAGAAGCTGAAACGACAAAGCGTTTAGATGTAGTAGGTAAACACAGAGATATGACCTATTAATGTTCTATATCCGTTATTTGTCGAAGGCAAACATCGTGTTTGAACATATTTAACCTAACCCCAAGTAAATACATCCCCCCTATGCTTTCAACTAAACCGTATAAAATATACCCGTTCCCAACGAGATTCTGTCCCCAGGTCGTCAGTCACGGATATCTTGCTATATAACGGTCGAGTATCGAATTCTGGTACACGCTTCGTTTCAAACGTTCGACCGGTTTCCGATAGTCTGTTGGTCAATTGTGTAAAGTGCGCTTGTACAACCTTTTGAAGGACCCAGTGGATGCGCTGTTGCACCGGAGATTGAATTATAGCCGCGTCTAACCAGAGCTTTCGTGCTGACATTTCAGCGTTAACCAATTGAATTGGTTTTGCTTTTGTCATACGGAGTATAGTCCTCGGTACGCCACTCATTTCCTTTCTGATTACCTACCTACTCGTACAATTGAAACAACGGCTTTTCGATTAGTTATATATTTTATTCCGCGTCAGACTCGACTTGCATGAATTTAGTCTGACAGTATTAGTAATTGCGATTATCTTAAAACGATTCTCTAATAATGAATTTTAGTTACGAAAATTACATATTAATGTACATACATTATTTTATGTAGAGATCGGCAGGCTAACGGCTAAGGCTAACGAGGACCGTTAGCCTGCCGATGGCCTTGATGGCACTTGTAGGTGGCTACGGTCTTCTATTAATTACAAAGAATATGGTTATAAAATTTCTGAACTTGTTGGATGTCGCTAAAATTATAACGTCATGTTTCAGTAAAAAATATATGTAACATACTGGGACTTAATGGGTTTCTATTATTATTCAATGTTATTTCTTCATTAAAAACCTATATATGTATGATATGATAATATATTCACACGTTAAAAGTCATCGGTGAGTCACGTCTAGGCTATGTATGATCGAGTCGTGGCGCCTTTCACTCATTACGAACGCGAACCTTCAAGGCTTCAAGCCCGTTTGCCGCTCAACTGACTCTACTAGTACAAAGCCTGCATTGTCTTTTTAGATAAAAAAATATCCAATCAAACATTCAATACCGTCTGTTGTGCTTATAGAACAAGAACTTTACACATCGCGTTAGTAGGTACAGAAATAATTTACAGAAATGAAGTTTCAAAAATCGTGGTCAGTAGCATATTGGCGTTCCTAATCAAACATCTTTGATCACAAGTAAATGGTCTTGCGGAGTTCTTTGGTGGATACGATCAGAAGTTCTGAAATTCGCCGAAGAACTAAAGTTGTCGATTTTGCCGGGAGAATTAGCAATCTGTCGCAGAGCGGATAACTGGTGGACTAGAATAACTCTCGAATAGGCCTGGTCTGGTAAACAGACGACCCGAAAGGCATAGCAGGAAGCGGCTGGATGCGAAGCGCTCAGGACCATGTGTAATTTCGTTTCGCCCCTATTCTTTCCATAATACAAACCTAAAACAAACATAATTACTCCGGGGCATCCATACTATGTTGCCTGTTACCTTTTCACGTCTTAACTACTCATACGATCATCACGAAATTTTGTTTACACATATGATACCTTTCATCCAAAAAAAGGACTGTTCCTGAGGGATCATCTAAAATAAAAAACTAACGCTGGGTCAAAGTGTTTAGCAACAAGAGGTCAAGCGTTATATTGCATTATTATTTATTTATTTACAAGCGCTCCCGCTCTTAGCTTTGCATTGGGTGCATTTTTTTTCTGCAAATTATAATACAACAACCTTCTTCGTTCAAAGCTCGTTCGTAGTTCGTTGCGTAGTTCAAAAGATCTAAGCGTACATACAGAGGGACAGTCGACGCGAAGCCACTATGTATTATATTATGTACTATGTAAAGATTGTATATTTATATATAGATGTATACTTTAATATAGACTTATGTATAACATTCTCAAAGATAACAGAGATTTTAAATAGACGTGCATTACATAGAACTCATTACCTAGTGGCGGGAAGGTAATTGTTGGCTTAACGACCATTGTTAAGCATTGCATCGATGCGGGCATCAAGACTGCCTTACTAAACAACTGACCCAGATTATGATGCTCCAAATACTAGATTCGTGCCAAGTTCAGAATAAACTTAATGGGTCTATACCTGACGCAATCCAAATTCTACAACGACCATTAAAGCTTAACCGTTTCACAAGTTAAGTGACATTACGGTCTGATTACTATGGCATGATGACGAATGTCCCTTGATGGGTGATTATTACATTTGGAACTGAGGACGTTTAAGAACATATAAGTAGAACATTAGAGGTCGTGCGAATAACCATCATATTATAATCATATAATGTATTTATAGCTATGTATATTTGGTATGATTACATAGTATAATTTGAAGTAGCTTATAAATGTACAACAGCTAACGTCTCCTAAAGCAAGCGACGAATGTTGATGTGCTTTTCATCATCAGTTTTATTTTTCCCGTATTGATTTTTATAATAATATCTTTATTATTCTTTATATATAAAAATCAATCTAATTCTCGCAAAAACTCAAGAATGGCTAAACCGATTTTAGTTCGGTTTTTACTTATGGAAAGAGGGATAAAAGGGGAAATTTTGTATGTATACAAATTGCACCCCGGAGCGAAGCTGGGAGTGGGTCACTAGTATCAAGCACGTACCCAGGATTTTTTGTCGGGGCGGGGTCCGTTTGGGTAAATGATTAAAGTACCTAAATGACACGTAAAAGCTTCTCGAAAATAAATAACAAATCAATTATCATATAATAATTATTTAAATAGATATTTTTAGAATTGAGATAATGTTAAAGCATTAAATTTAACCATCTTGGTCGGGAGGACATTTCTTCCAAAATATCATCCACTGAAATGGCTTGATTTGAGGCGACATCAAGGGGCCAACTCGGTTAAACGATCATTCTCCATCATGAAGCCAAATCATCAGCATCAGTAACAGGTAGAAACGTACTGTCTGAACAGGGATTTATTTTATCTTGTAGGTATAACACTTTGGGGGGTGGGGGGGAGGTCCGGACCCCTTGGAACCTAGGTACGTTTTGACTATTATAAAATTAAACCTAATTAAGTTTTTATTCAAGTAGAAAAAACAATATTTTGTAACCAACTCCGCTGACTACTTCTAAACCACCTAAAGGACTTTGATACAGTTTTTACTAATGTAAAGAGGGATAAACGAGTAAATACATAATAAGTTCAATTCTATTAAATATTCTGAAGCGACCTCCACTTTTTTTTGCTTTGCCATCTAATTTTAACCTCACAGGTCTACGTAATACATTATGAACAATATGTAATGCTTATTTTTATAAGTGGTAAGTAAGTATTAAAGGTCAACAGTTTTATTACACGTTATTTCATGATGTAATATTATAATTAACATTAAACTTATTGAACGTTAAATCTACTAATAATGTGCAAGTTATTTAATAAGTTAGTTGTAATGTGCACGTACAACTAAAATTGTGGAGATATCTTAAATCATATTTAGAGGCTAAATTCACACCTTATGAAGAATCAATTTTTAAGAAGCTAAAGCTGTGGTTTAAAGGGAAGACGAATTCTGTTGAAAATCCTAATTTCTCATAATCTGGCCATTTTTCGTTCAACTTTCAATAATAGTAGATTGAATTGAGTATTGAGTAAAGTTCTGCTTGATTGTTGTTCATTGAAAAACTTTGAATATTCTAATACCTGTGTAAGAATAATGTGTGTAGGTGTATGCAATACATGCGCCTTTAAGGTTAAACTGCGGTTACCAGTGGGATGCGATTTAATCAAAGCTTTTGAACTTTCGAAATAAAAGAAACCTATTATACTACGAAACAATCCTGTTATTCTCTAGCGGTACTAATAATTTATTCATCAGAAAGCTGTTAATATTAAATCTAATAAATGCAATCACGGTAGGCCTGTGGGTCAACTGTTAGTGGACCCGTTGAAACGTGTTATAGAAGATAGAGGGTAGTGATAATGCAGTTATACCGCCTTGTTTACATGGGTAGTTCATTAACACGTCCCACAACTGACTCAATGAATTTACAAAATTCGTTTATATCATACGTAAGTATACTAGAAGCAATTGGAATAGTTTATGTACTGGAATCACTGCTATTGAAATAATGATATTCTAAGTAAATAGTGTGATTTGAACCTACTCTAGATTTTGCTTGCGTGTTTTTAACCGTTGTTGTGGCTTTATGTCGTTTTTGAATCAAAAATATTAAAAGAATAAGACAATCTATAAGACATTGCTTGGATAAGACACTGCCTCGCACGGTGAGAGGATGAATAGAAAACTTTAGGGCAAATTTCCTTGTAAGGTGATGTACCTTGCTACAATAGAGACTTCTGCAAGCGTCATCATCACTTTCAACATCTCAGCCGTAGGACGTTGGCCTTCCCCATAATTTTCCAAATGAACCTTTCAGAAGCAGCCTGGATCCACACCGTCGACCCGCGGCCGCGGGTTTTTACAAAATGTTAAAAAAAATATTTGTAAAAAGTATTAGGAATCTATTAACGTTTTTAAAATGCATAAATGTAGGCAGTTAGTTTCACAGTAGGTTGAATGTAGCTATAGATATGACGAGTATGTTCATTGTTAACCCGTGAGAAGGCGCGCCCTAAAAAATTACACGAGAAGGCGCGCGTGAGCAAAACGATCACACTCCTTCAAATGATTTTTTTTTATGAAAACTTTTGGCCTGATGGAATAATGTTTCGAAGATTTGTAGAGTTTAAAAATAAAGGTGAAAGTAATAATGTTATATCAGGTAACAATTATTAATTAATTATTGTTGATAACTTGATATATTGTAAACTTATGCGTAAACTTAATTGTAAATTTAATTTATTTGTAATTTTCATTGTTTTAATTGCAATAAGTTTTAATTGTAAATTGTAAATTTATAGCTAGATCTGCAGAATTATGTATTAGTAATGCGTCAGTTTATGTTAATTTTTATTTTCCTTTTTGTTTTTTGTATAATATGTGGGTATAAATTAAGCTATGGACATTTATGTCTGAAATAAAGTTATTATTATTATATTATTAAAAATTCTTAAGAAGTCTTAAGTTTATAAAATAAAGTGTTTTATTATAAGTAAATAAAAAAAATACAGTCTTATGCACAAACTAAAAATATTATAAACTTTGACCTCAACTTTAGGCTTACTTTAAGAAATTCACCTAAAAAAATAAAAAGATAACAAAATATTCGAAACGATCTTTCTTCCATGGGATCTTGAGATATATTACTCTCGTAACATGTAAGTCACATAAATATCACGTGCTCGATGCTCAGTAATTTACTGCACAAAGTGCATGCTTTTTTTAGAGCGCCTATTTTTCCTTCTGGGATATAGTTCACGAGAATCGCTTGGTCTATGCTCAGTTTCTGCATTAGGTACAGGTACAAATAGCTTCATTATGAACTTCAGATCTAATGACACGTTTAGCATAGAAATTTATTGCACAATATGCGTTTTTACCAAGTCAAGGGCCATATTTTTCTGAATCATTACGTTACCTAAAATCAAAGAAATACACTGCAATAGCGCATATTGGATATTTCACAATGTAATTTCACAACGGAAGTTTGTTCAGCAGTGGACGTCCTAAGATGATGATTTTTGTAAAACTATATTAAGTACGTATTTATATAGTTAAATTATTATTTATTAAGGATAGCTAATATTGCTCACGAGAGAGTTTTTTGGGTAGGTATGCTGGAAATTCTTATTTTTGGACTTTTATGGTAAAATAAACACTAAAAAATAAATAGTGTCTTTTAAAGAGAGAGTAAATATTATTAAGATGTAATATTAACGTACTCGCTACGAGCTATTTTCAAAATATTTTAAGTTAAACAATACAAGTTAACTATAATAATACCGACTTTACCGACCATTGTATCATTGGTTTAAACCATTGTAGTTGACAAAACTTTATTTAAAATACTTGTTTAAATAAAGTTTATAAATCAACTTTATTTATGGACCCTTTCTTTTTGTCACTATGATAAGTATTTAGCTAAAGCAAGAAAGTATATTCAAACAGAATTCTTCTAATAAAAATAATTTCTGCAGAAAAATCGTGAATACACGGACAAGCGGGTTCACCTGGCTTAACCAAATAAGCTAGATTTTATTGTGTGGACATATGCTACGTAAATAATATTTCAATAGGTTTAATTTAATGCAGCTTTTTGTGGTCGTTTAGGTTTTACAATTAAATACTCGTAATCTCTTTTGTAAATATTCAATACAAAAGAGATAATAGCTTTTAGTTCTGTTTTTTATTTGTAAACTTTTATTTAACGTTGAAAAAGTTAAAAATGTAGCGAGATATTTATTTCACTAAAAGCTTCAAAATTTATTTTGTTTTTGATGTTCACATCAAATCTTCACCTCACCTCTTTTTTGCATTCACCTCTTTTTCAGTTAGTACTAACCTTCAATAGACAGCTGTTAAAATTTCATGATATTCTATTCATTAGTTTGTGAGTTATTGTGCTAAGAGTGACGCTACTTTTGACGTTATTTTGACTTTTGACTTAAGAGTGACGTTATTTTCAAAACAATGGATCAAAAACAATTTCGTGTTTTAATTTTAAACTGCTTCTTGATGGGAAAAAATTCCGTTCAAGCGAAGCAATGGCTTGAAAAGTGTTATGGGGATTCCGCTCCATCAAAAACAACAATAAAACGTTGGTTTGCTGACTTCAAACGTGGTCGTAGATTCACCGATGATGAAGAATGCAGTGGATGTCCAAATGAGGCGGTAACACCAGAAAATATCAAAAAATCCACAAAATCGTTTTGAATGACCGAAAAGTGAAGTGTGAGTTAGCTGACATCGTAAAGATATCAAAAGAATGAGCATTTGACTATGAGAAAGCTCTGTTCAAAGTGGATGCCGCGTTTGCTTACTCGATTTGCGTCGATATGTGACAATGGATGAAACATGGATCCATCACTTCACTCCGGAATCAAAACGATCATCATCTGAGTGGACAGCAACTGGTGAACCTCGTCCAAAGCGCCCGAAAGCACAACAATCGACTGGAAAGGTTATGGCCTCGCTATTTTGGGATGTGCGTAATATTCATCGACTATCTTGAGAAGGGAAATACCATCAACAGTGAATATTATACAGCGTTATTGGAGCGTTTGAAGGCTGAAATTGCAAAGAAACGACCGCATATGGCAAAGAAAAAAAATTTGTTTCATCAAGTCAACGCACCGTGTCACAAGACAATCAAAACAATGGCAAAACAACATGAATTGAACTTCGAATTGCTCCCACATCCACCGTATTCGCCAGATTTGGCTCCTAGCGACTACTGGCTGTTCGCAAACCTCAAAAAAAAAAATGCTCGCCGGTAAGAAATTTCGCACGAATGAAAAGGTTATCGCTGAAACTATTTTGAGGCATTTTGAGGCAAAAGATAAATCGTTCTACAAAAGTGGTATTGAAATGTTAGAGCGGCGCTGGAATGATTGTGTTGCTCTTTATGGAGATTAACGTTGACAAATAAAGCAAATTTTGAATAAAAAAATGTGTTTTCTTGGTTAGGCCCGGGATTTTTCAGCCCATGTGTTATGTAACGGATTTTGTTACGGTTTACACTAGATAAACGGGGAAGGTGTATATAATTTGCGTAACTATTATTTTATTTATAATTTTTCCAACATAATACCTACAATAGTTAGAGCAAATAGTTTATTGCCTATACGAAAAAGAAAAAACAATTTCTATTGCGGAGTTAGACAGTTAGTTATATGTCAATTTCGACCACCTATAACCGTTTTGCTGAACCCATTCGCATATGGTAATGTTAGGTTCAGCTTAAATTGAGATGCAATCAGTATTCAGAGACACTACGTTCTACGAACAAGACTGTCCGCTCAAGCTAGTTGCAATCTCTTGACATAAATGGCAGAGTAACGCATTTGTCGGTTAATTAATGTGGAATACCTTCCCACACATCGTGGCATTGATGAGTGTCTAATTTGATAGAGTAGGAACTGTGGAGTATAGGTATTAAACAAGTGGGAGTATGACCTCATAACTCATAATAATTCATAAAGTCTTAATAAGTATGACTTCCAAATAACAACTTAGCTTTCTCCTCTAAATAAACTAAAGATACACCTGTACACTGCGCCATTTAGTAAAATATACACTAACTAATATGAGTGTAAGGGCCTCTTTCACGATCTCTGAGTAAAGTGCCAAGTAGGCTAACCGTCATTTAAAGTTACCGGTCACAGGGAATGATGGAGCTGATATACCTTTGTTTGTACGACAAAAGTCCCAAACATTAAAAAGAAAATAATAAAAATATTCGCCTATCGAAGAATGCAATAAACCGAGTGCATAATTTAATAAAACATAAAATTATTTCTAAAAGTAACTAATCAACACTTTACTTGTAGTTGGTGAAAGAGGCCCTAAGGATAGAGCCTTGTGGACGGCAGAGTGAAGCCGCTAAAACTACAACTTCGCCGTGTACATACAAGAATACACGCACACAAATTTTGTGTTTATAATTCTTATTTGGTCTTAGGTTTTCTCATGAAACAATGAATCGCTTTTTGTTATTTTTATCGTTATACAATTATTTCTGTTTACTAATTAATTTAATCAGTGCAGTTTACACTGGTATTATAATGGTTCGGAAAATACGCTAATTAATTAATTTTACACAAATCATATCATGTTTCAGTTTTTGTGTAAATAACAAACGATCCTATATTTATACTGATGAAAGTAAGTAAATACATTATTTGCCGTTAACCTTTCGATATGTTGTTAACAAATGAAATATTGATAATGTTATGTTTAAAATAAAACCTATCTACATAATGTTACCTGTCCCTTGTAATATGAACATGTTTATTGAAGAATTGAATGTTACTTAAGTAGGTGCCATACATAATACACAAAAATATCTGTCATTCCTACCTTTAGTTATTTATATGCATATTGTTATATTAAGTTAAGTTGTAGATGGCACCATGTTGTAATAATAATAAAACGAAAGGTAATTTATTATTAATAATAATAATTATTTAATTTAAATACAAAATCCATATCCAAACTAAAAAATTACCTACAGTTAACTAAAAAGCAATAAGTAGCAGTATTAAAATAAACTTTATAAATTAAAAGTGAACCAATAAAAGGACTAAAACGATTTATTTTTTCAAATATTTGTTAAAATCCGAGTAAGGTTCTTTCATTAAGAGAAAAATTGGAAAACTGATTAGCAAACAATATATGTAACAAAAAAAAAATTACCACAGAAAAGGGTTTCATTTAATCTTTGATTATTTCGAATAACTAAGTTAAAATTACTTGTCGGCTTTCTAAGTTATTCATTTTGATGTTTGTGTCAAGTTGTTTGACGAGACCTTTCAAAATCGTATTTAACAGACAACGAATCAAAGTAGCGGAAAGTTGACCGAGCACAAATTATCGTTGGTTATACGAAATTCGAAGAAAAATTGCTACTTTTGAAGTGGAGAGATTTGAAAATTATTTTGCTGTTTCCTTACGGTTTACCAACATCCTGCTATTTAGCGAACGTTGTGATAGAAATCCAGTTTGATATTACTCAAGCTGAGCCAGGTGTGTATTAAGGACGTTATGTTATGACGTTATGAGCGCGTTGCAATTTGAGTGTGTCGAAGCAATTTCCTTCTGCTAATTATGTGGTTGATGAAAATCTTGAGCTAGCGACGGTAATTCGTTGATTGCACGATGGAACTCTTAAATAACGTCAAAGGTTTAATTTTCTCATCAACATTTTCATTAAATTTATCATGCCCTAAGAGCAAATCATAATAAGGCTCAAGACTTCATGTAGGTAAAATTTCTCCCCAAAGCAACTGTGACGTATTGCTCTATGTAAGGTTAGGATATGGAAGTCAAAAACTTAACAACTTTCAAATTACCCAACTTAATATTTTTTTAATTTCAATTACCTATATATCTACATATGGGTATATCTTTCTAACTTTAATCAATTGAATTATAACTGATTAGTTTTTGCCCGCGACTTCGTCCACACCCCTTTTTCTTAGGTGTTAAAACATTTATTCAATATTTATATATTGAAATATATTTATATATTTTTGTATTATATTCTATATCTTTATTTATATTTTTGAATATTTTATTTTTATATTGGGTGGTACCTCGGGAACAATAGATACATGTATTTAATTAATTGTGTTATAACTGATGTAAATAAATAATATATAATTTCTACGCATACATTCCGGTGCGATAAAAATAGCCAAGAAAAAAAGATGTTGCTAACTTAGCGATTATTTTATAGGTAAATTTTATGACAGTAACATTTCTATGGTAATAAAACATTGTCTACATACATGGTACCATCTAAAATAAGTAAAACGGCGCAACATATATTTTCTCTGTTTACTCCGCAAATAAGAGACTGAATTTTGACGACAGATGGCAGATGTGTCTCGATTTACAATATCCGGAAATGCAGTAGTGTTCGGCGAATACTTTATTCGTGAGGCGAGTCATACTGTATGCGGATGTGCAAGGTCGTTAGAAAATAGAACTGCAAAGAAATCTAACCGCAAAACGGTTTCACGACATGTCTGCTATAATGAGTCACGCCTTGTCTTAGAGGTATTGGTACGTTTTATATCTTTTACATATTATTTTATTTCTTTATGCAAAGGCCGTTGAACAGGGTGATGGTCCACTTGATAATTGGTGGCTTACGTTGCCTATAACACAAGCAACGTTCAACCAATAGGCTCGTCACATAATTATGTCAACACATGTCAGTAAGATAGTTTGAGACGGTTTAGTACGCCTTAGTTCTAAATTTTCTTTTGATAAATAATTTGAAAACACGTTAAATTCCCTAGGGATCGTCTAAATATATAAAAAAATTCGGCGTCACTGTCGTCATACGATAAAGATTTTAGATAAGATTTTTAGATGTTATTCATTTTTCAATGGGGACAAAGTCGCGGACAGCAGCTAGTTAGTTATAACTAAATATATAATAAGACATATTATTATTATATTAACTAATATAATAAGATATATAAGGGATTAACTACTCAACTTTTGACCATAAAATACAAAAAAAAGCTCTAAAAGCTGATCGTTTCCTCATTGCCAACAGATGAGAGAAAATAAATCTTTAACATTTTTAACGACAGGTTAACCATGAATAAAAACAAAAGGATACTACCCAATTACTGCCCACATATGCGCTTCAATTATTTTTTACATTGTGACAGTCCCTAAATTACATGATGTATTTTAATTGGTTAAAGTGCGTGGCGTAGGCGCGTAAAACTGTGGGAAGTATTGCAACATAAACGCAATATTGCGTCTGTGCCATTGTATTGTACTGTAAATATTATCAATTAATTTATTACTATGCACGCGGTGAGTGTAGGTACACAATAGCATTTTTGAACGCGCATAAATTACGTCATGAATCTTTGTTTTGACATTGAAATCCTTAATTTCTATCGATAGGCACACTGCTTCATCAAAATGAAGTTCTTGTTGGCAGTGAAATCCTTAATTTCTATCGATAGGCACACTGCTTCATCAAAATGAAGTTCTTGTTGGCAGTGAAGATTATTCAAAAAAGCCCATTATGCTACATTACTATAAATGGTGTACATATGCCTATGTCTATCCGAAACTATGCACTTTCAGACAGATGATTGATTCAGACGCAATGATACCAGAGATGGTATCGGACATATAAATAACCGGTCCGGTTTCTACCTCTTTATAATTATTAGTATAAATTTGTATATAATATTAAAAATATGGTGAGTCATTAAAAATATGCTAAACAAATTCAAAGGAAGACAAAGTCAATGTTTATTATTATTGACATTATGTAACGTGTAATATTAGTCACATAAAAAGTAATGTATCTTAGGTACTTTACACAATGATTATGTACTCGTATAATATTCGCGTTAATGACATTGAGTGTTGACCTAGTGAAAATGGTTTGTTGAACGCGCAAATATAAATAAATAATTAAATATATTTTTACATTAACATTTCAAGGGTAAAATTTACGCTTAATTTTTAACTACAAAAGAATTCGAACTATTGTTATAAACGCTGTTGTTGACTGTATAAGAAAACAATAGTAAAAAGTATTCGAAATTTGGAAAAATCTGTTTTTCAATTAGAAGTATTTGTTTTTTTTATTTTTTGTAGTTGTTTTCGACATTGAAGTTGGGTCCGAGTGGTTTGAATTGCTAAACGCCCTTTTTGAATGGGGCAATTCGAACCACTTACGTAGTAAATCTTCTTCTATAAATGTATAAAAAAATCAGCTTCCGTAGGTATGCTTGTGTCCACAAAACTCGAAAACTAGCCTATGATTAAACTTAATTTTTTTTACATAACATTGAATTTTAATAGAAGAGTGTTATACTTTTTACTTTTTATACCTAAATTCCAACCGAAATGAAAAAAAAAAAAAAAAAAAAAAAAAACGAATATATATATATATAAAAAATTGATGTGTGTATGTATGATTTTTTTTCTTTATTTGGGGAATTTTGTGTCATGTTTAATGCATTTATTAAAAAAAAAGAAAAACTTTCTATTTAAATTTTAGCCATTTAACTTATTCGTACATAATTTAATTTCTTTAAATTTTAATTAATTTAAACTAAAAAAAGAAGTTACTTCACAATTTAATATCGGGCTTTTATGTTTTATTTTCTAGTTTAGTGTTAACTCATAGAAAATACGAAATAAGAGACACGTCTCTGCTTTGCAAGCTCAATTAACAATGTAGATGTAGGTTTATTTTAGAAGTATTTTCATTTTTATTTCAGAAGTATAAAGTAATTAGTTCGGTTGTTCATAAGAATAATAAAGATGCGAATGGTGAACTGATTTTATTATACATGGATGAATTTATGGAAAACTTTCCAAATTCTTAAGAGGCATTATTAACACCACTGAAAGAAACCTTACATGATTTTTTTAAATGTACTCTTTTTTAAAACGTAAAATAATCCTAACCTAAACTTAGTTCCAAGGGCATAAACGTTACATACGTTTATAAAATTACCGATCTTTTTTTTTTCTCAGGCTATCAGTTCATTTTTTTTTAAATTGAGTCAAGGCAGCGCTTGGCCGCGATCTCACTTGATGTAAGGTGGACCAGGCTTACCTATAGTAAGTGCCCATTTACCTTAGATTTGAAGACCCTGAGATTTTATTTTATATAGAGAAGATATTTTCGTTTTAACGGTTGAAACTTACGTACCATTAGGTAAGAAAGAAATCATAGATTTTACTGGGAAAATATCGTGTAATTTGACAATGGGGTTTCATAGATATTTAAGTTTGAAAGTTGAAATACCGTGCATTCTCAAATACAAGTCATAATTTTCAAATTTATTTATGGTAAAATTTATAATTTAAATTTTATAAATCTGAAATATTCACAGATATTTTGAAATTAAGAAATACTTTTATTACATAATTCTCCATAGTGTAAGTTAAAAAGAAACAATAGCCTGGTTTTGAAATTTTTTTACCCTTCTATCCTTTAGTAATACTTATTATATGACATGTAAATGACAGTTGAATGATGTCCTATAAGTAAGTAATTTTTAAGTGATAATATAATTGCATCCAAAGTAGGAATGTACCTGTTTAATGTAGGCGCATACTCGTATTAGAACAAAGAAACACATATTTGCATACAGTTTAGAAACGTTTCAATACTTACGTGGTCGTATATTCTACACTTTTATTTTATCCTCTCCATTCTTTATCGAACACATTCCAACAAAGTATCGGAAGTGTTCTTAAAAATATTTATGTAGGTATTTATTTAAAATTTTACTCACCATTTGGACACGTGAAGAGATTTCCCTGAAAAAAATAAAAGAGATGTTACTTTGAAATAATAACCAATATTTATGCATGACTTATTGTTGGTTGACTATTACAGGATATTTCCCCGTGGAGTCTCCACAAAGGAACCTTACCAGGAAACTACTAATGCTCAGTCTCTTGCAACGTTATACCTGCTAAGGGAATAAACAAACCAGAAATGTTTTTTGTAGCTTTATTTAGTTGGAAAAAATAAATTCCAACTAAAAATTGTAGAATAAAAATATACTATAGTTAGTCAAATTTTGTTCCCGAAAGGTTCTCAAAAGGTTCTCGAAGAAGTCAGAGTTCTGCTGTGTGTTGGTGCATAAGTTCTTAGGGAATAACCGTCTAGGTTATGTTGGTTCGTAGACTAGTTGCTATTACCAGTTTAAATTTTTATAGAAACCTACATGATAGATGATGCTATTTTACAAGTCTATAGATGTCAATGGATCATCTCACATCTAATAAGAAACTATAAACTTACGTACGGATAGAGTTCGAATCCTTATAAATGCATACATGAAAATTATGTTTTCGTTTTTAAAGAAATCGCTATTTTTCACCAAAAAGATGTGACTGGCAAGTTGACGGCTCACATGATGGTAAGTGGCTACCGTGGCTCTCTAGGAGGATACAATTGTGATGCCTACCTTATAGAATGTAATCTACTGCTAATCTTCTTTCTTATATGCTAATATTATAAAGAGAGTTTTGTTTTTTTGTATGTTTGTAATGAATAAACTCAAAAACTACTGGACCGGTTTTCAAAATTCTTTCACTTATAGAAAGCTAAATTATCAGCGAGTAGCATAGGCTATATTTTAGCTCGCGTAAGAGCGCTAGTTATATATATAGTTATACAACAGCTAGTTATATATAAAAATTGAGGTTTGTATTATAGTCGTTATTGGAGTTGGAATTTGGAGTCCATTTTGATGAAAAATTTTCAAGATATCTTCAGATTAGACCAGAAGGTTTTTTCGAATTTTTTTTCGCTACTAAACAGAATTTTTTCTTTTATTAGCGAGAGTTCATATAAAAATAAAAAAATCAATGCTTGAGAAAATAATTATATACTCGTATGAGCAATAAAGACTGAATAAATGTTTTGACACCCAGGAAAAAGGGGTTGCGGACAAAGTCGCGGGCAAAAGCCAAATGTAAAGTGTTTTCATAGGTCCTTGAATGTAATGGAAAAAGATTTTTTTTTCGTGATATACGTATCGAATCAAGGTATTGGTAGTAAGTTATATGCGTATTAATATTCCCTTGGCGATTTTATTCAGCGACACGTCTACGGCTTCGGATTTACATAATATGATGCTGAATCAAGTCCGCGGTCCGTTTCGCAGATTTCCGTTCGGGGTTTTGTACATTTTATACAAAACGGGGTAGTCGTGACAGAATGAAATATCTTGGAACGCTTGCCAAACTGGGGAAAGTGAGTGTTCGAGGACACCCGTCGCCCGTGACCGAGCCTCAAAACACGGACCGCTGGATTTCTTTAAAACGAAACGATCTATCTTGTTAAACAGAATAGCGCCTACTTATTGTTTGTTATATAACATTACGGTGGAACGGTAATAGGAAATTGAAAGTTAACTAATTTATACTTTTTTTTATTCGACGTACACCCTCCGCGACAACAACGCTACGAAATTAGAATCGTACTAATCACTGGTTGAATGATCATTTGGTTCGATTCAACTGAAGAGAAAAATTTATTTTACAATTCAATATTTTATTTAAGGAAAAATTAAAAACTCATTCCATGGTTTGGAGCATAATGGTTTGCACTTGAAAATATATTTTATTTTTTAATAACAGGCTGACGGTCTACTTGATGGTAGGTGGCTCCGTCGCCTATAACACAAGCAATACAATTGGCTATAGGTGCCACAAGTAGATTAAGTTAGGAGACAGGGAAATGGGCTTTATAAGTCACGATGGTCCTCTGTAGGAGGGTGATTACCTACTGCATGGCTTCCCAATTTAAAACTGCTAAATTCAGACATCACGCTTTTAATATATATCTAAAATATATTATAATTTCGATTTGCGTCAACTCTATCGCCATCTGTCAGTGAATAGTGCATTACTGGCAGATTGCAGTGACAAAAAGTCTTGTTTTCATCCCATCAGATGGCGCAAATAGCAACTGATTTTTTAAATTTGTTTTTGCGATATGTCATCGTATAATAATGACTCATATATTTTCTTTTTCAACGCGGACGAAGTCGCGGGCACCACAAGTAAGTATAGTAATGCATAAGAATATCTATGAACTAGTTACATTATAATATGTATAGCAACAATAAATACCATAAACAAATACAAATAGGAATTCATTAAGTGATCAATTATGGTTTAATTAAATTTGTTCATTGAATTCCATACATAACGATATACTGTAACATCAGCGAAAATTCCTATTAGTAAATATCCATTGCATTCATATATTGTATTTGGTTTCCAAATTAAAAACTAGTATTAGCAGACTACATAGGCTTTTTGAGATAGATGTGTAAGCTTTGGAGAAGCAGATGGGAATATAGATTCTTAAAGAAGCCTAATGAATTCCTAGCAGTAGCTATTCGTATTGTTACATACCTAAATAATAATAAATTAATTTAAATATAGTCCCGCATTATCTCAGCCACAGGAAGTCCACTGCTGGACATAGATCTACCCTATAATTTTCCAAATGGACCGGTCAGAAGCAGCCTGGATCCACCGTCGACCCGCGGCCCTTACAGGTTGTCTGTTCACCTTGTGGGTGGACGTCCTGCGCTGCGCTACTCGAGAAGCTTCCGGCCTTAGCGGCCGTCGGCTCTCCGTACTATTTGTCCGCCCACTGCCATTTTTAACTTACTAAACCGCCGGAACTTTCGTTCGATTCCGGATCTCCCTCATTACTGATTCGATGTCACAGACAGTGTAACCCTGAATATTCCATAGCTCGTTGAGCGACGTTGAGTTTTCTTACGAAAACCATAGTTCATTATGAGACTACGTTTCATTATTATTACTTATTGAAAAAGTTAGAATATTATTTATATAATAGAAAATATATACGCCATCTTTATCAGTTTAAATAACTCTAGCCACTTGCATGCCCCGGCTACACTCCAACCTGACTCGAAATTGAGGATGTGTTAAATGGTAAAAACGAATTGTTAGTATCCGTAAACGTATAAAGACAATGGCCTTATATGAATGGCACTCTCTTATTGATTGAATTAGCACAATGAGGCCTTTTAGCTTCCACATGGACTGCAGAGTATCCATTAGTTTACGAAACTGGCTTACGTAATAATACTCGTAGTATAAGCCGTTTGTTTACTAAAACAATGCTTATGAAAATGATTGAAAGACAACGAGTGTACGGAACATTCATTGTGTATCATATTCATATAGCACGAACAGATCAATACACCATTAATCAAATACATTTTTGATGAACTCTTATTGTTGTATATGTCTTATTGTTATGCAAACACATATATTTGGTGTGTAAATTTCATAAACCAAAAATATTTTACAAATTTTTGATGAACG
This sequence comes from Synanthedon myopaeformis, assembly GCA_944738685.1. Lineage (NCBI taxonomy): Eukaryota > Metazoa > Arthropoda > Insecta > Lepidoptera > Sesiidae > Synanthedon > Synanthedon myopaeformis. Next base: position 7,410,488 of record OX122921.1, on the reverse strand, counting down.
TATATTTTCATATACGTATAGATGTTACTCGTTATGTTCAACTATATAAGTTGATAATGTAGCTATCTATAAGTGATAGAATTTTTAAAAACGGTCCAGTAGTTAAGAGTTTATTCATTACAAACAAAAATATAAATCTTCTCTCTTTATAATATTACTATATACTATTTTTGTACACAAAAACACAACAACACAGACCAGGTTGTACTATTATTGCGATTTCAAATTCAGTTCTAAAAACCTACAAAGCCTACCTAACTTCGTTGAACATAAAATATATCCGTTTTCCACCAAACAAAACAGATATGAAAATTAGTACCTACTTATTAAATAAAAATTACAATCACTGAATAGAATTTTTGGAAAATACCATTTTGGATATTTTCAAAATAATTTGAAAACATTGGATTTAGTTATAGCAAACTTACCTCTGAATTTGTTGGTGTAGCGGCTATGAGAAGGAGTGCGACGACACTCAGTGTCGCCGGACACCTTATCAGCATCGTAAATCTGTAACAAGTTACAATCACTATGAGAATCTGTTTCTCAATAGAGTAGGTATATCTACAAAAAAGTATTACAATTGTAAAAACGAGAAAAAAAAAAGTAATTTTTATGTTAATAACGACACTCCGACAATATTTCCACTTTGTTATAACATTTTTAATGGTTATTTTTAACTAATAAATAAAAACATTTGTCAAATGAAACAAAAAAAAAAAAAAAAGGTATTTTGTGAGTAAGGGATGCCCTGTCCCTTATTCTTTATCCCATTTAGGTCAGTGGTGCGCTTGCAGCACGTATTGTGTTACTTAAGATAATAAGTGACGGTAGAGCCACACACCAAGTGGGCCGTCAACGTATCTGCCGACTTTTACATAAAAAAAAACGTATTTACAAAATTTAAAACAGCAAATTTATTAATTAATTGCATAAAAGATGAAACAAGTAAAAAGGAATATTTTTAATGTATTTATTATTAATTTGGAACAGCGTTGAGATCGTAATCAATTTTAGAGCCTTAATTGAAGGCTGCATAATATATAAATCGGTTAAGTAAATACTGAGTATTCCGCTGGATCTATTTAATGCGCTGTTGTTTACAGAGTAGCGGATATTTCAATATGCACTCGTCATGATTGCCGATTGATATTAATGACATTTGTTCGGGCAATGAGTTACAGAGCTGGCTTTATTTCATCATTTATTAACTAATCAGATATTTATAAAGCACTTTCACTTCATAACTAAACATTGACATTTTAATTTTTATATAATATGTACAAGTTCGACATTTATATCTGGTACACAGAAAGCATTCTTAACCTTAAACATATTTCAATATTGCACCCAGGGCGAAGCCGGGAGCGTGCCACTAGTATCTTTAGATCTTAGATCTTTGTTATCTTTAGATGTATTCGAGTGTGTGTGTATGCAAATAAATGTTTTCTATTCTATTCTATTCTATTCTAGTATTTACACAAAAAATTTAAACACAATAAATTTCGGATTTAATACATATTACCAGTATGATCACGTAAGTAAATCACTAAAGCTTCCGTTTAGAGTGTGTACTTATCTGACGCAAGTTATCTTAAACAAAGTTTAGCGCTTCGATTACGTGAAACAGGTCCAACAATAATGAGTATTTCGTCGCAAAATGTTTCATAATACTCGTACTACTTTGAGATAAAATTGTTTAACAGTTTCGCAGTCACGTGCAAGTGAAGTCGGTAAATAAAGCTTAATTAATTTTGTTCTCGGCTCGAGATAAAACTGGTGCAAGGGCGATTGTTGTCAGATCAGCTGTGCAATGCAAAGTGCTCGCAACGCAGTCAGCGGCTTGAGATTTTAAATAAATATGTATTGTGCGACGCCTGAATTAAACGCAAAATACCTAATAAATTAATCAATACTCATAAATAACATATTGTACATGTAGCGTTTTTTTGAAAATGCTAAAGCTAAAGCTTCCTGTGGCATAAAATGTTTTTTCAGAATCCTATATGTTAATCCAGGTAATAAACTATCTCTGTGCCAAATTTCATCCAAATATGTTAACCCTTTTCTGAGATTAGCGTGCACAAACACACAGAAAATCTAAAAAAAATTTTTTGACCTGCACTATACATAAGTATAAGGTATACAATTTCACCTTTTCGGTCTTTTTAGAATTCTTTAGGTAGTGTTAGGTTAACAAAAGAGGAGTGTCAAAACTACCTGTCGCAGTTTTTTTAATCAGAAGCAGTTGTTATTTCATCTTGGTCTTCTGTAAAGGGTGGATACTACCGCCAGACGGGCTGCGTAATTTATGACTGCAAAATGCATTGTTCCTTGTCAACAAGGAACACTGCATTTTGTAAATTCAGTACAGAAATATTAAAAAGTTGTTACATAGAGTATACAGTCGTATCAAAAAAGACAATAAACTCACAAATTATTACTAATGAATAGGAACATGAGTTAGCGGATAACATAAATATTGATTGCGTGTGGTAAGATGTGATGTCATGGATTCATAAAAACAATAATGATTATTAGATGTACACGGTTCCTTGTTGCGTCTGCTATTTTTGTAGCTCATCAATTTGTTACCAGGTTTTTATGTATAGTTTAATTCGATACATAAAAATCTACATAAAAAGTCATCTAAGTATATAAAAAAATATGCAAATCGATATATCTTGAGGTAAACTTGTAGAAATATTCAAATTGTATAATTAATTTAGTAGTGGCAGGGCTCAATTCGTTTCTCATTCTTTAAGGGCGGCAAGAATGGCGGCCGTAACCAATCCCTTACATAAGACCACTGTGAACTGTGTTCTGGTGATGAGTAAGAGCATTGATAAAATATTAAGTTAACTAGCAGTTTATTACTTTTAAATAATATTTTATCGATTGTACGGACTGCTAAAGCTCAATACGAGTATAATAATATACTCGTATTGAGCTTTTACAATTTTAAATGCGACATCCGGGATTATTTTGAAAAGACTGAGTTGGTATAGTGTTATTATGTAAGGGGAAAAACAAAACAACCGGGACCGGTTCAATGATGATATCATCGAAGGTTGAAAAGGTTATTTTTAATGTATTAAGTCCGCCCACGACACCACACATCAGCAAAACTTATTTCGAGGTTTTAGAATCTAAGTTAAAATTAAAATGTTTTATATGTACTGTATATTCCAGAACGACTGAAAAATTTCCTTTATGTAAATGAAACTGTTCTACAAAATAAAATAATAATTTAAAGTATTTAAAAACGGTTTAGTTGTCATCTCGCACGGTCTTATTTCGTACTAAATGTGCGAAAAGCCTACTTTAAATTTAAATATATTTTTAGTAGTCATCTCGCACACTTTGGGTTTCACATATAACTAGTACAGTTACAGTGGAATGCCCAAAAGAGTGTGTTAAAAAAAATATTAAAAAAAAATTTTACCTCGTCAAGTTCTATATGTAATAGACATACAAGATTTCAAAATGCGTTTCCTTTCTAGTGTTATGAGGTTGCGTCAATAGTATTGGCTGTAAACACGAATGCTTTAATTTGTTCTTTCAACACCGTATTGTTACCTACTAATTAACCGTGAATTATAACTTTTGAATATCATTGGAACAAATAGCAATAAGTATTTTTAATTAGAAGTGTAAATCTAATTTTACTATTTTAACTTCATGAGTATGAGCAACACTTTTTTTAAACTAAAAAGTTTTTTAGCATACATTTTACATTTACATTTTACCTTTCTTAGATTATTCTAATCTTTTAAGTATCTATTTTTACTTCATAAGTAACTAGTAATTTTGGTTTTATTTAATACTAGCAAACTGCTTCGGCTTCGCACAGATGTCCAATTTTTCAAATTTTTCTTCTCATAAAAGCTTTCTCGGTCCTTTGTATTTGTATATTGTATATGTCTTTGTATAATTATGTATTTGTCAAAATATTTGTAAAATAATAATAAATATTATATTCTCAAGTTTTTCGCTTAGCAAGTAGCAACACATTTAGCGATTCAGTCCGAGAAAGCTTCTTATGAGTAAAAAAATTTCAAAAATAAACAAAAAAATGGATATCAATGGTTCGCTAGTCAACAAACTAATTTTATAGTTTATAGTTGTAGTTTTATAGTTAGTTATTTTTTTAAAACGAATAGTTATTTAAAAATATATATGACCGGAATATTAGATTTTTACCCGATAAAGTCAGGAAAGCATATCAAATTTTTTTCCGAAATATCTCCTGGAAAAGCTTAAAAAGAAACAAATAAAAGTTGATGGGTTTCGGTCAATTCTATTCGAATTCAAGTAATAAGTAGGTACTAATTGAAAGCGTTGAAATCTGCACCATTAGAAAGGTTTTGTGTAATTAATCTGTTGCATAATTAATTACACAATGTCGGTTTAGTCTACATTTATAAGTTAACTTGTATTAATCTGTAAAACTTTACAATTGACAGTTAATAAATATACTTACAATTGATTTTACATTCAATACAACATTATTTACTGTTTCTATAATTGCTAACATGGTTCTGAGCAGTTCGAGTAATCATAGAAAACATCTTATATCGTGTATATACGTTATATAACTGTTAAGTATCAACAAAATTTAAAGTCAGTAAAGAAAATATAGAAATTAATCAGAGCGATAAGCAATTATGTATCTTCCTCAATGATTTTTCATGTCGCGCTGACGACGTGCCCTCGTGGCCTGTTCTCACGGCGCGAGAGTGCCTCCCTCAATCCATTGTCTCGTATTAATGCTGCGCCTGCGCACTCAGCTTACAATGTAAGATTAGCTTCGTGTTACAGTCTCTTAGCACTATCGATTTAATAATAATACAGTTAATATGTATATATTTCTTTTTAAAGTTATGTTGTAAGATTATGACGCAAACTTCATTTTGATCAAAATTAAAATGACTAAAAATCTGTCTTACGAAATGAAGTTAATATATTTGAAGCAATATGTAGATTTTTGTTTAATCAGGAAATTCAATAATATATTAATTGTACTTATTTTATTGAATAATTATATTGAACAAATTATATAACAATTTAAATGTGAAAAACCGAATAGCTACATTACTTTTTTTACAATTTTTTTAAGCGACAACACATTATTTCGAATTAAAAATCCTGAGCAGTTTTATAAGAATATCAAGAAAATACGAAATTATGTCCTTTATGCATATTATGAGAATTATCTTTTTAAGATAAAGATAAGTAGCCTGACGACTCATTTGTAGGTACTCATGATAGCTACCGTTGCCTATAAATACAAGCAACACTGGCAGAAGCAAGTTAGCTGCAGATCTTGATAGGATAAGACATTAGGAACAAGTAGTAATTTCATAAATATATAAGTTTATCAAGAGGTTACTGTACCTCAGCAGAAGTGGTTACGAGAATTTATTAAACAGATCCTATAGTAAGTTTCCTTCCCTTAATAGCGTGTATCTTTTTTTAACATTTTAGTATGTAGTTTTTCGATACAATAAAAAAAAATCAAGTTTTATCTGAAGATCTGATTTGAATCAATTTGAAGTGCATGAATTTGTTGCATTTTTTAAAATTCTATCAATGCAATTTTTAAGGCTAAGGCAGAAATATCTGTAATACGCGCGGGGCATAACGTAATAAGTAATATAGTAAATAGTAATAGACGTAATAGTCTTTGCTTACAATATCATCTTGTGCTTATTTAATTAATTTTACAGCAACAAATAAAGCTTCAATTTTATTATTGTCGTTTAAAAATATATTTCCATATTCATATTATATTCCTAAATATTAATTCAATAGTTCATTGTATTAGGAATCAATTTAAGAAAGTCACGTTCAGCTACGTAAATATTACTTTCTGCTAAGCCGTGTTTATTTAACGTTTTCACTTTGAGACTAAGAATTTTGTGGTGCGGTCTTAGATCGAGGTGAGCAAAATTCTCAGCCTCCGATACGTAACCACAATAATTTGTGTTCAGATCGAGAGAGATTGGCGGCGACACTTCCATTGTTTTTGCCGATGTGACGATAATTTCGTTGAGATAAAACGTTATTGCCCAATGCGGGCAAAGCATTGTTGTGTTCACGTATCGTGTCATTGTTAAATTTCATTAGTGCTAATAAATTATTTTATAAATAGCGTTCGCCGTTTATACAAGATTAATTACATTTAATACGCGACCGCGGTCATTTATTACGGTCAAATTATACAATGTGAATATTAATATGCAATTTTTAAATTATGGACGTCTGCCACAACAAATTTTGTAAATGCAGTGCACATTGTGTACTGCATAAAAGCTCTTCTGGTGTTAACTCAGAATAGAAAATAAATTAGAGAAGCATTAAATCATAATTGCATGACTTATGTAATGTCCATAAGCTATAAACAAAAATTATAAACTAACCCCTGACTTTCTATTGACCCCAAACACGCTATATCTGCTGTAAGTTGCTAAGGAGTTGGGATGATTTTGGGATGAGTTGGGGGGAGTTTTGATGCTACAGCATCAGTTCAAGGTGACCGTGTCATGGAAATACCACCGAAGTAACGTTACACCAAATTTCACATCAATCGAATCTGCAAAAGTTAGTAAAATCCCTTAGTAAAATAGGAAAAGGTCTGATGGTCTTCAAACGCCTGAACAGATCTTCATGAATTATAACTAAGAACTTGATTATTCATCAACGAACGTCAGTCATATTGACTTCACCAACAAAGCACCATCGTATTATTCGACGGCGGCAGTATGCCATTGCCAACACTGCCAAAGTGCTCCCTCATTAACTGTACTCGTAAAGCCAGTGATAGAGAGAGATGGAGAAGACGCGCGGAGGCCGAGACCAACTTGTCCAATAACATGAATAACAGCCCGTTCAACTATCTTTGCTTGATCAATAAGCCTAAAGCCGCTTTTAGACCATATCATTTTTTGCCTGTTGCATATCATAAAATTAAAGAAATAAATGACTTGGTAACATCTAAACAACCAACTTGTACAGATCTCATCACAAAGTAAAACATGTCTAATCAATTAATGTTCAATAATTGAATGGAATATTTGTTGTCGCAAATACGTGATTGAATGCAAATTCTTGAAGTAATACATCAAAAAAAGTTCGTATTTAGACGAATCAAAATTTGATAGCAATTATTTCATAGGTTAATCAATAATTGCCATTGTGTAAACAAAATATGGCTGCAATTATGTCATGGCAAAATTGCACACAACTTATTCATGTATAAACACTTGCTTACATGTTTTGAAAGGTAATTGTTGTGCTCAATAATTATACTATTCAATTATAAAACACTGGCATGTGCAAGTAAATGCCCTTTATTTTCATCAGGATTTGTGCTCTCAGGCGATACTGATGTCGGTAGCGCATAGGAAGTATAGTAAAGCCAAGGAGACCACGTAACCAATGTAAACAAACCTTCTGTCCTTTTCCCTCACAAGAAGCGGCCGACGCTATCTGTTTAATGAAACAAAAGCCATTTTGACTACCCTTAAAAGTTTGTTGAATTTCTTTGCGTTCTCTAGTTGGCCTTGCTTTACCATCCGTGTTTTTTTAATCTTCTCTATATAAATATTATAAATTGAATTCGCTGTCCGCGTCTGTCTGTTCTAAACCACTCCACGGATTTTGATACTATTTTCACTAATGGATAGACTGATCAACGAGGAAGGTTTTTGTATAATAATTTCCATAAGCTGGTAGCTTTTAAATAATAATAATAAAAAACACAAACAATACTGTAAGCAACAATTTAGGCAATTCGCGTTATGATTTTTATTACAAGACTGTGTGAATAATATTTAATTCTTTGTTGTTTCAATTTATTGCCCATTAGATGCGTTATTCCGAGTTCTCCCACATTCTGCTGCTGAGTTGAATCGGGGCGAGACGGTCTACTTAATTGACCATTGTCACAAATTCACAATGGAAAACTACAGTGAAGTGACCTGCTTATAATATTAACTAAATAACAGGTGTTTTTTTTTCGAAATATTATCTCACGCTTTAACAATTAGTTGCTGTTAGGCAAATGCAACCTTTAAACCGGTTCACATTACTCCAACAAGAAGCAATGAACCGAGGATTCTTGGTTCTAAGTTAGCAAATTTACACTAATATTTTTATAACAGGTTATCCAAGTGTATTTTACGTACGATACTGCGGGAAACAGCTAGTTAATTAAAAATAGATAAATAGTTAACAACTAACCATGCAAAAATTACCCTGCAACTATACTAAATCTAAATATAAATCGGATCTAACCATTAAGAATTTCTCTAATCATAACTAAGGCATAGCATTCTGATGGTTACACAACTCTCTGGTTACATAAACGACCCATCACGCCTTGGGAAGCTCGAGAACTATCTTTCATCACGTTAAAAATCTTATAACGACCGAGAAGAAATGATGGGTATAACTAATTTTTATTGCAGAAAACAATGTGGCTATTTTTTTATTTACCGTTTTAATTGTATATCTCACGTAAATAGCACTGTCCTAAAAGTGGCAGTTTCTTTTTCTCTTTATTAAAGTAAAAAAAGCTGATTTTCGAAAAATCAAATAAGGTAGTTTGTTTATTTTAAATTTAATATTTGATGGCTTTCCAAAACATTATAATAACTATTTAAACACTTTTGAAGTACAAAATAAAAATAGATAATTATTCGGCGCGAATTAAGTATAACAATATTTGATACAAGTCTAAACAGGTTAAAATAAATCAGAAACGACAGATTTAAAGAAAAAGGTTGCCATTTTACGTTTGACATGACGGAGAAAAATACTTATATCATCTAAAAGTACTTTAAAAACTTTTTGAATAAATTTTGTTATTTATTATTGTTTTAGACTAGTTATTTTAGTAAATATAACGTGCCTAATGTTACATTCGTTAACATCATAATCATCTTAGCCGGTGTCTCTCCACTGCTAATTATCTCCAATCGCCACCACACACGGTATTCTCTCCTTCGCATCTAGCCGTGTTTACGTGGGGACGGATTAAGAATATACATATATAGTTCCCTACCGTCACTGGTTAGCTTGTTGTAAGAGCAGCTACCCAGTGACAGTGGTATATTATAATAACATTCCTAAGATAATTATAAAACATGCTTTTAGTGAGTAACATATCAATAAATAATTTTAATTTAGTAATATTTTAATGTATTCAGTTGCAATACATTGCCATTAATAATGTGCATGCAAATCTTTAGTGTAACCACGAACTCTGCACAAAATGGCTGCTAACGTTAGGAACGATACTGCAGGACATATTGAAACTAATGAAACACCTGTTCTCCATATAACTTCCTGTTAAATACGAACGTTCAGATTCTAGTTGTGAAGGTGAATTAAGGCCAAACGAACCGTCTGTCCGTTATTGTGTTTACAAGGACTGTGCAACGGGAATTTCGCCAAAGTTGTCCAGAATATTAAATACGATACACAAATAAAATCGTATAACGCGATTTATTTGGAATTCTGTTTACCGTTAAATGGAGTCACAAGAGAAGCATGTATAATATGGAGTATATAAAGATCAGATTATTTGAATTCGATAAATGAAATTCCATACTTCTAACATAAATTTATTTTCAACTACTGCCATCGTTTTCTAATCTTTTGTTTTTGCATGTAGATAACTAAGAACTCTGAGGAAGAAAATATCAATATTTGTCGATTTTTAATATTTCATGCTTGCCAAGCCGCGTGCACATTACTTACTAAAAAAAAAAAAAAAAACTACTGAGTCTAATATTTATGCGTAACCTTGAAAATAATTGGTTCTAACTGACATAGTTTTCACGACAAATATTTTACTGTAGTATTTTTTACGCTATATTATGTTTTAAGCCATTGACGTTAGTCGAAATAATAAAAAATTGCATGAGTTAGTCTTTATGATATTTGATTCATATTCTTATCAGCAAGTAGAATTACGTCATACTATTACGTGATTAACCTCTGATATTACGATTATTTTAGAATAATTACTAAAAAATGCACAAAAAGCAATGATGCTAACTGAAAGTGAGTTTGAAGCTGGTAAGTCGGATTTGTCTAACTCTTATTTGCTCTTTGATGAAGAAAAGTATCGCGAACAAGAGAACGCTACAAAAAGTCAAGCAGTTTTGAGTTTTGATAACCCATTTAAAGTTAAGACTATACATTATAAGCAAATAAATAATTTCCCATACAAAAGATATGCAAACTCTGATATGAAATTCGACTAAAATTATTTTTAAAACAGTATTAAACCACAATAAAACTGTTATTGAAACGATATCATCATCATATACTATAAAACGCATCACTAAAAGAACCGCAATAACCAATAATTACCATGTCGATACTAGTAGATAATGAAGTAGTAGGAAATATATTTGAATTGATTGTTCAGAATTGATTGGTTGCTGTCGAATAATCACTTTCACATTGTACTTTGCACACATGAGGCCGAATTCGAGATGTGTTCGAAGAAAGTGAGAGGTATTGCTTTTTCTTTGCTCAACGTGTTTGAGTATAGACGATGGGTTTGAGTCGGTACCTTTATTGTTTTCACTTACTTCCTACAACTTCTTAACTGCAATACGATCGAGTGTTACCTGCAAAAGGAATAAAAGGCATTGTTATAACGATATTGCGGAAAATTGTGGTATTTTATCTGTAAGCAGTTATGTGCGTTTAATGTGGCGGTAATATCAGTTTACGGTAGATGGAAATGTCTGTTCTATTTTGGTTTCTGAACGGTAGCAGGCAAGTGATTTGCTACCTAAACACTATTAGATGTTATTATTAGATGTTAGATCTCTAGAGACTTTAACAGTAATTTAGGAAAATCAGAACAAGCTAATTTTAATGTTACTACAAGATTTAATTAGACGATCAAATTAAATGTCATACACTGCTAGCAAAAAATCTAGCAAAAAATTAAAAAATAAGAAATGAAGTAAAAATGAAATAGCTCGGAAGGTCGAATGTGGATGAATTGCGGGAAATAGTGCGGAAGTCGCCAATTTTACGAACCTCTTAAACTAACTCTTGAACACGATTTAATGCTTTTACAATTTATTTTAAAGAAGTATTTCCTACTTCTGCAATTTACTTTCGTTAGCTGTTGTAGCATTTACTCTATAGTGATAGTATAAAGATTTAATAATTAAAAAAAAAAAAGAAATTTCTTTCTGTTTGTTATATTTCATGTGATCAGCATTTCGTTTCGAGTCCGTGGTGATTACATAATTAAAATTAGACCAATATAAACAGCGAAAATTTGATCCTATGCCATGCAAAGGAACATCGTTAAAAACCAGGCCAGTGATTTTTAACTTACACTTTGGAGAATTTGGTAAAAGTCTTTCTTATTTTCAGCATACGGTGAATATTTCAAATTCCGTAATTCTGATGACATTAGAATGAAATGAAATAATTTTGAGTGTTACATATTTTTCCTGACAGTCAATATTCTTTCGTGTATTAGAGCAAATACAATGTGAATGATCTCGCGCCATCGCCATTAGGCGCCGCTTCGTTAATCAAGATCGCAATTGGTGCGAGTGGGGGGGTATGTTCGCTCTGTGTAACGGAATGCACTCGCGGCATTGCAAACCACAAGATGGCGGAAATCAGATACCATTCCAACACTAGCATTAAATATAATTGTTTAGAATGCTTTATGCGATCCAATTTAGTCCCAACTCCCACACACCTCACATAACACAAATTTTAAGTTACAATATTCCGGCTTGTCGAAGAAGAAAGATAGAAAGAATCACATAGAGAATCCAAGAAATGTAATATGAAAATAATAGTGTTCAGTTCATGCCACAATTTAAAATGAACCATAGAAAAAGTTTACAAATACAATTACAGATATTTACGTCTTCTATGTATCTGATGCTTTGGAAAGTATTGTACGTGCTCCATGCGGTTCCGTCCCAGCAAACGAACCACGTACAACACATACGTACGTGACGGACACCTAAAACGGAACGAACCTTCTCATTGTCATTGTCACTCGTCCATGGACTATTATACGGTTAGAGCCTTTTACTACTCTCTATATGGGTAGGTGGCATCCGATACACTTTTTAAATTTTTCGAAAACTTCACTGAAAAAGCAAGAGTCTCACGATTCATGATTTTTTTAGTCTCCTACCAACATAGTCAATTAATTCATCTACTTAGAGCCATTTTAAAATGACACTTATTTGTATATCCTTCATTCTTCGAACACTTCACTTTATTCTTCTTAGATGAAAACTTAAAACAAATATTTCTCTATATCCGACCTACTGTCAATCCTTTCTACAGTGCATGTCTATGGAAACATCGCATGTCATATTACTCCTCAAATCAAATAAAACCAAGGAATACAAAGTATGTTTTGTAAAGGTACATTGACAAAATATCAAATAATATATTCAATATTTAAGAAGATATATAAGAATAAGAAATATGCAATATTTTAGAACATTTTAGATCATATTATTGTGCATTGTATTGGTCCTATTATGGAAAATTTTGGTGGAGGCTTAGTGGAACTTAGTGGCTTAGTGGAGGCTACGGCTGAAATGATGATGATCAATTATTATTAATATTATATATCAATATAATCAATGCATTAAACAAATATAACAAGCCAATTCTTGCAATCAGGGACAAGTAATATTTGCAATACGTTTTTTTTTATGAATTTCTTATTCCGGTTTATTTTGGTCCAATACTTTGGTAAATAAAGAAAAAAAATAATTGGAACATCATTCAATAAACTCGACCCCTTCATATGAGAAAGAATAAGATTAAGAAAAAAATATGCGATCGTGAAAATTGGAGTGTAATGCGATCAAGAAACAATTTTTATCAGGTTCGCGTTTAGTTTTTTATTTAGGTAATATTTTTTTTATAATATAATATTCTATAAAATTGTATTTTGGCATAACATTTAAAAATTCGTGTAGCATAAATTTTACTTTAGTGGACATTAGCAAAAATCAAGGAGAGTGTTCGTACTTTAGAGTTAACCGTCAATTAACCTCTTCGTGAAAGTTGTGCGGACTAAGTAGGCGTTTCCGCGGCTAAACAAGACCTAAGAGTTAGGATTAAGGACTTAGTCGGTCAGTGGGTCGTACTCGGTGTACTTCCTGCGATTGGCGGACATAATGATGGTATTATAGACAATTATCTTGTCTCTCCCTTATTATATTCGCGAAATGTAAGCACATGTAGCACTAAGCGTGAGTAATTAGTAGGTCGCGTGAAAGTTATCAGTTGTTGAAGATTCCAACAGACTTCGGATTTCACTGACAGTGTTTTTGGTGAATGTCTCATTCATTCAAAGGCTTAATTAGCTATTTGTGTGTACAAGTTTCAATTCAACATTTCTAACGCGAACGAACCTTCTACATTTTCTATACATTCAATTTTATGGAATAAGCAGTTTGAACGTATAAAGAGAAAAAAATCCTGTTAGAAAATGGGAAGTCAACTGAGTAAAACTCGTTATACTAGAACACTTGTAGTAAAAGTTATTTAGAGAAAAAACAGAGTTGAACGAAACCATTCCATTGACACTTAATATGATTATAGTTGATATTAAGATGAATATCTCTAACGGATTAGGTAATGATTTTAAACATCATCTAACAAATATTACCTTAGACAAGCCCCAAAAAGTAAAAGTTGAAAATATTTAAAGTGACGTCGTGATAGGATATAAAACGAAATCTACCTTAAAAACTCTTTGTGTCACGTATGAGAAATGAAATTTGTGGTTAGCTCGAGACGTTATTAGTCAAGTGAATTTTACTTTTTTCGTTCCATTTTCAAATGAAAACGAAATTACTTTTGCACTATTTTATTACCAAGACAAACTATTGAGATTACGTAACTACATTCGCACAATTGCAAATTAGAATTCTGTCAATTCTTTTCGAGTCTTGCAGCGTATTAGTTAGCTATATTATTTGAAAGTTCATAATAAGCCATAGTTTCTCTCCAGTGCACTTCCTCGTACCGGTAAAGGATGCACCCGATATGGAGGGTGAATGATTGGACTTCCTATAAGCAGCAGGTGGCGAATTATTATTAGCGGTACCACTTTCCGTTCGTTGAACCGACACCGTTAGTTGGTTTACGCATTTAGCTCTCACTGGCTGCGCGCGACATGACACAAATAACAATTGGTCAATTGGTTACTGCTTCACTTAAAATGGGATAACGGTCAGTTATGATGGTTGCTAAGTTGGCTGTCTTCGAGTGTGGATGACATGTGTGAAATATGCGCTCATTACGCCGGCCTTTTGCTTCAATGATTTGAATACACTGTATAACAAATACAGAAATTTATGTTGTCGCAAACGAAGTGTATCTGCTAGGTGTAGGTACGTACTTTGCGCATATATAATTTAACCATTTGCCGCTTTGAAATCATTAGAAAATTACAAATGTTTGTTCAAATTTTGAACAAATGTTCAAATTGCAAAACCGGCTATGTGTAAAGTCGGAGTAATATTAAAATATCAGGTGTAAGTAACTCACAATATATTTTCCTACTTAGAGAAGTGGAATGGAAGCTAATGTAGCACTAGAACCGTAATGCAATAAACGTGAGTTTGCACCTTGGTTTTTTAAAGTAATTTTATGTTCCTGTCACGGGATCGTGCTCCATTAAGTTTATTTTATGGCAAAAGTGAAAACGTAAGCTTCGGAGATGGTTGAATGACACAATCTTACTTGATTAGGTATAATTAATATTATTATAGCGATGTTTTTTCCTATTAACACAGCATTTCGTTATTATCTTTTAATAAGGTTGATTGTTTTAATTTGAAGTAATAGAAGTGAAAACTTCTTTAGGCGCGTTTGGTATTTTTGAGATGGAAAAAAACCATTAAACTCGCGACCTGTATGTAACCGACACCTCTGTATATAAGTATGTATTTACCTGACGATTCAAAAAATACACACGTAATTGTTGAAGTTGTCACTTCTGTCGGCACTCCCAGAGTGCCACTGTTTTTTTTATTTTTATTTTTTTAAATTATGTGTTTCGTAACGTAAGATTTTTACCTAGAAGTCAATTTTTAATTGTTTTTTTTTTCTCAATCAATAACTAACTTATACATTTAATATTACATAATTAATGTTATTCTTATATTCAAGTAAGTAGGTATATAAGTAAAAGTTAGAAAACCATTGAGAATGACTCCTCTATAACACTCGTATCTTTCATCACCACATTGGTATGCGCCTTTAAAACAGGTTTCGAGTTTTGTAAGGTATAATGTACTAAAATTACGTTTGACTTGAGTTTGACAGATTTCACCAAAACTGGCCATAATTCTCAACTATTCTCACGATAATCACTGGTCGTTTAGTTTCTATGTGCGCAACTTGCAGTAAGAAAAAAAGAGTTTCTATCTACCTGGCATCGAAATAATATAACTGTGCTGCTACCTGGTCGCCTTTACGTTAAATGAAAACCGTGACTCCGGTCTGCAAGAGGTATTGAATTTCTGCCATTATGTATTTTAAATTCTTTACAATGTTTACTTTACATTTATTCCATTTAATATTAACTATTAAATATTGTTATACAAAACAGATTAATCATTTTCTTCACATTTAAAAATTGTATTATTTCATTTTTATATGATTTGCTCTTAACTTAACGTAACATTATCATAGGCAGCGGAACTTAAGTAGGCTTTCTGCCAAACTCCAGTTCACAGAGTAGATACGGACCTCCCCAGGTAACCAGATACAAACGGAGATTAGTGCACTATAAATATTAAAATTAATTCTTGTTTGGTTCCACAAGTGTATTCTGCTAAATATTTTTACATTAAGATTAACTTTAACAAACTTTCTCTGTCTCTTTCTCGACTGTACCTACAATTTAATAGACCCGCATATTGTTTCACCCTTATTTATTTATTTATTTATTCATTATCCACACGTATTCACATACAAAATGATTAAAATGTCTGGAAACCATTACCTATTAACCTACCTTATGTTTTATAAGTGAGTACCTAATAACGCTTCAGCTATATAACAGGATCAATTGCTAGATTACAATTATAATATATCAACTAAAACATAAATTTGAATTTTGTTGTTTTACTAACTTCGCAAAAGCTTGTTCTTCAGTTGTTATTTGTCGATATCGCCATAAGACTTCGGTTAAAGTTAAGTTCCACGAACTTAAAATTTCAAAGCTACTAATAATACAAGGATAACCGGTTTTGTTATTCGTTATACCCGTCTGTTTTGAAGGCTGTAATAACATTCAGTTTTCTGTAACAGTAATTGCAGCTATTACTATTACTATACGTACAGTGAAACATAAATTATTTTTTATCGTCATCATTATACAATCAGCTGCTAGACGTCTAAGTGCTTCTACTTGGATAGCTTGGCTATATTTTCCATGACCTTTGTTATGTCGTCGAACATTTTCTGAGCAGCCAACATGTTCGTTGGTAACGTGTTTGTAATTTGTATGTTTATTATTACTGATGTCGCCCAGAGGTAGAAATAGAAAAAGACCATATACATCAAGAGAATTAAACGTGAAATCCTTAGTGACAAATTTAATGTTTGAGTGTGTCAAAAACGGGGTAGTATGATTAATGTTTATTTTAATCAATTAAATGTATTTTTAATGCATATTATATAAAATTTTTAATTTCAACCTATCTTTCTAATATATAAACTTTAAGTGTACCAAATTTCAGACGGAGCAATTTTCTTAAAATGGATCCAAAGTTTTAGCTTCACATGCAAATATTTGATTAATTTTTTAAACAGTTTCAAATTTAAACATTAATTTAAATTTTCTTTTGTACCAGGAACACAGAGATGAAGCTATAGATGAAGCTGAAAGAACAGACCCACCGAACTAACAATGTTTAGGTACGGGCTTCGCTAAAAAATACAAAAATAAAAGGTAAAAGGCGTGTAGTTTCTAAAGTCGTGGATGCGAAGAGTTGAATGGGGCTAACGAGACAGTCGTTCGAATGACGCCTCGTATTTTGTGAGTCAGTCCAACAGAAAAGATCTTTGCTGTACACTTACAACTTTTATGTTTAATTCTCTTGTATCCTTCACCCTTGTCAGGGAAAAGGTTGAATTTTTTGCCTCTCTACTTCATTCAGTGATAAATGACTCGTTTAACCGAGTGAAGTAACATTTTTAAAAAGAATTTTAATAATTACTTCATTTCGTCACCAAACAAAAATTGTTAGCATGATAGAATTATTAAAAATTACGTTCTAAGAATTATATTAAGAATGATTTTCCAAATTATATAAAGATTTAGGTAGTGGTATGGTATGGATACTTTTAGGAATAAAAAACAATCCTAAAAATATAAGTTTTTTCACTCAACATTTCAAAAAACATGAACTATTTTTTAACTCAACATACGAAACCTATGTAATAGTAATATTCCCTTCAGATTTTATGGAACTACTCCACTTTGTCACTTTGTTCCTTGCTCTTTACCTTTGTTATCATAGGTGGTAGACGGTAGCCGCCTACTGTCGATTTGATATAGTAAATTTTTTGCTTGATTTGTCGACCATGGTAGGAAATGTTAAGAGATTGGACGCTCTTATTTTCTTTTCTATCCGGAATTGAACAAGGAACTCATAAGGGTTAAGGGTTAAAACCTTAGATGGCTCATATTATAAAAAATCTACTACATCCGAAATGATTTTACAACTAGCTTAGTTAAGTTAATGTTAATTTATGTTTATTTTTATGAGTCATCAGTGAATCTTTGTGGGATCACGTCTATAAAGTTATAAATATAAGAAGGTTTAAACACGAAGTCAACCGCAAAAAATTTAGTACACAAATAAGAGTTTCGAAACGGTGCGTCTTAGTTCTTGGTATGTACCCGTAGGTTTCGCTTTAAGTTGAAAAGTTCAAGGCTTTCAAGGTATTCAGCAATACTTTAATGTTTTGTTTGGTAGCATTGACATGCTATTATATTGCTTATATTGATTTGTGTTTCAGAATATTATATGACCATGAAAATATCGCATCTTCCGCTGTCGTTTGCATAAAAAAGTCAACGAAGCACATATGAGTAGGTATATTGTTTTTGCTTTATTGAATACAATGTTCATTGTCACTAAATACGGTGTTATGACTTTATTAATATTGTATTAATAATATTATGGGTCCATGAAAAATTGATTAAGTGAAGAATATTATTTATTTTATTCTCGTTTAAAGTATTATATTTTGATTTTTGTCGGCTTGAAAGGTTAACTATATTGGTGCTCTCATAGCCGCTAGTAATTTCAAATTTAAATTTCTAACCCAGCTGGAGTGATTCGATATCTTTTCCTCCATTATTTTTCACGATCCTTATATGTGATCGCAGAGCGCACCTTTCACATTATGAGTTTTTATTGAAGACTTGATACCTACTTAAAACGTTACTTTGTATTCTTGGAGTGTTGGAAAGTGGTGTGGCGATGTAGTCAGTTTCTTTAGCGAGCTGCTGCTATATAGTGGTAATATTTATTATTCTAGCGGTGCCCGCAAGTCGGTAGTGGAATAGTAAATGGTATGTTATTGCATCAATCTCAGATTTGAACAGGCTTAGGGAAGACAGATTTGGCGCGAGTCGACAGCTTTGTGTATTGCAATAACTTAGCACTGTTGGCAATGCTAAGAGGTTTATTTTAATTTTAACCGAGTGGTATGGAGTAGAATGACTTCCCACTTAAATTTTCTGGTACTTGACGTATCTCGTTATTTAATACAAAAATGCAAATGAAAACTTTTTCGATTTACTGGTGTAAGTATTTTTTTAATGTTAAGTTCGACAGACATGCTGCCGGTCCACAATTAATTAACAAGAAACTACTCTACGTATTATACGTGTTATGGTAATAATATTAAATTTATAAATAGGTAGTAAAAATAGAATAAAATGTATGATAGTTTAAGTTATTTAAAAATTTATTACCTAAATATGATAATTATAAAGGTGATAATGATAATCATAAACTAAATTGAATGATATGATATAAACAATACAAAGTATTAAATTAAAAATATTTTATTTGATTCAATAAAAATTCTTACTCTGAAAGCGTAATAAATGTTTAGAAAATACAACACGTATAAATGATGATCCTCACGTATATTGACGGTGTGGTTATGGAAGCCACATACGTGAGAAAATGAACATCGCTCTCACATGAGAGGTACTCCACCTCTATCGGTGTTCAGCTATTTGTAATCGTTTCAAATACGTAACATAGATGGTTTAGACGCGTGTGTAGCCTTCCACCAGAGTAAATTAGTTTTAGCGTAAAATTGAAGATGAAATTCTATGTAGGTATTTTTACTAGTTTCCCTAATAGACTATACGAGTATTAATATCATTTAGCGTTTTCCATTAAAAAAAAGCATTTGAAATGTGTAAGGAAATAGACCAAAAATAATATACATATGTAAGAAATTATTACTTCTAGCTGGTGACCGCGACTTCATCTGCGTAGAAAAATGAAAAATATCTGACATCTTTGTCGCTGTGACGACACGACCGTGCCGTCGGGAACCTAACATTTTTCCAGGATAAAAAGTATTCTATATGTTAATCCAGGTAATAAACTATCTGTGAGTCAAATTTCATCCAAATCCGATTAACAGTTTTTGCGTGAAAGAGTAACAAACATTCGTACATCCAACCTCCATACCTAACTAAGTATCAGGAAATTATCTAAGCTAAATATAACATTATCTACACAGCAGTGATTTACGATAAATTGGATGGTGTGATTATTGTTTAAATGACAAACAATAGCTAGTTAAATTAAATTTGTTCCAATAATATTTGTATGACAACGTGCTAATGTTTAGAACAACATTTTTTCTGTATCTCAATAGAAGGTCGTCACGAAAATAGAGCTATTACTTAAATTGTACATAAAAGAACGGCCAATGCCACACGAAAGTTGGCTTAGTTGTTTTTTATAGATGAGTTATTGATAGACAGACGAATGTATCTACTGGCGGTCTGTTGCCAAAGTGGTCCGGTCCGACGTCCGATTTCACGTCATATTTCATAACGAGCATTCAGTACACAAATGCTAGACCGGCAATTCAAAGCAGAAGGTATTTTTTACGTTTTTCCTTTTCCGCATTTTAAGCAATCATTTTCATTGAAATTTTGATAGGTGTGTTTTGTTTTATTTTTAGGGCACAGCCACAGTAGAAGATATAGTAGAAGTAATATGTTTTTTATGTTACAAGATGGCTGTTAGGCTCGGATTACTAGATGTAAGGTGGCTACCATCTGTTAAATACATGCAATGTGGAGAGATGTACTGACTATTTAATTATGTAATAGAAAATAGCCGTCTGGCGGCAGTAACCGCCCTTTTACAGAATACCACGGTCAAATAACAGCATGCGTACTACGGTGAGTGAGTAAGGGATGCCAGAACTCATTTCTGTATCCCTTCCTCACTTATAATTAATCCTACTATGGTCGGCAGCGCAATTGCAGAACCTCTAGCGTTGCTTATATTACTCGTAGGTATAAGAGACGGTAGCCTACCCTCAATGGACTGTCAGCCTGTCTGACGACCCTAACATAAAATAATAATGATACTGAAAAGTGACAAAATTTGGACAGCGGAATGGTCTCTGCTATTCCCCCAAAACACAACAGCACACTTATTACAAGAAACAAACTTTTGTCAACCATGTGATTTTACTAATACGAGTAATATTGTTTTGATGTCAATATGTAACGTGAATGGAAAGGTGAAGAAATAAAATTTCGCAATTATTTTCAAATGAATTTCGAGTCTAAAGAGAACAAATAAGGTGCAAAATCAAACGAAAATTATATTCGTGGGTTCATTCAACAATGACATACAGTTCTTGGAACCAAAAATTGTGTAAGACTCCGCATTGTATGGATTTAGGAGGCGTCAACTGATTACCTGCTTTGGTATGAGAGTACTGTATGTGCTGAGATTTAAAATTCAATGAAAGAGCTTTTTAATATTATTTTCACTGCTAATGCTATAAATCTGAAATAATAGTACTGAGGAGACTGAGGAAAATACTTAGCTCATAATATTAAACCTAAAACAAAAACGTTAAACCTAATTAGATTCTGTAAAATATTTCGCAGCTTAACTACACGTCTAAATATTTATGGATTATTTGCGCAACGTCAACGAGAAGTATTACAAATTGGAGTCGTGGGCTAATTCTACACCTACATAGGACCGGTTCCTTTGTAACGCTTTTGCTATAATACATTCTTAACAGAGGCCGACTGCATGCATACCTACAATGAATTCATTATTTTAATAGTGCAGGAGCCAGTCGAAATGATTCTTCTATTGAGAAAAACAGAAGATTTTATTTTAAGATTAAGTAGGGTGGCTCTGAAAATTAAACTACCTTACTATTTCAGACCAGTACCTTTACCATGAGTTTACAATCATCGCACTCGCTAGCGAGAGACATTTATATGAAAAACTGTCAACTGTCAATGTCAAATTGACAATTTTCCATATAAATATTTTATGTTCTCGCTATCGATTGCGGTCATTGTAAACTCAAGCCATAGGCGCGCGCGCGTGGCACGACAGTGGCAATGCGCAACCCTTTTAGAAATTGAATGAAAAGACGAAGTCGCGCCTCAGGAGCGCCACAGTAGCACTTCTTCAAGCTAATAATTTGAAAAGCACCCATTCTCTGAACAAGACGTCTGCTCATTATTTCTGTAATCTCTGATACCCGTATTGAAAACTTCGTTTTACTACATTGCTTCTTAAATTCTTCTCAAAATTCATGCTGATTGATCATGCTGGGAGCCCATTTCCCTTCCCAATCCCTTATCCTTAATCCTACTGCTTTGCTTGTGTTATAGGTGACGGTAGCCACCAACCATCAAGGGGATCGTTAGCCTGTTTGCCGATCTTACCATTAAAAAAATGATATCTTCAAGTAGTGGTAATCTTAAGTAGTGATGAAATTTTAATTTTCTGTTCTCAAAATTTATTTTATATTCTAATACACAATTAATTAAGTAGATCAAATATGAATACCTACACGAAGTTTAGGAATATCGCATATTGTGTATATACATACTGCATATAGAAATATTCAATACACTACAATAGATATCTCTAAATGAAATACTTTTCACTATGCGGATCAAAACTGGCAAAAATTTTGAGACCAGTTCGAACAAAGACTAACGGTAAGGAGTAAGAACAATAATATTATTTTCATTCTGGTTTTTCCCGTGTGGTGTTTTAAGACATATTTGCATAGGATCTCTCTTTTTACGATAATAAAAGAAGACAGATAAAAGTTAAATGTTTTGTCAAGCAACAGTTGAAAGTTTATTGACATGCCTAGTTCTTAAACACATACAAGACACTAGAGACTTTGAAATAAGCGGGGTACCTAATTAGGGAAATTATGCGGGTTATAAACGCGTCGCCAATGTACCAAGTTGGATGAACCAATATATTTCTTTATTGAATCTAAACATATTTCCTTTCTTTGCTAAGGTTGGTTTTTGAAAAGTTGGTCTTTAGAAATTAATTTGGTCTTTCGAAGAACTTACATGGTCATGGTGATGGTCATGGTTACCTTTCATGGTGATACTTCTCGTCGACAATTTGGCCCAAAAAATCTTCCCTAACCATTCCAGTTCTCTTCTAAATGTCATTATGTCATGTTATTTATGAGTAAATATTGAAAATAATTTGAGTCGACAATATTTCTGCCTCGAGTTTAACAGTTTGCCTTGCTATAGGTAAGTAATTTACCTATAGCAATGCTTCGAGTTTAAGAGCTTGTCTTGCTACAATTTATAATAATAATGAAATTTGTAGAATCGTCAATTGTACCTTATTGACCGAAACTTTTCTAACAATTTGTCATTATAAAAGAGCGTTATTCCTAATAAAACCCACCGGTTATGGATTCGTAAACAAAGTCACATTATTGGTCACATTCCTTCGAGGTGAACGACAGCGAGCCTTGCGAGGAAGCAAGGTCGCCTTTAGTGAAGGGGAGAACTACTGGAGTTATATCTGCCGAGACGAAGCTAACAGTCACTACGTTTCTTTATTAAATGCACCCAATTAAGAGAAGTTTATTTTCAGGCTTCTCAAGCTTTACGTATAGAATGTCTCTGTCGGTCATATGGATAATTTTGTTGGTTTTGTTTCAATAATTTTTTTTATTCTGTTTTCAAAATTTATTTTGTTAAAAATTCACAGTGCATTATGCCAACATTTATGCATGAAGCGAGTTTGTAGTATATATATTTTTAATTATTTGTCACTGTTGGAGGGTGGAATAGTAAAGATACTATTGCAATAGTAAAGATACTATTGCAATAGTAATGGTATGTTTGCTGAAACGTATGTTCCTTTTAAAGGAACTTTAAGGGAAAATTAAATGTTCCTTCTCACACTTGAAAGACTATATTTAATTTCCAACAAATAAACCCTAAAAATCATGGTGGCTCATCTAGATTTTATCCATTGCTGCTGCTAATGTTGTTATATTTATTTCGATAATTATTACAATAAAATTACAAGAGAAACTGTTACTTAACGAAGAAGCAAGTGCCCTGGGTTATGGAAATATGGAAACTAACTTTTATACTAGTTGTAGCCCAATAGTGTTCTCATTGTGATATATCTATTGTATGTACATGCCGAGCAACTAGGTATTTCAATATTATTTTACATTTTGTTAAGTAATAAAATTACAGAAATATATAAGTACAAATATGTAAGTAATATATTGTACAGAAGGGTTGCTTGGTGAAGTAGATAATAATCCAAAATGAAACTTTATTTGCATATGGAATAGGACCATTACCAATTGTAGTGTGTAATAATAAAACATATTAGTTGATTTAAACAAGATAGTTACAATAGTTAAAACTATTACTTTTAGGTGTATGAATAATATAACGAAGCGTTACATATTTAAATTATTTGTTAGAACTAAAATAATAATACGCCCGGAGTGCATTGAGATTGAGTGCAACTGCATCGATGAGCGGGGGCACAATGCAAAGCACGGGCGGTCGTTACGAGTAACAATTCATTTTTATTTTGCGACAGGCAATCGAAAATAAGCCTAACAATTGAGAAGTCCATGCCACTCGGCGCCCTAGTTGAGTTGTCCGAATTAATTAAAATTAAATTAAAAGGCTATATTCGAGGTTAATTTAACTTAATTTGTGGCTTAATAAGTCCACCAAATATTTGGATTTCCCGCGATAGGGTGAGTTTTAAATGGCACACAATATTTGTAAATTTCTGATATTATATTTTAAATTTGTTTATTTTTTTAATTTGTATTTCACAATTAGTTTTTGTTAACATTATTTCTTTTGCTTTGCATTATAAATTTTTAACCTTGTTTTGATGTATTTTGATTTTATTTCGGGAGGATAAGACTTATCTACTAAATTATTTTTTGTGGTACTGTCGATTCCAGCATCCCCCCGGATTAAGCATCCTCCAGCCAAGCATCCTTCGGGCAAAGTATCTCCCGAGCTAAGTGTCTCCCGGGCAAAACATCCACCTGAACAAGACCACCCATCGGGTCATTTATGGACGACCAGCGTCGGATTGCGCTGATCCGATTGCCGGCTGCAATCCAGCTACCGTCTTACCATCACCATCGTCGGTACCATCACCATCGACAGGACGCACACCACCACGCCCATCACGCCAAATCTACCACCATCGTCGGATGGATCATACAGGAAAGTGCCTGCACTGCGTTGAGGAGACAGATAGGCCGACCACCCACGACCTACACGAATTCGTGTTGCCTACCACAGAGTGTATTAAATATATTAATTAATTCCGATCACGGCGTATCGTTTTCTTGGCGCCCATCAATTATTGTATTTTCTCTTACTCAATCTACGAGTAGTCAGTGCGCCGTTTGAAATACCCGCGCGACAATAACACAATTATTAATGAATATTATATAGCAGAGTATCCTAAAAAGTATGTCCTTTCCTGGCAATAATAAATGAAGCGAAAATATCATCAACGAAATTATTGATCACCACATTGGTCATTTAGGTTGACGACGATGGAACGGGTTGTGTCAACCGGCGAGACCGGGTCTCACCGTTACGTGCGGATTCCAAACGCTTCCTAAATACGTAAATATGAGCTGGCACGAATGCAAATTACCGTGTTTCTAGGTGGATGTTAACATACAGTCTGCTTTCGAAGCATAGTAGTTAAGAAATGGCACACGCTTTAGATTAGAATTATCTTTTATGGGGTGGTCTAGATTTAAAAATGTTTAGCCGACTAAGTTAATATTTTAAAAATAAAGCTTAGTTAAAGCTGAAAGAAATTAAGCGAAGAGTTTGTTAATTCTCAAGAAATATGCTTCGTTTTACAACTTTTGTTAATAAAAATTGTTAATGGCTTCTTTATATTAACTATAAGTTTTAATATCTGTAGCTATAGGTACAAATTATCTATAACTTAAATTAACGGATATATATATACCTATAACAGTGTTCTAACATATTAATCGCAAAAATATTTTTTTACCTCTGATTTGATAAGAATATTTATTTTATCTTGAACAAGTTACTTATTCTGAAAAAATCTTGAAGTCCAATCAAAACAATTATCCAAAAACATTAGCGTTGTGGATGTAAAGATAAGCCATAAATGCATTATCATAATAATATACATATAAGTACACTTTTCTGAAGAAATTAAAAAAAACCAGACTCGTCCTGAAGAAATAAGATACAAAATAACATTTGATTTGAATTCGATCTCTACGAAATATTTCACGGATTTATTTTAATTTAAGCAACATTAAACCAACATATTTTATCTCTCTTTCTAAACATAAAATTTCTTTATTATCTTGAAAAAATAATTTTTTTCAAGATAATAAAGTAATAAATAATAAATCATGATTTTACTTTGTAACATAAGATATTTTGGGTCAAATAAACATGTTGCAAAATGATTCAACATTGCGCCAAGTGCCATTTGGTGACATCAACTGTCTTACAGTAAATCTAACAATTCTTTGCCGACAATTGTCACCGGGGTTGTCGAAGTTGCGACCTTAACTGTATTAGAATAAGGACATTTCTTTTATTTAGGAAGTGTATGTGTTATTTTTGTGTTGGCATTAAGTTGAATCGTCGGAAGCGGCAAGGGAAGCGCGGATTCACGTTGGATAATCGAATTCATTACCAGGCTTTGTATAGCAAATAGTGCGGAAGGGTTGGTAGCCTTGTTGTTTTATTTCTGCAGACGTGTCCTGATTAATCAATATGAGTCCTTGGTTTTTATTTAGTTCTATATGAACGTACCTATATTTAGCTGTTATATGAAATGTAGATATATTTTTCAAGTCGCAAATACTTCATCAACCATTTCGGTTGTATTTATTTTTTTCTTATTGTAGATGCGTAACTTTATCTAATGTAGGTAATAGTTGTGAGGTTCCTAAGTACGGGTCTATTGCTGTGAAAATTAAATATAGTCTAGCTATATAATTTTACGTAGCGACAGTTTATTTTTAACCGTCGACGGTCCACACAAAAACGGGGTGTTATAAGTATGAAGTGTGTGTGTCTGTGCATCTGTCTGTTTGGTTTATAATTTTAATTATAGCTTTTATTAAATAACAACCAAAAAAACATTAGTAAATTAACGTTTAGAGACGTTTCAGTTTTATATTTATACTATAATATATTCATTATCAACTATATCTGTATACCGGAGGTATACTATCGTAAATCCATTAAAAAAACCATCACTATGGTGCCATTGGAATAAGTATTTTACGCTCTATTTACTGGTATACTCTTTTAGTTCCTATCAAAGAAAATAAAAAAATTCGTTTTTGATTATGTTACAAGTCCAACTCGTTACATACTTACACTCAAACGTTTATGGTGCATACTGAATAATTTGCTAAATGTGACTTAGGATAGTTTGCTTTCGAGATACAGATATATTAATACTAATGTATTTAATGTAAATGCATGTACTCATGAAATAAAACTATTAATTATGTTCATGTTATGTGACAAAGGTTAAGGCATAAATTAGCTTTAAGTTTTTGTCTATAAGTAAATAAATACGTATTTAAATTTAGCCTGATAAATTAAAATGAATTAATATACACTTAAAAAAAAAAAAACAAACAATCAAAATGACAACTCGATCCTGCCAGGATTCGAACCTGGAATCTTCTGATCCGTAGTCAGACGCGTTATCCGTTGCGCCACAGGACCGTTGTAAAGCTCTGCTAAAATATAGATTATATAGTGAATTTCGTGAGATTACATCACTGTAATACAATTTATTTGTAACGGGCATCCTTGAACTTTTGGCATTCAAATTTGTTGGAAATAGAGAGAATATGGTATTTTAAACACCTTTGTAGTTAAGAATAGCGATTTTGTTATATTATTATATTGTTATGTATTAGGTATAATTTATGTATACTTACTCAGAAATAATTTGTGTTTATGTTATAACATAATATATCTATATAGGTATATATAAAAGGCGATGTGTGTATGTATGTATGTGTGTATGTATGTATGTATGTATGTATGTATGTATGTGTGTATGTATGTATGTATGTATGTATGTATGTATGTATGTATGTATGTATGTATGTATGTATGTATGTATGTATGTATGTATGTTCCCTATAGACTCCGAAACCGCTGAACCGATTTTGATGAAATTTTCTGACAACCTTCAGATTAGTACAGCTGGTAATCCTGTGAAGTTTAGTAGCGATCGGACGTGGACGAAGTCGCGGGCACCTACTAGTTATGAATATATTACAAGAACATCCATGCTGTTATTTCACGGTAGTCTTCTGTTTGTAGAGGGGGTGGTGACTGCCGCCAGACGGGTTGCCAAAATGACTGCGATATGCAGTAATTTATTATATGTATAGACTAATGACCCACTCCTGGCTTCGCCCGGAGTGCAATTTTTATATATAGAAACCTTCCCCGTTTATTCCTTTTCCATAAGTGAAAAGAGAATTGAAATCGGTTGAGCGGTTTAGAAGTAATAATTAGCGGACTAACGCACAGCGATTGATTTTTATATAATTACCTAGCTGTGCCCGCGACTTCGTATGCGCTGTAGTTCGTTTTTTGAAAATCCCTAACATTTTTCCAGAATAAAAAGTATCTTATATGTTAATCCAGCAAATAAAATATCTGTGTGTCAAATTTCATCAAAACTCGTTCAGCCGTTTTTGCGTGATTGAGTAACAAACATCTAACATACATTTATATTATTATAGTAGGATAAGAAGAAGATTGTAATGTATCAACTGATTATGATAGCTAATAAATCCCAAGCATTTCATAGCGTTCAAACACAGCACAACCGGCTAGTCGGTGTATTAGTGTTTCATCGAATACTTATTTAAACGTTAGACGTGTTGAAAGTGCGCGCGCGCATGACCCGCTTCGCTGTAACGGGCGACTAACCGTTCTCCACGCATGTCTTCGGCAGATGTGCCATTTTGCGATATGTCTACACGAACGTGTTCTAATGTTATCATGTACTGACTCTAACAATTAACAATTAATTGCTTTACCAATTAATTTATTGCTCTTGAATTAAATAGCTAATAATACGATTACGCTTTAGAAAATTTCTCTGCTGAGGTTGAAGTTCTGGTAAAGTGTAAACAAATATTAAGATTTTCGGAGTTATTAGTCAACTCGAGGGTAATTAACTCGCAGGCGCTTCGCAGGCGCATACATCAGTTTGCTACACAATAAATCTCCCCCTAATAGGTGAAGGGTTTTAATGATTCATCAAGAAATACTTCATTTAATAACTTGCTACGGATCTATATAAAATATTTTCCCTTTAGTTCTTTTATTTAGAAAATTCTGTTTAATGTATAGTATTACTAAATATAATATAGTAAAAGAATGTCGCTGTGCGCTTCTGTATGATTTTCTGATTGCTTCTAAACTAATCTAATCAATTTTGATACGGTTTTTACTAAAGGAAAGAGTGACAAACGAGGAAGATTTGTGTGTATAATTTGTAGAAAAAATTAAATCAGTGCGAGGCCTGCGGCGGATCACTAGTTATATTTCGATGTCTGGCCCACTAGTAGAAGTTATAAAGTACAGAGTAAAATTAAAGGAATTAATCTGTTTAAAAAATGAAGTCACAGATATTGCATGGCAGTTTTCAAACTCCGAAAGCTATTCTGCCAACAATTTTATAATATAAATTACAATTGGCATTAAATTATATGGACTCAAAGGTGTAAATTTGTGTAAATTGTTGTAATAATGGGATTTAATTGAGAAATTATCACGGAAACCTATCTGAACGTATATTATTAGTTTGTAGTATCCGTACGTATATTATTAGTTGTGTGAAACTTTAAATAACATAATTGGTCGTAGACTGTCGGAAAGAGAACCTTCGTTGTAGGAAATGACGGCACTAGTTGGACTTCGTAAGGTTTTACCTCGTTTTTATATTTTTACACGACAAGCTATAATTAAAAAATATAATCTAACCCCAACCTTCTATTGAGCCCAAACACATTATATCTGCCGCAAGTTGCTAAGGAGTTGGGTATCTCGCAGCCTACTTGATGCAGCAGCATCAATTGATCAATTGATATTGGTACATTTGACCTTTAGGTTATCATATAATAGAAATACTATCGAAGTAACAGTATACCAAATTTCCCATCAACCGCACATGTATTTAGAAGTTAGTGAGATCCCTGAACAGATCTTCATAAATTATAGCTAAGAATCCGATCATAATCGGTCCATTGTTTTGATCTTAAATCATCGTCAAACTATTCATTCGTCCATTCGTGTCCACATATTAAATTTACAGCATCCCTTTTTTGCGTCGAACGTCGGGGTTAAAAATCATTAGAATTATTTCGATATTCTTTTCTTTTTATATAAACTAATGTCTCGGGTTACAAAATTGATTTTTTTGATTTACAAAAGTGGAATAATAATTCCTCTCTCACAGCCAGTTACCAAACAGCGAAAAAAATTTCTTTTGCAGTGGTTAGGTAATTTCAGTTAGGTACATGGATGAAGGGGAAATAACGCACAATGCGAAGGGTTAGTGACTGACAAGTTTCATTGACATTTGAAAGATTCGATTTGACACTTCATATTGACTCAAGTCTCGATGGATTCTCTTTGCGAACGAATTCTGTAATATTTTTTGAAGGTTTCTTCAGGGCTTCGGTTCCTTGTTACATGAAATCTTGTAACAAGGAACCGATAGAGTTTTAATAAGTTTGTGTTATCACTCACAGGAATATTAGGGTCCGCATTTGTACGGGATAATCAAACGTCCGTGCCTTTACTGCTCTTAATTAACACCTGTTTTCCACCAGGCGTAGGCGTCCGAAACTCCGTACCTACGCTACGTGCTAACTGCTTATCCTCATTTTGGTCTTTCTTTGTTTAATTTATTGCTTTTTACGGGTGTATAAAGTCTTCTTGGAGGTTCACAATATAAACTCATTACTTCTTTAACTACTCGAGTTACGTGTCATACTAATTATTTTATTTCGAATGCAAATAATTTTTAAAGCATTTTTTTTGTTATTTAAAAAAAATAAGTAACGAAAGTTTTTGTTAATCATTGTTCAAAAATCAAAAAAATTCAATTATCAAAATTTTTTTTATCAAAACGCTCGATCATCGATCAAAATTGAATTAAATTGACTCACAGACACAGAGGAGGGATGAAATTTCCTTGATTAAATATAAAATGAAATATATTATTGTACTAATTGCATAAACTAGTACAAAAAATACGCACAAAAACAAAATTAGTTAATATTGACAAAGATGCCCAAGAGGCGAACAACCGCTGTACATTAGTAGGCTTATAAAAGTTTGTACATATGATTTTATCATCTGCTATTTTAACAAAATGTATAAATATAATTTATTTTTAGTATGTACACTGTTTAAAGTATTTCTTTAACACAGCATCCCAGCATCTACTATCACACACCAAATGTGGTAGGTATAGTACAGGCAAATAAATAATTTGATTTGATATCTATTATTAACTAGATGGTTTCTAGAACTTATTTTACCTAAAAAGCTCCTATAGAACTCATTTCCATATACTTATTACTTTGAGATTAATGAGATGAGCTTATTTTACAAAGTTCTAAGTCCAATATTTGTACATATGTAATAGGTATTATTTTGTATAGACTGTAAACTTCATTTACATATAGGTAAATAAGATGGTATAGGTGTAAACTCTGAAACCGTTTGACCTATCAATTTGTAAGTTGTCCACTTAGAAGTATTTTTTTAATGTTTAGCGTAACATAAAAAACATTTAAAAAAATGTAATATCTTAACGAAAATAATAGAAGACATACTGAAAAAGACAAAACATAAGACGAAATTTGGTTAGAATCTACAAAATATTAACGAAGGATTTTTCATTACATTTAAAGTACCTACAATAAAGAGTAAATATCGGGTGTCGTTTCTGTAATTGTTTTCAATGAATATTCACTTGCTATTATGAGCAGTCGAGCATTGATTGTAAGTACATAGCGGTACATAGTTTTTTTTATAGAAGCGCTTGCATTTTACAATTTATTTGCTTTACCAACATTCCTTCTTATTATTTTTAACCAAACGTTGTTTTTTATGTTAAAATAAATAAATTGAGATCATTGGAATAAACATAATTTATGTTTGGGTGTGTTTTTTTCGGCAGAATTTTTCCAGATGACAGTAGGTACTCGTACTTCTGCAGCTACGATACCGAGGAGAGGTTTATGAAATAAGATTAGCTCTGAAAAGAGCTGTTTATTAGCGTGGTTTTATATATTATTATAATATATTATACACCTCCCCTCGATATGGTAGCTACACTTCTAACTTCTGTATTATGCATTGTTTTTTTGGACCGCTTAAAATCACTTAGCGACCTGTGACTGACGGTTTTAGTTTTATGATGTAGTAAAAAGACATTTCGGCGTACGTTGAAAGCTAAGTTTTCGTTTACTATTCACGAATGTGAGGTTTTAACTTTTAGGTTCGCGTATTTCGTGTGCATGCATTAGACAACAGACACAAGGGAGGCATCCAGGCGCATCGTGAGTGGCTGAGGTAATAACGCTGGAGAGGTGGTTCAGATGTGGCGCGGGAATGCCGAGGGGTGAGCGGGACGGGGTGAGGGACCGGTTCCTCGTCACAAGATGCTCACGGTACTCGACTGTCCTCGTTTGCCTTGCTATGTGATATGCCACGGATATTATTGTCAGTTTTACAATATTTTTGGTTCAAAACAATGTCCTTGTTGAAATTGCCTGTATACCAATTAATTTGATCTACTCGACCTTAATTTAGCAATTTAAATAGTTCCTGAAGTTACTTTTAAAAGTATAAAGAGTAACAAACAACATAAGATTAGTTTAAGTTATTGGATGCGGTCCGCAGCGCGTTGAAATCTTCCGTTCGAAGTCGTAATCTGGAGCTTTTATAGTCGACTTAAGTTTACTTGACGACATTTGTAAACATCTCCATTCACGGCATATCAAAGACAAGCCGGCTCAGATAGGTATCGGTAATAAAAAATCATGTCCACCGAAGAAAGTTGCCCAACTATCCGAAAGCGGTCTCGCGAGATTGGAATTTTTGGTCGGACACGTATTACTGACACAGAGCGGGCGCGCCCACCTGCTAACCACACCACACCTGAACCAAAAGTATGTCAACATCACTGACTCCTCGAACTAGACGGTCGGTCGCAAGAACTTTCACATTACCTTAAATTATCACTCGTTTCAGTGGCACCGAGTGGTTACACTACAGGAATATTAAGCCACAAAAGCCGTTTACGGATGTTGTTGATAACAAAGTGCCCGACGACTCACCTTTTGCACGCCGCGCTGCGTTCCAAGCAAAAAATCCAGTTATTCACTATCAGGGGTTGGGGTTAATGCACGGCCACTGTGCTGTAACACAAAAATCACCACACTTGAGTCACAAGGTCTGTCACATGGTCGGCAGGCCGGTGCGGTCGATACGGCCGCCAAGTCAGCACTGAGGCTTTCTTCGAGACGTCACGCGCGGGCGCAGGTAAGAATGCGACTACGTCGCTTGCACACTACAAAATAACCGTGTCTGTGACTGTGTGAGTACGAGAACCTTACATTAATTTATTGTAAGTACTATGATTTAAAAAAAATTACTACCTTTGAAAAATATGAGCATTCCTGGAATCTTTAACTAACTAAGGGACATACAATTATGTACCAGGCTAAATATCAAGAAGGTCCGTCTCGACTTAGACTTATGATTTAAACTGAGTACATTTCTTAATCTATCTCAGATTCCTTATTAAATCCTATCAGACTTAGTCCACTGGTCCACTTTGTTTCGCATTTTATATCACAAACTGGATAGCCCGACTGCCGGCAGTAACCACCCCTTGTAGAAGGCTATAGACGCAATACATGTGGCAGCGGCAGAGCCCATGTATATATGAAGGCCGTCAGCTCGGATTACTTGTGACAATATCTGACGGAAGCCACTAACCATTAAGTGGACCGTTATTTTTCTTACCAACTTCTATATGAAAATATAAAACTTCTTTTATTTAGGAAAAGACATGTCATTATTCATAAATATAAAAATATTTCATTATTGGTTTATTTATTATAGTACAAAAGAAGCGAAATCAAATAAAGTATTGAGAGCTGCTTATCACAATTTTAGTGATGATTCAATTGCTTTATGTTTCCTCTTCATAATAAATCACGTTCTCTATATGGTTGTGCATACACACAATACTATTTTATTTATACACACACATACACAAACACACAAGCAAACTGAAACGTGTCACGCGTGCCATACATATTAATAAATCGTACACCCAAATGCAGAATATAACGGTATATAAGTAGGTACATACTGGTATTATGTATTTTTGTCGTGACAAAGTAATAAATAATAAGAATTAATATTGCGGTGAACTAGCTTTATTTGCTTATCTAGAATTAAATTCATATGTTTTGTGCAGTTTTACGTTTATTTTGTATTACAATGACATTTGTGAAATCTAATCTTTTTTTATATTAAGGTCGGCAGACAGGCTGACGTTCCACTTGATGGTAGGTGGCCTATAACACAAACAACGCCATAGATGCTGCAAATCCATTGCTGAGTACAGTAGTATTAAGGATAAGGAATTGGGAAAGGATAGGGAAATGGACTCTGGCATCCTTTACTATTAAGTGTTATTAAATAATTAGTTTTATTATGTTATTCTAATACCTAAATCGTTGTCTTTCTGCTCAATTTCAAATATATGTATGCATCTGGATCTCTGGAAACACCTTTGGAATATGTGTTGATTTTTAAAATGTTTATCTATACTTACTCTATACATACATTTAGCTTTATAACTTCTCTTTGTACCCCAAAATAAAATAAAAAATAAAATATGATCGAATAAGTACGTGTAAGTTAATTTACCACATTTTTTCGATTGTCATATACTTACAAATACTACTAAATCTAATCTTTTATGTGAGTCGGAGCGTCCACTATAAAAACTATCTCAGTGTGCGTTAGCAAAATTTAGAAATTTTCTAATCATTCCAGTTCCTCGTGATTACAGGTTTTCTCGTGGTTTTGGAACTGAAAAATTACACTTTTTATTTTTATGTTTTAAGCGAATATAACACAAAACATCCGCCAAAATGTTTTTATTAACAAAATTGTAAGTAATATGGTAGACTCATAAATAGTAAATACTTATTCTCATGTACAGTCGTTTTATAATTCGCAATGTCCTTCTGTGGATATGCAAAAAGGTCACATTTAATGTTAGTTTGACGAAGTACTCACGCAATCGAATGATTACAGATCTTAAGCTCGTGCTTACGTAACACAAGTATACAATACACTGAACGAATATAATATTGCCTACATTTACTGTTTTGTTTAGTGAACAATTGGGCGCAAGAATGTGGAAACTTTCGCCAGTTTGTATGCAGGCTCGCTGTGACGTCATGCGTTCGGGTCAACTCGGTTAAACCGGCAAAGCCAGAGTATCGAGTCATTCAGATAGAAAATTACATTAGAGTTCGTTCAAATTGATTTTTATTCTCTTTCAGTTCCGGTATATTAAAAATAGAGAGGGTAAAAATATTACAGTTTTACAGTGTTATAATATTATATGTATGAAATCTTACTAGCGTTTTCAGCTGGTGAGTTTTATTTTCTTTTCTGATATATTGGTGCTCAAAATAAAACAGAAATAAAAATGAATTTTATCTATATAAGTACAGGATTTCATTGGCTACCTTTAGTAGGTAATTTCATTCCGAAGAAGTCTTCGTTATGAAATTTTAATTGTATTAAAAGGGTTTCAGTTACAAAATACTAAAAAAAAAATTAAATACCTTGCCGTGCCGTTCTCTAATATGAACCGGCCCTAATGCAGCATTAATTCGAAAATTAATACAATAATGTGCTAGTACGCTCAATTATCACCATAATTCAAATTCCAATTTCCAGGAAATCGTGAGTATTTCGTGATTGCTCGCTTTGTTCGGCATTTTCAGTTAATTTTCCATAAAATAACTTCGAAATATTAAATAAAAAAAAAAGTGTGTATGTCAGCTCCGACGCACGACAGGAGTTTACTCCTTACGAAAGATAAATAAATAATTTAATAAATATAATTAAAACATATTAATATTATTATATGTATTATATTACCTATATTAATATGTATTGAAGCATATTTTGACGACACGTTTTGTCTAGTGGCTAGTAACCCTAGCTGTTAACCAAACGTTCGCGGGTTCGAATCCCGCTAGAGACAAATGTTTATGTGTTAACATTTTACTTTTGTACCTGAGTCATGGATATTTTATATTTATAATATGTATGTATTTACAAAAAAAGAAATCTATGTATTATATCAACTGTCTGGTATCCATAATACAAGCCCATAGTTGCTTAATTTGGAATATAGATGGTGCTGTGTGGATTGTGTGAAAATATTTATTTATTTATTATTTATTTATTATATTGTAGCCTGTAACGTGTAACTCCCATAAATTTTCATACTCCGGGCTTATATGAAAATCGATTCTTAAGGAGTAAACTCCAAAAAGTTCTATAGTGAAACCGAAGAATTGTATGTATCTCTATATTACATAGTAAGTATCATACCAATAAACAACGAGAGAAACATCACTAGCTCTGCCCGCTGTTGGACTAGCCTTGAAATTTGACTGCATAAAAACCTTCTCTAACTCCAACCTATCAAAAATTTAACAACTTACTAAAATTCATTATCTAGGTCAATAGACAAACGATGTTGAAAATAATTAATGCAATTAGGATTGCGTCGACATTTTTCTAGAACATATTAATCTAGATTTGTTTAATTGCCTGAAATATATGGACCCGTTGTACGTGTCCTGGATTAGTATAAATTGGGCCATAAATCATGTAGCTCTAGTGAGCTGAGCAACATAGAATGTTAATGTAATGCCATAGTAACACTAAACAGACATACATTATTGCTGGTCCTTTTATC
The DNA here is from genome assembly GCA_944738685.1 of Synanthedon myopaeformis. NCBI lineage: Eukaryota > Metazoa > Arthropoda > Insecta > Lepidoptera > Sesiidae > Synanthedon > Synanthedon myopaeformis. Next base: position 7,373,781 of record OX122921.1, on the reverse strand, counting down.
TGTTGTTTGTTGAACATAGAAGTCAACATTGGCTTTTTAATTATTATTTTTAAATATTGAATTAATGTCATTGAAAAAAATTGTATTTAGTCATCATCCGGTAGTGCGTTTCCAAGATTGATAAATTAGATAATACACTAATATAACATTGTATAATTTATCTTTGTAAAAAGAGATATATATTTAATTTTTATTAAAAGTTATATTAATGTACTGATTATATTTAACAGATAATATGTTTAAGATCGGTGTTTGAACTTTTGAACATTTGTTTATTGTATACTTGTGATACAAACTGATCAAATTGTAAACAATCTGATGCAGCACTCACGCTTGTGGAACTTCTGTGAACTTGAACCCCGACATGAAGAATTTTTTTTTTAAATGCTTACGTTTGTACTCAGTGTGTACTCAGTGTAAAGGGATTGGAGATGACTTTAATTTAAAGTTCACAGAGTTTGGAAATTATGTTCGATAGGTGAGGAATAAATTCATTTTATTCTTTAAAAGATGTTGTGTCTACGAAGGATGGTTTTAATAATTTATCGTAACTATGATTTCCAGCAGACAGCTGGAATGGATTCTGGCATACCTTACTCACTCACCGAAACACAACAGCACACGTGCTGTTATTTCACGGTGGTCTTCCGTAAGGGGGTACTTACCGCCGCCAGATGATTTCGAAACGCAGTGTGCCTTGCCCACTACTTTACAAATCCAGACCAGAGCCAACTTTAAAAAGTATTATATATTTTCAAAAGCTCGTCGTAGGCTTTGTCAATTTATATTAAACTAGCTGGTGCCCGCGACTTCGCCCGCGTGAAAATTATATACTACAAGCTTCCTCGAGAACCACTCTATACATTGGTGAAAACAGCATGAAAATCGGTGCAGTAGTTTTTGAGTTTATCGCGAACAGACAGATAGACAGACAAACAGACAGAGACGTGGCGGATTACTTTGTTTTATAATATGTAAGGAAGGACGTCGGGTGTAACCGCGGACACAGCTAGTTATAAGTTTCATTTGTTCTTATGATATTTCTTATCGTGATACATATTTTAAATATAATATACATCATTGAAAAGGCTTAGAAATGTGGGGTTGGGATCATGTGTTTATTTATTTAAGCTATATTGGATCCTATCCTCTTTGTTATGATAAAATATAGATCGCTTAAACTTTACGTAGTAGCCAATTTACGGCCTCCTGTAAGCTATTACGAGTAAATATTTCAAAATTCTATTTACGCTGTTATTTAATGAAACCCCAATATCTTTTCTTACTTATCATCAAAGAGAAAGGGTTATAAAAAGAAACTCTGTTCCTAATTAATCGCAATACAACTTTCGGTAATTGTGACATATTCGAATGTTAACGAATTCCATTTGCCTGAGTTCAGTTCCCTCTGGCAAATATTAATATATAAGTTTTCAAGTACAGAAATTCTAATTAGGAGAGTGAAATGACAGTGTTTGTTTGTGTGAGTCGAGGCCGCGCTAATAGGAGCGTTAGAACTTACCCAGAGTTGTCTTCAGGGGGCTTACTTTGAAACGAAATTTAGTGGTTGTTTTAGATGTTTTTGCTATGAAGACACCTATTTAATATACAGAATTCACATTGGTGGTGTCAAGGTGAAATATGGTTAATAAACTTTCCATAACTACAGGTGAGGCAGGGGGAGCTAAGTTTCTCCAGAAGAGATGCTTCTGGCCAGTGTTATTGGAATATTATGGGGGAAGAATGTCTAGCAGTGGACGTCCCGCGGGTGAGATGATGGTCATGATGATGAACTTCAGGGGTCAATAGTTGTATTGTTTGGCGCGGACTGTATTACTAAATTCGGCGCTGTACGTGGCCAATAAAAGCGGTTCAGCAGAGACAGCACGCTATAATGGCCGTACGCGGCTGGTAGAAGCGGAACTGTATAAATATAACCAAAATCGTCCAGCAAAACACGAATCGATCTAAATAAGTTACTCCCTTATATTATGCAAAACATATTATGTGATTCGAAATTTCGAATTCATATTTCAAACTAAATCCAGGAGTGGTTTCTGTATTATGTTCTTATGTGATGCTGTATGTCGTAGAGATTGCGGTTTGCCTTCTAATTAGCTTGAAACTTACTATTGTATAATTGAATGCAATACCGCATGCAGGTATCCTTTGAAAATTCTAACGAATTAGTGAGCTTAAATATACAGATACTAAAGCTAGATTTATGAAAAGTTCATAGAATTTTAAATAAGTATTCTGAGGCGCAACAACCACGCTTTTATGGTAATAATGTTAGTGTTACTAACAGGTATAGTAGAACGTTAATTTATACAAAAGAAATATGAAATGTTCGTTCTACATCCTTGAATGTATGCTGAAAAGATACATACCGATATTTAGCTAGTCTAAAAAATTAGTTATTAGTGAATGTATTTATTTATTATATTTTATTTTTATTAATTTATTTTAACAAATTTAAAATCGTCATCACCATCTCAGCCGTTAAGTTTTTTCTTTGGAGTCAATTTATTAATTTTTATTTATTTATTTATTATTTAACACGTATTTACATACAAAATGATAACAATGTTTGTAAACTATTATTGGTTTGACTAGACATTTTATTTCACGGCAACACAACAACATTACACTATATATAATTATAACAACATTACAATTCATAAACATGCCATGTATAATCAACTGAATCGCATACAAGATGCAAATTAGTTATCAGCATTAAAATAAAATAAAATTTAGATCCAGTAAGTATAGGTTTTTGAAAATATGCTGATCTAAAATATTATAGGAAGGAGAGATTTGTCCAAATTATTATCAGAAGCAGCTGCAAATTTGAATTTTTGAAATTAAATTTAAAATATCTAGTTATGAATCAGTGTCTCTTAGTTAGAGGAACGTGTTATTATTACAAGTACAATATAACGCTTGCAAAACCTATACATACAATCGGCAGTTTATTTCGTGGGAGAGTTTCGTGAAGGAAATGTGACTGGTGTTCCTACATTGTTTAATTGCTATGGTTGCTTCCATTGATTGCATTACTTCCTTGTTTTGTTCTTAAGACATTTTTTTAAATAAGTCTTTGTAATTAATTTTATTAACTATAGCTTTATTAATTTCGTATTAGCGCGTAATATTTGACAAGCCCGTTAGATGAGTGGTTAGAGTGTTTATCTTAACGGTCTGTTCTAGGGTTCCCGGGTTCGATTTCTGGCAGGTTTAAATTTGGAAATGAACTTTTCAAAGTTGGCTCCGGTCTCAAAGTTGGCAAGTAGTGGCAGGGCCATTCTGAATTTTGTAGTTATTTGGGCAGTCTGTCTGGCCACCCAGAAACCACCCCCTTACCAGCGTGAAATAACAGCATGTGTGCTATTGCGTTTCGGCGAGTGAGTAAGGGATGACAGAGATCATTTCCCTATATCTTTCCAATCCTTTATTCGTAATCTTAATTTGGTTGGCACTTGAAGCACCTGTGGTGTTGCTTGTGTTATAGGCGACGGTAGCCACCTATCATCAATTGGACCGTCAGCCTGTCTGCCGATCGTAACATAAACAAAGTAAAATTTTATCTACAATTTAAAAAAAGAAATCACCACTTAATTTTTTAGTGAACAATTTTTTTAACCGCCGACGCCCGACGCAAAAGAGAGGTGTAAGTTTGAGCTGTGTGTCTGTCTATGGCATCGTAGCTTCCAAACGGACATTATACCGACTTTAATCCGGTTTTTTTTTTCTTGAAAAGCTGACGTGATTGAGATAGTTCTTAGCTATAATTTATGATGATCTATTCAAGCGTTCGAAGATCATCAGCCCATTATTTTATCATTTTATTTTATTCAAATATCTGTGGAATAAATATAAATACTATAAATGATTCACGCTAAAATTCTTAAACGAATACAACTGATTTTTTTCTCAGATATGGGGTTTTGAAACAATACCCTAACGGCCAAACTGGGCTAAACCGCTTATAGCGGATAGTGTGCCGATACGATATACTCTGAAATAGTCTGAGTCAAAAAGTATGATTGAAGACTCGTAACTCGTAAATCCCCAACTCTCCATTTTCAGATTTACTTTATCGTAACATTTTTATTTTTGTGAATGGCAAATGATGAATTCTAATTATTAAAATCGTAATAGATGTCGGGAGATAAATAAGTTCAAACTAAGCTTATCGATGCCTTCCGATGGTGACAATTTTTTTATCGAGCTTTTATATACAAAGCTAACGCTGGTCAAATTTTGATTTCGGCCTACAAAAGATAGAATAATTTGAGTTAGCGGCCATATAGACCGCTGGCCATGGAAAGCGACTTCAAATTATGCTAGGTATGTAAAGAAGTTTATTCTTAAAAAATATAAAGCCTGACAAAATATGTAAAATAAATTACGCCTGATCATAGAAATGATATATCTTTGCGCCTGATATTATACTTTTGACAAGCATTTGATTTTTATTTTTAGTTGGCTTCGCCCGCGTACATATTAAGCCTATGGCAACTCTGAAATTCTAATCTAACTATTGGTGAAAGATTTCTTAAAATTGGATGAGTAGTTTCGAAGATTACCTTCTACATATAATAATACAAACTTTACCTCTTTATAATATTAGTATAGACAATTTAGCTCAGGTTATGATAGGCTGACATGTCTTTGTAACGAAAAAGTCTCCAAAACTAAAAAAGATAGTATGAAACTATTTTCGTGCGATATTCTAGGTAATTATTTGTATTTTTTTTAAATATTAACTGTTAATCTTCAATTACAACTGGATGATATTACTCGGAAGCCAGTTGTCGAGATGCAAACCCCTTTTAAATAGTTATTTTTGGGTATATTAAGAGAAGCGCTGGCAGCGCGAAGCGGAGGTCCCAACGGAGCCAGTTCTTAATTACACGCTTTTAAGGACGTAGGGCAAATAAGTCACCGGATTAGGGACTTTTTTCCCAGTAGAGCTCGGTCACAGGCTCAGCAAACCGGCTTAAGGTAGAGTGTTATTTATGTAACCTTACCGAGTATTTGATACTTCCTATAAAAATATTTTCTTTTTCTAATTTTTATTATTGAACAAATCTTGTTAATTCTATTTGTAATACGTATAAAAACTTTTAATTTTTGATTAATTTTTTAAAATTATAATACACAACTCAGCATTAAAATCTGTGAGTGAACAAAATCACCCCTATTTTCCCACCATTAGTATGAATTTTTTTTCCAAATTTATATGGGACCAACTTCGAGGTATACCCTATCCAATAAAAAAAGAATTATCATTATGCGTGGTCATACATTACAATCAGTGAGTGAACAATCAATCATCCCCTGTTTTCCTAGGGTTGGATGTCTTTTTTCCAAATTTATATGGGACCAACCGTATAAAGGGTATACTTTCCAATAAAAAAGAATTATCAAAATCGGACTACTCTGTAAAAGTTATGCGTGACATAAAAAAAATGATTACGCATCGAATTGAGAACCTTCTCCGTATTTTTTTTCCGTTTTCGTCGGTTGAAAAGAAAGGATCTGTGTTATCTGTGTGTCTGTCCGTGGCATCGTAGCTCCCAAACGGATTAACCGATTTTGATCCGTTTTTTTTTTGTTTGAAAGTTGATATGATCGAAATCGTTTCTAGCTATAAATTATGAAGATAATATGTTAAGGCTTTTGAAAAAAATTAGCTAATTTCCTAGTTGACTATGGGATCTACCTAACTTCCACAGGTTCGATTGATGTGGAATTTGGAATATTGTTACTTCAGTAGTATTTTAATGACATGGTAATTTTGATCTGAAGCTGCAGCATCAAGTATAGTCTGCGGGTTACCCAACTTCTCAGAAACTTACAGCAGTTTTTAATTTTAGTTTATAATTTGTAGTTAATTATAGCTTGTTTATTTTTAAATCTGATGAAGGATTATTAAATTGTTAAAAAAATGAATTTTAAATATTATATTATTTAAAAATATACGAAATGTTTTTGGTGGCTTTAGGTATTATGGACAGGGCAAAATTGTTAATGTAGGATTTATCTGAAATTGTCAGGGCAAATTTAAAATGTTATTTTTGCATTTCACTTTTGGAAGCCACGGAGTTGAGCATTGAGCATAATAATATTTTATATTAAGATCATAAAATTATGTGTTTATGTACTGCAAGGAACGATCTCTTTTGTTAAGGGTTAAAATAATCCAGTATAGTTTTTTTTAATAAAATGAAATATATATATATTTATTATATAAATATAATTTCATCAATAAACCTCCGAAATATAAGGGAAGATTTTTTTCATTTTATACTGGCAAATTTTCTAAACATTCACTATAGGTTTCATTTTTCATTTTCATTTTATTACTCGAGCGTTCGAAAGTTAAAAACAAACTCGACCACTATCCACATTTAAACCCTAAACTAAACAAAACAGGCGGCAACAAATTTAACAAACTCCCAACGACGTAATGAACATTTTAAGGCAATATGAAAAATCAAGCGAACCTTCGGTAAATATTCACGTTCGGGGCAACGCTGAAAATTCCCGAATGTTTTGACTGGCGAACCTTTTTAATATTAAAATCCTTTCAGAGGGCGCACACACTTATAATTCCCAAAGGTACCGCAAACAGTGCACGCTTTCATTTTATCCTAACGAGTTTACGACTCTTTGGGATATACGCGGCTTCCGCACCTGCCCACTAACGTCCTCGTAAAATCAACATTACAATCTAACCATTTGTATAACACACAATACATTGCTGTCTCGAAAAGTACGTTTATCAAAACATCGGTTTCTCGGCTGGTAATGAACAACAACATTGAAACGATCACACTTTAAATCCATTAAAGAATGTGGTGCAATCCGAAGAAGTCTCGGGTCTAGTGAATTAATATTAATGTGGCTACTTTTACAGCGCGATTGAAGAGGTACTACGATAAGTGTAAAGTTTTCTTATGAGGACCCTCAATCAATTTGATTGAAAGAAATGGAAGAATTTGTTACAGGTTACATTTGTGAAATGGAAATCAATTGGAAATGAAATGAAGAAGTTTCAGTTGTTCCACAATTAACACTTCTTAATTCATTTCGATCTAGCTACTGCCCGCGACTTCGTCTGCGTTGAAAAAGAAAATATGAGTTATATAGCGTTGAAAAAGCGTATTAGGCCTATCGCCCACTAGGCAGCCTGGCTGCGGCAGCCAATTGATCATATGACGGTGTATGGGAGCCCGCGCACCTAGCAGCCACAAATCCCTGGTTGCGGCAGCCAATAGAACGCGACCGATTGTACCGCAGCCTGTTGGCTTCGCGCAGCCAGAGCGAGTATAGAAGCGAGCAGGAGAATGTATGTGGCTGCTGTTAGTCTCCGCGCACTTGTCGTAGCAGCCAGACGTATACTTTTTTTATAAAATGACTTTCGATACGGATAAAATTATTCGGGAAATCGAAAGCCTTAAAGCAATTTGGGATATATCATCGGAAGAATACAGCGATCGTGATGTAAAGAAAAGAAGATGGGAAGAAATCATATCGCTCGACGTTTGTGACACAACTGGCCGTAGATTGGCCGCTATAACTGGCTGCACAAATATTTTGGCTGCCGCAGCCAGGCTGCCTAGTAAGCGGTAAGCCTAAGTAATATAACGCCTTTTAACGTCTTTTATCGCTGTGACGAAGAACAGATTTGGATGAAATTTTGCACACATATAGTTTATTACTTAAATTAACATATTGGATCTTTTTATCCTGAAAAAAAAAAAAATGTTAATTTCCTGTGGGATTTTTATAAAACGAACTACAGCACGAATGCAGTCACGGGCACAGAAGAATTCACATTATACTATGTTTACAACAAATACCAACACACTCAATCGACCCACTAATTACCTTGAGTTCATCTATTAATAAACACAGGCACCACAAATTCCGCACGTAGATAGTAGGTGCCTACGTTATAATTAATCCTAAGAACATGTGATATGAGGTCTAATTATGGGGGTTTGCCATATAAACCTGATCCCTAATGAGATTTGACTTAGGATTTAATTGGCCAGTGAATGGGAGACCCTTTTGCTGTTTCATCCAAACACGTCGCGAGCAATGAAAAGGGATAATTGCATATTCTCTTCCATTATTTTTCCCATTTACCTCGTGAGTCGTTCTCCTAGGTAAATTACTTTTTAAAAACTCATTTATGTTAGACTCGGCTTACACTGGTATTAACTTTATTGCCATTCTTATTACACATTTGTGTAATAAAAATTATATTAAGATATACCTAGTCGATTTACAGAGATATGACGTTATGTCAATGGTTGAATATTCGTCTTTTATTATGATACTAGCTGGTGCCCGCAACATAGTAAAGGTTGAAAAATAATAAATATAACGCCTGACATTTTTATTGCTGTTATACTTTTGACAGGCGTTGGATTTTTATTTTTAGATACTTAGTTTTTCTTAAGTAAAGTATTATATTTTTATTTATATAAAAACCAAATATATATCTAATATTTACAATATTTTCAGACAGTTGCCGATGAAACTGAAATAAAGAATACATATACTATTAATCAAGTTTCAACTTGAACTTGATCACATTGAAGTTAGTTGACAAAGTTTACAAACATTGTTATTCGATGTAGTACTCGTAATAAACTGAGCGACGCAACGGCGACGTTTGCCTATGAAATACACACACAATGTAGGTATGGATGTGATAGTCTGATTTTATTCATGCTGAACGTTGGTGACGGTTTACGAGTAGAGGTTAGAGGTTTCGGACTGGACCTTATGAATATTAATGCAACCTTGCATACGGGTTGCGAACACTCTAGTCGAATGCCACCTTAATCGGCTGTCCGGATCAAAGGTTCACTATGAGCAGTTCAACACCTGTTATGTTCGTTCAGAGGATTTTGACGACCGCACGATGGGCGACATGTATGGATGATGTTTTATTTATTTTATACGTCAATTAGACAAATATGCATGCGTACACTTAAATATTCTTTAAATATACAAATATACAAATCTTTTAATATGATACAAATATTCTTTAAGGTTCTTTTAGTGTTAAGTTTGGTCCCCTACATTCATAGTTCATACGTTTATAGTTTTTCTTTTATGTTGAGGTCATCAGACAGGCTAACGGTCTACTTCACTTTAACGGATTTTAAAAGTAGTAATGATATTTGTATTAAATAAAACAAAAATTTTAAAGTGACATAATATATTTTCAGTCAAAATTTAACCCTTTAAAACCTAATTATTACATAATAAGAATATAAGTTGTCATTTACGATCAATTTTTAGTTCTGTTGATATACATATTATGATAAAATTATAATAACTAAAAGTAAGAAGAAAACCGTCACTAATTACGAATAAGAAACTAAATTATTACTTAATTTAATTTGAGCAACATATTTCACTATATGAATTATCGATTTCAACATCATCATCATTAGCCTGTGTCTCCCCACTGTTGGATGTAGGCCTTTTCTAAGACTTGCCACTACGCACGGTCTTCTGTACTTCGCATCCAGCTGATTCCTGTGAAGCCTCTCAGTTCGTCTGTCCACCTGGCTGCAGGGCGTCCCACGCTCTTTGCGCTTTCCAGTTCGTGACCTCCATTCGTAGAACTTTTTTACCCCATCGGTTATCCGCTATGTGACAGAAGTGACTGGCCATTGCGATTCAATTTGCTATCTTAACTTTATTATCAATTTCATTTAATTAAATTTATTAATATTGGGTTAGTTACAGTATTTCTCTAATGTTGAATGAAGTCTATCTTGCCACTACCGAAATAACTACCACTATAAATGTTATCTACTAAGTTTCATGAAAATCAGTTAATTCGTTTAAGAGTTATGGAGGAACATACATACATACACACATACATACATACAGAAAAAAATTATAAAAATCGTCAATTTAGTTTCAGTATCATGTATAGAGCCTATAAACATGATATCTCTGAAAACAAAGTAACTTACTCCGCGACCAACTTTTACAGAGATTTATTATTAGTATTGATAACTTAGTGAATCATGCGAATTTTTTTATCATTGACAAAAAATATGCTTAATATTAACTGGAGATGACACTTAACATATGAGTACAAATAAAAATTGCAATAAGCATTTTTTGTCTTTTGTCACTCAGTTTTTTTATCCCTAAAATTTATTGGCTTATTTCTAAGTAGTTGCTTACTCTTGCTTAAGAGCGCATTGCAGAATGTTGTGTAGCGTAATTCGAGTTTAAATTTGTTGCAATGCTCCAAGAGAACAGGGTAAAGGTAGGACAGTTCTGCGTGATCCAAAGTAGGGAAGAGATGATGAAGAGCATGGTCGCCAAAGGTGGTCAGTGACCGGTAATAGCTGCCTGCTGTTTCATTTCGTTCCACTACTGTGTCCAGTTGATGTACTCCCCAATCGATTTCTTCCGCTCTGTAATTTTTAATAAAAACTATTGTGAATAAATATATTAATAGCAAAAAAAAGTTTTACGTGAATACGTGTACGTTACAAGTAAATATTTATTTTAAGCGTATTATGTATACTGCAGTAACTATTATACAACGAATTCGAATGTACCATACTTGTATACTTATACCAAAAAATCCTTTGAACCTTTAGATATCGACTGGTGATATTAAATTTCGGGATGTAGATGATAGCCACAGTATAAAACTTGCCTCGATTTTGTTATCATCACTGAATTTATCATTACTGAATTTGTAACATAAAAATGTAAACAAATAATAAAAAACAACACCCCATCTGGCGGCAGTAACTATCCCCTTACAAAAGACCACCGTGAAATAACAGTATGTATGGGTGTTGTAAGGGATGCCAGAACCTATTTCCCTCTCCCAATTCCTTATCCTCAATTATAGGCTACCACCGCCTTCAAATGGAAAAATCTGACTCGAGTTAGCCACGAAACTATCTCAAGAACGGGCAATAATTGTGACGAGGAATTTCCTTCATAATAAATTCGCAATGCAATCCCAGTAAAGTCCGTAAGTCGTCTTCATACATGATAAATTTTCCTTTCAACTTATAATCTACGTGCTTGAAACTTAGAAGTTTCAAATCTAATGTAATGAATATGACTCCGAGGTGCCTACTTTTGAAATATTACTTATTCATTCTGTGTTAAATTGGATTATTTATATGTCTCATAAATTGTAAGACTTTCAAAACAATAAGATATTATGTTGTTGAACGTTAGTATAATAACTGTTATTAGTAATTAAGTATATTGACACTGTTCAATGAAAGCCTTAAAAAGAGACACTACTTGTACAGTAGTAGTTATACATTGCAATATTTATACGTCTTATGAAATATTGCAATGACATTTCTCACAGGAGACAAATATTTTTAAATGTGCACTGTCATCATCATCATACTGTCATGGTACTATGTACAAGACGAGAATAGTGGTTTTTTTTAATATAGTTACAGTTATATAATTTCATAAATTTTCCTTTTAATCAAAATAGAGTGTATTAAAGATAAGATCTCTTATCTCTTCTTATTCTCATTCAGAAGCGAGAAATTGGTTTCTTGCTGTGATGTGCAGGAGATCACACCTCTGGAATTACTTGAGCCCTTAGACTAAGCTAATATTTAAATACTTTAGTATATAAAGTAACTACATACTCTATATTATAAAGTGGACTGACTATCCACCTAAAAAAAGTTATCAAAAAAAGTTATTGTTTTACATACTGTTACTGTTACACTAAGTCAAAGTTATTAAAAATTTACCTCGGTACATCCCCGTCAAAAAAATTGACGTGTGCATGATGACCAGCAGTCAATCCGAATACTATGAAGAAGAAACTGCACACCATATAAGTCAGTAGCCACGTTGCTAATGTGGAAAAAAGAGGTTGTCCGCTCAGTGTCCACATCCATAAAGGTAATAGAAATGGTATTACATTGGTTAAGATCAGCTTATTCTCTTTTAAATGGACAATTATTGTCACAATACTGAAAATAAACAAAATTGTCAGTATGAAGTGTTGAAGTTATATTAGCTTAGGTAGATCAACTTACAAATTGGTGACTTAATGGTTGAATCGATTAAACTTTTTGGGAGTTCTCTATGGAGTAACAGTGTTACTCTGTGATGAGTTATCTAACACAAAATCAAGCAACGACTAACACCATTTAACACAGCCGAAAAATTTACCAAAAAATCTCAGGGAACCTGGCAATATACAAAGTTAAATCAGGCGTAAGTGGTTTTGATTGTAAATTTCCAAATGAACTTAACCCAATTTCACTTAAATCCAACTTGGCTTAAAGCCTATAAGTTTAAGCTAAATATTATTTTTTGATTATACTATTGCTTGAGTATGAAATATAGACCATTTAAAATTGAATTTAGTAAAATTATTAATCTACAATGGCAGCAATATCCATTATAGATAATTTTGGTATTTATTTGCCACCATTTTTAACTTTAATTTTGGTATTTATCTTACAGAAGACCACCATGAAATAACAGTTAGTAAGTAAGAGAAGCCTGTCTTCTAATTATTGTATCCCTTATTTATCCCTTATCCTATCAATTTCGGCTTATTTATTTATCCCTTAGAGCCCGGCTGCGTATTTGCGTTGCTTGTAGCCTATATATATGTGCGATGTTATCACTCTGCTTGCCGACTTATAGGTACTTTAAAAAAAAAGATAGACTAAACAATAATGCAAATACTTACTGAATGATAACAGAAAAAAGTAATATAACTGGATAAATAAATGGCCAATAGAAAGCTCCCATTTGAGCGTAAACTGTTTTATCCTTGTTAGGTAGGAATTGAAGGTACGGCTCCACCATGCTTATTTCAACGTCTTGCACAGTGTTCGTATGAAGGTGATGGGACAGGGCGTGCGAAATCCTCCAGTCACTGTAGGTGCATTTATAGTTTTTTTATTATCAACAAAACTAGAAAATAATTCTGAAGAATAAAAACTAGGCAATTGCATTATAAAAAATACAAATACGGTACATAAACCCTTACTTTGGTAAATATTTACATGAAAATACAGAAAAATTTTGCGCGATCTCTTTTGGTATGGTACCTATTTAATTTGTACATTGAATTTATTTGTTGGCAGTGAGAAAACCACCGTTATATAACTGCACAAGAGTTGACGTATTATTGTACTGTTTTGTTTGCGTGGTTAAAGAATTTCAGAGTCCATTCTTATCATATCCACTACTTTAATCTCTTATCATCAAAGAGCGGCGGCGCAGTTCCTCCTAGTATTGTTTGTATTTGTTAATGACGAAGCCACATAACAATAAAAAATTCATCTCCATATTCATAGTTCTGTAATATTTTATGAAATAAAAGAACAAATAAAAAAAAACTACCCCGACATTGAAATGATCTAGCCTGCCTGTCCATGTTTTAAATTTCAAACGAAAAAAAAGCAAATATTGCAAGGAAACCTTCTAAATTTAAATTTAAGAGAATTTAATAAAATTGAATATTACATGGACTGAAAAGTCCCGGGCCTAACACATAGATGGCGCTAGTTTTATTGCATTTACCTCTTTTTCAGTTAGTACTAACCTTCAAAAGACAGCTGTTAAAATTTCATGATATTCTATTCATTAGTTTGTGCATTTCAGTGCTAAGAGTGACGCTACTTTTGTTATTTTCAAAACAATGGATCAAAAACAATTTTGTGTTTTAATTTTACACTGTTTCTTGATGGGAAAAAATACCGTTCAAGCGAACCAATGGCTTGAAAAGTGTTATGGGGACTCCGCTCCATTAGAAACAATAATAAAACGTTGGTTTGCTGACTTCAAACGTGGTCGTTGATGATGCAGAATGCAGTGGACGTCCAAATGAGGCGGTAACACCAGAAAACATCAAAAAAATCCACAAAATCCTTTTGAATGATCGAAAAGTGAAGTTGCGTGAATTAGCTGACATCGTAAAGATATTAAAAGAACTTGTTGGCTTTATATTGCATGAGCATTTGACTATGAGAAAGCTCTGTTCAAAGTGGGTGCCGCATTTGTTCACTGTTGACCAAAAATACGAACGTGTTGATGATTCTGAGCAGTGTTTGGCCATGTTTAAACGTAACAAACCGGAATTTTTGCGTCGATATGTGACAATGGATGAAACATGGATCCATCACTTCACTCCGGAATCAAAACGATCGTCATCTGAGTGGACAGCAACTGGTGAACCTCGTCCAAAGCACCCGAAAGCACAACAATCGCCTGGAAAGGTTATGGCCTCGGTATTTTGGGATGTGATGTATACATAGACTATCTTGAGATACTATCAAAGACTATCAACACTCAATATTATATAGCGTTATTGGAGCGTTTGAAGGCCGAAATTGCAAAGAAACATATGGGAAAGAAAAAAAAAAATTGTTGCATCAAGACAACGCACCGTGTCACAAGTCAATCAAAACAATGGCAAAACTACATGAATTGAACTTCGAATTGCTCCCAAATCCACCGTATTTGCCAGATTTGGCTCCTAGCGACTACTGGCTGTTCGCAGACCTCAAAAAAATGCTCGCTGGTAAGAAATTTCGCATGAATGAAGAGGTTATCGCTGAAACTAAGGCCTATTTTGAGGCAAAATATAAATCGTTCTACAAAACTGGTATTGAAACTTTAGAGCAGCGCTGTAATGATTGCTATAGTCTTGATGGAGATTACTTTGATGAATAAAGCTAATTTTGAACAAAAAAAAAAAAAGTGTTTTCTTTGTTAGCCCCGGGATTTTGCAGCCCATGTACTTGAGTACACACATCCTATTACTTTTCACATGTCATGTGTAGATTAACAGTAGTCAAGTTTTAGCTAGTATACACAAATTCCTCGTCGTAAAGCCAATAAACATCGCTCTAAATTATCAAAGTTGTCGCCTGGGTAATGTATAAGAATTTAGTATTTGATTATACTTACTTGTATAACATTCCGCTTATATTGAATATATACATTCTCCAAGAATCAGCACGATGCAAATAATTGTGAGCGCTTATTATTAGGCAACTTAATATGAATCCGTTGAGAAATATCAAAGGAGCTCCATATAGATAACTGTATGACCAGAGCCAGGAAGAAATTGGACATAAAATTAATAGACTGAACAAAAGGAAGTCTGTTAGTCTATCGCTTTTTCTCCTTGTACCTTCGGGAATTTCTTTCAATTTCGAAGCTACTTTTTCTTTCAGTGTTTTATAGAAGCCATCAGCTTTGAAAGTGAACGGAGAGTTCCTAGGTGCGTCAGTTTTTCTCACAAAATATTTTGGTAGTAATGTCTCAGCAACTCCATATAGATGATGAGTTTCAAACGCTTCAGTTACATCGGTACCCTAAAAATATAAATAGCTAGTAATACTTTTTACTATACATATAATACAATGATAATATCTTACTGGAACTAAGTAATTGTGGGGCACACTGCGTTTCGCAGTAATTTGGTTAGACCGTCTGGCGGCAGTAACTACTTCCCTCCTTACAGTAAACCACCGAGAAATAACAAAATATGTGTTGTTGTGGTTTGATGGTAGCCTGTCTTATAGTCGACGGTAGCCACCATCATTAAGTGGACCTATACCTTTAGGCCTGAAACACATGACCGCGCGGTCATGTAAACCTAGCCTTATGTAAGCGTCCTGTCTTACGACTCTTACTTAAAAAAGAACTAGTAAGCATGCTACTACTAGTAGGATCTGTCTCCGCTATAGTTTTTATAAGCACAGTGGATCATTAACCGCTGTGAGATACAGCGCTTTGGTTCTACATAATTATACAAATATGTAGTTACAGATTGAGAAACGTCGAGTTATTGCTTTAGAAGGTTCAGATTTTGGTCAGACCTAATCTCCTAATACAGTGATCATCTATATCTTCAACTATAGCTTACTTTAAAATTTCTACTAGCATTAGAGTTATTGCTTCTTAAGTAAATATGAGGTAAGACATCACGAGAGAAGTTGCGAGTCTAAGAAGATGTAATCTTTTGCATCTTCTAAGACATTTGAGTCCTTTGAATCCTTTACAAAAAAAAAGGGATTTACCTTCGTTAATGTTAACCACTGTGACCCTCCAGGATGTACAGACACAAATTCACTGAGATCGTAGAGGCTATCGTGTATCCTCCACAAATTTTCGGCGCCATCCAAGACTCTTTTTCCTTTAATCCATTGTTGGGCTGTTTTCGGTTGAATGTCCCTCGTCGGTGGATACTTCAACCGTGGAAAACTTATGTGGTACTTTTCTGAATTCGGCGCCATATGGTACAACCTCAAAAGAAAATAAGTAGTATAAATGTTAATTATACATTAATCAGATAATTCACAGGAAGGAACTGCAACAAGTACTTTATTAACCCCCAACACCCGAAGCAAAATCAGGTGTACCTAATCTTTGTTCTGGTTTGTTTATTCAGCACCATCTACAGGGAAATGGCGTCTAAGATGATGATCATAAAATAAAATAAAAAACTCTTTCATTGGGTTTTGTTTATAGAGATAAGGTCTTACTAAGTATGTTAAAACAATGCTTTTTAAGTGAATAAATCTTTAAAGATATTTTACGGAATAATCGTATCTTACACAGGTATTTTAATTTATGTATTGAGGATTGCAACAATAACGTGTTATTCTTGTCGCTGACCGGCGGGTTAAATTTTTCTTATGGTACCTACATTAAGTCACAGTTGTTTTTAAAATTAATTTGAATTATGATGAAGTTAGACGTTGAACATGCATCGAGGTCATGGCTCATTAACTACAATAAAAACAGTAATTATTATATGGCAAACAAACCATTGCATTAAAACTCGCATTGCAGTTAAGCTATCAATCAAGGCATGATATGTGCTATAAATCGGAAATACTCAAGGTTATAAGATATATATGCCAATAAAAAAATTCATTCCATATCAAAATGTGTTGGATTAGACAGTGTTGTAATCCTTATATAGTATAAATAAATTGAAGTCGCTTTCCGCATAGGTCTGTCACATAAACTAACTCCTCGGATTTTGATGCGGATTTCACGATCAGTTAGGTTTTTATATCCAATAAAACCTAATTAAGTTTTTATATAAGTTGAAAAAAAAAAAAAACAAAAATCAAAATTTTGCAATCAAGCCGTGTTTGTTGTTTCTCCGCTAACTATATACTTCTTGAACTTTTTCTACACCCAACGGATTTTGATACGGTTTTCACTAATGGAAAGAGGGATAAACGAGGAAGGTTTATGTATACAAAAAAATGCATCCCGGGCGAAGCCGGGAGCGTTACACAATATAATTAATATAAATAACAAGTATGCTGATGTAAAAGCCAAAGCCTTCATACCCACCTTTTATTTAATCCTATCAGGCTTTGTGGTATTTTTTGCGTTTATTATATGCGTATAGAAAGAGTATTTTTAAAAACAAAAGATGATGCGTTCCGACTTTTAGCCATAAATGAAGATTTTCTTACGAGAAAGTTAGAATGATTAAAATATCGTCTAACTTAAATATTCTAATAAAGATTGGAATAATAGAGAAAGTTAAAATGATTTATAATGAGCTGTGACCAAAATGATCGGTCGACCAGAAGTAGAAAGGCGAATATAACCAAATTTATTTTTAGTTTATCTTACATTAAATTTGTTTAATAAAAATCATATAATATATAGTTTTAGTCTTTTCTAAATGTTTTGTGAAGTAATTATTGACTTATGTTATAGATAAACTAAAAAGAATTAAACGAAGGGAACATACAATAAAAATATTCAAAGGTTGTGTTTTATGTTAAAACTTATAGCGTCAGACAAAAGGTGAATGTAAAGTAAGTTTTTATCAAGGTAATATTTTTAATGTTTTTTCATATTAAGAGTCAAATACTCGAAACGTATCGTGTGCATTTTTTGTTTCCTTGGAAGAGATTCTATAATGGATTGAAAAAAACTATGTTTGAATTTTGTATGGGTAATTTCTTATTTAAATTTAAAATTATTGTAAGTCTGTTTACTAAGGTAAACCAGGTTTAACCGTTTTTCGTTACTAACCGGTTTATCATATTATAAACCTAGTGGATTTATATACTAATTGCGCTAATTAACTAATATTATAAACAAGAACGTGAGTTTGTTTATTTGTTATGCTTTCACGCCTTAACTATTTTTGCATGAATTTTTGCATACACATTGTCAAGGATATAGAAAAGGACACATACTTATCACTGAAAAAAACTGTTCCCAAGTTCCCAAGTCTAAAATTAAAATAAAAAATGCCGACGTTAATATAAGCATGAGCATTAAAGAATGAATAATAAGAATGGGCAAAAGTTATATTAACTATGACGTAAATTGAAACTTACGTTCAGAACAAGTCAATAAAGTGTTTTTTTTTAATATAATTTGCATATGTATATTATTTATAAGGTATTGTTTATCTACGCCTAAAGAATATAAATAAACTGTTAAAAATCACAGTCTTGTATTAAGTGGGATCTATTGATTATCACCCACTTACTACATTAATTGAATGTTATTGCAAAAAACCATTGAATAATATAAAAGTCCTTCGAATATTGTTAATTATTATGAATTAAACGCAATTTTGTGTAAAAATAACAAGTCAAGTAAATTAGTGGGTTTTTATTATTTTTTAAACCTCAGGGCGTCAGAAGGGGACGTCTGACGCCCTGAAACACCCAACAAGGACGCGTGGCGGCTCACGGCATTCCAGTGGACCGCCACATTTAAAGTGAGGCGAAGCCATGGCCCTGAGCTGGGTTCGAAGAGAACGTAGCGGTGTGTGGGGATCCGAGGATAAGGCCTCGTTGTGATCGTGGGTATTCCCGGTGATAAATCACTTCACCGGGGGGCTATTCCCCCCCCCCCCTCCCACCCCGTCGACGAGGGATAGTGCGAAAACAATCATTTCCCCTTCTAAAAAAAGGTTTTCATTATACATACCTACCTGACATTGCACAATTGTAGTGTCAGGTAAACACGATAAGAGACAGACAGAATAGACATGAAACAGACAGAAGCGGACAGGGCAATAAAAAATAAATCGTATAAAACGAGGCATAATAAGTATATGGATGAAAAATAAGCAGTAGGGACAATTAAAATAAATAAAAGCAGTGAATGAAAAACTGATATATCCACTTGTTAACTTTTTAAACATTCAAGGACTCGACTGTTGTCTGTTGCATCATACAAGTCAAAATGTATAAAAAGTAGTGTAATTAATACCGTTCTGACTTTTGATAACACTTTTTGTGTTCCAATTATTTGATCGTAATGATTTAAGAATTCACTCACCCTTGAAGCGGTGTATTTTTAAAAGTTAATCTACACGTACAATTATATTTTCTTCATTAATTATAAAAAACTTGTAACAATTTTGTTTACTTGTTTACGTGAGAATTAAATAGGGTATCACTGGTGCGCGTGCGTCACTCGGCGTTCAATGCCCGAACGAGACTGGTCCGACATTATTCAACAGTATCCGATTTATATCTCTTACTCATTATAGGATTTTTTTTTTAAAAAATGACAATTTGTATATTAATAAAACACTATAAATTTAAATATAAAGGTTAAAGGTTAAATATACAGTTTAAAAAAAAGTTTTTTTAAAATTATTATACAAAGTACATATTTTATTTATTTACCATATCAAATTTTTTTTTACCATATCCTTACATATTATAAAACAAAGTCCCCCGCTGCGTCTGTCTGTCAACAGAGAATACTTGTAGCTCATAAAGGGAAGATTATTTATTTATAATATAAGGCAACTATTATAACTTCTCAATGCACTTATCTTATACTATAAACTTATCTTATTTGGACTTTCTTTTTGTGACATCTTCACCTACAGCATTTAATAATGACATTTGATTGATATTGAATTGTTGATATCTGCCGGTGATTTCGTATTCTAATGTCATTAACTTTCTTTCTTTATTGTTATAAATAAAAGTGGAATCGTCTAGCAGTTAATGTAAATTCCAGTTTATTTGCAGCAATTTGTTGGATCCCATTCGTCGGTATCTTGATGCGAGTCGAGCAACAAATTGAGATTTACACCATCTCACCTTATTGAATTTGTACTTTGAACCCGCACTGAATAGAGGCGCCGACCCCGCCGCCGTTTCATTTGTTAACCCTCCCTGAAACATTGATGAAAAGACATGGCTTTCATGTACTTATTTATCGTTTAACGTAGCATTCTGTGAAAACGTCTTCAAGGAGTGTAGATTATCTCGTAATCCCTTCACTTAAAAGTCATTGAATATATGTATATATAATTTTTAATTTTTAAATGTTAAGGTTGTCAGACAGGCCGACGGTCCACTTTATAGTAGGTGGTTACCGTCGCCTAATAACACAAGCAACGCCATAGTAGCTGCAAACGCGCTGCCGATCATAGACCGAGACACAACAGCGCACATGATATTTTTTCTGCTGTACAGAAGTGTATATATATATATGAAATACATGAAATATATATGAAAGAATCCGTTTTGCTATTATAGCAACACAATAAGCTTATATTTGTACATATGTCTCCTTTAACTCGACCATACATATATAGGCTTACATAAAATATGTCAGTTATAATTTCATATAAAACAGAGGCTTATTGCACCTTTTGCATCTTAAAACATTTTTGTATAATCATCTCTAGCTGACGTTTGGGCCCCGCCAGTGAGACGTTGTTTATACCTGTTTTACCTGTTTTAGATAACGAAGGAGCATAACAATAACAACAAAATAATGTGTTTTACTGATTATTTTCTTTTAAATTCTTGTACTCAGACGATTAGCGATAAGTCGCCAATGTGACCGGTTGCATGCACCCCACAAGACATTAAGATACGTCTTATTTGACTATGTTCATTAATTTTTTAGTGTTGTGTTTATACATATAATATGAAGCTTTTGAAAGCAAACTTTCATAAAAAATGTATGACTTGACGAGCCTGTTGGATGAGTGGTAAGGGTGCTTGCCTAAAGTGTGAGGGGCCCCGGGTTCGATTCCCCGTGGAAATGAACTTTTTAAAATTGGCTTTGGTCTGTATTTGGAAAATAGTTGCAGGGTACACTGCGTTTCGCAGTCATTTGGGCAGCCCGCTTGGCGGCAGTAACAACCCCCTTACAGATGATCACCGTGAAACAACAGCATATTATGTGCTGTTGTGTTTCGGTGAATGAATAAGGGATGCCAGAGCCCATTACCCCATCCCCTTCCTTATCGCTCATCCTTAATTCTTTCTATAGTTTTTTTTTATTTTTTATTTATAATATTTAACAATTTTAAGACTAATATATAAAATAACATGTAAAATGATAACACTAAAAACCACTGAGGTTTAATCTCGTGTTATCATTTGTAATTATTAATAAAATCTAACTATATACTATTAATTACAGTTTAAAAAATATTGCTTTAACTTAAATTTAATATTTTTAATTGTTATATTGTTACATAGATCTGAAGGTAGATTATTGATAAGGTGTGGGACAATGTAAGCGGTAGTTCTTTCGCCGTACGTATTATTGGAGCGTTGTGTACGTAACCGTTTTTTTGAAATTGCTCTGGTGCATATAGGATGTTCTATCAATTTTTTTAAGGATTCGTTAAAAAAATTTTCTTTCAATAGTGAAAACGAAAACTGATGGTTTATTGGTAAAATTTTACAGTGTTTAAAAAGACCGTTCTCATCGTTGTAGTATTTATTTTTAATTTTAGATGAGACTAATGTTTTTAGAATTTTTACTTGTAGTTTGTAGATTTTGTTTAGATATGTTTTGTAGGTTCGACCATAACTACTAAGTCCATACTGTATATAGGATTCTGCCAGTGCATAATAAAGCATAAGTTTCACCTTGAATGGTATGCGATTTTTTAATATTGTAATATTTGCAAGGAAGATCCTTAATTTATCGCAGATTAGTTCGATATGAGGGTTCCAGTTAAATTTGTCGTCTATAGTTAATCCGAGGTATTTTTGGGTTTTGACAATATCTATAGATTGACAGTTGCAGTTTTTCATACTGACAGTGTGTAAACAATCATGTCCATGAGCTACTAATTTCTGTATATGGGATTCTCTAATGTACGGTGATTTTATAATTAACAATTTTGTTTTATTTGCGTTAAGTACAAGGCCGGAATCATGGCACCATTTTGTTAAGGCATTTAGATCGGATTGTAAGCGTTCACATGCTGTGTTAGGATTTCTATCAGAAATTACAAGACACGTGTCGTCTGCGAATTGGAAGCATGCGCTATATTTGATGCAGTTGCTCATGTCATTAACATAGGATAAAAAGTGAAGTGGGCCTATCACGGATCCTTGAGCTGTACCTTCAGTTACAGACATGAGTTCACTATATGTGTTATCGATTTTTACCGTAAATGTTCGATTTTTTAGATAGTTCGTACACCAAGTTAGTAGTGGGCCACGTATTCCGCAATCATCCAATTTTTCAACTAGCTGGTTATGCACTAATGTGTCAAATGCTCGTGAGAAGTCAATAAAGAGAGTAAAAACATATTTTTTTTCGTTTAATTGTTTATTAACTTCATTAGTGAACTCTGATAAAAGAATTGAAGTTCCTTTACCAGACTGAAAACCAAATTGATTTCGGTTTATTATATCGTGCTTTTTAAAAAATGTAGATATTTGATGGCATATATATTTTTCTACTATTTTGTTTATAGATGAAAGTAATGTTATTGGACGATAATTTGAATAATCGTTTTTTTTACCTTTTTTATAGACTGGTCTTACGCATCCTTTTTTTAGTTCATCAGGGTAGTGACCACTTTCAACGGCCTGATTAATTAAATCGGCCAGTGGGTTAGATATAATGTCACCTATCATTTTAATATCGGAAATTCTAATATTATCCGAACCTGGAGCTTTTTTAGAGTCGAGTTCTTTAATGATTTTATGAACACTGCTAGCAGTGGCTTTTTTAAACAAAATACTTAAGTCCAGTGGTTTACGTGTAATATTTGAATCTGTTAATTAGATATTGCAGTTGGGTATTATATCCTTTACTGTTTTATCAAAACAATTTGCAAAGTTATCAGCAATGTATTTTGTAGAGATTCCTTGTGCATCAAATGCTCTGAGTATGGTCATATCGACTGACAGTGTAATTCTTCCTAGCATTTGATTTACAATTTGATATATCTTTTTTATATTTTTAAAATTGTCATTAATATATTTATTGTAGTATTTATTCCTCTTATCTTTTAAAATTTTGTGAATCTTATTTCGTATTTTATTGTATTCTAATTTTAATTTTGGGTCATTTAAACTATTTTTCCAATTATGAAATATTTTGTCTCTCTTATCACAGAGTTTGATAATATTATTATCAATCCAGGGCAGATTGAAAGGTTTTGAATGTTTATTATACATTTTGTATGTTCTATTGTTTCTCGCAAGATTTTTAGCATTTTTAAAAGAGTTATAAATGAATATATATATATATGAGTTATATAGTTGGCAGCGCATTTGCAGTACCTATGGTGTTGCATATAATCGACGGTAGCCATCTACCATCAAGTGGACCGTCGACCTTAACATAACAAAAAAGAAAATGAAACTCATTATATTACAAGTTTACATACTTATAAAAAATATTTGATTATTTATCAGATTCATTTTATAGATTATGGGTATTATCCACACCAATATTATAAATGTGAAAGTAACTCTGTCTGTCTGTTACCTTTTCACGGCTCAACCGATCATCATGAAATTTTACATACACGTTGTCTGTGATACAAGAAAGGACATAGGCTACATTTCACAAAAAAAAATTTTGAATGCGGACAAAGTCGCGGGCACTATCTCGTATGTAAATAATATCATAGAATGTGTATTTTTAATATGTAACACAAAAATTCTAAGTAAGCAACTTTTTGACCGACGTCATTGTAAATGAATTTGTATTCGCTGTTTGTTTTTTCTAGCATATAATTAGTGTCTAGAATGACAAGTTCGAGTTTATTATTTATAAATTCGTATAGTAAATTATTGACGATATTTTTTCTAGAATTTATATATGTAGATTGTTTGTGTGGGATATTTTGTTAGGAATATTTAAAGGAAATGTATTGAATATAAATTATTAGAATAACTGAATTAAGTTTAATCGATAAAATATTGTTTTTTAAATAACAAATTAGTGTTTGGCTGCACTTTCATCTCCCCTGGTGTTGCCAGTGTAGACGATAGTCATCTGCCATCAGAGAACCGTTAGTTAAACTTTATATTTTAAAAAAGTCTAGCTAGTGCCCACCAGTTGCCAATGTCATCAGTACCACAGCTTTGTGTGAAATAAATCAAGAATAATTAATAAGTTTTGAATTCGGTTTTACTTATAGAAAACTTGTTCAAAGTTTTCCATAACATTTTACACATTAAATTTTCATTTTCCCAAAGTAGGTCTCAGCATTAAACTCCTTGCTTATGCCTCGTAGCCTATGAAGATAAATGAAGCACTTTCAAAGTAGTTCCGGTAAAATATATCTTATAAAACTGTTGAAATGCGGAAGATGATGACAAAACTGAAGAAAAAAATCCTGGCGCCAACTTTATTTATTACCATTTTAAGTCTACAAAAGTTGAGCTTGTGAAAAAGGAGGAAAATTTTAATTACTCAAGGGTGTTTTAATCAAGGAGGCACTTTAAGCTATATTATTTAATTTTAATTTAATTTAAACTATAACTATTATTGACGGTCCACTTGATGGTAGGTGGCTACCGTCGCGTCACCTATAATATAAGCAACGCCACATGTACTGCAAGTGGGCTACCAACTATACTATAGGGTTAAGGTTGAGGTTTTAGGAAGGGATAGAGAAATTTGGCTTTGGCATCTCAGAGGTATGCCAGAGGAGTTAGTAGTTAGTGAGTTAGTTAGTATAGGAAGAGTAAGGAAATAGTTACTGCGGCCAGAAAATCTGCCCAAATGACTGAATGAAACGCAATGACTATTGCTAATTTTATCATTAAACAGCTTATTAACCATTTTAAAAATCACTTAAATAATTAACAATTTGAATTAATAATTGATTTTTTAACACTAAAGAAAAATTATTATAATAATTTTTAAACATAATAATCTTTTGTAATTCTCCCGTTAGTACAAAGAGCAGTCAAAGCTTAAAAAGAAAGAACTATTATTAGACAATAACATTTTCTATGAAAAGAAAATAAAGCTTTTACTGTCATTAACGAACCACACTCAAAGTGTCTATTTTATTAAACTTATTTATAGTAATCTACAATTCAAATTTTATGAAAACTTTCCCCTAAAGGCCTGCGCCTACATTTGCATTATTACTTCAGCTTTTTGGCAAGAGTGTTTCATGATTTTCATACGTAAGCAGAAAATGTGCGTACTACGTAATCTCACTAATGTATTATAGGCCTTGACTCATATATTATCATTTTCTTCAACATAATTGGTATCATCAAAGACAGGATTATATCAAGATATATGAGATTCCCAAGAAAACAAAACGTGTAATGTAGATAATTACAAGTGTTATTCAATAAAAAAAAATGAATCACTTTTTTTTATATATTCGAAATGATTTTCTTTTATTAGAGACCCATCACTAAATTAAAAGATTTTCATTTCTAACGTCTCTAATGTCATATTTGACAGCTGGCCAAGACTTGGCCGATTCAAAAGGTAGTAAAACTATGACTAGGCAGATCATAATTAGCCCAGAAAGGTTGCCCGGAACGGGTATGATCAAATCTTATCCGGTTCAAATTATGCTCGAATGGAGTGCTAGAATAGCGGTTTGATTAGAGAAAAATTAGCCTTATAGCCGAAGGAGTCCTGGAACAGCCCGGCCTACGAAAAAAAAAGAATCAATTGGTGTATTTATTTTTTTAATTAATGAAGCCATTTTAGAGCAAGTGGGAGAAAAGTTCCTATATATGTTCCATTCAGTTTTATTTTTCAATCTATTTTTATGCTGGACGTAGTTATTATGTAATGGATATCTGAAGTGTTTACCCATATGAAGTTTTCATTATCGCCCTCAACACTTTTATACTCAGTTTATAGTTTCACAATATATTAAGTTTATGATTGCTTTCCCCTGAAAGTCAATAACGTCCCCTTTCTTGACCGTTAAAGTTCAATTAACGTGTCCTGTGGAGCATGAGATGAAATATAAAAATGAAGCTATTGCTGTTGCTCATAAAAATCCATAACAATAAGTGTTTTATACCCCCACACTCTACTGGATTCATTTTTATAGAGGACTATTATAAATGCGAAAGTGAATTTGTTTGTTTGTTACGCTTTCACGCCTTAACTACTCAATCAATCATCAGTTAATTTTATTTTTAGCAAAAAAAGTTTTATGTAAAAAGCATTTTTATGTAAAACTAAACTAAAATATTCGTCTGAATTTTTTTTTGCAACTTACCCCTTGATGCACAATCGCAGTCACATCCTAGGAAGCCTTACAATGGCTTGTGAAGATGTGAGTAATGCCCCTATCAAAAAAGTACTACAGTTTCTAAACGTCGTAGGTATAGGTAACACATTATAAAGGCAGTGTGTTACTAAGAAATAATATATCTTGGTATTTTTTGTAATGCTGCTAACTGAATTGCATCTTGTATGCGATTCAGTTAGTTAGGCATGGCATGTTTATTGTAATGTTGTTATAATTATTAAGTGTAATGTTGTTATGTTGGCGTGACATAAAATGTCTATACAAACCTAATAATAGTTTACAGACATTGTTATCATCTTGTCTGTAAATACGTGTTAGATAATAAATAAATAAATAAATAAATAAAATAAATCAGAAAAAAAGAATCGTAAAAATGTATCATCATACCAATAGTATTATTCTCACCGGCGTAGGTAATTCTCAGAGATGCTGATAGATGGCACCACGTTGGCAACTATTTGTTTGTTAGCAAGTTGAATTGCACCCATCACGGTTGCGTAGCCGCTGTATGTTTAATAACAATTACCTTTTTTCTTTAACGATAAAAGAATACCTCATGATAATACCTGTTTGTGTAGAAAGACTAATGATTGAAGGCATGACGTGAGCAGACCTGTCAAACTGCAGTTGGCCAGCGTTATTGTGTAGGCACTATAATTATAGCCTTTAAAGGTAAAACTCATGATTAATAACGAATCACATATGTTATACATATGGGTTGATACAAATCAAAAACCTCATATTAAAAAAAATACCTACGACATAAATTTTTTAAAGGAAATAAAGATGAAGTACCATGTCGATATTTTTTATACTTTCCAATAAACACTCGTTACTTACTTATTGGAGCACAAAGCAATAAAACTAGGACAACACGTGGAAAGGAATCTTTAATCCATTATTCTCAGAGTAAATACAACACTGTGCCATTTTGTCAATGGAAAAAGCTACTAAAAGCTAAATAATTCATGTCGAAATGGTTAAAACGTACACAATATTTTTCCTTTGTCTTCCAAAGCTTCAGGCGTTCCGTGTTGAAAATAAATATCTTTGTCGGCTAGTTTAGTACATTTTAATATCGTCTTATTTGCTAGGGAAAGCGTCGAGGTTGTAATATTGCGACAGAAATCAGCCTGGATTCCTTAAGAATTCACTGCCGGGTGCACAAAGAAAATCTCATAAAACGAAAGTGCATCAAAATATGCATACTTCATACATACTTTTATTTTATAACCGGGCTCACTGCAGTGGATTTTATTGCTTTCCTCTTATAAGTAGCTATGAAAATAAAACATTGAAAAATTATAACCTTCCTATAAAGTTATAATTTTACTATTTCCCAAGTTATTTATATTCAATTCGTGTTTGAATTTGTATTTTATGTTCGATACTTCAAGACTCCCAAACGAAAATACTACTGAACCTTGGCTCAATGGCCACCAGACATAATATACTCTTTACTACTTTCAGTAGTTATACCTATTTTTTTCATTATTAATTTTTCAAAAAATTAAAATATTTTCATTCGCTCATCATCATTATCAAGCACCTATTCCAATTCAGCTGACTGGTTTTTTGGCCTATTTTGAACATATTAGTTCTCCGACGTATTACTGATCCGGATCGATAATATATACATACAAAATATATGAGTAAAATAATAAGGCCTGACATCTTTATCGCTGTGGTGACGATGGCGCCACCATACGGCGACCATGGCGTCTTCCAGGATAATAAGTATCATATATGTTAATAAACTATCTGTGAGACAAATTTCATCTAAATCGTTTTTACATGAAATAGTAACAAACATCCATCCATCTATCACAAACTTTTTCATTTTTAATATTAGTAGGATTACACCACTTTAAATTATTTTTAAAAAATTAGTTGATTTCATAAAAAAGTGTATCAATTAAAAAATGTTTTCTGATTAAATGCTATTCAATCTAGTTCAATAATGTCGTCTGCTTCATAGGTTTAATGCGTCTATGTCACCTTTGAAACTGTTGGGCTTTTAAGTGAATTAACAAATGAACGTTGAGGGGATGCCACATACCGACAGTCTGATCACTTCGGTGCCTCTGTGGAAGGGTATTTAGACCGGATAACTTCGTTCAACATTAGACGTACATTTTGCACGTACAATTTCCATTGAACCACGTTCGGTTTCTGTAAATGTTAATAGTTAAAGCTAGGTTTTCAGAACCTATCTTTAACCTACCGTTTAAATGTAGGTGTATATTTTGATACTTGATGGTAGGTGGTAGGTGGCTATCGTCGCCTATAACACAAGCAACAATGCCACAGGTGTACAATAGTAGGATTAAGGATAAGGGATTAGGGTAATAGGCTCTGGCATTCTTTACCCACTCACCGAAACACAACAGCACACGTGCTATTATTTCAAAAACCTAGGTATGTCAAAGTTATTTATTATACCTACGTCAATTGTTATTAATTGAATAATTGAAATTTGTTATTTAACCTAAGTCAAAGTTATTTAAGTAATATGTCAAATATTTATGTAGGCATGTCAATGTTGTTTAAAACTGTAATACTAATAAAACGATTTATATGGAATCTTATACGGTTCTAGAGGCTTATAAATTTTAATATAATAATATGTATTTCTCATGGCTTCATATTAAGGCCATTAACGCACTTGCGGGCGGCGGAGCGGGAATCCGCTGCGTGAGAAACCGCTGGTTCAGCAGATCCCCGCTGCGGAATCCCGCGACATGTATCCATCTGTCACCCGCAGAATCAACGGAAATCCGCACCTCGGGTTGGTATGACATGTGGATGTTTAGCCAGTACGAAAATGGATAACGACGAAATAGCCGCCGTCCTGGCGCGTCAAGCCGCAAGTGCGAACTGACGGCGCAGGCGCGGGTCGACGATTCCCGCGCTTGTTCCGCGTCCCACCGCCCGCAGGTCCGATACATAACGTCCTTTTCATACAATACAATTATTACTACGGAATTTCTGGCGGTACCCGCTCCGCCGCCCGCAAGTGCGTAAAGTGCCTAAGTATACGAGTAAATATTGTTTATTAAGCGAAGAATTGTGTGGGATTGTATTGAAAGAGCGAAATTGCTATTGGAATTAATATGTGTGAACGACTTGCGATCTAATATTCGTCGGATTTATTAACCGAATTTACAAAAAATATTTTCTTTAGAGTACAACAGCCAAAAGGTTCGGTATATATATATTTTAGTTTTATTCTATTATATTTCAACGTGTTTAAATTTATTCTAATTTCAACATTTTGAATTAGTTAATATTGAAAATAAGTATAGAATAATAACAAATATAGAATCTTTATAATCATTTAAATAGTGTACAAGTAGCAACAACAAGTAGCAATGGGTAATAACAATCGAAATAAAAAAATATTTGCAGTAATAACTCTTTGGAGTTAGATTATCTTTGAAGTTAGCTTTTTATTGATATATCCACCTAATATATATTTTTTAATATTGATAAAAACTAAAATGTCTTTCCTATTGATAGAAAATAATAAAAATTGGTGGTAAAAAAAATAAAATAAAGGAAATTTGTTTTAAAGGACTGCTTCTTTTTCCATAATTCTTTTGAGCTTAATTGGAATGGAGTTTTCTTTGGCAGTTTACGCTATTCGTTTACGCTTATTTTGTGGCTATAATATTACTTATATAATATTTAATTATCAGATTTAGTTCCTTTGTCCTTTGTCATATTTTATGATTGCGTCGAGTCGAGTCATCTCGACGAAATCATAATATAAATGAATGTTTACCTAATTGAAATAAACATTTCGATAATGATTCAAACGAGTCATTAAGCTGCTTAAGCTGGCTTTTCCCTGTATAATATAATGTAAATTATATCGAAAAATTTAAATTATCTTCTGCGATCACCTGGAAGCGGAATAGTGCTTAAAATTATATATAAAATCAAAGCGCCTGATGACATTTAATTAGCAATAACACCTTCAGTTGCATCCGTACAAGTTGCTCCAACAATTCAAAATTAAATTACATTTGAAATATTAATACTAGCTAATGATAAAGCTATGTAATAAATTATAGACAATACAATTGCAAGAATCAACAGATATAATTTTTTTAACAAATTACATTTCAACGAGTCGGTTAACTTATGAAAATAAAATAAAATAAACACTTTCTTTTAATAGACAAATATGTTGACATGTTTCTTCAAAGAAATTTTAAGTTTTATGAGTTTTATATGAGACAGGTAGTCTGACAGTTCATATAGATAGACAGATAGAGTCAGGATAGAAGACTTACTTTTATGGTATTTTTACTAAGTAACGTAATACACAACAGCACACGTGCTAACCGCAAGTAATCTGTATGGAGATGGTTACTGGCAACGTAAGGAGACCGAAACGGCAATGAGTCTGGGTGCTAAAAAAAGGTAAATAATGAAGAAAACATAAGCACTTCAAACGAATTGTTTTCCATACAAAAGGAATTTGAAAAATATGAGGGTTCCTGAAACATACGGGACCATAAAACTCTTCAATGTGAATATGAGTAGGTACGTATCAGAATACTTACACCCCTCTGCGGAGGTAAATAGTCAATTTTCACTGGAGGAGCACGCCGAGATAAGTTCGGGCGAGCACTTACTGTGAATGAAAGCAATTCGGGAACTCGCGGGCAGGAAGGTAGGCAAATTGTTTAGAATTATAACCATCCCCCTTATAAGTTGGCGCTGTATAAATTCAAGAATATTTGCGGAGGTTACCTTATAATTAGAGCACCGGAATTTATTCGAAACACGTCGGCTTATTGTTAAATTTTCGGCTCTATTTTTGGAAGTCTCTAAACAAGACGATATGAATATTCTCAAAACAGCGAACCGTTTTTGTTCTTATGGGAAACCTCTTTTACCATAGGTAAGTACAGGAATTAAGAGACCACAACTTGCTTAAAATATTCATAATTTTAGCTTGCGTTTTTTGGTAAAAAAAATTGCTCTTTCACCAACAAATTCATTAAAGCGAAATTTATATCATGGTAAATTTCGAAAATTATCTCGTATAAATAGATAGCAAGCGTCGGTCTATCTTATAACGTATAGTTATTTTGCTATGGTCTTCTGTAAAGGGATCTTTACTGTCCAGTTTTAACTAAGAAATGCAGTGTGCTGTCCCATTAACCGTTGTATTTATTTAAAAAGAACACAAACATTAAAATACTATCCAGCTGTCGTGACTACTTAGTGAAGGTAAGTATAATTATATCTTTTCAATTAAGTCGCCCCAACCATTTTGCTGACACGTGCCACACAGTAGATGCATTGAACCGGCAAACCTAACTACAAGAAAGAGGTCAACTCATCTAGTAGCGATCGGGAAATTACAAAGAATCTTCTCATCCTATGTTCCTTAATGCCTTAAATCTGTAATATTTAATAAGTGTATGTTGCTAACGATGACTTATGGAACAGAGACGTGTCCTTTAACTATCAGCTTGATGAGATAATGCTCAAGGTTGCTCAACTTGCTATGAAAAGTGCTACATACATTATGCTTGGATTTTACTTACGAGACAGAATCCGTGAAAAGCAAGTTTGTAGGAGAAAAAATAACATCGTCATAGGTCTTGCTGACACAAGTTGAAGTGGAAAGTGGCAGGCCAATCGATAACCGTTGGAAAATAGTTGAAAGTTGAGTTTAGACAATTTTTACCACTGATTTTAATATGAAGGTTAAATTTGAAGCAGAAATATGATGTTATTAATCGTAATTCGTAGCTGGTAACAGGCGACGCGCTCAAATGTGTATATCGCATGTGTTGCCATCCGCAAATAATTAATGTTCTGCAGATTATTGCATGCAACGATAAGCGAAAATTGCTAGCGTTCCTGTTACACTGTCTGTTCTAACTTTCATGTTGTTGGGGTTCATGCAAGGCCATTTCAAAATGGATTAATAACATTCCCATTTTGTAGCTTAAAAAGTAAATTATATATATATGCGTTTGTAAAATGTCTGGGGGTTAATAATATGAAATTCCGCTGAAAGCTTATCTGATTTACTTAAAAACATGGTAACGTGTAAATACTTGGGCGACTGTAACTTGCACTTGCAACGCCTTTGGAGTTGCTTGTGTTATAGGCGACAGAAGCTATCATTTGTGGTCTATCAGTATTTCTGACGACCTTTATATATAAAAAATCTTGTTAGGTCGAATCTCCAATTTAGTTTATTTTTTAGTAGTAGCAGGGCACACTGCATTTCACAGTCATTTGGGCAGCCCTTCTGGCGGCAGTAACCACCCTCTTATGTGCTGCTGTGTTTCGGTGAGTGAGTAAGGGGTGCCAGAGCCCATTACCCTATCCCTTCCTTATCCCTTATCCATAATCCTTCTTTGGCCGGCAGTGCAATTGCAGCACTTATGGCGTTGCTTGTGTTTTAGCCGTGTGCTTGGTAGCCATCTATCATCAACTGGACCGTCAGCCTGTCTGTCCACCTTAACATAAATATCTGTCGCCAGACAGTCACCCTAGCTGCTTACTACCATGTGTGTCTGAAGTTTATTATAAAAAGAGAAATATAGGTACTAGCTAGTACCTGTATAAATGTTGCTAATGGAGATACCATCACTTATCGACGCCTACTACAATATGAGTTGAAATTTTTTTGTAATCATAATATCATAGTTATTATAAATTTATGGCTCATTTTGACTACGCAAAATGAAAAAGTAATGTTTCATTAATTAATAATAAGAAAATGCAGTTTCACGACGTTCAAGTAAAAAAAAAATCACTTAATTAGTTATGAATTTGCTGATTAGTTTTTGCACCGCAAGAAATTTAGCAGAGCTGCAACTGTGTAGATTAAGTTTGTCCATTTTTATCAGGCGCTCGATATTAATTTTACTTTTTGAAAAACTTGTGCAAGCTTAAAAATACTGTTTTGTATATTATTTTGAGAAATGATTTTTTAAAGATGTAGCAGCTGGACCGAATTACTACTCGAATATCGTACAAAATAATATAGAAATATAATAGGTAAGTCGAAAGCTCAGCCTTCAATGTATGCGAGTCGCCAATAAAATAATTTGATCTATTAGCTGTCAGAGTGCTCAATAGATCTATTAGTGACACTCGGTGAGCGTAACCCAATATTCCGTCCGTTACAGATACTGCCAGAGAAATTCAGTTATCCTTTTATAGTAGTGATGTAACGATTCGATTGAGTTCGGTTCTCGGACAAGAAAATGTTCCAAACCTTATTAAGGTCTGAACTAGAGAGCTTCCCAAGGATGCAATAAGGAACATGCGTAATTTTTTTAAAAATTATAATATCGATCGATAATTGCACGTGTTTTCGCACTAATTGGTACTAAAACCATCGATGGGACTTCAGTGATTTCTGATCTGGTGACGGATTATCTTTTTTTCATAAAATTCACATAAACATCTTACATCTTAACATCTTTGTTTATTTTCAGTTATTTATTGTTTAGTTTAGTTTAGTTTAGTTGCCATGAGTGCCATCTCAATTTCTTGTTTGTAGTTTATTTGTGTATGCGTTAAAATTGCCTTATTATGTTACCTATACCTATTGTAAGTTTTTTGTTTGTGCTGTTGGTGTACCTTTTGAAAAATAAATAAATAAATAAATAAATAAATAAATAAATAAATAAATAAATAAATAAATAAATAAATAAATATACGAAAACAAACAACCTAATGATAAGGGGTACAAATGGTGTAAAGCGTCACCTTCTTACAATTTCCTTACTAGACGGCCATTAAACATTAAGGAACTACTAGTGCCATCTAGTGAACTATGGTAATGTACTAGTGCACCTTTTGAGAAATCATAACATATATATAATGCCAAATTACGTTACATACATGGGACCAGTTCACTATATTATAATGAGCTTGCTTTATCTTTGTTCGTAATAAGTTTACTACTTACGAGTAAATAAGAGCATTATTTACCATAGAAATGTTATTGCATGAGCAATTACCTAAGTGGGTTATAGAGGGTGCTAAACGGCTTCAAATGAAAAAAGATCACTTTTTCCCTTCGCCATTAACTGAAATATTGCTTTGTGTTACGGTTCTCAAATAAAAATAAAAAAACCTGTTTTGTTCCATTTTCAATTTCCACGATTGGTAAATATTGTTTTGTTTTCATGAGAGAAACAAAACAAAGGAAACCTTGAGTTATTTAGTTATAATAAATTAAGTTTGGTTTTGATAGAAATGGATATAGTTTAGTAAATTTGCTGAAAGACGTTAAACTACTTCATTGTGAGTTTAATAAAAAATTTTTTTTTTTTCGTTTTAATTAAATTAATATAATAATTAATAAGGGACGTACATGCATGCGGAAATCCTCTAAAAATACCTTTATACATCGAAGTCTTGGAGTGGCAGCAGCACACAGCATCATCGCGAAATAACAGCACGTGTGCCGTTGCTTTTCGATTTGTGAGAGGAATGTCAAAATACAATCTCAAATATCGCCTTTGTTCTCTAACCTAATAATTTCTAAATCTATAACATACACTTACTATAGATGGTATGCCATCTCTTTGTTGTAATAAACCGGAAGAGCAAGCCTTGCGTGAGGATTGTTCTTCGTATGTTCCTTTTATTTAAAAACTATCGACCTTCCTTAGCGGAAGATTACGTTACAAAATAAATATATGTTCCAATTTTAGTTTTCTAGACTTAGTAGTTTTCGCTGTGCATGTATAGTCTGTCAAGACAAACGATTTTATAAGTATAGAAGATAAAACAATAGTGTGCGTTATCATTGGTAAGGCAAGTGCAGGTCGCTTGTAATAGACTTACTGCAGCACTACCGCCATTTGTAATGGCGTTTTCCACGAGGGGTGGCATATGTCACGAGCTTAGAGCATTTATCGAAATCGGGCTGCTAAAATTGTTGTAAGGGATGTAAGCTAAATATAAGGGTGTGATCAGGTAGAAGAAGAAGATTAGGTAAAGTTGAGAGTGACGTAACTAGAAAGCAGAAAGAGCTGTAAAAGTGTCAGCTAAGCACGCAAACATCTTGTAAGTTCCAGCGGAACTTTAGAAAAAAAAAAAAAAAAAAAAATTTAAAAAATTTAATTTATTTTAATTTATTTTTATCACCCTGTTTAACACAAAATGAAATCTTTTGTGATAAACAACAACAATAAATTTTATCTAATGAGTACCTTGTTATCGAGAATATTAACGATATAAGTAAACCGGGGTCAATTTGGGTGAAATAGCTTATCATTGTTTATTATTGCATTGATGTAATCGGAAATAATTCCGTATTGTTGACACCATAAGATTCAATTTTAAACTTATC
The DNA here is from genome assembly GCA_944738685.1 of Synanthedon myopaeformis. Taxonomy (NCBI): domain Eukaryota; kingdom Metazoa; phylum Arthropoda; class Insecta; order Lepidoptera; family Sesiidae; genus Synanthedon; species Synanthedon myopaeformis. Next base: position 7,337,890 of record OX122921.1, on the reverse strand, counting down.
TTATAGTCAGTACTTGCAATTTAATTAATTTTACATGAATCAAACGTCCATCATGATTTATTTCTGTGAGATAATGTAAACAAACAAATGGAAATGATAGAATTGAGAGAGTAATAATTTTTTTAAATAATTTTAGAAATTTTTAAAATGACTAGGCCTTATATTTTTTTAACAATAACATGATAAAAATATGTCCACATTTTTTAAAAATAGAAACACAACACCATACGTCATCTATTTCAAGATGCTCTTTTGTAACTTGTAAGGGGGTGGTTACTGCCACCAGATAGGCTGCCCGAATGACTGCGAAACGCACTATGCCCTTCTACGATTAGCTAAAGTTAATTGAAATTGGAAATTTTATAGAGTGTCGTTTTATTTACTTTGTATTTCGTATTGACCAACCCATCAGTCTTACTCAAACCAACCTTGTAACATGAAACTTTAAATTACAAAGAACTTTTAACGTTTTCAGTTACAAGGATGGTGAAAGATGAAATTGCGTTTGGTAAAAGCCTCAATCAACATAATGCTGTTGGGTTTAGGGAAAATTAAATTTTTGTTATGAGTTTAATACGACATTACGGCTAAAGATGTTTATCTAGGAAGCTGCGGTACCTCAATAACTCACGCTTATGTGAGGATGAATAGCCAATTTGCGGAGAATGAATTGCCGCGATCTGCAGATAACTTCAGCCAGAGGCCATTCAAAATAAGGGAACTTATTCGAGGTCACGAAAATGGGATAATAAAAATATATACTCTCATTACCCCTGCCACTAAATTGGACTTTAACACAATTATTGCAATTCGCACAAAAGTGGGGACCGTCGTTGATTTACATTTCAATTCATTGTATGTATATGCAAATTTTTATGATGCCCACTCCCCCTAATAACATACACATTGGATTAATATTTATAACATAATCCAATATTGGATTATTTTAGTTTATTTTTTTTATTTTTTATTAGAGATGGGTTTGCTCTTGACTAGCATCCAGCCGTGTAGCGAAGATGAGGCCTATGATGGAGCGAGCTCACCCAGAAGATGCATGTTCACTCGAACTTTGAAAAGATTTGGGTTATAATGAGCTCGGAACATGTAACTTATAGAAGTTAAACATGAAACGACATTGAATTCTTAACGTAATAATACAACTGTTTTACTTAATTACAATAGTGTGCCTGATATGATCATTACTTAATCTGACCATGAAAGAAGCATCGTGAGGACTGGAAGTCAAGTTCGAAGTTATGTTAACTTTTGCTAATAAGCAGTGGGCCCAGCGTGGTGGATAATATGAATCCACGCAACCTACTTACACGAGGAAAAAGCCTAAAGTAATGTGTGTGCGTCAGTTTGTATTCTTATCCATATAATTATTAGCCAAAACAAACCCTTATTTCTGAAATTATTTCATCACTATAGACAGGCAGAGGACAAATTACGCGTAGGCCTACTTGTATGTAGTTGCAACCAGCGAAGGAGTGTCCAGCATACCGGCTCCCAGTAACATGGCTGTTTTAGGAGAAATTTTCATACCTAATAGTTGAGCACATAATTTAATGAATTTAAATCAAAAATATATCAAGTGCGCCAATATAATATTCATATATTCAAGAAATCAAAAATATAACTTCGAATTAAAAAAAAACAAAAACGAACAGAAAGCAATGAAAAGCTCTAAATTTTCGATAGAAGATAAAGCAATGAATAGGTGGTTTAGTTTGCACACCTCATGTGAAGCCTATCTTACACTTGAAAATTTATGGCCTCGGTAATTTGGGTGGTATCGACAGGAGCACCATTTAAATTGAGGCCCTCCACCCTCGACCGCTCGTCGAGTTACGAGCTTTTTATAGCTCTGTCGGGGTTATATTCAAATTGGATTACCTCCTTCAACATATACCGTTTGTTCACAAAACATATTGCAGTAATTAAACAAGTCATAAAAGCAAGTTTTAAACTCGGATAAAATAAGAACTAATGATAGAGCCCTATCTGTGGACGGTAGAGTGAAGCCGGTAAAACTACGTCGTGAAGGTACATACACGGTTACACCCACACAAATGCAATCAAACTATGTCTCTCCTTATTAAAATATTTATTAGTGAAAATGCCGAATTTCATAGAAAAAGGGTGTACAAAGTAGTCTACAAAAAATAAAATGCAGAATGAAATCACATTTCACACAAAAGTAAACTTGGAAACTAATATTTTTAATAAAAATAAACAAAAATTGTGGTTACAGAGCGTGGAACACAAAATCTCAATACAGTAAACCGCCTACGCACACATGTTTATAAAATGGGCAAAATTCTGTTTGTACTTTTAGTTCTTATTTGGTCTGAGGCTTTAAATAAATTAACCGAAAAATCACTTTTTCACTTTTTCTTATGGACACGACACTTTTTCTTATGGATTTCAATATATATTTAATTTCCGCCCCACATTTTGTACCTGTCACCAACAGTTCTGTATTTTGTTCTCGTTACATCCTTCAGTTGTCCGACAACCATTTTGAACTGTGTCGACACTCTATACTTGGCTTGATATTTATCGCACATCTCTAAGAACACAGGATACAGATGTTTAAGAAGGGAGTGATCAAGTGTAGGGAACAGATGATGAAGTGCATGATCCCCGAACAGAGTCATTACGGTAAAAATGTTGCTGTTAACATCTCTTCTGTCCAAAACTGCTTCTAATTGGTGAACAGCCCAGTCAGGTGTTTCGCTTCTGCAAAATGGCCATTATGTCGTTTTATTTATTGTTATAATATGGTAATTAGTTGGTTTTGATTGAGATTCATTTAAATATTTCATATTTCATAAAAACTTATTTATGTTAAGATCGGCAGACAGGCTGACTGTCCACTTGATCGTAGATGGCTACAGTCGCCTATAACACAAGCAACGCTACAGGTGCTGCAAGTGTGCTGCTGACTACAGTAGGATTAAGGATAAGGGATAAGGAAGGGAGAGGGAAATGGGCTCTGGCATCCCTTACTCACTCACCAAAATACAACAGCAAACGTGCTGTAATCTCAGGGTTTCTTCTGTAAGGGGGCACTTATTGCCCAAATGACTGCCAAACGCAGTGTGTTCTGCCACTTCTTTCAAAACTGTTTTTGTCTAAAGGCTGGAAATTTATAAAAAGAATATAACCGAGTAAAATAATTGAGGTGATGCTAAATTGAAATCATCATCACATCATTATAACAAATTATACACTCGTACGAGATATCTCAATTTTACATGATTATTGCAATTAAAATTTTAACTAATTAGCAACGACCAAATATAAGGAATATAAGAAATTTCCGTTTTCTCCGTTATCTTATTCGTTGATTGTCTTGATGAATTTACTCCAATTAAATATTTAATTATTGTTTTCATGATTGACACGCGTAAAGTAAATTTTGTATAAATCAAAATGTGGGCTCAATTATTTATTTGCAAGTAAATAATTACATTTAACTTGTTACGCAATCAAATCAAGTCAAAATTTTATTTATTTTATGGGATCAAATTTCAGCCATTAGCATCTATTACCATTACCATTACAATTGCGTTACACGCTTCATTTCGCAGTCATTTTGGGCGGCCCGACTGGCGGCAGTAACCACCCCCTTACAGAAGACCACCGTGAAATAATAGCATGTGTGCTGTTGTGTTTCGGTGAGTCAGTAAGGGATGCCAGAGCCCATTTCCCTATCACTTCCTAATCCCATCCTTAATCCTACTCTGGTCGAATTAACACAACTAAGATGGTACTGTGTTTGTGAGGCTTCTATTCTTAAGAATAGTATTTTTGCGACATATTACATATTATAATTGTTCCCCAAATTTCACTAAGCCCAGATTTTATACTGGAACCGGGATTAAAATTTAAGAAAAAGTATGAAGGTATACGTACTTAGGTTCATCGCCATCTTTAATGGTATCAGGATGATGGTGAGCTGCGTTAGATCCTATACTGTAGAAGAGTAGACTTCCAGTGCAATTAATCCAAATCCAAACATAAAACACCCGCGTAAAAGTCTCCCCACTAATATACCACATCCACAAAGGAAGAAGCAGACCAATGGCATCATGCCAACGATAATGTTGTTTGAAGAATCCTTGACGGAAAAATATAAGGAGAAATCTGGAAATAGGACAAAATAATTTATTTGTTTTTAACGTTAGGTTTACATTATAGTTACGAGTTAAGTACACGGACATTTCTGCTGTTCACATGTTAACGACAAATTTCATGAAAATCGTTTCCTTAATTTAGTACTAATATCGTTTATAAACGAACTATAAACAAACTTTCTCATTATCAGATTTCAGTTATTTTGACAGGATAAATAATTAGTCACAGTAGCTTTATATACAACTTTATAATATATATATATTAGTAAAAGGATATAAATAAATGAGGGTGACCATTTTCGGGCCTGATACTTTAGAGATTTGTATAAATATATTTATAAAATGAATGAATAAATACAATTCTCATTTATATGAGTTTTCAAATGATCATGATGAATTAGGTAATAAAACTGTATATTCAAAGCCATAAAAGTATATATATCTAAGACTAATAGCAAAAGAATACGTCATTGTTATAATACCATAATATGGTAGGTGTCTGTCGTCAATAAACCAATTTTACTAGTAAATCGGACTAGAATAAGATTAGCATATAGCAAAAAATAATTTTACAACTTACCGCTTGATAAAAGAGGCTAAAAATAAAAACGGAAACCAAATAAATTCGACTATAAATCCTATCTTTCCGTGCCATGGTTTATTTTTCCTTGGATTGAAAAACACTATTGGTTCCAAACCGCTTATTTCTAAGTCCATTAAGGTGTTTGGATATAGGTGATGTGATATAACGTGAGACACACGAAAATCCCTGAAAATTGTAATTAGTTTACAATTGCTATTATAATTTAGTTACAATTAATTATTAGTTTACTTTAAAATCTTACCTGTAAGACCACATACTCAAATTAAAGAGATACATTCTCCAGTTTGGTTTTCTATGAATATAGTTATGACATGCCACCGTTAATATGCCTAAACATACAGACGCAATAATGTAGAAAACCATGGCTGACCAATAATTTCCAACCCAAACAGCTAAAGCAGAAGAACATAGTAGAGTTATGAAAATTCCGTCCGTAATTTTGTCAGCGATTTTGGAAGTGTTCTTTGGTATTTTCTTAAGCTCTTCATACACGGCTTTCTTTAGAGTCCTATAAAATCCGTCTTCTTTGAAAGTGAAAGGCGAATTTCGCGGTGTCTGAGCGTTTCTTATGTAAAATTTATTCAAGAGTTTTTCAGTTGTCGGACTTAGGTGATGTGATTCGAATGCTTCTGTTATGTCTGTTCCCTAAAATATAAAATGGAACTTAAATATTTTTAATAATTTGCTGCGACACGTAAATATAATATTTTATTAGCTGTGTCTGCAACTTCGTATGCGCTATAGTTAATCTCACAGGGAAAGCCAACACTTTTTTAAGGATAAAAATTATCCTATATGTCAATTGTCAATCCAGGTGATAAACTATTTGTGTGCCATATTTCATCAAAATCTGTTAAGCCGTTTCTGAGATTACCGTGCACAAACGCACAGACAAAGAGACAGACGAAAATTCTAAAAACTGTACAATTATTGTACAAATTGTTTTTTTTTTTTTTAATATTTAATGTACAGCTCGTTTACGATTTTATTATATGTATAGATTTTTACAAATGATTTTTATAAAAATAAAAATATATACTCGTAAAGATAAAAAAAATACCTTGGTAAGCTCTAACCATTCTTCGCCGCCGGGATGTGTTTTCATGAAAGTGGTGAAGTCATATAACTTGTCGTGAACTCTCCACAAACCTTCAGCTCCATCGTCCATTGATTTTCCATGTAACCACTGTACCGGGTCTCTTACTCCTTTGTCTCTCAATGAGGGATATTTTAATTGAGGGAATGTTGCGTGAGTTTTCTTTTCAATTACTCTTTGATGAGCGATTTCACTCCATTCGTCAACGAGAGGTGTCATTTTCATGCCTTGTTAATAGTTGGTAATTAAAAAATATCTCACTTGTACGTTAAACACAACGAGACCAAGTACACTGCACTATATTGCAGCGCGTATTAATTATTTCTATCAATGGATTGTTTTAGATACGAGTATATATACATGTTTGTCGACTTAATTATCCGTAAACAACTTAGCCAGAAAACTTTTATCTCTTACTAACTGGTGGCCGCGACTTCGTTCGCATTAAAAAGAAAATATATGAATAATTTATGAACGCCTGACATCTTTCACTGTGACGACGCGACGACGCGACCGCGGCGAGCAATTTTTTTATAATTTTAGATAATTCCTCGGAACCTAACATTTATCCAGGCTAAAAAGTATCATATATGTTAATACGGGTAATAAACTGTGTGCCAAATTTCATCCTAATCCGTCTGGCGGCAGTAACCACCCCCTTACAGAAGACCACCGTGATATAACAGCACGTGCGCTGTTGTGTTTCGGTAAGTGAGTAAAGGATGCCAGAGCCTATTTTCCCTATCCCTTCACTTTCCCTTATCCTTAATTCCACTGTAGTAGGCAACGTATTTGCAGTACTTGTGCTTGTGCTGTTGTGTTGTGCTTGTGTTGTGGTGTTGCTTGTGTTATAGGCGCCGGTAGTCATTTATATTACCATCAAGTGGACCGTCAGCCTGTCTTCCGACCTTAACATAATAAAAAGTAACAAACATATATCCATCTATGCTCACAAACTTTCGCTAGGACGATATATTGAATCTCTTTTACAATTTAAAATTTCATTATTTTGATTATAAATTTAAATTTTAATTGAATTGAATTGAAATTGAAATTGAAATTTTAAAATGGTGATCACCTACTTGTATTTTGTATTATGTGTAGGATTTTGTTTCTGTACCTATGTTTCTATTTTGTTTAATATTTATTTTGTGTATGGAAGTCTAGTCTTTAAATATTTATGTACGATGACTGTTTCCTGAATAAAGAGAAAAAAATATCTTTATCTATGTCTGACGCTTTACTTACAAGGACGCGTGGCGGCTCACGGCATTCCAGTGGGCCGTCACATACCATCGAATGAGGCGGGTTCGATGGAATCTCGGATCCGCACACCACCGCTGATGGTGGAATGCGGTGGGTATTCCCGGCGATAATTCACGTCGCCGGACGAGGCCCCCCTCGTCGATCGTCCCCCTTCGACATCATTTCCCCTCCTAAAAAAAGGTTGCTACCAACACTATCCAACATGGACTATCCAACACAAAAAGAATTTTTCAATTCGAACCAGTAGTTCCTGAGATTAACAAGTTCAACCCAACAAACAAACAAAATCTTCAGCTTTATAATATTAGTATCGATATAAAACACGTTATAATTGTAATATACGGTTTTAAGTATATGAAACAGCATTCATACCTGAAATTCCAGCCATTCAAAAATGAGGTAAATCTGGGGCCACGTAGCTCTTGTACTTATAGTACTTATAGTACACATCCAAATTCAAATTTGAATGTTTAACGCTAGAAATACGAGTAAATACTCATTAATTGAGTTCTTACACTAGCTCGACCTTTAACTCATGTAACTCATTTGCTTACATGTTGATATCTAATCTACCATGTATCTACCATGTAAGATATTTTGTTCGTGTGAGAGAATGAACAGAATAATTAAAAATTACATATAATACTAGATTTTTCTTAGGGGTTTTGAAATTACTTCAAATTGTTTGCAAGTGATATTTTTTATTTTTATATGTTAAGATTGACAGACAGGCTGTCGATCCACTTGATGCTAGGTGGCTACCGTCGCCTATAACACAAGGAACGCCACAGGAGCTTTAAGTGAGCTTTGGACCATTGTGGGATTGAAGATAAGGCATTGAATGTTAAATCAATAAAACAAGATCAAAATTATTTTTACCGTAAAATATTATAACTATTTAGGTAAAGTCGATATTAGTACAGCACTACGGAAAAAAACGCTGGTAACATTATTTTAAAATTTGACATTAGGATCTGTCAAATTACTCCTTCGAATTAAAAAACGCTGTATAGGTTATCCTAAAAAGACTTTCGAAGGACTGACTTTGTGCATCATTCTTGCTTGATAAAAATCAATCATTCTTCTTCATATTAAAATAATGATTTATAAAAAAATATATCATGAATATCAATTCTAAAACACATATTCTGTAAATTAAACAAAAAATTCTTGTATTAATTTATTTTATTTATTTAATTACAATAGAATACAGTTACAATAGAAGTATTCGATTCAAAAGTCCAGCGTGCAAGCCAATTAAAATTAAACACATCATTTACAATTAGTTACACGAACTTATACAATTTAATTTTTACATTGCGGTTGCGGCGTGAGATGTATTAAATATATTAGTTTTAAGAATGTTTTATAAATTTTTTTACGATTTGTTCTCTTTACTGAAGTACCATTTATTTCCATACCTTGTGTCTATCTTCAAAGGTACTGTAATTTGTTCGAGCGGCATCTTTAACTTGTCCTAAAAATAATTTCAGTTGTGTCGACACCCTATGTTTCGCTTGGTATTTTTCAGATAATTCTGAAAGGACTGGATACAAATATTTCAGAACTGCATGATCTAGAGTAGGGAATAGGTGGTGGAGAGCATGCTCTCCGAAGAATGTCATCACTGTGAAAATGCTGCTGTTGATATCTTTACGATCACACACTGCCTCTAATTGATGGACTCCCCAATCCACCGTTTCGCCTCTGAAAACAAAATTGTAAATAAAAGAGTAAATAAAGGCTCTTGAAATGTAATAAATAGGTAAATATTAGCGCCAGATTTCCATAACAAACTTAGTTGTAAGTGGTATAGTAAAATTGTGTTATTTTTTTATTAACGTTGTTAATGCAATATATAATGTAATTTATATGAACAAAAACCAAGGAGTTCATCTGCTGTTAGTACAAATAACAACAAGCGTGCTGTTATCTTTCGGTAAGTGAGAGAGAGAGATGCTCAAGCCTATTCTCCTAATTTCAATTTGCCTCTTAATGCACACTTCTGTTTTTGTTATTTTTATTTTCAAAACAGTTCTACTATTAGTTCTACAGATCAGTTCTACGATTTATAAACTCATGGTAAAGGTATAGTCATTATGCGAGTAACCCGCACGAATACGTTATAGTTACATTCTATTTTTTTGAATATTTTAGAATATCTGAAGTTTCATAGATATTGCGCCATCTACACAATATTATTAAAAAAAAGAACAATGATGTTTTTTCGGCGTGTTCGAATTGTGAAAATTTAAATTTTATAATCGTTCGTAAGGATTAACTCCAGTCGTGTGTCGGAGCCTACGTATAAAGTCAGAGCTGATACAATTTTTTTTTATTATAAAAATGTATTTTTTTTTTGTTTATAGATTACATAATAAAATAATACAAAACACTGAGTCCAGTCTTAAAAAGATTTAAATAATTGTACTCGATACCCTCTGAGGATTCATCAGAGTCTGTGTATCTGTGATTTAAGTGATTTTCAGTAAAATACAGCAAGGAATGCAATTATTGATATCTGTAGAAGAACAGTATTAATTGTGCTTTTAAACAAGTACGTTAAGAAATCATGACCTTGGACAATGACGCTTGGTAACTTATGAGTTTGTGAGGTTATCTCACTCATTACAAGTTAAAACAAAATGTTCAACAAATTATAAATTACATACCTGGGTTGATCTCCATCTTTTATTAAGTGAGGATGATGGTGAGCAGCATTAGTGCCTATTGAATAAAATATGAGGCTTCCAGTACAAATAATCAAGAGCCACGTATAAATGACATTGGAGAACGATGAACCGCTTGCTATCCACATCCATAAGGGAAGAAGAAGTCCGATTCCATCGTGCCACCGATAATGTTTTTGGAAAAATCCCGGACGAAAGAAGTTAAGGAGGAACCTGAAAAAAGGCGTGTAAATTTTATAATATTGTTTCAAGATTAATTAAATAAAAAATATCTGGACAAAAGTATTTACCTTCGTATAAAGGAGAGAATAAACATAAACGGGAATAAAAGACATTCAATTATTAGTGAAAACTTGGAATGCAACGGCTTATTTTTTAAAGGGTTGAAGAATAATAATGGTTCAAAAGAACTGATTTCTAAATCCATCAAAGTGTTAGGAAAGAGATGGTGTGATATCACGTGAGACACACGAAAATCCCTGAAAAAGAAAAGCAGTGTTATTAGAAACGACATCTTTTAAGAAACTTTAACCGATGATCAATATTCGTTTTTCTTACCTGTAAGACCACATGCTCAAGTTAAAAAGGTACATCCTCCAATTCGGTCTCCTATGTATATAATTGTGACAAGCAACAGTTAAAACAGCCGAACATATAGAAGCAATAATGTAGAAAAACTTTGCAGCCCAATAATCTTGAACCCCCACAGATAGTGCTGAACAAGTTAAGAGAGTAAATAAAATTCCATCCGTTATCCTATTTGCAACTTTATGCGCATCTTTCGGCACTTTCTTCAATTCCTCGTACACTGCACTTTTTAGAGTTATATAAAAACCGTCTTCTTCAAATGTGAACGGAGAGTTTCTAGGTGTTTTGGCATCTCTTATATAAAATTTATCCAGAAGTTTTGATGTTGAAGGATTCAAATGGTGCACTGCAAACGCTTCTGTTATGTCTGTTCCCTGAAATAGATACATAGGTAATAGTAGTATTAACTATAAAATTCATTTACCAATTATTTAAAGAGAAATGAATCGCTAAATGTGTTGTTAAGCGCAAAACTCGAGAACGGCTGGACCAATACGGCAATTTATTTTTTAAATATTAGTTAAAAGTCTGAGGCACGTTTTTATGAAAGAAAATATTAGAAAAATTGCCTGTAAAAATGTAAAATCCCTCTTATTTTTCTCATCTAAAGTTCGTAGCTGATAATTCATACCTTTCAATCACATATTGAAGTCAAACACATATTTAGGTTACACATCAGTTCCCATTGTCCAATAGGTTTTGACAGAACGACTTTCGGTTGGTCTAGATTTAAATAAATATTTTTTTAAAATACGGCATTTACCTTTGTAAGTTCCAGCCATTCTTCACCACCAGGATGTGAGCTCATGAAGAACGTGAAATCGTATAATTTGTCATGAACCCTCCAAAGGCCCTCTGCGCCATCATCCATGGCTTTCCCAGAAAGCCATTGAACAGGATCTCTCAATCCTTCATCCCTTAGCGAAGGATATTTTAATTGTGGAAAACTTGCATGCGTTTTCTTTTCAATTGTTCGTCTGTGAGCAATTTCTTCCCAACTGGTTTCTTGTGGAGGCATATTTTACTATTTGCTTTTGACACTATGAACATTGAGTAACGAATGGAAACTCATCATTATCATTATTATATTATACTTTATAATATGTTATGATTTTTTTATCGTCGAAGTAAATATTTTCATTAATTACTGATAAAAAAACATAGGTTTTATTCACACGAATCTTCCATTAAAATTCTCGCTAAAGCGTCGTTTAACTTAATCATAGCTTAAGTCTCGATCGTTCACAGATTTGCATCATATGTAGGGATCACCTTTGTAATGCCTTTGTTATGATAACACTTATATTAATTTTTATCTAAGTACATACAATATAATCTCAAATGAACCGTGTCTGTACATTAAATATTTAAAAAAAAGACAATTTGAACATGATGTGCTTATGTTACTGAGGTCAAAAAAATATAAATTTTTGTCTGTTTGTTTTGCACGGCTTAACCGATTTAAATTCGGTTTTCACTGATTGATTGATGATTATCTGAATTAGCATATAGGATACTTTTTATCCAGGAATGTAAGGTTCCTCTGGGGATTTCAAAAAATGAACTATTGCGCGTACGAAGTTGCGGGCCAGAATATGTATATTATATCTAATTATACTTTACTAATAAGCTATTTATACTTTACTAATAAATAAAATTGAAATGTCTGTAATGTCAAAATAACGGCGTTTTTTTTACTAAATGAAGTATATTATTATCAAAGTATATATCGTAAGGTACTTATAACAAAAACATTTTTAATACCGACAAACTACAGTCTGCTGGCAATAGGTAGGGAGTGCACTTACGCACATGACTGCAGAACACAGAGCAAGTGATTAGGCGGTCCAAATGTAGTTGGACGTTCATGGTGCAACTGCACGGTATCCACGAACGTCCAAGCCAAATCTAAACTGTAATATTGAAGATAGCTTTCAGTGTAAATACAGCCCTCCCGAACAGACCATAAACACCAATAATACAAGTAACACTAAGGCTGAGGTTATGAAACGAGCGGAGCGGGGCGGGCGCTCGCTAGCGGCATACTGTTTCCGGTCGCTCCGCTCTGCCGTGTTCGACACTTTTGTGTTGGTCACTGTTATCCATTTCACCCCGCTCCGCTAGTTTCCTAATCGGAGTCTTAGCCCTTTATTGCACTTCTGCCGCTACGTGAGAAACCGCGCTGCGGAATCCCGTGACTTGTATCCTTCTGTCACCCGCAGAACCGACGGGAATCCGCTCCTCGGGTTGGTATGAAATGTGGATGTTTAGCCAGTATACAAAAAGTTGTTTTCATACAATACAATAATAAGTGCGGAATTTCTGGCGGGATCCCGATACGCCGCCCGCAAGTTATTTCTGCAAGTTTATTTCTGACCTTGATAAAGAACAAGGAATAAGGAGAGGGTGGGGTGATACAACTGGGCGTTGTGTTTTAGCCGGTGGGACGCCACAGTGTTCTCTTAGCTGCCGAGGATTTCCCAACGTTAAAAAAGTCTTATACCATAGATATGTTATGTTGATTCATGGTGGTCTTCTGTAAGGTCTTGGTTACTGCCGCCAGTCGCTTTGCCTAATTTATAATGAATGTTCTCACTTTAATATTCATAATAATTCTATGCTCCCAATACACTGCAGTTGATTTGATGCAGAAGTCTTTAATATCACATTTGCTCAATCTCAAAGATGCAGATGTGCGCCACATCACACCGTGAACGTGGCATTAGCGAATCAATTTCGCCTCACTAAACAAGCACTGATTGTCCGAGTGATTTAACATATTGTATAATTACTAGCAGACCCCGCAAACGATGATTTGCAAAAAAAAAATTTTTTTTTTGGGGTATAAAAATAGTTATCAACCTATTCTCAGACCTACCGAATATACAGAAAAAAAATCATAAAAATCGGTCTAGCCGTTTCGGAGTTTTTTTTTTACAAACACTGACACGAGAATTTTATATATAAGACTACTAGCTTCGCACGGGCGCAATTTTTTACTCAATCCAGCCGACAAATTACCTTACACCGCCATCTGATAGAATCTTATGGAACTCACAGATAATTATAACTCTTTCTCATATAATAAACAAATAATTTGCAATAAAAAAATGTTGCGACTATAAAACGAAATAAAAACTATCCTATCTTTTAAGTTTGACTAAATTACACATATTTACGAAGTTTTATCAAAATCGGTTCAGTAGTTTAGGAGTTCATCGAGGACACACAACGTGACACGTAATTTATATATATAGAAGATAGAGATATGTTTTTATGACTGTGAAATCTGCGATGTCATAATGTTTATGTGACTGTGAAACGCAGTAATCATAAAAGTTTAAGTAGAAAAGAAAATAACTACATCGACTATATATGGCTATGTATTTATCCACGCCTGACTGACTATCAACGTAGTACCAAAACTTTTACGTCTAGGAAGCTGAAATTTGAAACAGGTTTATTTTATAACGTAAGCATCCGCTAAGATAGGATTTTTGAAAATTTCAACTCTGTGCAAAGCCGAGGCGGGTCGCTAGTAAATAAATAAAAAATAAATGAGGAGCGAAATACATTTTATAGAATCGAATTTATTAAGCTCCAAGATGTTGCGGTACAAACAGTAATTATCTAAGCCTGCGTTAAAAATGACACCCCACGGAAAATATAAATTCGCTGTAATGTTGGTAACTGACTAGTCGAGGTTGTTGCAGACGCGACGGTCCATTAACTTTGCTGGAACATCTTCATTACGACCAGGCTAGATGCATAATTAACATCGTCTGAGAAATCACCGCTTTGAAATGAAGTAAGCTGTGCTCGCTAAGTAGGTACAATTGAATTTACGACTGCTGCAGAATTTCTGCGATGTAAATATTTGTGGACAGCAAATTCTCTTATTGATTTAGTTTTAGTCAAACGGAACTTGTGCAAATACAAATATTTTGTTTAAAAAATTGTATCTGCATCTTATTAATTTAATATGATTGTTTACCAACGACAGATTAATCTTCTGAATGCTATCAGGCTGGCTGTGAGACCGGCTTACAGATGCATATCACCATAGGGAGGATCATAGTAAAATAAATAATTGTTAGCGTCTGCTATTTATGTCGACTGAAGTTGATTGAAAAGTGCTCTGTGACATTTCAAAAAGAGTTGCTCATTCATTCGGATTCATTCGATGGCATGATATTGAAAAAGGTATCAGACAGTTGAACGAACGCGTTCGCCAAGAGAGGTCGTCATCGTATTGCCGCACATCTTATAGTTGAAATTGTAGTTCTGATATACCGGTCGGACGATAAAAATATTTGCACTAAACATAAAGTGGTTTAATTAATGTACCCGAAGTACTTAGAGGGTGCTAACAATGCAATGGTGAATATATAAACATATACACCGAGCACAGCACATGAAATAAAGGTGTTTCGATGTATGAATACAGTTTAGAAATGTCCTGTCTCTAATATTTTGTTGTCCTTTATCCCTATTCAATTTTCATGTGATTTTCGGTAAGAAAGTAAGTAAGTAAGTAAGACAGTGCCCATCCCCTGTCCATTCATTATTCGTTATCAAAAATAATAGAGCACTTGCAACTCCTTTGGTATAACGTATAATAATATTATAATTCCGACTTTTATATATAATATACAGAAGCCGTCGCGGAATGCCTGACAGATGTAAACCATCTAAAATATTTTGTTTAAAAAATCTTTATTTATAAATACATAATTATTAGTTCCATCAAAGTTTTGGCTAAAGTTTGGCCACAGGGTGGCCAAATGTTGGCGTCGCGCGTCGCTACGCCAATTATAATATTCGAGCGGGTCTCACACGCCGCAAAAGATGTTTCACATTAAAACTCAAACTCAACTTTTCGTAAGATATTTTTGCAGTGTTTTTAAACGGATCGAGATATTGCCAATATTACAGCCATACAGGTAAATATCTTCTAAGAAAACAAAGCGGTTGGTTAGTTTGGGACATGTTTGCTTCACTTTTGTTCGTGTTGTGATCAGATTGGGGCGGTTTTGTAAATGGAGAAGGGTGAAGTAACAAACTGCTGGTGTCAGAGGTAAACCAAATCCCAGCTACGAGATATTTCCTACTGATTCAACGATAAAGTCTCATTGAAACCTTTTCGTTTTTTATTCAGTATTAACTATGAAATCTGTCTTGTTTATTATGTAGGTAATTACTTTTTGTGGTTTTCTAATTTATTATTATAATTTATTCATTTTTTAATTAATTAATTAGTTTTCTAATAATATAAAATTACTATGGCGAGAATGACAAAAGAACGCCTAAGGTCGAAAATACTTTATATGAAGTTTTTTATTTACGAGCATAATACAAAAAAAAATGGAAATTCCATTTTTCCATAATAATAATGCCAAATTCAAACTAGGTCAGTAATTAAAAAAATAAGTCATATCAATTAAATTTGTTTTTAATATATTTTAAAATAAATTAAAAAAATCAAAAGTAGACTGGCACACTGCGTTTCGCAGTCATTTAGGCAGCTTGTTTTTGGCGGCAGTAATCACCCTCTTATAGACGTCCGAAATAACAGCATGCGTGCTGTTGTATTTCGGTGAGTGCGTAAGGAATGCCAAGGACCATTTCTCTGTACCTTCCTAATCGCTCGCTCACCCTTAATCTCACTATGGTGGATTGCATTTGCAGCATTTGTGGCGTTGCTTGTGTTTAGCCAGTCTGTCGACATGTTACACGAGGGTAAATCTGTTTTTTTTTTTTTTTCAGAGCGAAACAGACTATTCAAAATATAGTAACACCAATGTAACTTTTGTAGTAATATTGTTGTATAAAATTAACACATTTACGACTCGCTTAAACGATTGTCGTTTAAAGTGAAGTTCGGAGGAGAAAATCCAAGCATTTTTCATTCGGGAAAAGTAAACACGGAATCGGGAAAACGTAATTTCCGAAGGGTTCCCAAAATAGCGGCTTTAATTTTAAGCTTAACGCCTCTTTGTAGGCTAGGGTGTTCGGTGAAATGTGCCCACATTAACTTTCGGTTGAAACCCGTATTTTATTATCGGTGGGTAAATATTTAGCGGACTGGTCCGATGCACGGTGCTATAAAAGGACACACGGCTTCTCTTGTTATTTCAGACACGAAAAAGGCCTCTCATTAAACAACTTTTCATTGTTAACTTTGCAAAGTTTGGACCAAAGTAAAATGCAATAGATATCTATTTGAAAAAAGCACCTACACTCGATTCAATTTCACGCATCCTTTGAACTAAATAATGATGTGTCCAGAGTCCTCTCGGGTGTACCCACGTGGGTACAAGCCAAAGGGTCTTCTGTAAATCGAATTACTATTGACAGAGAACATTAGACAATTCAACTGTCTTTGATATGAAAGTATTTCTCATAGAATCTCTGTTATAATTTGTCAAAACTTGGCTGTGACTGTCTCATACTTGAGACATGTATGAGACATACATACTTCATTTGACCTAACTTATAGAAATATGCTTTGTCTTAAATTGTCTGTTGATCAAACTCAATGACAGCCGTCGTCAATATAAACTAATGTAACGTAAAAAATAATTGACGCTACAAATGCTTCATTGGTTTTGATTGATATTGATTGATAAAACAATCCATCCATTTTCAATCTCTTATCCTTAATCCTACTACAGTAGTCGGCAACACACTTGCAGCACCCGTGGCGTTGCTTGTGTTATAGGCGACGGTAGCCACCTTTGGTCTGATCCTATGCCACATGGTATATTTCCTTTGGCATACCCCGGAATATTCGTTTTTTAATTCCCTTAACAATGCTGATCTCACGGCGTATGAGTTATAATTTTCGACAAGTAGCAACTGAACCGATAGAATTTAGTTTGTTTTAACAAATACTTAGTAGGTATTTGTTGTTATTATTAAAGATAACTTAGACTGTCAAATACTATTTTTATTTTATTTATTTGCTGAGGTTAACCGTTGTAATAATTATCTGATCTAAAAATTTAATTTAAAGTGCGAGTCTTCCAAAAACATTTGAGAAATAAAGGGATAAAAAGGAAACATAATTATGTAAGTTAAACTAAATTTATAATGAGAATAAATTCTGGTCCTGGTCTATCCCTGAGCATGATTTGATTTAAATCTGTTTAAATGTTTACATGATGGAATTGAGAAACAATATGAGGATATGTGGAAAAGTATCCCTACTGGTAGGTATAAATGGCAGAAAAATTTCACTTATCCCTACCAGGGAGGATATTTAGTAGGGATAGGTGGAACGGGCGAAAATTTTGTATTCTCTTCATAGCCACCCTAACAACGGTTGGGTAAATAAGAGCGTAGCAACCGACTCTCAGTTTTCTCCAAATGTATATTTTAGTGTAATGAAGTAGCAGCGCTATTATTCGCAAAATAAAGCTGTAAATTCAGCGGGAAGCGCACACGTGGGAGACATCGCTCTTCCCTGACAGAGGGCGATTTGATTGCGTCTTCACTAGATTTATTTCGCTTCTTCCTTCATTTCTTTGAGCGGGTTACTTTTACAAGAGCACCCGTTGCGGCGACGTAATTTCTAAGAAAAATGTTTGTGCAGTTGGGTAGAATGAAAATTGCAAATTAACCATTGTCCATATACAAAAATCTCATACGAGTATTTCAATGAGCGTGTATGCAGAGAGTGTAAATAACGCCGGGCGTAGATATTGGAATTTTGCGCTTGCTGTCTGAATTTATTGATGCTAAAGTCGTAGCTCTGTATCGAGGGTATATAGCATTCAAGTATTTAAAGCATCACCGTGCTTCAAGAGTTTACTCTTCATGATGTGAGTATTTCATAGCTTTTCGTGAAATAACATAGTATTGTGCTGTCATGTATAGGTTCGAGAGATGTTAGGTCCCTACCTAAAATTTTATTGAATTTTGACTAAGCGAGTGAATATGATAGTCAAAATACTTAATAATAAGAAATTATAATTATGATTAACTAAGAAATTACTCATCAAATAAATTTCCTGTCAATTTGTATATGAATCAAACCTCATATACACATACCCTGTGCATATGAGGTACTTTATATGAGATATTTTAGCCACTTTTTTGGCATTAAGTAACCTTTAAGTGAAAGAACCTTTAAGTAAAAATTTTGGTTTTATTTTCTATATTTATTTATTTATTTTCAATGTTCAACATTGACACTCCTCTCATTGTTCAACTCTGAAAGTCGATATTTTAAGGACATTTGGCGTCTAAATACTTAAATAAGTTTACGAAAGCCGAGCATTACTGAGATAGCGGATAATATATGTGTCTGCTTATGTCAATGAAAATTAAATAGCAGGCAAAACCGCGGGGCACAGCTAATTAGGAGTACACAAAAGAAAAGAAAATTGTTCAAAGAAATGAAAGTCTGAACTAAGTGCAAATAAAGACACTCAAGTCGTAACTGGGAAATTGTCTTCATTTCCCACAATCCTTGTCCGTCGCTTCCATAGAAAAAGAAAAACTTTAGAAACAGTCTTTCATATTGTATACGAGTTCAAAGAACTTTCACACCGTTTCAAGTGCATCATACTCGTAGCTCTGTTAGATGTTAATTTATTCACAAAGAAACACGAAAATGGGATTTTACTTTCTCTGTTACTCAAAGTAGCTTGGTTGATTGAAGGTACAATGAAATATTTGAAGAAATTAAATTACCAATAAAATCGAAATAAGTAAATGTAGAGGGATTCCATTCTAGGAAAAGTATTGACAATCGATGAAGGCACAGACAGATAGATATACTTGAATGGATAGTGGCGTATTATGTATGTACTTATAACTCAACTTCTGTACATATTAATTCATTGAAATCGCACACTCTTGTTATGCCTTTGCCACGAAACCAAAGCTCAAATATATTTTTATATCCAACTGTACTGTCAAATATTTGTTTATACCCAACTTCATTATTCAAGGTACTCTTTTAAAGGAACTCGAACTCCTTTCATCGAGGAATGTGATTTGAGTGATAAAAAAGGCTTATTTTATCCATTTTTTTCTACAGAAACGTTTCTTTGATGATATTGAAAACACACTTTATGTACACTCGTGCTTAAATATGTGTAAAAAGGGGATATTTTGTAAACGCTCGTTGCAAGCATTCGTCACTCACAACCGTTTGAATATGTTGTGCAGACAAAAAATTCAATGCACGAAGTGGAGACGAAGTGTGAAGTATTCATCGCTAGAGTGTCATTTAAATGTGATTCATGAAAATGTATTCGGTTATGTTGTTAGATGTGAAATACTATAAGAGCACTTCACACGGCGTGAGAGTAACCGATTTTTTACTCTATTATATTTATATACCTTATAAGATTGACTACCAATAGGTAATATAAAATGGAATAATAGGGTAATTGCCTATTTTTAAAACGTGTTTAACTTTTAAGCAATTTTTTTTTTGTTTTGCACAAATAATAACCGGATAATAAAAGAGAAAACATTTTTCAATTTTGCCCCTAAACACCCGTACGTCGTCACGTGGTCTGTATAAGTAAGCTAAACTAAGAATTTAATTAACATTAATATTGAGTTATCTTCACAAAATACTTACATCGATTTTATCTTTATAAAAGTAAATTGTTGTATTTGTTGATAGGATTTTTCCAGTCTCTCGACAGTCCTTGTTTGAGTAATATGACGTCATACAGACCACGTGTTTAGACGGTCAAATTTTATTATTTACGCACAACAAAAACATTATAGCGTAAAATTGAGCAATAATTAAGTTTAAACACTTTTTGAAAAATAGGCAAATACCTTATTATTGGTATTGGTATGACATTTACTACACATTTAATTAGAATACGGAGAATTGTATATGTACAATCCAAAGCATGCAGCACACATTTGCGCGGAGGATACTCGATAAAGACCTCGCATGTTCAGTGAATGGTATGGTCTATATTGATCTAGACCAGAAACGTCCTGTTGAATGTTAAGTTGTGTTTACCATGCCCTAAAGCAAGTCTTGCAAATAGCGATATCCATCTTTGTTCGGCATTGATTTTGAATCGTAACGAAGGATGAATCAATCATGTTTTTTTTTACTAATTGAATCAACATTATGAGTATATTAAGAAAATTGATTGAATTTAAATCATGTATTTTTAAGAACCAATCCTAATGTGTTAAAATATGTTTTTGTTATGTTTGTAGTTTATAACATATACCTATGTACATGTACGTAATTACCTTCCCTGAATTAAGAGAATAAATATCAGAGTTATTTATCCAAAACCACAACTCTACAATTATGTATATCCATTTATTATTACGTGAAGTGAAAATTTTGTATCTCTGTTTAAGAAAATAGCGCGGACGGAGGAGTGGGAAATTTGGTAAACTTAAAGGTTACATGGAGAAGGATTACAGAAAGCTAATATTGTTATATAACATGAATTGTAAACACGTTATATTAATTAAAATAAACATTAGGATGTTTGCTACTCAATCACGCGAAAACGGCTGAACAAATTTGGGTGAAATTGGGCACACAGACAGTTTATTACCTGGATTACCATATAGGATAAATTTTATCCTGGAAAAATCTTAGGTTCCCGAGGGAATTAAAAAAAAAAAAAAAACGAATTACAAAAACATTATATTTTTTTATACATGTACCTACAATCGGCGTACTTAAATGTTGCAATTTTTGATAATGGTTACCCGTGTTAGGATAAAATGAAGAATTTATAGAAATCAATCTCGAAACTAAATTATAACGAGAATGATTGCATAGAAGCGCAAAACGAAATACTCGTAGCTTGAAAGGGAAACATTCATTTGAAACTCAGTAAGAAATACTCTGACTATCGTACCGCGGGAATCTCATTTATTTACGGTTGCGTCGGGGTACGT
This sequence comes from Synanthedon myopaeformis, assembly GCA_944738685.1. NCBI lineage: Eukaryota > Metazoa > Arthropoda > Insecta > Lepidoptera > Sesiidae > Synanthedon > Synanthedon myopaeformis. The sequence continues at coordinate 7,316,599 of OX122921.1, read as the reverse complement.
TTGTTTATATTCTTACTGATTGCTGTTGTCCAATGTTGAGGAGGGTTCGGTGTTCGGTTATAAATCAAGGTTTCCGTTTTAAGTTGAGAAAGTACTTAAAAGTCATCAAAGGGGACTTGTTTGAAAATCTATCACCCGCTTTTTCGCTTTATCAACGGGAAGTGGAAGTTTTCCAGGACCATCCCGGAAATTGCCATTACTGTTGCCGTCTCTATTATAGACCTTGAGATAGTAATTCGCACCTTTCCTTAATTAACAGAATTTTTTGTAATTAGTCATTTATAATTTGTATCTCTTAATATTTTTGGCATTTATTTTTGGCTATCTTATTTTAGTCATCTTTTTGGGGACTCTTATCTGGTTTCTTTTTAGCTTATAGCGACCATTAGCTCTTGGCTTCGATCGGGATAAAAAATATTTAGATTTTATTATGAATATATTATATTAAAAAATTCATGAAAAATTATCTAACTGTTAGTGAAAACCGTATACAGACAGACACGGAAAGCGACTTCAATGTAAAGGTTATGTGAATCCCTCTGCCACCCGCTAAGCTTAAGACGAAAACCAATAAAACTTATAATTTCTGGCTCAAATCTAAAAAGTCTCAATACTTACTGAAATTAATTCTGCTCTCTGAAAAGATTACTAGGTATGTTTAGTAATTGATGTTTTATAATGCTCAAAAGAGACGAAACAACGATTTGAAACGACCTCAGTATAATAATTAATTAAATAATGAATGGTAACGTTTGGACGTTCAGCCTCTCACTCCTGTCATTTATTATTGCAAAGGATTCAAGTCACGTAGTAATTACTTGAGCCGCCGCTGTGAATGCTCTTCTAATGATAAAATTTTAACTTTATATTCTTACAAAAGGGAATTTTCCTGCCACAACACGATGTCACGGAGTCACCAAAATTAAACTTATATTTTACTCGCTAAATACTTCATTTCGGCCTTACAAATTTGCTTTATAATTTTAAGAAATGAAATTCTAACTCATTTAGAGTGTACTGATGAAATAACCAGAAGTTTATATTGGAATAACAATTTATTCTTATGTAATCTTATAACTCGCAATCTATTTATAGATATAATCCATTTTTGTAATAATTGTCGCACTGAAAAGAGACGGGAATGTTCAGCCGATTTGTATTCGTACGGGCAATCATTCCTGCATTTAATAATAATTTATGCACTTTGTTATCCTAAATGAAAGTGGATAAAAAACTCCGTAACTGCCAAGAAGGAAATTACAGCCTGCACAACAATGAGTGCAAATTTTCCGACCGCCGCCGTGAAATAACAGCATGTATTCTATTGTGTTTCGGTGGGTGAATAAGGGATGTCCGAGCCTATTTCCCTATCCCTATCACCCTATTTAGTAGCTGAAGCTTATAATACTCTTAGTAATCATAGTATTTTATCAACAAAGTATTATTTTTTATTTATCAGTATTCTGTTTATCAGTTGTATAATCAAACCGTATTATAACTGACGAAGTGTCTTTCACCCATTTCATCTGTTCATAAAGAGCAGTCACACAATTACTGAAGAGATAAAGATATGTCGTTAAAAGTTTCTGGAACCTATTAACTCATGGCTGGTCTCAGTCATCAATCCAGCTGAATATGTAATTATCTTTATATTGCGCTCATTATCATCAAACCATGAACTCCTAAGGTTTTTTATGATCACTGCAAATTTTCGTCTGCAGAGATGTGACTGAAATTATTGATGTTTGTTTGAAAATTAATTTTGGAGAGTGCACGCGAACTTCATGATAATATAGTTCCTCATCTTCGTCATCAGATTACTAAACGAACCCTTGACATATCGTTAATTCGCATAAAGCGCTTTGCGACTTCTTTTATTATGCGCACAGCGCGGAAACGGAATTCTCTTTCTTCTTCAGTGTTTCCTGAAATATACAAATTGAGACTCCTTAAGAACAGAGTCAATAGACTCTATTAAAGGGCAAGCGAACTTTTTATCTTCGATCTCATATTCACTAACCACCAGGCGAGATTGGAGTCAATCACTTTCCCTTAAGGCCTCTTTCACCAACTACAAGTAACGTGTTGATTAGTTACTTTTAGAAATAATTTTATGTTTTATTAAATTATGCACTCGGTTTATTATTTTCTTTTTTTTCTTTTTAATGTTTGGGACTTTTACCGTACAAACAAAGGTATATCACCTCCTTCATATCCGGTGACCGGTGACTTTAAATGGCGGTTAGCCTACCTGACACTTTACTCAGAGATGGTGAAAGAGGGTTATAAAAATAAAAATAAGTTAAATAAATGGGTGCACACACAAACTAATGTTGCAATGTATGCACGTTTTGTAAATTTATTAAATAATATAATACTAATGTTGATATTCTGAAATAAATTTCTTTATTCTTTAATAAATACTTATGTTTAAATGTTATTTTAGAAGATATCACCATAGGCTAAGGTTAAAGTACTGTGTACGATAAACATGGAAAATAACATACTTCGTTTATTTTATTTGCCGATAACGTTGTACTGTGATGAGAAACATTAGTTATATAATTGTTCATCTGACACTATCCAACATTATTGTTATACAAATGTATTTTGATTTGTTATATAATGATATTATCATTGTTATATTATTGTATTTATTTACTAAGAAAAATCGCTTTGAAATAAATATTTCTTTTGACTCTGAAATTATTATACTAATTGTAGCGTTTCGGACCAGGTCCTCACAGATATAGGGGAGAATGGGGGAAATGGGATAGCCACTGCAATTTACACAAACTGGAACGTAGAACAAGAACGGCTTCGGAAACATTGTGTTATAATATCATGTATGGTTTAAGTAGAGGCAGGACACACCGCGTTTTGCAGTCGTTTGGGCCGCTCGTCTGGCGGCAGTAACCACTCCCTTACCACCGTGAAATAACAGCATATGTGATGTTGTGTTTCGGTGAGTAAGTAAGCGATACCAGAGCCCATTACCCCATCCTTTTCTTATCCCTTATCATTAATCCTTCTGTGGTCGGCAGCGTACTTGCAGCACCTACGGCGTTGCTTGTGTTATAGGCGACGGTAGCCGCTTACTATCAAGTGTCTCTCAAGTGTGTCTGAAGTGCGATATAGGTATCTAGTACCTACTGTATATAAATGTTCCTAATGTACTCGTATCTGTCATTTATCGACGCCTATTACGAGGAGTTGAAAATTACTTGTAATCATAATATTCAAGTATTATAAATTTATGTCTCATTTGAACTATGCAAAGAAAAAAAGTTATAATGCATTTTAATTTCTATCTTTTTGATTAATAATAAGAAAATGCAGAGTTTCAAGGAGCTCAAGAAAAAAAAAATGCTAAATAATTTGATCCGCTCATCTTTACTGTCGTTTTAATATTATTAATGTTTATTCGTTTTAATTGATTTTACTAGGGATTTTACTTCAGATAGGGTTCTCTCCCGCAAGCAATTACTGTGAGTATTCAATTTCGTACTGGTTTAATATTCATCGTTTTAAATTCACGTTTGTTATTCGACCAGGTTTTTAACAATTCGTGAAAAATTCAACGGTTTTCATTCCACGACTTTGCCGTCGATATTTTATTTTTATTTGTTCGAACAACCATCTGCGGTTTTGTTTTTTGAAAGTGCACAAAATTAATATTCCCTTACAGGTTGAATTCTGCGCAGTGAGCACGTGTGCTGTTTTAAATCGGTGCTTGAATAATGGATGAGTCCAAATCCTTATCCTTATACCATCAGAGTGCAATGCAATGCATTGCAAAGAAAAAAAAAAGAAAAAAATTTTTTTTTATCATTTCTATTATAAACTAAGAATTTATACTAAGAATCGTACTATGTAAAAAGGGATTTTTTTAATTTTCGTTGAATGTTTTTAAAATAAATATTGATATAAAAATTTAGTGTCTAAGACAAATGTATGTATAATATAAAATGACGTTTAATATAAGATATAAAATAACATAATTTACCTACTTATATAATTAGACCTTAAGATTGAACGTGATCTAAGAATAATTTTCGTTATTACCTAAAAGAATTCAAAAATCAATTTGTAGCATTTAAGTTTTTCTTCTTTTTATGTTAAGGTCGACAGACAGGCTGACGGTGTATCTAATGATAGGTGGCAATTGTCGCTATCGGCAAGCAACGGCACAGGTGCTGCAAGTGCGGTGCCGGTTATGGATAAGCCATTAGGAAGGAATAGGGAAATGGGCTCTGGCAACCCTTACTCTCTCACCGAAACACAACAGCAACATTCTGTTATTTCACCGTGGCCTTCTGTAAGGGAGTGGTCACTGCCGCAAGATGGTCTGCCAAAATGACTTTATAAAGTTACAAAAGTTACTAAGTTAAAAATATTTTTCAAATCATATGCATTTCAAAACAATTCCTATATGCATACAATATATATACTAACTTTTTTCTAAAAAATATATATACACAAACCTTCCTCGATTATCTCTCTTTCCAGTAGTGAAAATCGTATCAAAATCCGTTGGGTGGTTCAGAAGAAGTTAGCGGAGAAAAAGACCGAAGCGGAAGGCGACTATGTTTTATAATATTTTTTAATTTTTTATTTATTTATTTAGATTACATACAGCCATAAATTTAAAAAATATATATTATAGATTATATACGAATAGGCCTAAAGAATCATAAAAATTGTATTTTTACATTTATTATTAATTAAATAAATAATAATAAGACCAAAAAAGAAAAAGAAGAGAATATTCTATAAGTGATAGAATTAATTTTTCAAAAGTAATTATATACTATGTATACTTATGTACTGTATAGATACCAAAAATATAGCTGTTGACACGCCCGAACACGTTATGGTAACATCGATAAATTTTGATGATATACTCCTCCAACATTAATACGCGTCGAAAAAACAAAAGGAGAAATAGTACACATTTTTCTGAACAAATCCACACTCCTCAAAGGTCAACTTTTATCTCTGAACAAATATCTTATTCCTTATTTTCCACGTACAATTTCCGCGATACAGTAGGGATTCCCCTTAGTCGTGATCGTCATAAGGGTCCCATCGGGGGCGTGCTGGGAGAAATATGGCTCAATAAATTACTGTATTATCGGACCGAGTCGATTCTACGCTGCCCGGCTCTCGGCCACTTCATTATATCGCCGTCGAGGCGCCGCGCCACATGCTATGTAATTGGAGCTCCCATGTACTAACACGTCATGTATAAGTAATGGTCAAATTAATATATTATAATTAAAAATAATTACACAATATCACTATTTCTCTCCAAAAAGACTCCGAATGTGTGCACTACTCCATAAATTCAATCTAAATCATTTTGAGTTGCCTGGTGAATGTTTATGTATTATTTATTTTTATTTGAAAACGTAAATAGTTAAGTTTATTTTATTTAGTTTAGTTTACGTTTATTTTTTATTCTAATTAATTGTGTGAAATAAATGATTATTATTATACTACATTTATATTATATTAATATATTATTTATATATAAACATTTTGAATGATCGAATACCGCAAAACCACGCGTAAGAAGTCGCAGGCACATCTAGTATCTACAATCTAAATATGAAAATCTGTTCAGTTACTCTACCCGATTATTTGTTACTAGTAAGAATGAAAACTGGCAAGGTAGCTCTTAACAAATTTCCTTATTAACAAACTATGTTTATTAAATAATGGCAGCATTCTATAGTTCATTAAATTTAGTTATTAAATTCTATTATTTCGTTTTGTTGAGCCAGCGTTCATGCCTGAGTTTATTTATTTTCATGCTGTTGTTAGCAAACGATGAAAATGGGAGTTACGAGTAACAAACCGTGTACAACTCGAATGGTTGTAAAATGCACGTGTTGGGTGTCAAAGAAAACTTTGTTTTTCATTATCAGATATGACTTAGTTCTAAAGAGAGAGTGTGTATACAATTAAGTAATTAAGGCAAATGCGTTCATTTCATTCGGGTCGAAGAAACGAGTGCTTCCCGTTAGATCCGGGAAGCACTCGTTAATTCTACAAGCAAAATGTAATGATTATCCTTACATTTATAGAACAAAGTCCTCCGCCGCGTCTGTCTGTTCGCGATAAACTCAAAAACTACTGCACCGATTTTCATGCGGTTTTCACCAATGGATAGAGGGATAATCAGGGAAGGTTTTTAGGAAAAAAAATGCACCCCAGGCGAAGCCGGGAGCGGCACAGCTAGTTTTAAATAAAATAAAATATAGAAACGAAATTGATGCGTAAAACACATAGCTATTCACGTATACAATTTAAAATTGCTACAACATTTTGCTTACCTGTCACAGAGCAACAGTGGCGAAGGCATGAGATATTGTGTCATATTTCAAGTCCCACGCCACATGCGCTTCATGGAGTTATTATTAGAAAAATATATTTATTTTGACATTTTCGTCTTATTTAAATCTTAGGATAAAATAACTAAAAGTGGAAATAAGTCACAGATATTATAATTAACGACTATCACACCTACTACAAATTTCATACCTACTTATACAATAGTTGACATCATGTCCATTTTTAAGAGAGTGTATAGATAACAAATAAGTAAATATAGCATATTTATATGCATACAAAATCGTCGTGTAACTTAAAGGTTGATTCATTTCATTTTATTTTCATAGGTAGGTACCAAGTAGGTACCATACGTAGATAAGAACAATCTTATCTATGTAAAATCTTTATGTAGATAAGAATAATTTTATCTAATAAGTAATCTGTATTGAATATTTATTTAGATGTAAATCTTCACTTACTCTTCAATATTATTATTTTATTTATTTATTCAATAAAATCAGTGCAGTAGGTCCAGGTCTGGGTCTCCAAAACTTCAAAACTCATGCCCTCGACTTATTTAGAAAATGTATTCGCGAACGTATAGGCTGTTGGTTGTTAAATTATTTTCTTCGAAAAAGTTTTTTTTTTTACTCCAAATGTAAACCGTTAATTGTTGTACAGAGCTGGTAAAAATCCCGGAAAAGGGTGGTGAACAAGTCGTAAAATATTTATGTATTCGAACCTGTGTGATTTTAACGGGGCCGCGTGAAGGCATTTCTGCGCCCGTATGTGGCATAAATTACAGAGCACGCATGAAACGTTTGCTGTGTAATTCATTTCATGGTTCGTTAGCCTTTTTCTGGATATGTACGACTCCCTGATCATGAGTCTCGGATCAAATTGCGATTATATATATTTTTTTGTCATCTTTGTCGCGTATTTACTTCTTGTTATCAAGCTATACGTTACACATATTCTGAGTACAAAGAATCCTAACTAATTTATGAATGCGAAAGTGAGTTTGTTTGTTTTTTACGCATTCATGCTTTAACTTCTCAAACGACGAAGATGAAGTTTTGCATACCTACATGTTGTCAAGGATACAGAAAAGGACTTTCGTTCAGAAAAGAAAGTACTAACTTTTCTCGAGGTAAAGTCTGACACAAATATATGAGTAACTATCGCGACTTCGTCCGAGTAACCTTATAAAATATAGCCTATGTTACTCCCTGACAATGTAGCTTTCTATAGGCGAAAGAATTTTTGAAATCGGCCCAATAGTTTTTGAGTTTATTCTTTACAAACATACAAAAATACAAATCTTCTCTCTTTATTATTATATTATATTAAGAGTATAGATAAAGATTGAGAAAAGACTGATAATTGTTTTAACATCTAAACCGCGGGCAAAAGCTAGTAGCCTCAATTTCTGAGCATTTTACTCAGAAACTGAGTCGTTTCCCTAAAAAATGTGACCTTTCTGAACTACATATATATTGCTAGATTTAAGTAAAAAAAACATAGTGTCAAAAGACGCAAAGTGATCTTCAAAGACTTGTTAACCCGTTGTGTAAGCGATAGTAGTTTGTTGTGAGGACGGATGAATGGATGGATGTTGGTCATTCTTTCACGCAAAAACGACTTAACGGATTTGGATGAAATATTGCACACAGATAGTTTATTACCTGGATTAACATATAGAATACTTATATAAAAAAATGTGAGGTTCCCAAGGCAACGTCTAAAAATATAAAAGAAATGGGCGCCACTGTCGCCGTGGAGACGCCACCGGCGGCGCCACAGCGATAAAGATAGTATCAGGTGTTATATTTTTTTAAGCGGACGAAGTCGCGGGCATCAGCTAGTATTCCATAGATACATTTAAATAAACACATGTTGTAAATGTGTGACCCACAAACTTTGTTTAGTAAGTGACAGCGCCTATAACTCGTAATCGAATTCGACAAAGAAGATAGAAAAAAGTAAATTCGGTACGTGAGGCGAAAACAAGAGGTTTTCCATTCAGCGCTTGTTTTGTAAGTCAATGAGTGCGAACCAGTTACCTACTTCAGTTTGTAATCATGATGAATACATTTCAGGACAGTGAAAGAGCTTTTATGATAGAAAATTGTGACTAAGGGAATACTTAACAACAATTTTAATGGTCATTAGTTAATTTATCAATATCAGTGAAAGGGTTTAAGTAATCGAGATTTTTTTCTGAAAAGACCCCTAGTCACGAATTATAGTTTAGTCGAAATCGGTTCAACCATTTCTAGTATTATCTGTGTTATTGTTCAGGACATGTTCAGTACTAACAAACATATATACAGACTATAAATTTGATGATTACATGTCGCCTATAAACTTATTCAACAACCCTTGGTTTTGCAAGGGCACTATCACGATACAATAAAAAAAAATCATAAGAATAAATAATTAATGTACTGTGTGTGTTTCCTCAAAATTACAACCTCGGGGTCTTCAAATCTAGGGTAAATGGGCACTTATTAGGTGAGCGTGGTCCACCTTCGGCCGCATCTGCACTTTACATCAAGTGAGATCGCGGCCAAGCGCTGCCTTGACTCAATAAAAAAAAAAAATTAAAATATTATATTTATATATTATTATATTAGAATATTTTATATTTCAATATAACCAATATTGTGTCTATAGTTGTGATATTTTGTGTAGAAATGTTGGTGTATAATTTGTAATTTCGAGATTAAAATTGATTCATTTTCTTTATATAAAGCATAAGCAATTTATGCTTCTTTTATTAACACAAGATCCATAATTATTTATGGAATGTTATATAAATGTAATTTCCCTAACTTTGCAATCTGACCGAGCAATTCTTTTTATCTTATGCCATCAAAACAAGTCTTCGCAGATTGAACTAATACAGGCCGAGTTAATAAAGGGTGATATTTTCTTTGACCTTCGTGTGGTGAGTTCTCGTAACTGTAAATAGAACCAACTGTGGACTTTAGTCTTCATTACAATTTTATTAAGAGTTAAGACCTAGATAATATATGAAATTTTACTATCGAATTTTTCTACTTTTATAAATACAAATGAATGTTTGTGGGCTTATATAATTTTTATCACAATATGTTGTTCTGAAGATTCCTGATCTCATTGAAACCCCAGGCTAGCGGTGCATAGCCTTAATTAAGAATATTATTCATTAAGTAAGTATATACATGAACACGCTATCATTCAGTCTTGCATACACGTACTGTTGATACAAAAAATGGAAAAAAAAGCAAATTTTTGTATGAACAGTTGTAAGTGCTTTAGTGTGGATGTGGTGTGGATGAGCAGCAGTGACTTATATTATGCGTAGCTCATAGAGTAGCAGTCATTTCATTTACTCTACCATTTGAATACATTTGTCGACTTTCTCTATTACACGTGTTCGATATTCGAATATTAGTTATGTTAGTTAATTGTATAATTTGTTCATTTGGTAATTAATTTATGTGCGAAATGTTTCAATTTATATAATTTTAATTAATGTTTTAGTTAAGTATAAATAAAGAGAAAAACATACATAAAATTAATAATAGTGCTTTAGGGGAAGACGATAAATTAAAGGAGGTATAAAAAATAAAATGATGTAAGACTAAAAATTAAACCAAATTTTACGTTGAAATTGAAATCTGCTATAAAATTGTGATTATTCCACCTTTTGTCACTTAGTTCAGATATGCATAAAACATTGTTTACTAGAGAATTCCCTTTTTGTCAAAGAATCCGTGTTTCCGCATAAATCATTCATTCGGTCGTTGTTCAAGTATTTTGGTCACGGAGACTTAAGCTTCTACGCCAAGGAGATTTTAAAGATAAACATCAATAAATAGGTTTTGAATGTACCTATATATTTCATAATAGGTACATACCTACATAAAAGTTTTTATTTTAGTTGATTATTGAAAAAATTGGCTATGACTAAAAGATTGGTAGGTACTGCTACTGTGACAACAAATTGCCGCTAGACCACCGTAAGACGTTTGAGGGCGCACGGCACGCTTCCTACTCGCCAGAGCAACTTATTTAAATTTTCCATGTCATCAAAGGGTGCAAAAGTCAAGTCTCTGCCTCGACACCCTTGCTTTAAGCATTGAAAGTAAAAGCTGCGAAATTCAGTGTACCTTGCCACTACCAATCTAATCCGATTTCCATATAGATCTTCCAATCTAATCCGATTTCGATTTTCTTTCGTATTCTGTCAATGTTAATTTATTGGTCAAATGGCTTATATCAAATTAAGGACGATTATAATAAAATCGTTATTATTATTATCGATTATTTAACATTTAGCGTATGAATCAGTGATAATACTGGGCGAAGAAGTCATATCAATATGCTCCAAATGACATCAATAAAAACAGGGTTATCAATATCAAAAATGTTAATTTGAATCAAGTTAAATTGACCCATCATGCAAAACATGAATCCGTTTTATTTATAAATCAAATGTCACTCTTTAATACTAATAAAAATATAGAGGAAGTACATTCACAAGGTAGTTTGTATAATAAATAAGAGAATATATTGTGCCTTTATCATCTCGCGTACCTTTCAATGTCTATTTGACTGAAATATCTATGAATAATTCTTTTGCACTTCGTCTTTTTCGTTTCCACTTATTGAAAATTTAATACCAAGATATATTATAATTCTTTCGCGGATCCCGAAAATCGACAAAGCTCATTTAGGTTTAGAATAATATCTTCAAATTTGTTGTATTGTATTAGTATTACTATTATCAAATGAATTTTGGAAATGAACCAACCAACTTTGGAATTGAACTTTTCAAAGTTGGCTCTGATCTGGATCTGGAAAAGAAGTGGCTGCGAAACGCAGTGTGCAGCGTTTCACAGTCATTTGGGCAGCTCGTCTGGTGGCAGTAATGGATCAACATGCAGAATTTTTTTTGAATATAAATTAAGCTTCATCTTAAAAAAAAAAATATATACCTGAAACCGTTCCAGTAAATGTAAAGCAGCACAATAAAGAAACTCAGTTATGATAAAAAATAAGTGTATTTTGCCTAATTTTTTCTGTGGTTAGTAAACTACTAATAATTCCTAAAATTTTCACTCCTAAATGTTCAAGTTTTCACTTCTGTCGACTTTCCCGGAGTGCCACTGTTTTTTTTTTATTTAGGAAGAGGACCGAAGACAATTTTATATACCGCTGTAATGCTACGAGAGAGACAGGTCCGACTAAGAAGTCTATTTACAGAACCATTAAACAAAGCCACTTGCGAAGTAAAGTATGTTTTCCACAATATTTCAAATACAAGAGCGTAACGAGAGCAATATTTCAAAACTAAAAACTTTTTACAAGAAGTCTTACGAGATTTATACATTGTTACTTACTTAGCGTGCTCGCTTCCATGCGGGTGGGATTTATGGCTGAGCACATAAATCTAAATGTCAAATTTCTACGGTTCAGCGGAATAGCATACTTACCAGAAGGTACATACCTACTTTATTTCATTTACTAACGAAACAGCATTTACTGCGCATAAACTCAGCTGCGAAGGTCGTAATATCGTCTAGTGATAACAAGGCTCGTCGTTTTATACTACTAAAACCAAAAATTCTCGGCCTTCCTGTTTCTCGGTTTAAACTGTTAGTGGAAGTCCAAAGAGCTACTCAACAAAAAATAGCAGTTCTCATTACAGTGGTTGCTTTATAAAGAACATCGGAACACTCCATGCAAGAGGAGCTTTGTCTCGGAAACTTAAACAGTAAATCTTTTATTTTCTTTTCTGGTTTAATGACGTGGGCGACAATCTCTCATTTGACATTGTAACAAAGATGCATTTTTGTTCAGATAAGGTGTGAATTATTAGTTTTATACGCGACGGGACGACTAGAGTTTTCTCCAAATTCTGTTTTTCTGATACACGAAATACATATTTTACTTTTTTTTTTTAAATATTCACTCAGTTATTTTTAAAATGAATAAAAACAAACAAACACAATAACAGACTTTCTCTTTTTTATACATATATATCGGGATCCATCTATATAATATATTAAGCCGAAATTACTAATATAAAGCTGCAGTTTGTTTGTTTGGTTGAACGCGTTAATCTCAGGAACTACTGGTTCGAATTGAAAAATTCTTTTTATGTTGGATATAGTCCATTTATCGAGAAAGTCTTTAGGCTATATAACATTACGCTTTATATGTCTATTAATTAAAGTATAATTTCGATTTGAGTCAACTCTAGCGCCTTCTGTCAGTGAATAGTGACATTAAGTATAATACTGGCAGACTGCAGTGACAAGAAGTCTTATTTTCATCCCATCAGATGGCGCAAATAGAAATTGATTTTTTAAATTTGTTCTTGCGATATCTTCTCATCGTATAATAATTACTCATATATTTTCTTTTTCAACGCGGACGAGGTCGCGAGCACCAGCTTGTTATTACTAAAGGCTGTATGTTATGTGTATACCTATGTATTTTTTTAATATTTCAATGTTTAAAGATCATGTTTAAGATCAAGCTGATTTGATAAGGGTTTCAACACCTGGTCTTCAAACATGTACCTAAATCATGTAAGGCGGTGACAAATTTAACAAATCAAAGATCAAATATCTCGAGTTATACACGAGTTTCTTTTATATAAAAGTATGTATACTAGCTGGTGCTCGGGACTACGTCTGCCTAGAAAAATTAAAATTATACTTATATTTTTTAATATTCAACAATTGATGGCGCCATCTATTAAATTACAAAAGGATTAGGTAAAGCATAGTGAAGCGGTCTTGTTCACGCGACAACTATCGCTCGTAGCATAGAACTGCTTTGTTGATACACCCGTAAGCTCTCATACGACCCTTGTATCTAATTTTCCAAATAAAGTTATTTTTTTTAACCTTTTATTTTATTTTATTTTACCCTAAAATTTATCATAAGTGTTATTGTGAAAGTGTCCTTACGAAACATCTCAGAAATAATGATATTGTGTTTCATTAATTCAGAACGTGACTACCCGTACGAAAAGGCTGTTCAATATAACATAGTTCAATTCATAGTCAAAGAACCAATATAACTACTAAATATACTCAATGTTGACAAAATTGTTTATTATTTTGTGTACAGCATATACGTCAGTAAGTATACAGTTTTTCAAATAGGATGGCTTTGCGTTCGACTACACATACCTACAATTTTCCAAAGTATTTTTATTGCATAATATTTTTTTGTCAAATAATAAATAAAAATATACTTTTTATGTTCTTATACTTACACGAATTTATACTTGTTATACACGCGTATTATGTTATATTGACCCCCAATATGAAATTCAAAGTTCCAAATCGAAACAAACAAAATATCATATGAAAAATCTCAAAATTAACGTTAATAAAATCTTAATAATCTTAAAATTAATAAGTTTTTTTTATGTTAATGTCGGCGGGCAGGCTGACGGTCTACTTGATGGTAGGTAGGAGGCTCCTTAGCCTATAACACAAGCAACGCCACAGCTGCTGCAAGTGCGCTGCCGTCTACAGTAAGATTAAGAATAACGGATTTGGAATGGGGTAGAGAAATGGGCTTTGGTTATCCCTTACTCACTCACCGAAACATTACACGTGATCTTCTATAAGGGAGTGGTTACTGCCGCCAGACGGGCTGTCCAAATGACTGCGAAACTTTCCCGGCCACTACTTTCCAAAAAATAAGTGATTTTTAAAAGGGGCTTACTTAAAATAAACCTTTTTATTCACTAAGCTAGATGGCATTCTTTGAATTATTTGTGTATAAAATTTTCAATTTTTTCTTTTTTATTGCTTGTCATTGCAACTACAAGAAATTAGTTTTTATAGAATCGATACCAGGAAGTCTTGTGTGTTTCAAGTTTCATCTATTGTAAATATAAAATCCAAAATATGAAAGCTTTCGATGAGAAACTAAGTCTAAGAGAACACTATTATATCACTTTTATATTTCCAGTTATTTTCAATCAGTTATTTTTAATTTATTCTCTAGTCATGTTTCAGTAGAGTCAGTGAGTTAATCAGGAGAGACAGTTCCTTTGTATATAAATATGTTATATCGCCTTTATCACAGAGTTCTCTGAGATATTCTTTAATAAATAAAATATAGTGGAAGTTTCCGGTCTCTAACAGTAAAAAGTTTGTTGACAGAGTATCTTGACTTGCAAGAAACTAAGTAGACGTTAGTGATTATTTATTTAGTGAAACATTATACTGCGAAAACACGCGAGTTATGGAAAACATTATTTTATTTTATTTATTTATTTTATGTGAGAAATTTCAAGTCCATAATTAAAGACCACAAGACAACAATAATCATTTTATATAAGTATAAAAATGTTAAGTTGGTTTGTGACGCTTAAAAAACTTGAAAATGGGTAGACCGATTTTAATTCAGTTTTTACACATGGAAAAAGGGATAAACAGGGAAGATTTTTATATATTAAAGTTGCATCCCGGGCGAATCCGGGAGCGAGTATACTATAAAATTACATGGTATGAACAAATAATTAATAGTAAAATAAAGAAATAATAATCAGAATGTCGTTATGGGATTGCCAAGTACACGACGCACCATAGATAAAGCTTTCTTTCTTAGAATGGCATAAAAGTCATACGTTCTTGCATCCGCAAACATGCCAGAAGCACTACAGTACCGCGACAGTACCAAAAGCAACCTAAATGCATATTAGGTATTGTACTGGATTCGGAAGGTGCTGATCGTCTTCTTCGCATAGTTGGCCCACAGATTGTACATATAAAATGATTGGCAGTATGATCTGAAAAGAGTTATTTTCATGTTATTTCTGACACCCAGCGCCCTGCATTCCAGTTACCCAAATAGTTTTTTTTATTAATTTTACACGACATGACAATACTTTACATTGTTTTCTCCATAATGGAAACCTCTGCAGCGACCATTCTGCCATTATATCCAATCCAAGAGACATAACCTGCTTGTCCGTCACGCGTTTACATAAAAAAAGATAAAATAAGTACCTCTTGTATATGTAACCTCTTTAACTCTTTTTAACTATGTGAATGGGGTCACCGTGGCAACTAGGGTGTATATGTCACGTGCCTTAAACAATGGAATGGAAGTCGTAGGCATTCATTATTCGCGACAGGACCGCTCGCTGTGTCCCGCCCACATATGCACCCGCCACTGACAAACGGGGTGCACTAAAGGAGCAAAAAATGGCGAATGAGATATTACTGAAAATATTTATGAAAATGTGTAGTTTTACTATCGTCAAAAATGCCTCAAATCTGAATATCAAATCTGAAGCTAGAATACCTCACCCTTGTGAAATAGCAAAACGATAAAATCTATAAATGTAATTTAAAATTAACTACTTTTGTTGCACATTTAGCAAATTCGATTATTATTATTTATTTATTTTTCAAATATTTGTTGAAATACAAGCAAGGTTCTTACAGAGAATATTCGGATTTTTTTTTGTTTAAATTACACATCAGCTGCCACAGTCACAGACGTCTAAGGGTGGAACAAATCGTGAATAGCAGTGGAAAATCATATGATTTTAATTTTCATGTCATCCCTGCTATTCTACCACGAGATCACATTAATGACCAAATCAGGTTTGTTTCCTGTCTTAACCATTAAGATTTAAGTTTGAACAGCTATTGTAGTTCTATTAAGGGAAATTATGACTAAATATATTTGTTACAAAGTGGTTACAATGTTTAATCTGTTGTACAGTGTAAAACATCGGTCACAGGCAGACAATGGCACATTTCTCCGCACATATGTCGCTGTTCCGCCACACACAACCTTTTCCGTAATCAAATACAATAGCTCACATGTTAATGTCATTTGGCTTTTCGTAAAGTTTATTTTTCGTTACTGTAATTATAGCAAATTGTAAGAAACGCTAATATATGTAGATGCAAAAAAAAAAAATAATTACAACTTTTGTAATATTTAAATTTGGAAATTAAAATCTATCGCAAAAATGTTTATTTATGAAATTAGCTAAATTATTTTTTTTAATCGTATGTCAAATTACCTAAACATTCGTGGAATTCTATTTCTAGTAGCGTTATCTATTATTTTTTTTTAAATCACATTAAAGTCTTGCCTTAGAATGCTCGAAAAACTGACTATTGAATATTATTGTAAAGTATGAACCATTTCATCTAAAGATACTAAAGGAGCCATCTGTGAACAGACAATCCCTCATTTTCTGGGCTATCGGACGCGGATAAAGGTCAAAGTAAATTGCTTTACACGGCACTACCGTCGCGCTATCACCTCAAAAGCCTCCAGCAAATCGTATTACAACCAGCTTTACTCTTGAATGTAATAGCCCGTTTTGTTCTTGTTCTGCGAATTGGCCCTACTAAAGTGGAGAGCGGAGAATTACAATTACAAAATTTGTTATAAATGTTTCTTAATCTATATTATTTATACTATCTATATATTAATTTTGAAGTGCCATGTTTGCAATATCAAAATAACTTCTTTTTTCTGCAATTAATTTTAATTTAGATTTTAATTTTAATTTTAAATAAGAAAAACCCATTTTTTATAATCTTCATCTGTCTGACTCTTATATAATTTTCATAATTTTTATCTCTTTGTTTGTTCCGGATAATCTCCGAAACGGCTGGACCGATTTAGACGGGACTGGCGGATAGCTGATGTGATAAGGAGTAACTTAGGCTACTTTTATTTTATAAAAATAAAAATATTATAAAAAGTATCGCGTGCGTCCTACGCGTACGCCGCTGCGATTTCTAATAAGTAGGTTTCCTTACAAGGGTGTAGTTTATCTGTATCGAGATTCCACTAACGGAGTTATGCGAAGTGGAATGAAATGTGATGCTTACAGCGACAAAGATAAAAGATAAGAGCAATGTATTTTATACAATTACAAATTCACAGCTTTGCAAGCGACTTAGTAAGTGTTGAAAAATGAAAATATATGAGTTATAATGCCTGACATAACATAGTGACTCTCTTAGGACGCGTGTCCCGCAAGTTCTGAAGGGACGAATGCAGCTGTTTCAGAAGACCATCAGAGAGCCAAAGAATGTGATTATATATATAAATATTATAAATACAATTTTCGCGAGTTAACATAACCTGTATATTTTAAATTTCTTAGTAAATTCATTGATAATAAAAACAAATAATATAAATTCTATTGTGGCTTTCAAAAAGCGGACTGAAACGAACCAACCAAAATATGAGGTAACTCTGTGCTATTCATTTAAACGTCACTCAGGAGAAATAGCTCGTAAAGCGGTGAGATGAATAAATGAGTAAGGCTCGTGAATGCACTAGAATATCAGCTGGCGTGCATATTCAACCAACGTGAGTGCAGCCGCTCTTAACAGCTTTTAGTCCGATGTGCTCTGTGGGTGCGCCCCGGCTGAGATAAGGCAAAATGCAAATTGGCGAAAGATTTGTGAATGAGAAGGATGTTGCTTTACCTAATAGTCAAATACTACATTTTAAGGGAAGTAACATTTTTTCGTACAAAGTCTACAAAGAGATCTGAACTTAAATGAAATGTTTTCAAATTTACATGAAATTACAAGAGTTATAGTATGTTTACATTTCTATATGTGAATATTAATAAAGAAATTGTACGTATTAATGAGAAGTGTCAAATATTATAATTATTAAGCTGGTGGCCCACTTTTTACTTAATGGCTACCATCGTCCATAAACACTGGCAACACCAGGTGTACTTCAGCAACTACTGGCATCCTTCATACTTACCTATATATATATACATTTACTACGCCTCGTATAAATTAATGTATATATTTTACTAAAACAAAGTAACTTTTTCTTTACTTTCCTCGGTATCTGTACAGAATATAGGTTGTCTTACCTGTTAAAGAAAACGTTGGATATGCAAATTCTTTAACAAGGATCGCTTAAATTTCCCGACGAGATCCATCACAAATCCTTCACGAACCTGAAAGATTTTAACTTCAACTAAAGAAGTTGGTAATCGGGAAGCCAAAAAAAGTTTTATTGACAAAGTTTTAATTCAAGGAATTCGTGACTTTCTCGGTTTTCTTGTTACAGAATTCATAAAATGAAACGTCATTTTTGTGTTTGATCTTTTAACATTGAGGTGGAGTTTTGATTAGGCGTAATTGCTTCATTGTTTCGTCTTATATAAAAGTTAACTAGTATTATTATAAAGATTAATACTAGATTAATATTACTAATTAAATTAAAAAAAAATACCGGATGTGCATATATATTTATTTTTATTATAGCTATAATAATTAATATAGCTGCTATTAGTCCAGGAAAATTTACTAACAAATCAAAATTTTGTCCCTTAGGGGCATTTTTTATATATTTCTTGAATATATAATATAATATCGAAAAAAAAAATCCTCAAATTATACAAAAATTGTGTTACAAAAAAAAAATTTAAGACAAATAATGTAGAGAATTTAGTTTGACATAAAAATGTTTATATACCTTTTTTTTAATCTAAAACCAAAATTAACAGAGTTAGGAAGGTTAGGCACTGTAAGCTTTTAAGGCTCTAAAACGCCAGATAAATTGGAATGAAGTGGGATGATCACAGTAATGCTCAAAGGATAGTGTTACTGTGAGTGAATGAAATACAGGATATTCAATTTAAAATTTTTAGCTTTGTTAGTCAATTCTAGTTTCGGTGCCATTATAGTCGAAACTAAACTTTTCTGATTGTTGATTTTAGGAATACTGTCCAAAAATTAAAGGGCTTCTACGATTCAATAGACAATTGTAAATAATTTTCACAGTATTGATTTTCTACATTAAATTTATATGCTACTATAATTCTACATTTATTTCAAGTTTGACGTTTGCCTATTAGGAACCATCATTTAATTAAGCTGAATTTAATGTAACTTTTGCATTGCAAATTCATAAAATGTTAATGTACTATTAGACAGGTATCGATAATTTAAAAAAAAAGTTTTGTATCTATAAGACATTCTAATTACGGTTAGTAGAGTGATGATGTAAGGTGCGGAAACGTGGCCTCTCACGGCAGGATTGATCCATAAGTTTAGGGTCGCTCAGCGTGCTATAGAACGAAAATTGCTCGGAGTTTCTTTGGTGGATAAGATCACATATTCTGAAATTCGCCAAAGAACCGAATTTGTCGACGTAGCCAAGAGAATTAGCAAGTTGAAGTGGCAATGGGCCAGTCACATCTGTCGCTGTCGGGACAACCGATAGGTTAGAAAAGTTCTCAAATGGAGACCACGAATTGGAAAGCGCACTAAAGGACTCCCTGCGGCCATGTGGACAGACGATATGAAGGTGACAGCTGATAGTGATGACGATGAGAGAAAAATCTATCTTTTGTAATCGAGTCTTTAAAATCTTCATTCACTTACATTTTCGAGCTTATATGGCTTATGCTGGCTAATTACTTTGGAAATTAAATTGATTCAGTTAATTGTAGCCGTAATAAACCGAAGCTGAAAGCTAAGTTGTAAATAAATTATATAAAAGAGTGTCTGAAGTGTTTAATAAAAGCTGCAAATATAATAAAGCCATTTAACTTAAGTAGCTTTTCTCCTTTCGAGATAAAGAAGCAAGGTTCTTCGCTCTCTTTATCCTTATTCTATTGACATTCTTTTCAATGGCGCGACACGATCCAGACAAAAGTATTTCTGTAAAACAATCTCGGCATTTAATGTATTACTGATATGTAAACAAAAGTTTAATGGCGTCATGATCGCGTATAATGAGGGATGAAAAGGTTGTAATTTATGATCGACCGATGATCAAGCAAGGGATGGAAATTTTCCCGCAACCGAACTTATTGTACGCGGTGATTAATCTTTCTAATAAATTTGATCTGTTGAGCGTATGATAGGAAGATTATTTTTGTGAAAAACACTATATCTCCATATTTTTTTGTAAAAGTCCTCGATTAATCTATACATCTATTATATATATGTATATATTAAGGCCCCCGCCGAGTCTGTCTGTATGTTAATGTTAATTGCATCTGCACCTTACATCAAGTGAGATCGCCGCCTAGCGCTACCTTGACAACATAAAAAAATAATAATTTAATTATGTATGTATGTATATGCGCGATGATCTCAAAAACTACTGAATGGATTTTTATACGATTTTCATCTATCAACAGAGTGATTCCTGAGAAAGGTGTATAATACGTTAAAGTTTTGTGTAAATGATATTAATATGACGATGATTGTTGAAGAAGTCGAAAAAAATCAAGCCGCCTGGGAGCTTTAATCGAAAACGTAGCTATTTTGAGATATAACAAACGATGTATGGTGGGATGGTTTCTCTTTTATAGGGTCTACAAAAAAGTCCGTGATGGTATAATTATTTCTATCTTTTAACGATAGCTTTCTATACCCATTCTAACTAGGTGCTATTCACCTAGTTAGAATTACTATTCAACTAATTTGAATTAAATGTATAAACACAATTAAAACAAAACAATATCCTAATATTGTTTCAATATAATTAGCTAAACAGTTACGTTTGCACAATTCAGTGAAATTATATACTCCACACACAATTTCAATCTCACAAGTTCTTGCAGAGAAACGACTATCAAATTTCTGGCTAAGGAACAAGCGTTCCAAGCACTAGACTGACATGAATATTAAACGCTGAATATCTACCAGAGAGCAGACATTGTGAAAACCCACTCAGATCGAGAAATAGAAATCGCACGCTTCACTTGTCTTTGAACATCTTTTGAATATTATAACTGACGTCATAATATAAATCATATGATAAATTCAATATTACAATATTTTTAAGTGTTTAATAAATAATAAAACATCGTAAGTTATATCTATAGTTATAATATGTTGTACAATAAAGTCGCTGTCGGCCTGTGTCTGTTTTTTCGCTAACTACCCCCTTACAGAAGACCAGTGTTACGGTGAGTGAGTAAGGGATACCAAAGCCCATTTCCCTAGATATACCTTATCCCTCATCCTTAATTTTATTATAGTCTTACTAGCTAACCTGGCAAACGTTGTTTTGCCAAAATATAAAAAAAATTTGGGGTGATCTACCCTTATCACTTAGGGGTAGGTATAAAAATAGTTTACGACCTATTCTCAGACCTACCAAATATACACAAAAATTCATAAAAATAGGTCAAGTCGTTACAAACACTGTGTAACAAAACTCCTCGAATACGAGATTTTATTTATATACATATATGTATATAGAGATAGATATTATCATTGATGTAATAGGTACTTTTAATTGATTGTATATTCATATATACTTTTCATTCATTGATAATTTAGAAATCTATAGTATGACATCAGTATCTTTTATTTATTTTCGAAAACCTTGAAATATTCTACAAAAACCTTCGAAGTAGGTATGTGAAATGTAGTTGCAGAACCTTTTAAACTTTTAATATTGAAGAGAAAATGCCTAGTTTGTGTGCCTCAGTTTGAAACTAACCCGTTTCGATATGACTGAATTTCTTATTCAAATAAAAATGTCTTTTATCTCCATGTTTCATGAAAGTACTTTTAACACACTTAGCTGGAAGTGTGTTAAAAGTGTGTTAAAAGTGTTAAAATAATTTCAAAATTAATAATTTCGCACAGCATTTTACAGCCGAGAAAAACTGTTTAAACTTTATAATTCCGCTTAATTGAGACACACTGCAGTACTTGGGTCTCTTGAGATCTCATTTACGTGACTCCATTGTTATACCTTTTTAAATTAAGATTATAACTACATATTAATAAATTATTTTAAACTAGCGACCAGACTTCGTACGGATGCAGCTATTTTGCACGACAGCGGGTGGTCAGTGGCGGGGGTAGCTGCATCAAGCTACCTTTCGAACTCATTTGGGCAGAACAGAGGACCACCATGAAATAATAGCATACGTGCTATATTATGTTTCGGTGAGTGAGTAAAGGATGTCTTAGTTTATTAACGTATCTAAGTCTTAATCCCTCATTATACATCCTACTATGGTCGGCAGCGCTCTGGGAGCACTTGTGGCATGGCTTGTGGTGATCACCTACCTACCATCAAGTGGATCGTCAGTTGTGTTGATCTTAAAATAAAAAAAGAAACATTTTAAAATATCACAAAGATTGCAATATTTCGGATGATATATTAAAAAAAAAATCTTATACCTAATATTTTGGTGGCACCTATTGCTTTGTTCATAAGAAAGCATGAAAGAAAAATCCTGACTTCGCGGCCGTCACTCGGCAACGAGTTTAAGTGAAGTAAAGGTATATTGTTAGGTGTTTTCCTCGTAAGTCGGTACTTACACGGAAACTAAACTAACACGAGAAAAATATTTTTCGCGACAAAGGTAGAAAAATAAATCTGCGATTGGATGACAAACACAATTCAATTTACTTTTCCATTTCTAGTGAAAGGTGTTTTTTGCGGCGTCCCATGAGAAAAATACTATTAAATATGAAACTTACACGCGTTAGAATAGTTAAGTGTTACTAAATGATGTACAAACAATTCAGAAACTGCTATAGGTAATAGCAAAAAAAAAAAAAAAAAACAGCAAAACTACTAATACTTCTAATATTTTAAATAAGAAAGTTTTTGAGGATATTTTGTTATATTTTTATGCAAAAAGTTTTGAACGGATTTTAACGAAACTTTACATTAACACCGAGAAGAACGGTAAATGGGGAAATGTTTGTGTATATGATTTGCTAAAAAAAAAGTCATCCGTGCGAAGTCCTTGGCTTTTTAAATATAAAAACAATTAGATACAGTATGAAAGAGACAGTTAATGAATATTTATTAAATGTATGTAATTAAGAAAATCATCTACATAGTCTGCTTTACTGATAGCTTTCGTCCGCGACATTATTTGCACCCTTTTTTCTTAAGTGTTATAACATTTATTCAATCTTTATGGTTCATATTTATGTTTTTGTCAGACGTTGAATATTTTAATTTTATTTTTGGACGATCCCTCAGGAACATTACTGTTTTTTATGCATGATAGGTACCCTATGCCCTTTGCCGTATCCCTGACAACGTGTACAAAATTTCATAATGATTAAGTTGAGTAATTAAGGCGTGAAAATGTAACAAACAAAAAAAACTTAGGTGGTACTTACTTAATTGGTTTTTCTACTATAGTCAAATCCACTTAATTTAAATTAATCCACTTGACATGTTTAAAAAAGTTTAGCACAGTTGACATTTGAAGTTATTCATTTAAGAGCCATTTCCCTATCACTTCCTAATCCCTATCCTTAATCCTACCTACTATGGTCGGTAGCGCACTTGCAGCATCATAGCGTTGCTTGTATTATAGGCGACGGTAACACATACCATCAAATGGGCCGACCTTAACATAATGAATACTCTACAAATTATAATTACAGGTGAAGTTATACTATACATTATATTATATTATGATGAAAGATGTGCGGTTACTAAGTCTAAAACGAAAAAAAAAGCGTTTAATGAAAATTGGTTTTATAGAGTTATATTGTTCATCTCGTTTCTCATTTCAATTTAGCTTGTTGCATTAAAATAGTGTTTGAGTGTGATCATCGCAGTCGTGATGTCGGATGCGTTCGCAATTTCCACGCGTCAGGCGAGCGGAGATGAAAGGCTAGTGTCGATGAGCGACCAGAGGATTTTCATGAGCATTACGCGTCGGCATTAATTAGTACGGGATTATTCCCACTGGAACACCTCGTAAGGCCAGATTGCGAGCAAATCGATAGTGCACTCACTGCTGGTATATTCACGTTGATATTTGTATCTCAATTTAAAATATTTGTAACTTAGTGCCCCGCCCCCGTCTTAGCACATTTTTTTCTGCAAATTACATACACAAACTTTCTTCGATTAACATGTAGATTACTTTTTATCCTGAAAAAATTTTAGGTTTCCGAGGGACCGTCGAAAAATATAAAAAATTGAGCGGCGCCACCGTCGTCATAGCGATAAAGATATTCAGAAATTTCTCAGATGTTATATTTTGAATTTTTCAACGCGGGCGATGTCGCGGGTATCAGCTAGTAATAATAATTATAATAATATATAGAATAGCTTTATCTGCCTTATAATTTTTATTGTAATTTATGTTTTATACCTCTCATTCAATCGTCGTTCAGAAAGATTCATCGGTTTCGAATACCAATGTATGAATGTATACTCATAAAACAATATCCAAAAATCTTTATTTAAAAATAAATTAAGGTCACAAAGTACAATGTCTAAGTGCGCTGAATCGTCTAATATTTCATTCAGATAACGCAAATAAATTGTCATACGAATTGCGATATTGAACATAAGGTTATTGATGTCTTTCACTGGGATATTGGATGGATTTGGTAGCGTCAGTAGGTACGTAAATGTATTGGTTCAATACGCATCGGATTACTTGCGTTCGACAATATATCATCCATCAAAATAACCAGTGATGAATAAATGATGTGACGTTACACTATGTATTCACATACATATACAAATTTCGCGTGAGTATATTTATTTTTGGGTATAATGCCATTTGTAATCTTAGTTAACTTTTTTTAATGTTAAGGTCGACAGACAGGCTGACGGTTCGGTGGCTACCGTCCGCGTATCTGTAATTATAGAAAAATGTATAATTATTTAATTTAATATAATAATTAGATAAAATAAATTTTATTTTATGTAATTAATAAATTAATTTACTTAATTACAAAAAGAAAATAGTGTTTAGGGTAAATATGCATACATTTTATTATATTCGCTCCATTACAAAGAAGTTGAAAAAAAATTATTAAGAAGTGGTGGAATTCAATCATCGTTTTAATTCCCTCTCAGTGTTTATGCACAGCTTTGAAAGCTTATAGAAAATTGGATCCCACAGCAATGAACTATTCCATTTGAATATTAACTGTGATGCAATCAAAATGCATATTCAGTGTGTCTAGTATATGGGCTTATTGAAAATCTTACTATATGGGCTTATTGCGTGCACTTGAATTCCAGTGTCAGATTTTGTTTTTGTTTATGAATCGCAGGGATAGCTGTTTTATTAATAACTAGCTGTTGCACGCGACTTCGCCCGCGTAACTTTATAAAATATAGCCTATGTTACTCCCTGATAATGTAGCTTTCTATAGGTGGAAGAATTTTCAAAATTGGTCCAGTAGTTTTTGATTTTATTCATTACAAACCAGAAATATATATTATTTCTATGTTACAAACATACAAAAATACAATTCTTCTCTCTTTATAATATTAGTATAGAAAAGTAAAATAAACGGCGAGATGAGAAGAGTGAAACAGATTCTGGTATCTCTTATTTACAGAAACGCAACTTTAGCATTTTAATTACTTACTGACTTCAGATGGCTTATCCAGTTTATGACTGCGGATCATATAGTGTACCCTGAAAATTCTATGTGTATATTTTTTTATTAATTACTTACTCAAAAACTAGATTATATTACTTTCTCAAAAACTAGATTTCTTACCAAATTTTTAAAAATTAGATTTCTTAAAAAAAATATTGCCTATATATTTTAAAGATGTGTTATGTTTACGGAAGCTATGCCAAACTAAATATGACTCGTTTGCTAATCGGCATATAAAATCTGATTTCAAAGCCGATGAAAAAAATCAGTGATCAACGAGGATTTTATAAAATCAGAAAAAATATAAACGTTCCATTGTTCGTTTTGCGATTTAATAATTAATTATTAAACTCTAGTATTATAATCAAACTCTATCACAAAGACTTGAAGGGTGTCTTTATACATATTATAATTTGAAGAAACATAAAAACAGGTAAGTAAATTTTTTGAGAGCAGCCATTTTAAATAGTTAATTTAATTATAATTGTACGAAAGAGATGCTTAAACTTCAGCTTAGTAATAATATTATTCTTATATGGAATTTTTATAATCACGGAAGAATGTTTAATACAAAAGTGTTAGTCATCCTGTGAAAGGTAGTTAACAGTAGCATTGTGTAAGTTACGCCGTTGTTTCGCATCCGTACTCACATACATAGGTATGAGTATGTCATGTTAAAGTAGTAGTATAACTAAAAAACTTCTGGTACGCATTTTGTTGAACATATACTAACAACTTAACTATCACTTAACTTACTTAAGTGCATCACTAATTAATTAATATTATAATTTTTATTAAGTCATCAGACAAGCTGACGGTCCACTTGTTTTTTGGTGGTTACCGTCGTCTTAACACAAGCAACGTCATAAGCAAGCCGGATTGAAGATTAGATTAGAAAGGGATAGAGAAATTTGTTGTTTCACGGTGGTTTTCTGGTTACCACCACCAGAATGCCTGACTTGTTTATATATACATAGTATTTATTTGTAAGATATAGTTAGATATATTGTAAAAAAGTAATCTATGTATTATATCAACTGTATGGTATACATAATACAAGCATTAGTTGTTTACTCTGGAACTAGATGGTGCTGTGTGGTTGTGTGATATTATATTATTTATTTATTTATTTATTTATTTCTCAAAAAGTACACTAACAGCACAAATAAAAAACTTACAATAGGTATAGGTAACATAAGGCAATTTTAAGGCATACACAAATTTACTACGAACTAGAAATTGACACGATCGATAACACACACGCATAGCAACAAAACAATAACTGAAAGCAAATAAAGAACAAAGAAAAAAATCAAAGACTAATAAATATATCTAAATAACAAGAATAAAATAAAATAAAGTAAAACAATCACACAAAGAAAACAAATAGAAAAACGCTCAGCTAAACAGTATAGTCGTCAATTTACGCTTAACTTCCGCTGATTTACAATTAAATATATCAATATCAATATCAATATCAATATCAACACCCAGCCCGCCGAACAACATGTTGAGGTCATAAACAGCACATGTTTGGTAGCAGTCACCATACAAATGAAGTAACAATGTGTTTCAGTGCATTAGCAGCGTATTTGTATTCAATCCACCTCGTACCGCTAGTAGTTATTGAAGACTGTAACCACATATCATACCATATCATCAAGAAACCTGTAATGATTGAAAAAAAATATATGCAAATTTTTAATATTAAATTCAGTTTGGCTACTGCAGTTGTTATATTATATGCAGCGGTTGTCTAGTCATAGTACACACGTCACGTCCACATCCTGTTTCCGGTAGATTGCGCTTCAAAACCGTGTTATTCTCGCGTTACAATATTGTTCTCACTATACAACTGCATTCTCTATACAACTATAAATTACTTTTTTATTCGGTTTAATACCTAAACTGAACCAATTTGAACTTTATTGTATAGGGGTGAGAATTTATTAAACCTTGAAATTCAATGTGACAATAGTGACAATTTGAGTGACATCTTTTTAAGTAAAGTTAATTCGCATAATGCCGTCAAATGGGTACTTTCTTAAATTAGTTATTATAGTACTTTAGCTTGACCAAAAAGCTTGAAAATAAAAATATGAATTATCAAAGTTCAGGCAACTTTTGGTACATTTTTTTCGTATCACCAAACCTTATACGAGTATGTTATTATAATTGAAACAATTGTAACCAGTGTTTTTTGGCTTGAAACCCTGCTGCTTCTAAGCGGGTACGGTGATTGGAAATATTTACATGCTAAAAAATATAGAATCTGTTGTACTTTAAACAAAACATAGCATATGAAAATCATAGATATACTAATTTCTGTATGCAGGGCGGGTGTAGCGGGCTACATCCTGCCCAGACAGCCAAGGCCATTGACGACTCCAAGCGCCTTAATATTGAAAAAGGGTCTTCTAATAATATTTTTACGAAAAATATACAAAGGAAACTGAAAATCTATTTGATGCTATGTGACGGTCGTCGTGTAAGATGAGTGCCTCGTCTAGCGGGGGTAGAAGGTTGCGTGTTTTAAAGATCCCTGACCCCGCCCATAGACGGCGCGAGGAAACACCGTAGGTATTTAGTTGATAGAAGTTTGTATTTTTTCAAGCCTTAACTGCTAAACCAATCATAATAATATTTTGCATACACGCTGTCAGGGATACAGAAAAGGACAGAGGGTACCTTTCATCTAGAATAAAGTGCCGTTCCCGAAAGATCATCTAAAAATAAAATCCAAAGCCAGGCAAACGCATAATAGCAATGAAGACAAAATATATTATTTTGTCGAGCTTTATTTATTTTTAATTTTTTAACGCGGTCTTGGTCGAGGGCACCAGTTAATGTTACAATAATTATAGTATACAGCATGCTCCAAAGATTCAATTAAACTTTGTAAGAACAAAATTTCAGTTAACCATCTGTTGTGAACGGGAGAAATAAATATAAATATTCAACCTTAACACACAACCTTAAACTGGACTGTTCTGTGAGAATAAAAAAAAATGAGCACATGTTTAATATTACATGTGTTTGCACCGAATGTAAGGAACAAACGAGACTGCAAAGTTTGTTTGTCGCCCGAATGGGGACGGAAATAAAAACTGTATGTGTACGGGTACGTTGCAACGCCCCCGCTACGTGTCACGCATTTAAATTGCTCCACACTATGCAGAGAATTATAGAAGCAACAATATACAGGAATTATTTATATCGAAGGGGATATTGCATTTGTGTTGGTATTGTGTGCGGTAAGTTGTAAAAGTAAGCAACTCTCTATAATTGTTTCAAAATACACATGGAATTGGTATTATTTACCTTACATAAAATAAGGTAGATCTGATTTTTTTATATGTTGGCACTGGAAGTTTAGTGCACTTTAATAACTTTTACCATAAACCCATTCCTTAGTTGTCAAAATTGTCGAAACTAAAAACAACCATTTTTTTAGAAAAATTGTAAACTTTACAATAGCCATATCTTTAAAACCATTAGGCCTACCAATACTAAGTTATCCTCATTCAATTGAAAATTTAATCTTATTAAAAAGTGTGCATAGTGACTTTTGCCATAGCATAGATCCTTGGTAGTAAAAATCGACAAAAACTGAGGCTTTCGAGGTGGAAAATTTGTATTTGTCATTACCATTTCATCTCTACAAACATATCGAATAATCAGAACTACCTAATTTGATGTAAGGCAACGCCGCTTCTTTGATACGATTTCCATGGACTATTATGTTTAAAATTGAATTCCACAGTTCCAAAAATTAGAAGCTTTGTTTACAATGATAAATAATTAAATCCGTAATTAATTAATTGACGAACCCGTTGAATTAATTGTAAAATTACAGAAATGTTTATTTGTATACTTTGCTTTCGACGTCTGTTAGTCTGTTAGAATTAAATATAGAACATTATTAAATATCTAATAAAGTTTTTCTATTAATATGTGTTGAAATACTCCATACACAATCGGAATGAACTGATCCCCACATGCACTAGTCTTCTTATTATTTCTCTATTGAAAGCTATTCATTCCGCTCCGAGTTCCGATCGTACGCTACAGATTATTCGAACGATTGCTTCATATTGCTTTCATGTGTATAGCTGTATGTTCTCTCTTAGTATTTGTATATACTATATTTGTATCTCTTGGGAAACTGTATTAAATGAAATTGTTTAATATCATGAACGTTGTAAAAGCCTAATAAAAAGAAGTCGGTATACATGTCAGTATTAGACACTGGATTTAGATGCGATTTATTTTAGTATAATTTATAGGAATTCTATGATAATAATAAGTTGCAATTCGTTAAAAATAAGTATTAGCGCTTGAATGGCTAGTCTGGTTAAATCTTAAAGCAGAGTAAGTTCTTAATTTTTGTGAACATGAACATGAAATAAAGTCAACTAAAAAAGTGTTTTAAAATCTAAAATAAAAGAAAAAACAAAAAAAGAGGAAAAAATCGTCTAAAAGTGCATGAGACTGATAATACGAGTACATGTATTATTTTTGATATGTATTATTATTATGTATGTACTTGATATGTATTATTATTATGTAGCCCAAGCAAATTAGAAAAATCAGGGGGTCGACAGTGTATCCAGGCTGCTTCTGATAGGTCACATCGGAAATTATGGCGGAGGCCTATATCTAGAAGTAGACATCCTGTGGCTGAGATTATGATAATGATTATGATAGATAACATAATACAAACAAAGGCCAAAGGGAAATAAAATTATAATAAATTTCTACCAGTAAAGGTATGGTGTGGCCATCAGGAATAATCCAAAGATCTTTCATTAAAAACGTTCCGTTATGTGTTACATTTATAATTTCTAAGCAAAACAAGTTTGTATTAATTAGGGAAGAGTTGAGGTTTAATTAAGAAGCAAAAAGTTTGTTGAAAATCGAGTTTTCAATTTGTTTACTTTGCGAACTGGTTTGTCCTAGTTTTATTTGTGTGTCTTGAAATATTTTTTTGGATAAAAAGCTGAAGGCAGATACACCACCTTATGGTAGATTACCATCTGGCTTAGCCTAGGAGTGTTTTAGTGTTCTTATACAAAGTGAAAATCCTCACAGAAGACCACCGTGAAATAACAGTATGTGTGATGTCGTGTTTCATTGAGTAAGTAAAGGATACAAGAGCCCATTTTCCTATTACTTCCTAATTCCATATCTTTTATTTTACTATGGTCGGCAGAGCACTGGCAACACATATGGCGTTGCTTGTATTATAGGCTACGGTTGTTACCCATCATCAAGTTAACCGTCAGCCTGTCTATCGACCTTAATATAAAAAAAATGTTGCTTATTTATTTTCTTATGAAACGCTTTTCTACTAGAAAAGTCCTTAGTACTTATCGTAATTATGGTTCAAAGAATCAAAAGCTGTAAGTTTGTAAATTAAGTTTGAAAATTATTTAATTAATTCTCTTTACTATGTTAAACAAACGCCTATAGCGACAGAGAGGCTACTGTAGTTGATTGCAAAAAAATAGTTAAAAAAAGAAATTACAACGAAGAAGCAAAACTAATTCCATTAGTAGCGGCCAATGTTAACGAAGCTAGAAGTATGTTTAATTCGAAACGACAACATAGTTTAGTGGAGGATCTAAAGATTCGTCTGATATTCCCCTAGCTCTGCATTTATAAGCAGTTGGCTTCGTTCCAGGTTCCGCATAAGTAGGACCTTTGAAAAGGCTTGACTATGCAAAAACGTGACCGAAGGGAGTATCAAGTAACTATGAATGGAAATTGAATTGAATAAATTATTATAACGGCTTTATTTGTCTAATTTTTCTCTTCTGAGATTCATAATACTATAGTGACCCGCTGCCGGTTTCATCCGGGGTACAATTTTTATATATACAAACATTCCCTGCTTAAGTGAAAACCGAATTAAAATCGGTCTAGTTTGACGATTTATTTTTATATAATATATGTATAAAATATGATGATGAGGATGTTACTAGATCAATATAACAAATTAAATTATAGAACCTCGCAATGCGTCACATCACTAAACTTATACATTTCTTTTCAAGTGTCAATAGTGTGCTATATACAAACAATTGTAATTGTAGTGTTGAATACCATAGTTATCATTATGAAAGTGAAGGTTTTTGATTAAAATATGTGAAATTTAGGAAAATATTAAATAAGTCATAAGGTTAGTATTAGGCAAATACTAACCTCATGATACAAATAAATAAAATCTATCAAATATTAGTGAAATAATTTAGTTTTATTTAGAATTAATAATTGTATTTTTTCACTTATTATATAGATTTTTCTTTGTATTGTGTGTTGTATTTACTTTGTTTTTTAATTATTGAGATGTGGTAAAATTTGCTTCTTCCACTTGGCGCCCATGTCCTAGCATAATTCTTTTGTCTTTTAGCTTCTATACTCATAGAATCCACTTTTATTTACATTTATGATTCTTTATCACGTTACTTTAAGTCCAAAACAGGATTCGAATTTTACGAATTTACACTGGCGCCCTTAATTCCTTCAAAGCGTTTCGTTACAGACTCTACTCTACTGTCTCTACTGTCTAAAATTAATAGTCATAATCTTTACAATTATGTCACGAATTCATGACAAGTTGAAGCCGGCATGACATATCAGTACATACGATTTATCCTTCTAGACTGAATTCAATTTAACGCGCTACCGAGCACAATGTTTGTGTAAACAGACATTCCACAAGTAAATGTGACAATAATATAGATATACCATGAAATGTATACCTATTTCATTTAGGTTTTTCCGTGCTAGCTTTTAATTGCCTTATTTGGTATAGTTTTGACTGAATACAATTAACGTAACCTGAATTTACTAGGCTTTTACCAAGTAAGCACATAAAATAGTTATTCTTTGATGAATAGTTCAAATAAATCTATTAAAAAAAATCGTAAAAAGCCCCATTTGCTGATCACCTTTTCGCTTGACCGATAACCTCAAGAAAGCGGCTGGCAGTAGATGGAAGCAAAGAGGGGATGATCGAGCGTGGTGCACCATTAAAAGACCCATGTCCAAGAGTGAACGCATGTAGGCTTATGATAATGATACTAAAGGTGATGATGATGGTGATGATTATTAAGATGATTTAAAAAAAATTATAGTCATTGAAATGTTAGTTGTAATCATATACGCTACAAATTAAAAGTAATAATAAAATATTGGGATTAAAGAATCCATTAGGTATTGTAGAATCTTTTGTTTCATTGTACAGTCCATTAGTAAAGCTCTTTTATTCCATTCGAAAGCTTCATGCACAATAAATGAAATAAAAATAATGACTCGGGATTTTCAATTTCACTATTTTATTTAAGACACAATAAATGAAAAGAAAATGAAGACTCGGGATTTTTAATTTTTTAATTTTAAAGGTAGGTAAACAATAAAATAATGTCAATAACAAATACAATTTTATTATTTGCCTGTGAAGATATCGGCTACAACACACTGAAACACAAAGGCAATGCTCAGTGTAAGTAATTTATTATTGTAAATTTTTAAAACTCGTTCGTCGCTGTATGAGTGGGCGTAGAGTACTCGCGGGACGCATAACGCTAACAAATTGCGGCAATTTCCAATGTGTAACGCATTTCGATGGCAATTTTCTGTGTTAAAATGACGCTCAAGTGCCTTCAGTGCTTCGCGTTGCGATGCAAAGCGTCATCAAGCCCCGTTTAGTTTGCTTTATGTGTTTATCAATGTGTGCTTATTGTGTGTAACGATGAAATATAGTAGTTATGTTTCTCAACGATGTATAAAAGTACCTACTCTTTACTATAAACATGTACTGACTATCATTTTTAAAAAAAGTGACATTCATAATTGTAATACTAGAAATAGACATAATCTTGCTCTAATCCACACTAACGAAAATAAATAAAACATTTAAAGGACAATGTATACGTTTCTATAATAAAATACCTAATGAAATACGTTAATTACATTTAAAACAGTTTAAAACATTTGTCAAACGGAAACTTTTTAAAAAGCGTATTATATAAAAAAAATATTATTTAGCAGATATTAATGCATGGGAAAAACCAATAGAACTGTTTGGACAAGCAACGAATAAATTAATACCTCGTTTTAAAATTTTGGTTTGATTAAATCATCTTACTAACATTTTAGTTTGAATAATATAAAATAAAATTTAACAACTATTATTTTGGTATTGTAAAACATTTTACCATTAGTTAGAATGCGTTGTAGGAAAACTTGCTTGTTCATATGTGATTTGTATTGATAATAAAACGCTAACAAATCTGTGTAGATATTGTAAGTTGGATCACTTCTGAACTAGATACTAAGTGAAATAAACTTCTCAAGAGGAAAGTTACTACTGAAAACATGTGGCATGTGTGTACGAAATATGTACCGCAACGGTGGAAGTTTTGTGTTTTTGAGAGGCGAATTCCGAAATCCGTTCGAGTTACACAAGTCCTTGTTCATTCAAAACTTTTGTCAGTTTTCCGATAGCCAGTTCAAACCGCAAAGTTACAGTATAAATTGCTCAATACGCAATATAATGTTCGTTTGTATCAACCAATAGAACAATCCTTAGTTATCTGTATGTATATCGGCCTTAAAGGTAGGAACTGAGTCTTAAGATTTTTATGACACGGTCCTTACCTTTTAGGCCCGGATAAAGCATAATTTTGCACAAACAGATGGTTTGCATTTTTGCTCTACATGAAACAAAACCAATATATTTGTATTTATTTATATAAACCTTTTTGTATTTTAGCGCACTAGAAAAAATTTAAAATTTAATAAATTAATTTGGGGTTCTATCAATATGTTTACAGTAAATTGTAATAAAAAATATAAGTAGAATTTTCCATTTATAACCAAACCTTTTTAATATTCATTTGTTTAAAAATGCAAACGGACTTATTCAATTCCATCACATCTCGACTACCTCACAAAGAACACATTTCCATGACTTTATATTGCATTTTCATTCTTCTCTAACTAAATATAAACTTCACTGCACTGCAGACATACTTGAGTGTTTGGATCGGCACGCCAATATAAGCAAACCTAATAACAAAACTATTTGTTCAATGTATACAATTAATTTACATTTAGGTGAACAAATTTAAGACATTTTACATCTTGTATTAACACAAACTGAGCAAAATTCTCTAGCGAATTAGTAGAGTCAAGTATTCATGAAAGTATATGCAAACAAGTTACAAGCTACTCCAACATTGCATAATGCAATTTCGGTAAACGACACAAGTGCCAGCAGAAAATTTAACTAACCTTCGTTTTCCTGAACAAAGGCCGGGTAATGTCCTCTTAGATTTGATGGAAAATACTCAAACACGCTCGCCCTATGCTAGAAAAGTTTGTGCAGCTTTTAAAAACAGAAAATCATGGAATTTTTTTTCATGGTATCAGATTTTTTTTTAATGAAAACTGGCAGTATTGTTTTTTACGATTTTGTTACTTACTACATAATTATGATTTATTTATGACAATTTTTTTACATACAAATATTTGTCATTTCAAAAAACAGATTTTAGTAAACAGTCCCAATAAGCTTTTAAATGAAAGCGAAAACAACTTTCGTACGCTGTGAATATGTGAACAAATTATTATTATTTTGATTATAAATTTATAATCAATTATAAAACTACACTAAAATCTCCTAACAAATATTTCTGTAAAAATACAGTGATCTTACTATCAGTCCCATTTTTTTTTAAAAGTGTATGTGATGTAATGTGATGTAACCAACTTCTGTAGTTACGTTATGAATATATAGCCAGCCATATTTTGGTCTGATTAATGGGACGTTATAAAGTTGTCTCTCAACGGTGTGATGTTAACGAGCGATGCGAACGAGCCTTGTGTTTAGGTAAATGCTAAAGTGGAAACTGTTGTTTCTGTTATGACGACGTTCACATTCAAATATTGAGCTATATAAAAAATATAATAACTCTTTAGCAGTAGTAACTCTCTAGTAAAAAAAAAATAAGTCAAAATACACCTAAGCCATAAATTTAAATTAAAAAATGAGACATCAGTACTTTATTTACATACAACGAACAAGATTTCATTATAAATAAGACTGAAATCTCAACCTCTAGCGCCTGAATTATTCAACAAGATGATAATATTTGCACAA
Source organism: Synanthedon myopaeformis (assembly GCA_944738685.1). Classification (NCBI taxonomy): domain Eukaryota; kingdom Metazoa; phylum Arthropoda; class Insecta; order Lepidoptera; family Sesiidae; genus Synanthedon; species Synanthedon myopaeformis. The sequence goes on along the minus strand of OX122921.1, from coordinate 7,280,710 downwards.
CTGTTGGTTTAACTATAAATAAATGTTTAGGTGCATAAAAATAGTTTTATTCAAAATGACCATCTCCCGGCTTCGCATGGATGCAATTTTTTTTCTGAAAATTATATACACATACATTCTTCGTTTATTGCTGTTCCATTAGTGAAAACCGTATCAAAATCCGTTGAATTGTTTAGAAGAAATTAGAGAAGAAGCAGTCATATGCCGACAGCGATTATTTTATAAAACAGTATAATATGCAATACTAAGAACCGCGAACCGACTGGCTTCGTACGGATGTAATTTTTATCTTCAAACACAAATCTTCCTCGTTTATCGCTCTTTCCATTAGTGAAAACCATATCAGAATCTTTTGAGTGATTTAGAAGAATTTAACGGAGAAACAAACATAGGCGGATGGATGACAGCGAATTTATTTTATAATACGTTTAGATTTATTTGACAGTTAATTAATACCAGAAACTGACAAAGAGCAATGACATCATAAAAGTAGCAATTTATCAAATAAAATATCGAGAGTCGGCCCAACTTTTTAATTAACATAGTTGAATGAACTCATCGAAATAACGACAATTTTTGTACGAATTTTGTCAGGGAGTGAAATTACAAATGGCTGGAATTTGAAATCGTTCACGGCTAATCCAAATACCTTTACCTATTCTAGAAAGGGATGCCGAAGAAATTCCGCCTGATTTATAAACCGGAAAAAATACTCGTGATTCATGGCGACCTTTCCTTTAGCAAATATTTATTCTACACTCGATATTGGCAGAGGATTCTCACTTACCTGTGATTTTATGTCTGATTTGCTTGCATTTTATTCATATATTTAGAGTTACTAGCGGGCCGCCCCCGGCGACGTACGGATTTTTTTCTGCAAGTTATATACAAAAACCTTTCTACTTTAACACTCTTTCCAATTGTGAAAACCGCTTTAAAATCAGTTGCGTAGTTTAAAAGACCTAAGCGTACATACAGAGGGACAGACGGCGGGAAGAGACTTTATTTTATGCAAAGAAACTTTACCTTTCTGCCACAGTCGGCAATGTAATTGTATGGCGACAGTACCCACCGTCAGCATAAAAAAACTGGCTTACTCACTCACCGAAACAAAACAGCAAATATGCTGTTATTTCACGGTGGTCTTCTGTAAGGGGTCTTCTGTATTTCAATATATAAATTTCGTGAAATACAGAAGACCCCGGTAGCAACCAACCTATATCATCAAGTGGTCAGCCTGTCATAAAAAATTGACCTTGACATAAAAAATATATGTTATATAGATGTTAATTTTAATAAGAACAATATAAATAAAACAATTTATAAATATAAATTTGTTAATTATACGAGTAAATAATATAATTACGCTACCTATATTGTTACATACTTACTCGTATTAATAAACAAACGGTCCAGGTCATCAATTTGTTTGAATTTTTATATATCAAAATAATTCAAATATGTAACAAAACAACAATAGGCCAGCATAGGCCAGGAAAATACCAAATATATTTCAGGATTTCAGTTCATAAGTTCTCTAATGTTTGCACAAATTTTGTTTTGCTGTGATATTGTTGACATTGTATGAACCTACATTGTCAAAACGCTGTACTCGTTCAAAGTTTAGTGAGTTAAGTTAACGTATGTTGTATTAATTAAGCGTTGTTTGCTAATAATGATCGATGAGATGTCAGCCACGTCACAGCCACGTGTTTGTGCCTCTACAAAGAGTATTCGAGCCAAACGGATTATTAAATATGTGCTATATTCCACTTGAATAAAACGTTGAACAACAAAAGACTAAGTATATATAGGGCTCTGGATAACCCTATCCAGAGCCCTATATACTTCTGCTGTAAGAGGGTGGTTACGGCCGCCAGATGGGCTGCCCAAATGACTGCGAAACGAAGTGTACCATGCCACTACTTAACTAATATTTATTGGATTCATAGTTGTGTTACCTACTAGACACCTGAGTGTTATTCTTTGTCGGTATAAATATACATACATTTGTCCTAAGCACGTAGGCAGAATAGGTCTATACAGAAGCAATGCCGCACATTGATGATTGATTATATCTCAATTCTCAATAGGCAACATGGCTCCTATGGTAATAACTGAAGTGACTAGTTCACTTGATACAAACTAGGCTTATGTCATTCTACTACAGACATAATATGTAGGTATATAATGTCTAGGTACACTAAGAGAATTGTCACGTTATATCTCCAGCCAGAAGTTTCTTGTCATGATTTATTACCTTATCGTATTCAACTTACATGCCTACTCTATACAAATGTTTGCGACACAATTTAACTAAGTAGGTTTTAACCACGGTTATTTTTCAAATATTTTGAGTAAAACGGCAAAATACATATTTTTATTAAACCCCAAAAATAAATTAATTTATAATTTTTAATACGGTAGGTATTTATAGAGAAACTATCGACCCTCCTCCGACTTCGCATGGATGCAATTTTTGCTCTGAAACTTATATACATAAACCTTCCTTGACTTTTCATAAACCTCATAAACCTCTTTCCATTAGTGAGAGCAGTATCAAAATGAGTTAGGTGTTTTAGAATAAGTTAGTAGGAAAACAGACAGCATCAAAATGATACTATATCTTTGAAAGTGATTTTATTTTATAATATTATGTGTACCTAGAAAAAGAGAATAAAAGAGAAGATCCAGATAAAATTCAAATAATGCTTTTACAATATTATTTATTTTAATCATTAATGATTTCAAATAAATAGTATGGTCATTCGTTAGAAAGGAACCTCTATTAAATGGGCACCATATTGCACAGTTCTGCAAAAACTTTATCAGGCGTAGGCGAGAACTTTGTAAACAATCTGCCTTCTGAGATGTTTGCCCAGCTAGAGTATATATTTCTTCTAGCCCGCTATAAATTCCTGCATTTTCGTGAGTAGACCATCGATACTATTTGCCATCCATACTATCTATACTAATCCATACTTCCATACTAATATTATAAATGTGAAAGTAACTCTATCTGTCAGTTACCCTTTCAACTAACTACTCAACCGATCATCATGAAATTTTGCATACACGTTGTCAGGGATACAGGAAAGGGCATATAGGGTAGGGTACCTTTCATCCAGAAAAAAAGTACTGTTTCCGTGGCATCATCTAAAATAAAAATTTAAAAAAAAATGTAACACCAAGCAAAAGAGTAATAGCAATGCAGATGTCTGGCGTTATGTTTCTTATTATATTTTTTATATTTTTCAATGCGGACGAAGTCGCGGGAATCAGCTAGTATATAATATTATACGTTTATTAGATAATTAGACTCCCAATTTCGGTAATACGGCTCAACCGTGTCACTAATTAAATAAATTTGATTAACGATTCCCGTATGTTCTAATGATAATGGCTTCGTTATGAGTATATGGGGACCGATTCATTGATTATTTTAATAATATTCGTACATTGTATTATATGTATAGTCACTGAAATGTTCTTTAAATGCATTTTTATGATAAAATGCATTTTTTCTTAATGTAAAGGTCGGCAGACAGGCTGACGGTCCACTTATTGGTAGGTGGCTTCCGTCGCCTATAACACCAGAAACGCCATAGGTGCTGCAAGTGCGCTTCGATATGGGCTTTGGCATCCCTTACTCGCTCACCGAAACAACAGCACACACGCTATTATTCCACGGTGGTCTTCTGTAAGAGGTTAGTTACTGTCGCCAGAAGGGCAGCCCAAATGACTGATGATGATGCAGTGTGCCCTGTACTCTCCAGATCCAGACCAGATAACTTTCCAAAGTTATTTTCAAAGTTGACGCTGCCGGGAATCGAACCCGGGAACCCTAGAACAGAGCATTGAGGCAAGCGCCCTAACCCCTCATCCAACAGCATCGGTAAGTTTTTTAATTTAGTTAGGTTTTTTTTTTGTAAACACAATTGTAAGATATGCACTTTCTACCTGCAGGTTTGTTTTAAAACACAACTTTGTTTAACTTTGTTAGTTTTTATTAATATAAAAACACTTACTTAGATAAAAATAATTCGTTTCCTATTCCAGTAAGTAGAACATTCCGCTGAACAAACTTTTCTAAAAGCAAACGCAAAGTGGTAATACAATTTTGTTTCAGCTATTTTAAACTTGTATTGTCTACTACACTGCGCAGACAGTTGCTCCACAAATTCAAATTCACCAGAAATAGGTCGCCTAAGGTAAAAGGTCAGATATATTGCATTGTCTTTCATGTTACTGTTTTAGAAATTGCTTTTATGTGTGAAAGTTACTTCTATTATATTTTTAAAAGTATGTTACATTTATTTAGCTTTTCGAAAAGCTACGATGTCGTCACGTGGCAACGCGTCGTCACGTAGACACGCGACGACCGCGTCGCTCTTTTTACATTTTGGTGGGTTAAGGTGGTGGGTGGTAGCGCCACCGTCATCATAGTGATAAAGATGTCAGGCGTTAGGTATATTACGCATACATTGTTATTTTCTTTTTCAACGCGTACGAAGTCGCAGGCACCAGCTTGTATAGAATAAATCGTTATTTTCTAGTCTATATTTGTTCATTAACAGTGGCGTGTAGGCACGGTTAATCAAGCAAATTTACAATCTAAAATTCAATCACCTACGTAGGCGCAAGTACTTACTTGTTTTGTGAAAGCAGAATTTAAACTAGTTTCCATATGCATACATTTATACGCGTTTCAAACATAAGGGTGAATGTGTCAAATTTAATTAAAATGTTTGCTGCACTATTACCTGGTATTATATTAAAGAATTCATTTATGCTATGAGAAACTTCACACAATATGGCTAAACTCAAACGAACGTCAGGTGAGCGACTTTTCGACGACAAAGTTGTCGTTGATTAGAGAGGCATAATTCTGTCGACCGGCCTGTCGACATTTTGTCGGGTGGGACGTGTCTAATCCCTTTCGTTCATGCTCCATTGTATCTTCGAAATTCATTTTGATACTGATAAATTGAAGAAGGAGCGTCGTTATTTGAAGGTACAATGTGTCGTTATTTAAAGCGACCAGAAATGGAAATGGCAATGGCAATGGCATTCGGCGACAGATAGACGTCCGTGTATTTGTAAACTACGTCGCCGAAAAATCGCTTACATGACGTTCGTCTGAGTTTAGCCTTAGATTTGACGGTAAAACTTTTTTCTTCAGTGAGTTCCAGTTGTTTTCCGAATTCTGCATTAAATTTAAAGACATTTTAAATTTAAATGCGCAACGCAGCTTTCGTAAAAAGGAACGGTTCAGTACCCATATTTATTTAAAGGACTTTGTGGCCTATTCTCCACCAAAACAAATGATGTTTTAAAAAAACGTTAATTAGAATCGTTTAATTTACTTAGGATTTACGAATATTTATCATTCAATAAACCGGAATAGACAAAATGTTTTATGGCTATATGCATAAAAATATTATAAAAAAGTATTCAAAGTTACCCAGGCTTACTGTAAAAGTCAAATGTACAATAAATTTAAACTAAAAACTTAACACCTGGCACCACGCCTATCTAGACGATTTGCAAATAAAATTACATTCCTCAATTGATCAAAAGTTCCTAGTCAACTTTCCGTTAAGGTCATCCAGTCACGAATTAGCTCGCCACATTTATCTGTCGATAATAAGAATGACATTGTTTTTTGATTAATTGAAGCCTTCCGGCATATTAATGCTGGTGTTCCGATTTCTTGATTGCGGTACCTGGTTGGGAAAGTTTACTGAAACTTCAAATGTTAACAATGCTGTAATAAATAATAGGAAAAATGAAGTATATTATAAATATCCAATAATACTACTTCTAACAATATTTCATTAGCTAATAGCCAAGGCATTTATGTATTCAAATGAATAACCTCAAAAAATTCAATGTACCTACCTATTTGTAATATTACTGATTAATAATTTTAATAAAAACTTAATGATCTTTAACAATTTCTAAACGTTTAATAAAGACTTATAATATAATAAACCTACACATTTTTTTATTATCTCAGATTATATTGAAATAATAGGCAGGTATTCATTTAGTTATAATATAATTTATAATTTATGTTATATTATGTATAACATTTCTTTAAAATTATAAATTGAAGCTTAGGTACTAAAGTAAAAAATGGACAATAAATTAGAAAAAAAAAATATCATAATTTTAATTACGTATTTACATCCTTATACTAATATGTACAATATAATACAATGTTATAACAACATTAAATAAAATTAAACAATTTTTACATTAAGGTCCCGTTTAAATGAATCAAAGTTTATTCTTCGATTGCGAACAATTTCTCTGTAATTGATTGCAGATAGTTTCGCTGTTCGTGTTTTCTTTGGACTGTTAAAATCGACATGATACAAGCCGAATTTTGAACTGAAAATAAAGAAATTAAATTATGAGTTATGTATCGAAAGTACTACTAAGTTCCAATACTTCTAAAGGGAACAAATAATTAAGTAGAACCTAACTACTTCATACCTAACTTTAACTATCACTGGTCTGAAGTAAGTCACGTATTAGTCGCAGTAGTACACGTTAGGCAATGGTCAATCATTTGGCATTGCGTATTGACATCGTATTTAATAATAAAATTAAGAAGTTTGACACATAGATTTTACAATGTTTATCCATCTACTTTTGTTACTTATGGCTCACTTCAGACTATATGACAATTGAAATTATAACCGCTCTGAAAATAGCCACATGTGCGTCGTAATCGCACATTTATGGCCAATCGAGAATCCGTTATGAAGTTTGACACATATATTATACGATACATAGAGAATAATATAAAATGTGTCACTGAGCATCCAGAAATTTACTTACATATATAATACTAGTGGCCCGCTTCCGGCTTCGCCCGGGTTCAAAGTAAAAACTATCCTATGTTTTAAGTTGGACCAAATTAAATATAGTTACAAAGTTTGATCAAAATCGGTTCAGTAGTTCATCGCGTAGGAACATGTGACACGTAATTTTAGTTACTTGATTAGTTTCTTACAGTTCAGATTTCTTAGTTATTTCAGAGACTATAAACTTAATCAATTCTCAATATTATAAATAGTGTTAATTGTTCAATAATCCTGATTCATGTGAACAATACGACAATTGACAAATTAATTACCGTCGTTAATCGACCAGACAATTATACTTACTGAATCAATTTTTTTTTTAATGAATATTCCATCAAGACATGGTAATTACGACCACGCCGAGGAATAAACACCCATTTTGTTGATCAAGATTACGTGTTAATGGTATGTTAATGTATTATTTTAATAAATTTAACACAGTTTTTCCGTGCTCACAATATTATCTGTGCATTTAGATTAGCATTAACAATGTAAATAAAAAAACACAATGGGATAGAAAACTAATATCTACCTAAATATAAAAACGTGTTTAACTCTATGCTACTTTCAATTTTAGTTTTTTGGTTTAAAAATGTGTTAGATCAATAATTTTTTTTTTATTAGGTAATAATGGAATCTATTTTAATTTATTAGGAATGATGCCTTAAATCTATACCTTCAAATACTTTAATATTTAATCATCTATGCTTGCCGATCATAGTAGGATTAAGGATAAGGGATAGGAAAAGGGGCTCTGGCATTCCTTACTTACTCGTTGAACCTAAACAGCACAAATGCTGTTATCATTATGTAGATAATAAATTCAGGATGACACTAAATACTTACACATATCCATCGGTCCACTCGAAGTCGTCCATAAGAGTCCATGCAAAGTATCCTTGTATGTTACAACCATCTTCATACTTTGCCAACAATAACTGATTGAGGTACTCATTATAATAAGAGACACGTTGGTAATCTTCAAGACCTCCCCAATCAGACATACCGTTCTCTGTTACTATAATTGTGACATTTCCATATTCCTTGTCGATCCAATTGAAGAGTTTACGGAAGCCAGGTGGGTATACCTGTGAAAATTAATAATATCATGAAAAATAATACAAATTGACATATTTTTAACGCCAAAAGTTAAGAAAGACCATCCGTAAGATATAATCATCATCATCTCAGCCGCATTGCTGGACATAGGCCTTCGTATATTTTTCCAATGGGTGGTCCTATTGGAAGAAGCTTGGATCCACCGTCGACCCGCGACCATTATCAGAGCGCCTAGTGCGAGTTTTACTCTATCAAACGCGTCGAACGCATAAACTCGCACTAGACCCTCTGGGTCGCCTATCCATCGTGTGGATGCGTAGCAAGCTACTGGTCACTAATATTTAAAATAATAAAAATATTTACTAATAAAAAGTCAGCAATAATTAATATTATTTTCCTTCAACCTAGTTTGGAAAGTTGATATACAGGTTTTCTAATAAAAGACTAATCATAAGCTGCAACAATGTTAACGGTTGCATAAGCTGGTTTTACTGTTAAAACCATGACCTACGCGACAAGTTACGTTTCCAAGAAATAACTGTGCTATAAGATAATAACTGCGTGGGAAGGAAGTATGAATTTTACTTATTCACTTTTTTTTTCTTTTTCAATTTAAAGTACTCAAGGCTTTCAGATTAGGTGTAACTAATGCATGGAGGGACTAAGTCGCATTATAACTAGACTTGAGAATTTTTTTCGAATCTAAGTAGACTTTTGTTCATAAGATAAACAAATTCATCCAGATTGCGCATGATTAAAGTAATATGTGTTGTCGCAACTCGTTTTTTTTAAATAATTATAATGCATAAATGAAAATTTTGAAAAATAATTGAATATTATTGCAAAGCCGTGCTAATATTAGAGCTAACATTAATACCTAATATTAATGTAATATAAGCAATTACGCATTCGTCGAGCCCATTAGTCGAATAGTTCAATTCCCGACAGGGCCAACTTTGGAAATAAACTTTTAAAAGTTTTCTGGGTCTGGCAAATAGTGGCAAGGTACAGTGCGTTTCGCAATCATATTTATGGGCAGCCCGTCTGGCGGCAGTAACCACCTCCTTACAGAAGACCACCGTGGAATAACAGCGTGTATGCTGTTGTGTTTCGGTGAGCGAGTAAGGGTTCCAGCGATCATTTTCCTATCCCTTACTAAACCTTTATCCTCAATTCTAGTATGGTCGGCAGCGTAGGTATTTGCATCACATGTGGCGTTGCTTGTGTTACAGCCGAACGGTAACCACCACCTACCATTACACCGTCAGCAATTGTGGCGACCTTTACATAAAACATATATTGAAATTAGTCTATATTCCAATTGTAGAAAAATCAACTAAAAATAAAAATACATGTTTGAGGGTTATGAATTGTTATCGTTATTAAGTGATTTTAAATATTCTCAAGTAAATACAAGCCTTTAAAACGATACAGTGGGTCAATAATAACTAGCTCTATAACAATTATGTATAGTACCTAAGTTTTTATATATAAATATAGCTACAGCTCTAAATGAGAGACCTATGTAAGTGTACCAAGGTATTCTTCGTCCTAAGCACACTGCACAGATACACTATGGATCCTGCAATTATTAAGTTAATAATTTCAAGTATTAAAAATTGTCCCTCCGACAGACAGACAGACGCTATTGTAGTTTAAAAGATCTAAGCACGTACGCTTAGATCTTTTAAACTACTTAGATCTTTTAATAATGGAAAGAGCGGATTTCATCCGCATTGAAAAATAAAAAACATAACACTTGATCTATCTATCTATCTACCGTGGAGCGGGTCGCTAAAAATATCACCAAGCAGTTCTACCCAAATCCAATAGATGTCGCGTGACCCTCTCGCTTCACCTAATTATGTTTTAAAACTTCAATAGATAGATATCGCTATCAAGTGTATCCCGGGCAAAGCCGGGAGCGGGTCGCTAGTATAAATTAAATTGTTTATATATTTCTTTAATTGTATATCAGGAAAAGTCTTTTCAGGCATTAAACATAAAAAAAATTACCAATTCATTATTGATAAGATTAAACATTAGGGTTATTTGTTTATCGATTAACTATTAATAAAAACTAGGTACTGTTATAAACTTATCTCAAGTCTTGGTTTAACCTTAACATTCAACTAATCATAAAAAAAAGTCGTGTACAACAACTGCTAATTACTGCGACATAGCCGTGAGTTCCGGATATATCAAGTTCACGATCAAAGGACGATAAAACAGAGCAGTAAAACATATAATGAACCAACGTGTTTTTGTTCGTGTTATACAGTTCGAGCGGAATGTGTTTAAACTTTTTAATATAAACAGAATAATTAACATTACTAATAAGTTTCAATACGGTACCTATTTTCTTTTTATACATTAAATGTCCCATGTACAGTCGGGGTACGAAAACCTTCATCAGTTTTCAAATTCATTCCTTTATCAAGTCGTAGACTTTTTAAACTAAAACATTAAGAAGACCATTGACACATGTTTGAAATGAAATTTTGGACTGATGCAAGCAAACGTCGACTTTAAGGTGACAACAATTTTCTTTTACTGACTTTACCTAAAAAAACATACCTACTTATGTCTAATGTATACATTCAATCAATACGAATTGAGTTTAGAGGGCAGACAAAAAAGGACTTTGCATTAATTGTGACATTTCTGCACCAATAAAAACTGACACATTTGACATTTATTCTTGATCGAGTCCAAAAAATAAGAGGTTTAATGTTTTATTTGTAAACTTTAACTTGTCTTTGTTTTCTTTGTAATTTTAGGGCTTTTTATGTTATCCTTACATAATTATGTTTATATGTACGCGATAATCTCATAAACTAGGAATAGGATTGTTAGGGCCATACAGATATATATATATATATATATATAAAAAATATATAATTATTAGTGAGGGAAAAACTCTCATATTCTATTTTGAACCCAAAGATTTACGAATGTAAATTCTAATTCTAAATCCAAAACATCAAATGAATGTATTATAATAGAACAAAGAAGTTTATTATAAGTAGTATCAATTTACTTTTCAAACTTTATTATGAACCGATTAAACCTTAGTTGGACTTAATGAAGCAAGCAAGTGATATCTGGCAGGGTGAAATTATTAACGGGCCAGATGCTACACTTTTTAATCTCTACAGTGCCGATAGCTATAAAAAATGGCTAATTTTGTTATATTCTCAGATTTTTTAAAACGGCCGTTTGCGTTCTCCATTACTTAATCTCTGTAGCGCAATAACTTTTTTAATTGGTTTAATAGATACTCTTAAAGCAGGCTATTTTTATTGTGAGGCCCTCACAATTACCAGCTCATAAAAAGTGGTCTTAATTAATAGATAGATAACCAGATTTTATTTATGACAAAAAAATATTGTGTCTCATTCAATGTTCAAGGTTAATTTTTAACTTTGAGTACAACTATGATTGATGTTTTTGTGAAGCCTGTAGCATATATTTCAGGTTAAAACTAATATATTAAGAGAACGACATTCGACATTTAATTACACCAAAACCAATGAAGGTGGTTTAAATTACTCAAACTGTATATATGTATTTCAGACTACGAGACATTGTTTCCCTATTATGTATCTAGCAATCAACTTCGGCGTCGCACGAGTGCATTTTATCGCTTATCTCTCTTATGCAATTATATACACAAACCTTCCTCGCTTATCGCTCTTTCCTTTGGAGATAACCGTAACAAAAAAACGTTAGGTGGTATTGAATAGCGGCAGACAGCGATATTATTCCATGTAATGTATTGATAATCCTGATATTCATCTGAGACTAAGAAAAATATCTCATGAAGTTTCAAATTCTATGTTTTGTTAAATGAAGCTTTCATTTTTATAGTTACTTAATTATACTCACTTTCATGCATTCTTGTCTTCTATTGCCACATTATTTTTGTATCGATACTTCTATCACATTTATCTCCATGAGAAGACCCATTAAGATAAGAAATCGATAAATAAGATAAGATAAGATAAAGCGTTAAAAAATATGCATAATGAGATAGTAGCCAGTAAAGATCCTAAGAGGTAACATAGTAAATTGTAGTCTTTTTATTTATATGCCCTCATACTAGTCATACTCTGCCCACTGTGGCTATGGTTTATATACGAGGCTAGGAAACATCGTTCATGTGCAGCAATATACGCCTAGATTAGAAGTTGTTAATAATCACTATGGCGACTACAGTTACCTTTTTGTTAAATATTGTAAAAAATAGCACAAATTCACACCTTGTTTAGCCATCAAATGGAAGACAAAAAGAAAAATTTGCTGACATAATTTAAATAAACGCAAATTCATAATGTTCAAAGAGATAATGTTACCGTAAGCCAAGAAGCTCCAGGCATTGGCCAGCTGAGATTTTGACTCATTTTTACACCAGTGTCATGGTCCATTGAGGGAACTTTCCACCCCTTTTCCATATTTGAAGGTGACATCAAAAATGTTGTATAGTGGTTAAGGCCAAAAAAGTCGGAACTTCCTTTCAGTGCTACTATCTGTAACAATAGTTTTATTTTAAACATTTTTTTAAGATCATATCATAATTGTATGTCATCATCATAATCATTCTCCTGTGGCTCTCCACTGTTCGGTTATAGGCCTCTCCTAAGGCTCGTCACCATCCAGCATCATAATTATATATAATTATTAACGAATACAGACATACTCCTATAGAACCACAAGTTAATAAATTAACGATTGACTTTATTCTTACCTCTTTCTCGGAAAAGTATGGTAAACGACTTCTTTTATATCCTTGATGGAGACTGTAGTTATTTATTCTTTGTCTCACGAAATCTGGATAATCGCCGTTGTCTGAGAAAATCGGGTGTGCATACAGACCCAACTGAAACAATAGAAGATGTTAATCACTGAAATTTACAGTCACTTAGACTGATGAAAATACGATTGTCATTTGCATATGAAACCAATCGATATTCAAGAGCTTACCATTCCATAGTCAAAGTGTACATTTTAAAGTAAATAAAAATATTGTAGAGTAAAATAATTACTTTTAAGGGTATTTGAGAAATAACTGAGGACCTTAATAATACTGTAAATGTAAAGAATTCGCTACACGGAAATACGAAACAAGAGATCGAGGACATGTAGCACGAGAAGAGGGTCAGACTAGACATCGAAACAACTTAAGATATCGAAAAGGAAGACACTTCACCGTACCTTTAAACGAAATAGACAAAAGGCAATAGAAATTGTTGAGCTTGCAATTGATTCACAACAGTGAGAGGCCTCCTAAAGATATCATGGAGAAGGAAATGCAAAAAACAAAACTCTGTAATTCTGAAGTATTATTAAGCTACAAATTGCTTATAAATTCTATTAAATTTTCTAGTTAGGTAAAATTGGCCAGGTGAAAATATCATTTACTTCTTGTATTGTCAAGAAATGGTTGACATTAATGTTTATGTTGGTGAAATCTCATATTTTTACTTAGTAGTGCTTAGTGTGAAAATTTGAGAATATTAACTTACATGCATTTGTAGATAACGTTCTGCTGCTTCAATGTCTTCTTCTTTAGTGTCATCTAAAGGCTCAGCGTAAAAAGCATCTAGAGTTATGCCAACTTTACCTGTGCAAAATAAATAATCATAAATTCCTAAGGCCATTATTGCAAACAAATTACATGGACCATTTAAGGTAGATACTATAATAACACAATACATACATAAAGCGAAAACATAGGATATCTTTTTGTGATTTATTAGTTAACGTATTTCCCTTTTCGTTTGTTTAGTAGCTACGAGTATATACGAGCTAGTGTTTTGAATAAAAATATATAATACGAGTATGAAAATAGTTAGGTTAGGTTTTCTCCACTATTGTAGAATTTTAACTAGTGCGGCGCACATTATTTTCTCACTTGGGGACACAATAGAATGTCTTCTGTAATAAAGTTCTTACCTCCTTGCTGTAATCTAAAGTCCTTGTCATAAAGCCTATATGCCCGCGCATGAGCAAGTAAGATGTAATGAGCACACAAATATTCAGCGATACCGTGAGATAATATAGCCGGAACAAAGTAATCATTTCCGTAACCCTGATAACAAAAAAAAAATCGTTAAGGAAGTAGTAGAAAATTAAAGGATTTTCTGGTTTCGACTTTCTTAGTTGATTTGTTGTAGCGGCGCATATTGTGTTTTGCATTAATAAATTAAGCAGCTAATCTTGCAGCAACAGCGCACTTACAACCCCTATAGTGTTGTACCATCAAGTGGAACGTCATCCTGTCTAAAGTACTTGGCATAAAAAATAGTTTCAAGTTCTCTTTGACCAGAAAAAGAGACACTTATTATCGCTTTCACTGGATTAATTTTTGCTATTTATCCAGCGCATTTTTGTATGGTTTTTACAGTAAATTAAAGAACTAAGAAAATTACGCGTGAACTATAATTATTCTAATTTATTTCACATAATATATAGTAAAGAAAACGTGTAATTAAGTCGTAAGAAAAGATAAGAAAAGGTAAATAACACTTACTTAACTCTGGCTGCCCAACTTACTTATCTTGGGCATTTATTGTAAATTTTTTTGGAACAGTAAATTTAAAAAAAAAATCTTTTTAGAATGGAAAGAAGAAACAATTTGGTTTATTTTTTGCGAAAAATTACGTCCAATAAGGAATCTTACTTGATAGAAGTAATTAACGATTCATTAGATTTTAACATTTCAATGTTTTGCAACAAATTATTACTAATATTTTAAATAATACAGAAGCCTTCATTCATTATTATATATTTACGAAGCAAATATATATTTCATTATCTTTGTATTCAACCGTGTTATAAATTCCAATCTACTTATACAAATTATTGGGTATTTTTTAAAAATAATGAACGCAACCCTGAACAAGGACATTAAATGTAAAGTTCAAATCAATTATCCATTTATGTTAAACTATAATCGTGAATATTATTTAATTGTTTAATAATTGTACACCCGATATATATGTAAATAAGCCTATACTTTACCGATAAGTTTTATTGTTATGCATTAGTAATCAGCAACTGCACAATCTATTTGATTTGATCTATTTTATCTATATAATCTGTTTATATGAGATTTAAGAATTGCAACTGAGATAGTCTAGCTGTTAAGACTGAGACTGTGTCTATTAATAACTTAGCAATTCATACAATGATTTAATCTATTGTGCTTTAAACAAGGATCTATAATACAGCCTTTATTTATGTCAAGGTCGACAGACAGACTGACGGTCCACTTGATGGTAGGTGGCTACCGTCGCTTATAACACAAGTAACGCTACAGGTGCTGCAAGTGCGCTGCCTACTACAATAGGTTTAAGGATGGATGGAAAGGTTGGAAAGGGATAGGGAAATAGATTCTTGCATCCATTACTTACTCACAGAAACACAACAGCACATGTGCTGCTATTTCACGGTGGCCTTCTATAAAGGGATGGTTCCTGCCATCAGACGGGCTGCCCAAATGACTGCGAAACGCAGCCAGAGCCAGACCAGAGCCAACTTTGAAAAGTTCATTTCCAAAGTTGACACTGCCGGGAATCGAAGCCGGGAACCCTGGGACAGAGCGTTAAGACAAGCACCCCCACTCATACAACGGGCTCGTCAATAATTATTACCTGCCCCCGGCTTCTCTTTGGTGCAACTAGGATGGCACAAACCATACTCTTTTATCGTCTTTCCATCAGTAGTTTACATGCCAGTAGCGAACTTCAGATCATTTAGATATTAAAAAACTATAATTGAACTATAAACAATCCTACTAATATTACAAATGCGAAAGTTTGTGAGGATTAATGTATGGCTGTAACACAATGTATGGATGTTTGTTACTCTTTCACGCAAAAACGGCTGAATGGATTTTGATGAAATTTGGTACACAGATAGGTACACAGATCATGGAAAAATTTTGATTTCTAAGGGATGTCTAAAAATACAAAAATCTGTCATTCTGGGCGCATCTGTCCCCGTCGCGGCACCACTATTCCTCAGGCGTTATATTCCTCATATATTTTCTTTCTCAACGCAGCGAGGTCACGGGAACCAAATAGTTTCTAATATTATGTTACCAAAATTATTACTTCAAATTAGTCCAACCATTTACAGTTTTACATAAAACATCTATAAAGATATTTTAAACTGGCATTCATAGTCGATAAATCCTGAGATAGTGTTTTGAAATAAGATTATCTAAAGATAATAAGTGATAAGTCAATAAGTGAAGTTGCCCAAACGACAAAAAACCTCCAATCCAATAGGATATGGTAGAATCAAGTGCATAAATTAAATATGTATCCAAAGTATCGTTTCTTTAATATGTTTATAAAAACCTTTATTATAAAATATGCGCACATAAAAACTGTTATTAGTATGTCTCTGATTTTTTAATAACATGCATACGCTTTAATATATTTTACAGGTATGTAATGATATAATTTGCACTATAGAATATTAATATATTGAAGTCTATATTTTATACTCATTTGATTAAAAGGAAAAACTTCCTTTTATTTTAAAACCTTTGCTCTTCAAAACTTATTGTCTATTAGTGTCCATTTTGGGATACGAGTAGTATATTATTGCTCGTGTGGTAATAATAAAATTTTGGAAAATTAGCAAAGACATATTAATGACTTTATAAAATGTAGTCTAAGTATGTTTCTTGCTGATAATGTAGCTTTCTATATGTGAAAGAATTTTTAAAACCGATCCAGTAGTTTTTGAGTTTATTCATCACATACAAAAATACAAATCTTCTCTCTTTATAATATTAGTATAGATGAGAAAAATATAGTTTATAATTTAGTACATAATATAGTTTTGTTATTATAATGATTTAGTTGATACATATTTTTACACCTGGCTGTACATAAACAAAAAGAAATAAACTTACATTGTAGCAATGTTGGTGAGGCTCATTCATAGTTGTCCATATTTTTACTATATCTCCAAACTGAGTGAATGCAACTCTAGCGTAATCTTCAAAATAATCAACCATTTTCGGATTACTCCAGCCACCCAAATCCATGAGAGGAGTTGGCAAATCCCAGTGAAATAGAGTCACGACTGGTGTAATATTAGAGTATTGGAGCAGTTTGAAAAGTCTCCTATAGTATTTCACACCATCCTTGCTTATGTAGTTATCTGTTCCTTGCGGTAATAGGCTGTTTTATGAAAATGTTATGTTTTTAATGAGAACATTTTAAATTTGTAATGTTATCTTTGTTAATCATAAAACTAGTTATATTGAAATTGTGAGTTTTATATTATGTCACATGTTTTATGAAACATTTTCATTTCATTAAGTTGTATGATGATAATTGAATAACATAATTAAGGCGTATACTCGAACAACGCTGTTTTCTTTTTCACATTTTGCATATTTTTGAGGAAGTAACAAAAATCTTTAAAAGTTTGCTGTAAGAGAGTTTTATTGCGTAAATCATATACAAAGTTATAAACACATTACAAACCTTTGTTAAAGGTCTTTGTATGGTTTTTTTACAGCCTCAAAAATGTGAAATACAGCGTTGTTCGAGCACACGCTTCAATTAAAATTACAATTTTATATTTTAGTACCGTACTAATAATATATGGGTAACATTGGAAGCTGAAATATACAAGGAAAACAATGATTTATTTATTTGATGAATTGAATGAATAATTGAATTGATTTGATTAACAATTTTAATATATGAGTATGATACCAAACTTATTCTACATTATGAATTTTATTGACATTAAAACATTATCGTATTATTTTTTATTTATTATTTAGGGGTTGATCTCTAAAAATTAGCACTACAGTTGGTTCATCGCCGTCTTTTGTTGTATACTTAATTGAAGAGTTTACTCATTTAATACAATTCATTTTTTTTTTGTTACTCTCATCAAAACTATTTTTGTAACGTAAACTACTCATATTATAGGGAATAATTTTTGAAAATTTTATAATATTTATATAGGTCATGTTGAAAATAGGTATTGTTTCAAATAGTGCAAGGGTTAATAACAACAACCGTCAGGAAGACATTTTTTTTTAAGATTTGCACTTATGAAATTTGTATACTAATGTAGCCCTTACGTAATATTTTTTTATTTAAATTTGTGACATTTACAAAATCATTTTGCAATGTGTTTTTTTATTATCATATTTTATGGAGAAACTTACCGAGGCCATGAGATAGACATACGGTAATATTTGACACCAAGTTCCTTTATAATTCTCACGTCATCCTTGTATTTGTGATACGAATCAGCTGCCACGTCACCGTTTGAATGGTCCAGAGTGAAATTTGGATGTTTGTGGAGATATGTGTCCCACATGCTTTCGCCTTTCCCTGTTGAAGATATGTTTTGTTGCTGCTACAGTGAATTCCAGAATTGGTTATGAATTGAGATAGTAGATTACTTGTTTGACTGTTGAGTAATGGATGTCAGAGCCTGATCCCTTCTTTTTTTTTACTTTAAGAGATCCGCATCGGTACACAGCCTCAAAGGGGACGCTGCGGGATTTGCCGAATTAAAATCAAACTACTTTCTAGCGCGGAAGTTGTAGGCAGGGTCGCAGGATGTTATGACACGACATTCCAGTGCGGGAAGGGGAGTCCTGTCGGAACCTCGATGTACCCAAAAATGGAGGTACGCCGGACATCTTGGGAGACCTCAAGACGGGCGGTGGCCTCCCCTAGAGGCTTATTCCCCTTTTTTTAGGAGGGGAGATGACATTTACGCACTATCCTTAGTCAACAGGGACAGTCGACGAGGGGGAGTTTGGGTTTCGCCCGGTGAAGTGATTATCACCGGGAATACCCACTCAAAACCCCCCGGATTCTACTATCAGCGGTGATGTGTGGGACCGAGATACACTCACCCTTATCCGATTAGGGTCAGCAGTGCGCTTAATGTACTTACACCTCTATTACTATTAGTTCTACGATAGAACAGATTGGACAAAAAAATCCAAATAGATTTGTTTTATACCGTATCGCATACGCTAAAAAAGGATTTTTTAAAATTACGTGCGAAGCGAAGCTATTATCATATGACAAACATAATTCGGTTTCGGGTTCTTCCATTTTGTAACAAATTTGTTTGATTTGCATATTTAAAGTATATGTTATGGATCCGACGTTGAGATTTTAATAATTTACCTCCTTCGTTCCATCCTCCTTCTATTTGAAATGCAGCCGTCGAGACACCAAATATGAAGTCATCAGGAAAGGTGTAGTTGCTCCACCCAGAGTTACTCTCGTGTTGAACTTCCCCGTGTGTTAAACACAACAGGCTGCAAATAAAAAAAAATACAATTGAGATGATACAATCTATCTAAGTAAATATAAAAAAAATATTTGCAGTATAATTAGAAGTCGCTTCTTTATCCATTTTTTTTTATTACCCATACCTATACCTATACAATTACCTATACAGTTGAGCTTAGGAGGAAGAAATTAAAATTGTAAAATGAATGTTATAGGAAATGATAAAATAATGACATTGTATATATAACACAGGAATGTCCACGTGACCTATATTTAGAAAGAAAAAAAATAAGCACGAAAAAGATAATAATAAATTCAAATACTACTCTAAATGAAAAAAAAAGAAAAAAAAAAAAAAAAAAACAAATGTTTATGAGGAAATAATAAGAAGATTTGAAAACATTCCGTGTTTTGATTGCTTAGGGGGATTCCAATAAATTAATTGCTGAGATATCAATAATTAAATGCAATACCTATATTTATATTCAAATTATATATAGCGTTTGAATAAAACGAAAGTTATTTTTGAAATAACGACAATAACAAGAACAAGATTCGTTATGTACTTAAACAATATTGAATTAAAATATTAATATTATTAATGTAATTTATATTTTTTGATAATAATTAGTTAGTTTTTAAGTTTTGTATAAATCATTTCTGTATGAGATATTATTAATTATTTATAAACTCATTCGTCTAAAAAAAATATTTCTATGAATAACTTCAAGATAGTTTATATTTCATCCAATAACTGTACAATGATTGGATGATGGATATTGGATGGATAATAATTTTTTTCTTTTAATTGTTGACTGGAATAAATGATTGGATGAAATGTAAACTATCTTCAAGTTATTCATAGAAATATTTTTTTTTAGACGAATGAGTTTATAAATAATTAATAATATTAATTTTCAATTCAATATTGTTTAAGTACATAACGAATCTTGTTCTTTAAAATACTGGAAATAAATTATTCAAATTTGAAATATAAAAAAGGTATCACACTATAAAATAAAAATAATATAATAAGTATAAAAAAATTTAAATTATAAATTTTGAAGAGCCACTTATAGAATAAAATAATAAATATAATAAAATGTATTTTTATATCACTCAAATCAGTACAGGCCTTATTAGAATTATTATAAAAAAATATAATTTTTTTTTATATCAGTAATTGTTATTTATATACGGTATTAATTAAAGAGAAATAATAATTTGAAACAATTAGTTCATTAACTATATTATTTTTTTCATTTACCTAATACACTAGTTAATAAAAAAAAATATGTAAATGTTTATGTTACTCACCTAAGAATGATTACCAGGTGAGCAGCGCTCTGGGCGACTCGACTCGAGCTCTGCATTTTACAAACTAAATCAACCGTTAAACTTATTTGCCGTCAATAGTTTTAATCAGCGACGTTCAAAACCAGCCCGCTTGGGTTTCCCTTAGAAAAGGAAAGATGCGTAAACAGTTACATACGATGTGCTAACGGCTTCCCTGGCTTGCGCAAATTTTGACAAACTAAAGTCGCGCTCTGTCATATTTCCTTAATTATCACATCGATTAATTAAATAATATTAATAGATAGTACTACCATTGTGTAATGGAAGGCTTTAGTAAATCGCGAAAAATATCACAATAATTGTTGATGGCTAATGTGCCTAAATTTTTCATTTTTACTATACTTTTTTTTTTGGTAGTTGGCCTTTTAATGTTTTTTAATTTTGTCATTGCGTTCAATTATCATTCGTTTATGTGTGTTGAGAAAAATAATAAAAAAATAACAAGGTATAATATGTTCTCTTTTTAATTTAAAAACCAGTTTATCCGTAAAGTAGCGTAAAAATTTATATGCCTAATAAGGTACAAGAAGACTTTTAGTAGGATATGTATGTACAGCAATAGTTTTTACACACTATTACAGTATGGTTCTGTAATACCGTAATACTATATAATATTACAGTATTACAGAACAGGTAAAGTTTCAAACGTTGTTAAAGAAAACTATCGTTTGTGAATTTCTAGCAAGGTCTATCTATAATTATGTTTTTTTATATTATAAGCATTTCTATAACCATTTTGTTATGTTTTTCTATTATGTAACAATTTAGTTCTGAAATTTATTAAAGAATTTAGTTAGGAGAGCCGCCAGCAATACAATAACTCGATGGATATTTTTCTTTCTTTCATTAAATCTTGTGTTTTGAATACACATTTTATCCGTACTAATATTATAAATGCGAAAGTATGTTTGGATGAATGGATGTTTGTAACTCTTTCACGCAAGAACTACTGAATTTCGCATACACGTTGTCTGGGACACCAGAAAGGACAAAGGCTACCTTTCATCGTTCAACGCGGACGAAGTCGCGGGCTCCAGCTAGTTTATTATTCTATATTATTTCTATGTTAGTAGAACAACATTGTTGTCTATATTCTCATATTACTTATTATAATCATTTGTAAATATGTACGTTGCTGTAAAATTGCACTCAGTATTTGTACACTAAACTCGTTATCTATTTATTATTTTACACGCTCTGTCGATGACTTTGTAGTGTATTATGCTAGAATATAGGTAAAGCAATTAAATATTTTAGGTGTAAAATGGGTGCTGTATATTTGTTATTTGGGTTATGACAGCAAGGTTGTTTGGGTTGTAGCATAGGTAACTAACTCTCAACTCACCCACTATAAAGTTAATCAAATATTTAAAACTGCAAAAGTTGAGCAAAACATTACCGACAAATAAAGATACAGTAAACGGCATTTAATTTGGCAATTCGGAAACAGGAGTGAGTTATTCGGTTCATTTCGGTTTTGTATAGCGTTCTTTTTGTCTATCGCTGTCATTCAATAACACGTCAACATCTTCAGTCACGTATAGTTATTGTAACCAATAATAATGTGTGGTATGGCGATGGCTGTATAATATAAACAACTAATATATAATAATGTTTGAAACTAATATAAAGAAAGGCAAGCCTTTGATGGACAATCTCGTGAAATTTGACGTACCAAATTTGAATCAATTCTGACTAGTGATTTAGCCGCCAGAGTGCTTAGAGATGGACGGACAGATAGGGATCATTCAGCTGCGTAATTGCTTTGAAATTCGTTTTTAATATGTATTTATTTTTTAAAATATTTTATTAACATGAATGGTTTAAACAACACTATATAGATATCAGACTGACTTGTGCATTGTATGTCAGAGAGAATGCTCTACAAAACCGAATTTCGCTCTTTTTCTCTTGTACTGTAAGTACATTTGCTTACTGTAAGTACTTAAATCCTTGTGTTTGTACAGATGGCAGAAAGGTCAAATACGAAAAAGAAAAATACAAAAATAAAAAATCCAAAAAGATTAATTATCAGATTTTGCGGCGAATGTAACGTGTTTTTTCTTTACTTAAGAATATTGACGTTTACATTGCCTCTAGTATGAATATCAACTAATAAGAATATCAGCCCTTTAATTATAAGTTTGGCATGGGATTGCAATGCCCTTTCTCTTTTCCCTTTTATCCCTTATCTTTCCTTAACAAGATCGATAGAGAACTTGCAATATTTATGTAAAGAAAGAAAGAAAGGAGGACGTTTATTCGCTGCACGAAGGACATTAACATTAAATAAGAAACAGAAACAACAAAAACAATGACACAAGAAAATTAATAAAAAAACAGACAGGTAAGATGTGTGTGTGCGTCCTCGCGGCAGTGAATCGGATACTGGCTCAGCATTGTGCCGAGGTGCTAAGCAGGCATCTACAGCGCTCATTTTCAGCCAGTTATCTTGATATGTATGATCAGTTATGTATGATGTTTATCTTGTGTATGATTGTAGCCACTTTCCATGTGCAAACTTGATGGGGCTAAGCTATTATTTATTTAACTGAAAACATATTTACAAAAATTAAAATGGAGAATTGATAATATTTTATTATCTAAGGAACGGTCTTAGTCAAGCCTGATGGTCTGTTGCTATTCTGTTTCTAGCTGACTTGTTGATATTACATACAACAATGTATTTTTGTTAGTAGCACAGTATTTAAAAGATCGGTAGTTTATTTGTTTTTTATTTTTAAAATTCCTGCAGAGAAAAAAAAAGTTTCACCTGTTTGTACCTACAACAAGTTTGTCTTTGACTCTTTGTCTAACCACTCGAATTACATTTTTATTTTTTCCCTACTTTTATAAATTTATTTACAAACTATCTGGTGTCCGCAACTTCGTACGCGCTGTAGTTCATATTTTGAAAACCCCACAGGAACCTAACCTTTTTCTAAGATAAAAAGTATTATATAGTTTAATCCTGGTAATCATCAATATATCAGTGAAAACTTCATTCAAATCGGTTTAGCCGTTTGTGAGATTAGCATGCACAAACGCACTGACAAACAGAGTTATAAAAACTATTTTTTTGGCCTCGGTAATATAAGTTGTGTAGAAATTATTTTTTTGGAAATATTTAATATTTTTAAAACAGACACGGCTTGATTTTATTATATGTATAGACGACTAGCTGTTTTACGCCACTTCATCCGACTAAAGCCTATGTTACTCGCTAATAATGTAGCTTTCTATAGGTGAAATTTTTATTAAAAAAACTACTGGAAGTTTTTGAGTTTATTCATTACAAAAAAATTACAAACATGAAAAATAAAAATATTTTCTCTTTATAATATTAGTATAGATAAACATAAAGTTGTAGTTGTTGTGTATGTCTTTCGCAACAACATTACATATAATTGCATTTTTCAAATTAAAAAAAATCTATCTACTGTTATTTTCCGTATACTTAGCCTAACTATAATTACTCACTGATCGTTCGTGAGACCTTGCATCATTTACCTATCAACCGCATTCATTGATGCACTGCGATGACGTCACTACATTATTTAACACTAGAACATTAATTTATGTCACACAAATTGAAACGTGTTTCCCTATATACTTTGGGTTTTATTCTTTGCGTATTCATAGATTTTATTATTACGGTGACCTTAGGTAATATGGGTCGTCAGATCGGGTGTAAATTTTAGCGTTATTTTAAAACAGAGTATATTCTTCTTGTGAAAGGTTATGTGGAAATAAAACCGCTTTTGGGAAGTAGTTTCTTATGAGAATTTACTTTTACTGATACTGATATTTTTATGATTTGACGAGCCCGTTGGATTAGTGGTTAGGGTGCTTCTTCCAGGGCTTCCGGGTTCGATTTCCAGCAGGGCCAACTTTGGAAATGAACTTTTCAGAGTTACCATATGCAGCTTTAATTCTGACCAGCAGCCAACTGGCCTACTGTATTTTATTTGTAATTTGGTGACCCGGCGGACTTCATAGCGCCTCAGAAAAAAAAACCTGTTCCAAACAAAATGTATGAGAAAATAAATTTCATTCACATTTTTTTCGTGAATTTTTAAATGTTTCAATAGTTACTCTGCTATTAGGGGCGAAGACAAATGCCACAAACTAAAGATAATAAAAATCGGTAAAGTCGTTCTCGATTCATAAATGGTATAACTAATACGACTTTAAGTATTTTATACATACCTATATAGATTTTACTTTAAATAAAAAAGAAATTGGATTAAAAAAAGTGTGTGTGTCAGCTCCGAAGCATTACTATAGTTTACTCCTTATAAATGATTATAAAATACATAATAAAACTTATAAAAACATCTCGCCATCTCTGTTCGAATTATGATACATGATTACCGGTGCCATCTAGTTTCCGCAAAGATGTATTATTACGTAACTTATGATATTGTGTAGATGGCGCTAAAATTAAAACTAACGCGTAACGCGTAACGTGTGACAATTTTGATTTTACTCCCATAAATTTTCATACCCCGGGCTTATATAAGAAAATCGATTCTTATGGAGTAAACTCCAAAAATCTTTTTATTGTGTTTCCTTTAAAAATGTGATGTCATTTAATTGTTATAAGCAGAAAATTATGTTTAATTGACTTCGTTAAGTTATGCGAAACAAATAGATCATCTGTAACAGGATTGCAAATAAATTTTCCGTTTTAAATAACCGTAAAGAAAAACGAGACCATTAATAACAGTGCGGCATCTATGGAACGGATGTGTACGACACTCCCTCATGAGGTAGGTGAATAAATCAGTTAGAGGCGCTGAGGTAATGATTTATATCTAACTCTTTTCACGCGGAAATCGAGGTCGTACAATTGTAAGGTGAAAATTTCTAGCGTAACTTTTATTGCTCTTGAAATATACATAAGTAAGTACTCGTAGCGTATATATAAATGCAAATGGACGTCATTAGAACGTCTATTAAGGAATTAATAATTTGTTGAACTAAACTAATCTATGCGTTGTATTATACGTATAGATCGCTTGTAAATAATTAAGTTGACATTACATTTACAAATACTATGTAAAGATAAAGACACTAAAAATCTTTATGTTTACAAATTAAAGTGTCAATCCGCGTCTGTCTGTATGGCCGCTAACTCCTACAAGGAAAGGATTTTGATGCGGTTTATACCATCAGTTAGATAATTTTTCAATTCATTTTTGTATATTTAATAAAACTAACCCACACGGAATATCTGTGCATGGCAGCAGACAG
Source organism: Synanthedon myopaeformis (assembly GCA_944738685.1). Taxonomy (NCBI): domain Eukaryota; kingdom Metazoa; phylum Arthropoda; class Insecta; order Lepidoptera; family Sesiidae; genus Synanthedon; species Synanthedon myopaeformis. The sequence continues at coordinate 7,254,867 of OX122921.1, read as the reverse complement.
CATGGTACGAAACGTAACAAGGTATAGGCAGATATAGACTTTGGTTAAAACTATGACAATATGAAAACAGGATAAGAAGATTGATAGAGAATTGAATTTGACTCATGAATCGAAATTCAAAACACAAGTAGGTAGGTACTATTATTTCACTATAGTGATTTATGGCTGATTACCGCGAGTATTGAGAACTGCTGCATATCTTTATGATTGCAAAACCCAGTGTGCCTCGCCACTCTAACATCTGGATATATATGTAGAATTGCTTTATATTTAAAGTTTCATTAGATAACTACAAGATTCCTATATGATGCAAATTAAAATAAATTTATAAAACTTATGAGAGTATTCAAAATTTTTGGTTCTATGTACAATGTAAGATTATTCAGAAAGTAAAGCAAGCCTTCAGATTTCAGTCAAATTTTGCATTAAGTGTGTTAGTTTACCTTCCATTTAGAAAACGGTTATTCAGATTCAAACAAAGATTGGCTGCTCACATTCGCCTTTGATTTGAATTTGCCTCTGAATACTGGTATAACTTATCACTTAATTCATGTATATTCCAAAGCTTGCATTAGATATCTTAGATTGCTGTTGGAGCTACTAAGTACGAGTAATACACGATAAACTCAGTGGTTAGAGCATTAAAACTAAGTATTTGATTTTAGCAGAAATTTTGTTCTATGTATTCATTTAAAAATTTTGATTACTTTCTCTCAATTGAATAATTAAGTCAATAGTATCACTGAATTGAAAAAAGTACTCATGTTCCTTTAATTACGACTTTTAAAAAATTAAATTATTATATTATATTAGCTACACGCTCCCGGCTTCGCTTGGGTTCAAAATAAAAACTATCCTATCTTTTAAGTTGGACCAAATTACACATAGTTACGAAGTTTTATCAAAATCGGTTCAATAGTTTAGGAGTTCATTGACGTCAAACAACGTGACACTTAATTTTTATATATATATACATTAATGTATGATCACTCATAACTTTTTACAGAGTAGTCCGATTTTGATAATCCTTTTTTATTGGATAGGGTATACCTTGAAGTTGGTCCCATATAAATTTGGAAAAAGAAAATCCTATCCTAAGGGTAGGAAAATAGGGGTGATTTATTGTTCACTCACAGATTTTAATGCGGAGTTGTGTATTACAATTTAAAAAAAGTAATCAAAAATTAAGAATGTAGTAATTAGTAAATTATAGCCACAAAAAATTATAAAATAAAAACTTTTTAACAAAAAATTAAACCGCCGAAAAAACTGAAAAGCAAAAAATAATAAACCTTTTTTATTTAACTTTAATAACTAAGTTCTTAAACTAATGTAAGTATACCTAAGTAATTTTGAGAGTCGCATATTAACTAAAATCTTGTAGGCCTACAAGATTTTAGTTAATATTAAATATAAAGAGCTTCATAAGCAATCCAATTCAATCCCATTGATGGATTTGGAAGTTATCCAAAGCTATTTATGGCAAGTTTTACATTTTGCATTTTGGTAGCTTTCAAAGCAGCGCTGAGCGTCTCGAGTGACTTAAATATGTAACATATGAAACTTAGTAGCATGTTACCAAGTTCTATATTGAAGAACCATGTTTTAGCGTATCGAGTGATATTGGCGATACCGATGGTATTCATTGCGCTTTTTAAGCTGTATTTTTCGGCTGTGAAATTCAAAAAGGCTCTCAGGAATTCGAGGAGCCTGATCCCATGAAATCCTATTTTATGGCTTTACTGTTTGTGCGGCCAAACAAATACGAAAAAATACCTTTGCGAACAAAATGTTTCTGGTTCTGGTGATTTTTGACCAGTTCGGGTTTCCACTCAAAAATAATGCGAAATATATAAAATATGATGTCTGCTTACATTAACAAAAAAAAAGTTTTTATGTTAATATTAAAATCCATTTCCATACTTCTCAAGTTCCAAAGTAACTCTGTCTGTCAGACTGTTACCATTTCACGCCTTAATAACTCAACCGATTAAGTATAACTTTTGTTAAATAAATAAACGAACGGCGACTTACACCCATTATTGAAAATCAAATTAAACCCCAATTTAACATTTCTTTCTCGCACCAAACAAAGAGCAGATTGAAGAGATTTGAACGATTTTCAAATCACTTAGCAAGCTAAATTATGGTAATCTGGCTATAAGTTACAGGTTTCAGAAGCTGAGCTTTTCAATTTTGCAAAACTAGACCAACTTGAAATACGATTTTAAATTGTCGATTCTTTTAAACCTTTGACTTATGGTAAGGTACGCTTATATAACCATTTTTTACTTATATTATTTTTTTATAGAACTAGATAGAGTTTATTACTTTAAATGAATTCTGCTTCATTTATTCGAATGACTTACACATGCACGCTTCGTCATATTTTCATTTTCGTCTTTCGTTCCTTGCATATTCTGTAGGAATTTCGTTAGTTATTTCGTCAAATAATAAACAGAGTAAAAAAGAATGGCAAAAATGAGCTGGTTGCAGATTTGTATCTGTGTCAGTACATCACTCTTTTCCCGGAAATAAACTTGCTAGGAAATACAGATCGATGTTAGCGAAAACTCGAGCAAGATTTATGGCGTCCCCAATATCAATATTTGCAAAGCTTTGTTCTCTGATCAATGCGTTTCCGAGTCCACGAATTGAAAATTGGTGGAGATTATCCTCTCCGATTGAAGCTGTATAAACGCTCTTTCCACTCTCATCTAAGTGGGAGGAATATTTTATGGAGCACATTTAGAGACACGAGAATGTAACCGGTAATTTTTTTTTCTTTAGAACAAATTTTCCGACAAAACTACACAGCATCGGGCTTTCAGAAAATATTTTATGATTTATAACGTTGGCTTCGAACTTTCCACAGCCACAGTGATGAATGCCATCCGTATCTGCTGTGTCATCACTTTAAAAATTCTTTGAATGCAAGAAGAAGAATGTATTGTATCCAACATTTCTCTCTTAAGCCGTCAAGGTATAAATTTATAGTGTTGCTGAACAAACATTACACATATTAGCTGTTGTTCTACTCCTAAAATTAAGCATAAATTTTCTATGTGTGTACACTTGGTGGCTACTGTCGCCTATAACACTATCAACGCCACAGGTGTTGCAAGTTCGCTGCCGATTATAATAGGATTAAGAAATAAGAAAGGGATAGGATATCCCTTACTGGTATCCCTTACTCACTCACTGAAACACAGCAGCACACAGTTTGTTAATTCACGGTGGTCTTCTGTAAAAGGGTTGTTACTGCCGCCAGACTGCCTGCCCAAATGATTGCAAAATTACTTTCAGTGTTAACGATAAAGACATATACGATTGACGAGTATATTTTAAGTATTTACCGATTTAGTGCAAATTTAGTACTGACACAATTTCAGTTCAGCATAAGTAGAACACACTATGATCCGCGGTCTTAACCTGAGGAGCATGTTTGGCTGTAATAACCTCTCCCTCACAGAAGATCACCGGAAATAAAATCATGTGCGCTATTGCGTATGTGATGTGCATAGCGGTGTATTCGACATTCGACGTGAAATTGATGCTAAGGTAAATTTTCTTACTCGTTATCTTTTATCCTATCAAGGTCGGTAGCGCACTTACATTTTTCTTACATTTTACATTTTTCGCACTTACTTGATTCTAGTGTTTATCAGAACATAAGCGTTGGGACCATTGGTCAACCTGTCTGCCGATCTTTATATAAAAAGTTTAATTAGTATCTCTTGTTAATGTTGTTGTGTTGTCTTGATAACAGACGTATTCTTCGATGTAACGATTTTAGTAACGATAGTTCGTTACCAAAGCCTGTATTAAATAGAGTTACGAATATTTACTGTAATTAACAATGGACATACGCAGATTTTTCACCTATATGCACTTTTATATTTATTATACTTAGTGTAGGTTTACATGTTTGAAAATATTTTTAAACATAAGACATAGTTTAGTGTATAGTTCGTATATACTATGTGAAAAACTATCTAAACTAAGCCTAAACATTTTTTTCAAAGTCTAATCTACTAAAATAAGATCCAATGACACTTTTAATTAATTGGAACTTTATTTAAAAAAAGGAGGAACTAAGTTGCACCCTTACGCTGTCGTTTAACTGGTGGATTTCATTATTAAATACTTCACGAGAACTCTCTCATCAGGGTTAAAGGCACCAAGAGTTCGCATGCGTAAACCATCCTGCTATCATCATTTAGTTCAGTACCGAGGTACACTTCGAGGAGGGAAGACGTCTCATCCAAAACTGCGAACTCGCAACACGTTATGATCGCGTACATTACTGAACAAAGTTTAGGATTAGACTAGGTATTAGTGGCGTGACATCCTTTGTATTAATGTGAGAAAATTATGAACTTTTCAGTGTTTTTGTTGTGATTGCATAGAAGTTGTCAGTGTTGAAAGTTAGGACTGGAGTTACTGAGGTGGAAGTGACAAAAATTTATAATCAATATAACGCGTACAATAGTAAAATACAAAGTTAGGTCGGATTTTAGTGACTCCGTAAATGTGATTTAAAATGATGTAAGTAACATTTAACTAATAAACAAGGTATATATTACTTACATACATATAATACCTATATATAAAAGAAAATCGTATTAATTACACCATTTATAACTGGAGAATGGCTGAACCGATTTTTATTATCTTTGATTTGTTGATTTGTCTTCGCTCCGAATAGTAGAAAAACTTAAAAAATCTGAAATAGTCACGAAAAAAATTATGAATAAGGTTGATTTTCTCATATATTTTGTATGGAACGGATTTTTATTTTGTGGCGGTTCGAAGTTCGCCGGGTCAGCTAGTCTATACTAATATTATAAAGAGGAAAGATTTGATTGTTTGTTTGTTTGTTTGCATTGAATAGGCTCCGAAACTACTGGACCGATTTGAAAAATTCTTTCACTGTTGGGAAGCTATATTATCAGCGAGTAACAATCTATATTTTATAAAATTACGCGGGCGAATCCCCATACAATTTACTTATATTTAGTACAACGTATTTAAATATAACTAAAATTTTATATTTGAATACGATGTGAACGCCCCGGATATAATTGATTTTATAATTTCACATTTTTGTTTTTATATTAAATATTTTTAATATGTAATATTAAAATAAATAAATAAAAATATATTATTTTAAATAGTTAAACATACCATTCAGCACTTACTTGTTAATTCAATAGTACCATCTAACAAAACTCATTAGTGCCTGTACATGTATAGTATACCTACATCAATTTCTGGCATACTCGTACTTCTATGCAAGAAGATGCGTTCATATGACTCGCACCTCCCTCTACCTACCTGACACATTTTTCAGGTCGCCAGCTAAACTCAAAAGAGACGGAATCACTACGCTCTGTTCTAGTTCAACTCATAAAGCTTTTTGAGAAAAACGCTCATTCTTTTTAAATTATCTTTTTAAGAAAGTAGTTCTAAGTGTTTAAGCCCAACATCTTTCTTATAACAGATATATACGTAATAAAGAGTAAGTATAAGTCTTTATAGTGTTGTTTTAAACACTACTAAGATTTAACATCTTAACGTCTTTAATTTAATTTAAATTTATTTAATTTAATGTCTTAACGATAGAGACTTGGCTCAGAAGGTACACAAAAGTGACGAAAAGTGTTACTTTTCTCTTAAGTCTTAAGTCCTCGCCTTAAGAAAAAATATAATACTTACTTATAGCCTTTGAAAACCTCAATAAATGCAAACAACGCAAGACTCGAAAAAAAATAAATGAATGAAAAGGAAATAAAAGGCTAAATAAGATTCTAGTACTCATTTGGCAAAGTGGTAAAGTGGTATATTTGAGTTGAGCAATCATTCGTAAAGTGTTTGGGATATTTGTAACTAATATGGCTACGAAATACAAAAAAATCCGTACTAGGTACTTAGAAATCAAAAATAAAATCCCTTAGTACTTAGAAATATTTAGGCCAAGTTGTTCGTTTTGTTTTTCTGAAAAAAGCCAATGCTTGTTATGAGAAAAGTCAATGCTTTGTAATCAAGTCACCGAAGTCTAAATTCAGCAAAATCATAATAAAGCCATCAGGCGCTAATCCATACTAATCCATACTAATAATCCATAATAATATTATATTAATTTGGTGCTCACAACTAATATTTTAAATTTAAATGAAAATCGCCATGATTGTATAATTTGTATAGAATTTGAAATTTTTTGAGAAATAAAAAAATATATTCGTAAAATTAAAACATAAAATACAACAAATCTAGAAGATAGACCGGTCAATTTAGCCCAAAAAATAGGGGTAAGGTTATAAAATTCGCATAGAGCTAAAAATTGGTACGAATGTTCGTAACACCATTGAGTATTAATGAAATTTGAAAAGTCCCCATCATCCCACATCTGCAAAAATGGGTGTTTTGTGTTTTTCGGACAAATGGTAAGTTTTATCATAAAAATAGGTCAAACAAAAATTGTAGATCATGCAATTGTCTATAAAAATTGTCTGTACACTTTTTTCCTAAGAGTAACCGTTTATGAAATATAATGATTTAAAAAATTTAAAAAGTTGTATTCTTCATAATATGCATGCATAAGTACGCCGCTTATATGAATGGATCTGTAATGCAAGTAAAAATATTTTTGCGAACTTTGACCTTGAATAAATATTTTTGCAGACGTGGGATAGATGGGGACTTTTCATATTTCATTTATAATGGTGTTCCGAACATTCGTAGCAATTTTTAGCTCTATGCGAATTTTTATAGCCTTGTATGTCTACTTTGGCCGGATAAAGACGGCCTAGAATTAGAAAAAAGTATTGACTTAAATGAGACTCTCTATGTAATGTTTAAAAAAGTTGAATAGCCTGCTAAAAGTCGTCACGTCATCATAATTAGACGTAAAGCGACGCGTCGTCGCGTGGCAACGCGACTATTAGTACAATTAGTACAAATTGTATTTAAATATTAATCTGATTTATTAATAAACTAGCTATTACCAGAAAATTAGGTGGTGTGAGCGTAGTAACTCAATCACTGAAATATTAGACCATAAATGAAATTAATTAAACTTCAAACCACGATGTGTTATATGGAATATCATCTGTTTATGTGAGAAAATATAACCAACTAACTGAACCCAGCCACGCTTCGCTGTAGCTCAGCAACATTCCACGGTTGCCATAACAACGATTAACGTATTATGTTTTTATTTTTTTTAAAGTAGTTTTCGTTGGAATTTTGGAAAAAAGTATATAAGATTATTTCCTCTATTTAAATGCAATGTTGTGTAAAAATTTCACGTCATTCCGTAGGCTAGTTTTCGAGTTTTTGAAGCATACACAAACCAAAATAACATTTTTATATACTCGTATATGGAGGATAAATACAAAATTTGAGGAACGCATCAAATTTTCTTTCATTTTTAATTAAGTTTTATAACTGCAATTCGAAGTACTTTTGAAATGAACAATTCCAAAGGACTGTATTTCAACTCTTTTGCATTTTAAGTGGCAAATTTCTGTCTATATCGTCTGTAACGTCTTGATGGAAATTAGCCCTTTCAAATTTTCACTTTGAAATTCCTTTTGAGAGAATTTCCTGAATGCAAACGCTATCTTTTCGTAATATTATCGTTAAAGACCCCTTTATACAAATCTTAACTCACCAGGGAAATGCAAAATTTACTTTAGAATATTTCATGAAATTTCGTAACTGTTCTTTTTATTTATTATAATGCAATTTCTTCTTATACCACTTGCTTAGAAGTTCCTTCATTGAAAAAAAAAATTTTAAAATAAAATACGGCAATCCACTCTTTTCAACCGCTAGACAGTTTTAAGCGTTCGATCGCACGAGATCAGAAGAAGATCATTTAGTTAAAATATCTTTAAATAATATTATAATATGTATAATATATAATATATGTTTTATATAGTTTGTTTGTTATTTGTATATAGTCTATAATATATATTTTTTAAATTTATGGCTGTATGTAATCTAAATAAATAAATAAATAAAATATAATAATAATATTATTATGGAAGAAGAAGACCGCAATTTAGCTTTATCAATACTGTCACTAAGTTAATGTGGGTTAACATGAATAAATTAACAACACATTACTATGTACACGATTTATATATAATAAACCAACAATATACAATTATAATACAATGTACATCGCGCGTTATTTAGGGAACGTATTACGTGACCCGTTCAAGGGGTGGAGGGGGGTCCTCAAAATACCACGCTTGGTCACTGGGAGGGAGGGAGGATTTTACATAACTTTTTTCTTCTTGATAACATATTTTTCACTTGTAATTATAGGGTATGCACGCACTCTTGGCTCCACACGACAAGCGCCGTATTAATAAAGACAAATATGAGCCAAATTCTTATTGTTTTTACTTTCTGTTTGCAAAAAATAGAGGGGGTCTAACAAATTGTAAAAAATAGTTCACGTAGTATGGGTACGCTCCCTTACATGTGTACGAAGTAAGTGAAGAAAGCGAATGCTTTCGTCAGCTGAGTTGGAGGTGCACTGCCTCGTGTCCGTGTTTCTTTTTTTAAAGAACTAAAACGGAAACGAAAACAAAAATCCAAAAAGTTTCCTACACTTAGAAGTTATCATAAATATTATATAATAAAAATGAGTACCTAATTCATTCGAAGACATCTTGCCTGTTATTTCCTTCCAAGTTAGAGAAAATACTATACAAGTCTCCCGAAATAGCAATTGACCTCATTTTATTCAGAAATAGCGTCGACAAAACCTTAACCTTTTAAATTCACTAGGAAAGAACTTGGTTTTGCTATTGCTTTATTTCCGGCCTGGGCAGTAATATCCTATTTACTTGTTAATAGTGAAACTGTTATGTATTCTTTTAATTCGAAAAAATTGGGATTGGCTTCTAATCTAGTAATCAAAGCTAACTATAATAATTTGACGAGCATCAAGAAGATATGTTCATATTAAACATCTAAATGAAATTGATTTCAGGTATTTGATAAAGACCAGAATCAAACCAACCAGACTGTATCAATATACCTATCTATAGTATTATTATTTTTTTAAATCATATCCATACAATTTTTCATTAGTTACTGTATAGTATAGTAATAATTGGTTTCCGTAAGCATAAATTTATACACCGATGTAAAACGGTATTTACTAGTTCTTTTTAATGATACTACAGAAAACTAGCCTATAGTACTCACTAGCCAAAACTAACCCCCGCTATATCTGCTGTAAGTAACTGAGGAGTTGTGTTTTCCAGTAGATTACTTGATGCTGCAGCATCAGATCAAGGTTACCGTGTCATGGAGATACCACCGATGTACCCCCCGGGCCAGAAGCTGGGTACGCTCATATAGCATTAAGAATCATCTCGATCACATCAGCTTTCAAACTAAAAAAACATTAGAAAAATCGGTCCATTGTAAAATAAAATCGTAAACGATCCGTGTCTGTATATTAAAATATATTTTTTCACTCCTGTTTCGGTACTTATGTTACCGAGGTCAAAAAATAGATTTTTGTCAAAAAATATTTTTTGTCCGTCTGTGCGTTTGTGCAAGCTAATCTCAGAAACGGCTTAAATGAAATTTTTATGACTGCACACGTATAGTTTTTATCCTGGAAATGTTAGGTTTCCGAGGATAGTCTAAAATTATTTTAAAAAATGGGTGGCGTGGTGCGTGGCGCCACCGTCGTCACATTGATAAAGATGTCAGGAGCTATTTAGGTATTATATTTTTCATTTTCCAACGCAGACGAAATCGCGAGTACCAGCTAGTTGATAACTAATTCGCTTTGTCTGTTAATGACTGAACCATAGTAAATATGTAATTACCCAGAGCTTTGAATATAAATGTACATAACTCGTAGTTCCATTGCAACATTTATTCGGGAACTATTAGTTGCAGTAATATTAACTATGTAAATAAACCCGGCTGGTGCAGCCTCATAATAAGCCGCTGGTGCATCAGACTACTCCGCTCGTAATATGCTAACTAGTCTACTAACTTGTGTTTACATTAAAATCAAAATATACCAAAATGTCTAACAAAACATTTTGCGAATTAGCACAATAAAACCATCCACTGGTGCCGGTTCATTACCTCAGCGAAACATAATAAAGAGTTTTTTTATAGAGACCTATATTATAAGACCTTTTATAAGACCTTTGCCTATCTTAAGCAAAGGATGTCTAATGGCTGAGATGATAATGATGATAGAAATGCTAAAAATCAGCGATATGCATAATATAAAAAAGCGTTGCAATCGTACTAGGATTATTGCGAAAATCCGATTTCTTCGAATATCCTGCGACATATATATATATATAACAGAAAGAGCGAAGCCGGAGGCGAATCGCTAGTATTGTAGTATTCTGTATTCACCATGCTAACTGCGCCCGGTATCTCCTTGGACTATTACAATTCGCCTGCCTCCTTGATTCATCAATTCAATAGGTGAACGAGATAATTTAAACAGTAAAGTTAATTAATCTGCATTTATTACAATTATCGTGACACGAAATTTGGTGGTGAACCTCGGATAAAAAAGATGTTTTAATTAAAATGCCTTGTCAAATGCTAAAAAGACATTTCCACTCGGTTTACGACTCGGCGCGGGCTCAAATGGAATTTGAATATTTTTATCTCCTTGCGCTCTGGTCTTTATTTAAAAGGCAAACATAGTTGATTCACCTCTCCTTCCTTTGAACTTGTCTTATAAGCAATTTCAATATATATGGAATTGTGCAAGAGTTCCAAACCGCAACGCGTCCTTTCTATTGAGACTAATTTATATAGATAACGTCATCATCATCAGTGCTTGGCTATGATTGTAGCTAACGCGAACGAAGACGCAGGCAGCAGCTAGTAATACCTACATAGTTTCAATCAAGTTTTGTTATGGTGATCCATGCCTTATGTAACTACTGCGGCATCTGGTATCTATTCTATATTCCTTTTTAAGAATCTGTTTGATTCTTTCTGGTTGGAAACCATAAATAAATAAATACATAAACGATAAAATAAAAAGAAATGTTTGTAAAGCAAAGTAATAAAATTTTAGCGTAACAATAGTGAACGCTAACGCCTAGACCGTGTTTTAGTGAACAAAATTGTGTCACAATAATACTCACTCGCTACTATTTGCTAGAAACACAGGTGTTATCTGGTTAGCTGCCAAGTTTCCAGAGCTCTGGCTTTTTCATAAATGTCGAGACAAAGCGGCGCGAAGGCGAAGCCATTTGGCTTCAGATTCGATAAAACTAACAAAAAAAAATTGCAAATGAGAAATGTGTAAGTGTATCATCGATTCAATTATTTCACTCAGATATAACTAAGCCTTACATAAAAATTATTTGAAAACAGAAATTAAATTTTAAAATTAATTATCTTATTGCCTAGGTATTTATTTTATGAGGTATTTTTAACCACCCACTCCCAATGCGAAAACGGGGTATTATAAGTTTAACGTCTGTGTATCTGTATATGTTTGTTGTGACTGACTGGAATCGTAGCTCCCAATCGGATATACCGATTTTCATCCGATGAGGTGATGGGGATGTTTCTTAGCTATAATTTATGAAAATTAGTTCGGGCGTATGAAGACTTCCATTAATTCATTAACTTTAGATTTATGTATGAATGGGTATGGATGTATGGATGTTTGTAACTCTTTCACGCAAAAACTACTGAACCGATCACCATGAAATTTTGCATACACGTTGTCTGGGACACCAGAAAGGATATAGGGTACCTTTCGACCAGAAAAAAAGGACTATTCCCGAGGGATAAATAAAAAATAAAAAACTAAAGCCTGGCCAAAGTGTTATAGCAACACGAGGTCAAGCGGTATATTGTTTTTTTTTTTTAATTTTCAACGCGGACGAAGTCGCGGGTACCAGCTAGTTCCTTGATATTTTCGAAAATATATCTATATTAATATTACGCACATCAATACCTCCTTTTTTGTATCTTACTATTTTTATTTTTCAATGCGGACGAAGTCGCTATCACCAGCTAGTATATAGTTCCTCTTCCTCGTTTAACGCTCTTTCCATTAGTGAAAACTGAACTAAAAACCTGGACTCTTTTTATCTTGGATAATCCGCATATGAAATCGCTAGCACAGCCAGTTTTAATTTTAGATATTTTAGATAGATACAATTTTAGGTAAAAAATTATTGAAGACTACAAAATGCTAATTACACGAAGAAATAAAAGTGTGATTTTAACAAATTTTCATTCAGTACCGAACAAAAGAAACAAAAAAGACATCCGTAAATTCATATTCACGAACCAAATCGTTTTGTTCTTATTATGTATCCAATTTGTGATTTTTTCTTATTGTTTTTATTCTGCCTCGTCTACGTGACGGTTTTTAAGGAAAACCTCTACATTTCCCCAATTGGGGGTATACGCGCGGGGAATCAACGAACTCTCCAAAAATTTATAATACGATAACCCGAAGAATATTTCTTGCATAGCTCCCTCCAATATTTTTGGCGTTAATTTATCCTCCAAGGAGAATTCCAGCGGTCGTTTGTGACGAATTGATATTTTTCATGAGTCCTTCGCCTAAGGACTGCCATTTATATCATGGAAGCTGCAATTTATTGCCCTCATTCATCATTTTATCGGTAGATTCGCCGCATCGCAGCATGAATATATATATCCTTACCCTTCTACGCTACTATATGGACGCTAATTGTTTCAATAGTGAGAGTAAATTCAATAGAAAATCTGAGGGTTTATATAAATATGCGTATTAGTTAAAAATCAATACTTTTAGACTTGTTTAAATGTATTGCTGGAGTCCATTTCTTAATTGAGTTTTTTTAAATTTTTTATAACACTGCATACTGCTTTCATAAACTAGTAGAACGGTGAGGCAGCAGTACTGCCTACAGTGTCTACAGAAGTCTGCAGTGAAATAAAATCAGAAAGAAATTGTGTTACTTTATCGTGTTTAAGGAATGCCTCAAGCCTCTTCCCCTACTTACCATGCATTTACAATTTTTTTTCGTGTCACTGCGCTCACCCTGATAGGCTAGTGTTATAGATAGATGTATTCTATAGCATTGTCTGCACTTGCCAACGGGAGCTGTTTATTAATTCCATATACTATGTAATTCCAAGATTACTCGATAGTTATTGGTCATTAGCAATACAAAAAAAAAAATACACGACATTTCTAAGATATAATATGAAGGTTTTGATGGACACAAAAAATTTAAATTAATTTCATTTCTACTACAATTAATTTCTAAAATTTGAGGAAATTGTGACAATCCTTGTAATTGTTGTTTAACTGTTATTAATGAAAACATCCTAGATATGAACATTTCTGGCATATTTTTTTTATTTAAAAAAAAATATTATACAAATTTATTATTTTAAGTGCTCCGTGTTCACATTATACTGAGTTGAGACAACAATTTCCTCCAAATACCTATTACTGACTTCACTGGCTCGTACAGGATGCCCTTAATAATAACTTTGATAGTATCGTACCTATCAAACGTAACACCCCGAATATTGTTTGTTACAGATGTAAAAGTGAGCAGTGAACACTCGAACTGTAAGTGAGATGTGAGCAACTAGTTAGTATGGTAGAGGGAAGTGAATGACTGGTGAGGTGTAGTGTGTGATGGTGGTTGGAGGGGCAGTATGACCACGTGGATGGCGCTGTTCGGGCTAGTGTGGCTGCTGCGCGTGCGCGGGTCCTTGTGCGGGTGCGCGGCGTGCAAGCGCTCGCGGCACGAGGGCCACGACGCGATACCATCGGGCCCGCGCACGCCCACTCCCGAGCGAGCACCGTTCGACGTCATCGCGCTACAAAACTACACAAGGGACGTCACAGTTCAAACAGACTTCGACGATGACGTCGAAGACTTGGATAAGATCGAAATGCAGATCACAGAAGAATGTGAGTACCAAAAATATATCACTTTTAAGATCCTATATACCTAATGATTACCACCATTACCAGTGATGACATATAATGGCGCTAAAGGTGGTCTCTTACTATGTGCCTCGTAAGAAAGCTCAATGTCCCTCAACGAGCTGTGGAGAGGGCTAAACTTGGGGTTACACTGCGTGATCAAATCAGAAATGATCCGTAGACGTACGACAGTTACCGACATAAGCCTGCGGATCAGTAAGTTGAAGTGGCAATGGGCAGGACCAAAACCCACTACAAATAGTAGGTGTTGACAGGACACAATACAGAGAGCCGAAACCTCCGAATTATTTAGAACGGAATGAATTCTTGAATGGAGAACTCGAAAAACATTTATTAATATTTTTTAAATTGCTCTATGTACGAGTAAAATATGTTAGTTGACTTTTTGTCAACTAACATATTTTTATTTGTACGCTTTGTAAAACAAATAACGGTTTTCCTCTATAAATATTTATTATTATACATACTCTGTTTAGTGGGTGGAAATATTGATTGGTACACTCTTTTGAGGTACGATCAATGCATAATTATAAACCAATATTTGTTTCCAGCGAAACAATTGGATATGTTACCAGAAGGCCACTCTTAATTGGGCTGCTTCTTGTTTTATACCTACTACTAGGTATATTTGAGTTGTCGAATTGAATTTAGAGATCAGGGAATTGTGGGTCGCAATTTGGAGCCGGAACAAGTTGGATACCAGTTGGAAACTAATATTGTACGTCTCGGAGTGTTACTTCACGTTTATACAATTTATAATATAGTAGATTTGTATTGAAAGCGCTTCCATCGCTTTAATTAGGCGTATTGTTAATTTTACGTTTCATATGTACCGTTTTCAAAGGTTCATTAGACGTTATAAGTCCCTTGTGCATTTTGTTGGATATCTACTCAGAATCGACATGGCGTTGTTAATGTAATTTAATTTTAAAAATATTTTCCTCAGTTTCTCTGTTTTCTAGTTTTCTCTGTCTTTAGTAACCGGAAAATCATGTATAATATAGGAAATAAAATTTAAATTTCAATTAAGAAATGTTCAATATTAACTTATGTAAGTACCTACCTCACAATCGTTTTTAATGAAGTTTATTCATTTACAAAAACTTACATACCCAAATATGTGGTTTACGCGTACACAAACCAAATTAACATTTTTATATACATTTATAAAGGTTTGCAACATTTAATTTCCCCCTAGGCCACTGAATAAACAAGCGTTTAACCGATTTTCTCTATAATATCAATAGTATTGAATTTCTCTTTATTCCGCCAAAAATTATTAAGACGATTTGAGATAGAGCTTTAGCTAAGATGATACTACCTAGATTTTCGTAAATCCATTGAGGTGGTATCGTCTTAAACTAATATCGGCTAAAACTTGACTTACTTATGTGCGTACACGAAAAATGAAAACGAATTTTTGTCATGCGTTAGAATACTCTTATTCCTTGAATACCAAATGAAATGAATATTATCTAAGATAAAAATTTCAAAAATTTCGAAATAAATGCGATTTTTCTTCTCATTTCCAAAAATCAATCTCATAGTTTTTCAAGAGTAGAAATTCATCGCGTAAATTATTAATAACTAACTGGTACTCGCAACTTCGTCCGCGTTCAACATTAATTGCTATTATAACATAATATTTGTATTAAACCATGCAACGGATTTCGATTATACTACAAAAACGGTAATATAAATGCGAAAGTTTGTATGGTTTGGTTGTTTTTTTACGCAATCCCACAAAAACGGCTAAACAGATTTGAATGAAATTTGGCATACAGACAGTTTATTACCTGGATTAACATATAGAACAACAATCATTACAACGATAAAGATATATTTTATTATATATTTCCTTTTTCAACGCGGACGAAGTGAAAAATAAATCTGTGTTGTAAAAAGCTAAAAGAAAATTGCTACAATTTCACTAAATACCAAATAAGAAAAAAAAATGTTTGTAAGGTTGAAGTTCTATTTTAAAGTTTTTCCTTTAACACAAATGTTCTTTTATTTACAGCGAACGTTGGCAACTATGAATGCGGCAGAGAACAGGCGTCGCAGAGTCCGGAAAATAACCGCCACCCTGCAGGAAGCTACCAGGTTTGCTTTATGATATTATCACACTTAGAACATCGCTTTTGTGTTTATAAACACTTACATTTACATTTTTATCAGTTTCAAACAACATTTTTACCTAGACATAGGGTTCCTTTTATTTTTAGAAAATAATCTTAAATGTGACAGTAAAGCAAATTAAGCAAACGTTATCTTTTGTCTATTGTACTTACACCCAATTTGATTTTCGTGTTTAAGAAAAAATATTTTTATTTATTATATATATATATATATATATATATATATATATATATATATATATTTATTTATTTTGACTTAGACAACTTTAACAAATATTACTTACTACCTTTTATTATATTTTACGATTGGTAATTTTCATCTGCTTATATTTTATTATTAAAACATTTGGATGTTATGGAATTTTCAATCATCAAAAATCGTATGAAACTCGTTTCTTCTTTCATATTAAAAACGAATAAAAATAAAAATATATAAATATTTTGTTCACGTGTATTATTGTTTTGAAATGTTTTATGTCCTAACTAGCTATGCGTACGCGTTGAAAAAAGAAAATATATGAGTTATAATAACGCCTGGAATATATGACTTATTATCGCTGTGCCGACTGTGGCTCCGAATTTTTAATTTTTCAATTCTTACAAGTTGCTCAATCTATTGAAATAATTAACTTTTCGAATATAGAAACACAAATCTTATTATAGGAATGAAACTTAAAAAAATCTCCTCTTGTTGACAGATTAGAAATATTGCCACAAGACAATCACCTTAGAGTAATACTAGGTTTTTCCTGCGATTTCGTTTCTTAAGCGTTGAAATATAAAAAAAAATTAACACCTAACAAAAACATATTATGAGCTTAGATCCTTTTTCTGGGTGAAATGTACCTATCCTATATATATATATATATATATATATATATATATATTTATTTATTTTGACTTAGACAACTTTAACAAATATTACTTACTACCTTTTATTATATTTTACGATTGGTAATTTTCATCTGCTTATATTTTATTATTAAAAAATAATACTTACTATCGCGTACGAAGTTGCGGCACTAGCTAATCTTTAATATCTTGCTTGGACGGCTTCAGCAATCACAGTTATTAAAGTCACAGAGTTAGTTAAGAGTTTCATACGTTATGTTATTAAAGTGTAACTATAGTTTAGAAGTTGTTTAGCCCCAAAACTTCGGCTACTCGCACGGCTTAGTTAATACTTATGTGACTAGACATCATTAGCCTGAAGCATTCCATTTCTATTAAGGAAATACTCGGTAGTATTTGCATTGTTTCCTATGTAGTTAAGAAACTCAAATAATATGTTAGTAATCATTCACAAATAATAATAATTATTAGTATTTTCTCTTTTGGAAATAATATTTAGAAAGTATTTTTAATTTTATAGTGAAACAAGTGAATATGTATCATCTATAACTCTATACGGTTTAGCTCTATACATATAATAAAATCGTGAATGGCTGAGCCGTGTTAGTACATTATTATTTTTTCAAAAAAAAAAAAAAAATTTTACACCTTGTACCTACTTATGTTACCGAATTCAAAAAAATATTATTATAAATTTTAGAAATGTTGTCTGTCTGTACACGCTAATCTCAACAACGGCTTAACAGATTTGGATGCGGTTTTCGCTTATGTATTGTAGCAAGTTTTACAAATTTTTTCACTAATTGAAAGAGCGATCAACGAGGTTGATTTTTTATACATATAATTTGCAGAAAAACTTGCATCCGTGCGAAGCTAGGGGCGGGTCGTAAGTGTGTTATAAAATAAAGTCGCTATCTGCCTCTGTATGTTTTCACTAACTTCTTCTAAGTTATCCAACGGATTTTGATACGGTTTTCACCAATGGAAAAGCGATAACATTTGCGTGTATAATTTGCAAAAAAAGCAACAAAAAAACAAGCAATGGTCGCTAGTATCGAATATAATAAATACTTGTTTTTAAACTGCCACAAATAACTCTACAGTATATTGTACTAAGAGTGTCATTTAAAGCTGCAAAATGGTTTTCGAGAAATATTCTCGCTTAAATGTTTGTTGCTGACAGGTAACATTTCCTTACCTTTGTGGAAATTAAATCTCTTCGTGAATTAGTTACCGCTATTCCATTAGTTTCAAAATTGTACTAGAAAATTCAGAATGTTTCCGACATGTCTTTTGATGGTTAGCTGAATCGTTGTAGTATTATGATTTTATGATCAAAGCATTTACCGCGACTTCATTAATTAAGTACATACTGAAAATGTTACAAACACGACTTGAACGATTATGACATGAAGAGTCATTACTATCAACATTTGGATGTTATGGAATTTTCAATCATCAAAAATCGTATGAAACTCGTTTCTTCTTTCATATTAAAAACGAATAAAAATAAAAATATATAAATATTTTGTTCACGTGTATTATTGTTTTGAAATGTTTTATGTCCTAACTAGCTATGCGTACGCGTTGAAAAAAGAAAATATATGAGTTATAATAACGCCTGGAATATATGACTTATTATCGCTGTGCCGACTGTGGCTCCGAATTTTTAATTTTTCAATTCTTACAAGTTGCTCAATCTATTGAAATAATTAACTTTTCGAATATAGAAACACAAATCTTATTATAGGAATGAAACTTAAAAAAATCTCCTCTTGTTGACAGATTAGAAATATTGCCACAAGACAATCACCTTAGAGTAATACTAGGTTTTTCCTGCGATTTCGTTTCTTAAGCGTTGAAATATAAAAAAAAATTAACACCTAACAAAAACATATTATGAGCTTAGATCCTTTTTCTGGGTGAAATGTACCTATCCTATATATATATATCTTTTGTGTTTCCCTGACAGGGTGTATGCAAAATTTCACGATGATCGCGGTTCACTAGTTAAGGCTTGAAAACATAACAAACAAACTGACTTCAGCATTTATAATATTAGTTAAGATGATAATCATAAAAATTTTGCCAAACAACACATAGTTAGGTCGTTCCGTTTCGCAATATCCAAAGGTCATAAACACGCAAACTTATTGTAACTTAACTATTTGTCTGCAGTATCCTTTGGATTCGGACAACGAGTCTGTGTGGGAGACAACAGACGTGACTTTGGAAAGGGGTGCCGGTGGCCTCGGTCTGAGTATAGCCGGTGGGGAGGCCGGCGGTGACGTCAGCATCACGAGGTTAGCTGACGGAGGCGCTGCCAAGAGCGACGGCCGGATACAGATTGGAGACGTATTATTACAGGTTTGTTAAAACCAAGTAACTACTTCTATTATGTTTGCAGAAAAATAATTATTTCTCATATTCGGCCTCGCCTCATAGTTTAATTTTTTTTAAATCCTTTTAAGATCTAATTTTATCTTTATATATATCTTTACATAGTGTATAATACTTTTAATAAGAGTCGAGAAAAAATATATAACTTCCTGTTTCTAGTTAGATTATAAATTATACCAAACTTAATGTGTGTTTTTACAAACTAAGTTTGGCTTCGTAATATAAAATCTATTTCAAAGTCAAGGTACAAGCTGCGCCCGTGTGCAACGCACACTCTGCACCATACTCGTAGGTAAAGCCGCCTCTGACCTCTGTTTCTCCACTAACTTCTTCTCAATCACTAAACGGATTTTGTTACGGTTTTCATTGTTGAAAGAGCGATAAACGTAGGAAGGTTTGTGTATTATAATTTGCAGAAAAAAGCCAGGGGTAGGTCGCTATTATTTTATAAAGACGACCTTTTGGTGAAGGGTGTCATTTGCCTAATCATATTTTATGAGATAATAAAATCGTGCTCCCGAATCCATAACATGAAAAAGAATAGGAACTTTTTGAGTTGGGGAATAAAATTGCGCAACTTTTTTATCACGTAGTTAAAAAACTTCAACAAAGTTAGTAAAACGACATTCTTCGTAAACTTTGTCGTTTGTTTAATGAAATTTTATGTTAGACGGAGGTTTAATTTGACAGGTTGAAGTTCCTCTGAGCGTTCACGCATTCGTTTCCCATGACTGCAAATCTGTGTAATGTAAACTACTTCTATATATGTATAATACTTCTATTTTCACTGGGTTGGGAAAATTTAACTTTCCACTAATTTAACTGGACAGTAATTTTGCATGTTTTTATATACCTAAAATAGTATATTACGGGTTTTCACAGAATAAAATATTTAATATTTTTTTAGGAAAATCTTGTATTTTTTTATAGGAAATATTAATTCTTAAAAAAGGATATTTTTTTAGGAAATAAAGACGTTATTCGAATTCTAACCCTAATAAAATTATAAATGCGAGAGTTATCCGCATGTTGAAAGAGTCCGTATGTTTGTATGATTGGATGTTTGTTCCAAAATAAAATAAAATAAAATAAATTTTATTGTTCCTGAATTACTATGCTAACTCAGTTGTTACCTTTTTAAAAGTTTTAGTTCTGTTAAATATAAATTTAATTCCCTTAATACGAGCCCTACGAAGTTGTACAATTTCCATTAGAGTTGTAAAACTAATACCGGATATCCGGAATGTCTAACTTGTATAAGATAGAGACAGGTAAATGTATAAATGATGTTGCCAATCTCTCGCGAGAATTATAATGTTCTCTTTCGCTTGGTACATGACATGTCGTAAAGTCACAAACCGTGTACGTATCACCAAGTCTGTTCCCCATACGCTGAGCTTGCCCAACTATTAAAATCCTGCTTACTTTATTATTATTTGTTTAGTATTTGTTTGTATCATCATTCATCATCTAAGTATAATAGTATCCGGAACCTTGTTTGTACAAATCACTTGAAATATCTTAGTTGAGAAAAAAGATCTTAAGAAAAAAATTAAATGTTTTTTTTTTCTTAAGCTCAACTAAGATATGTCATCTTATTTTAACTTTTTTTTAAAATATCGTAGAAATATCTCTATGTCCGTAAGGATGCCAGAGTACATTTTTCTCTTCTCTTACCCATTCCTTTATCCTTAAGTCTACTGTAGTCAGTAGCGCACTTGCAACACCGGTGGTGTTGCTTGTGTTATACAGGTGACGGTAGCTACCTACCATCAAGTGGACCGTCTGTCTGTCTGCCGACCTTAACATAAAAAAATACATTCTAATTAAAAGAGGAATTCCCAACGTTAAAAAAAGCTGTGAAACTTCTTTGGTTTTTAAATATTTATATTTAATAGTAAGTGGTACATGCAGAAACGTTACAAGATTCGTCACATGATCGTTACTTTGAAGCGTCACACAATATTAGACATTGAAATTTTATTCTTAATATGCGCAGTTGTTTCATTTCTAAAAGTTTTAATAAATATAAGTTATGGAACCATTACTTATTAGAAAGTTAGGACCTTTTTAGGTTGATAACAATAAATGTACAACTACATCTATTATGAATTTCAGTGTTTTAACAACTGTAATAATTACTCCTAAGTGAAATTATCTTGCTTAAACATAAAGCACTTCTCACCTCGATTCTAAACCGCTGTCAAGTTTCATTGTGAGTTAATGTTTCATAATAGGGATTACCCAGGATACACCTGAAGAGGACTTGCTTTTAGGGATTGCGGCGTCATGTGAAAGCAGCAAATTAGGAAGGAAATATACATAAATTAAATTATCAACTACATAACCCACTCCAACATTCCTTATGACTAGTGACCCGCTCCCGGCTTCTCCTGGGGTGAAAATTTTATATATACTCACACCTGCCCCGTTCATCCCTATTTCTATTTATACAGTCTTTCAATACCAAAAATCCGGATAATCTCTGAAATTTTTCCAAATTAGATTTTTCCGTATATGACTCAGGTTAAATTACTCCAATATAGTCATAGTTTAATACAAGCAATTTCCGGCTCAACTTATAATTTATAGATATATAAAGCAGGGACCACTCGCTGTCGTTGATCTGTGTGGTCACTCTACGATTCTACGAAGTCTTTGAACTTTCAGAGAAAAGCAACTACTAGTGTAGAAGTGTTGTTGCTAATGGTTGTGATTTAGTAAAATACTAACTTTGCCCGCGACTTTGTCCGCTCGCCTTTTTCTTAGGTATTAAAACATTTATTCAATCTTCATTGCTCACATATTATTGTCAGGCGTTGATTTCTTTTTATTTCTATTTTAATGTGATCCCTCGAGAACAGTACATACATTGTTCTGAATGTAAAGTGCCCTATGTCCTTTTCTGTATCCTTGACAACGTGTGTACAATTTCTTGAAGACCGGTTTGTTTGTATGGACCTTGAATTTTACTAATAATGTATATTTTCTCTCAGGTAAACGATATATCGTTGGAAGGTGCCCCACATTCCGTCGCGGTAGACGCACTGCAGAAAGCTGGGAACATTGTAAGATTAGTAAGTTGGCACATATTCAAACTTTCTAACTTTCTTTACGTATTTCCCAACATTAAAAAAAAGGTATGTAACATGTATTCATTAGGCTGCTATTACAGTTTATGCATTTTTATAATTTTTTTACATTGTTTTTTATTTGTTTTATTCCAAAGGACCTGTTACGTAAGCCTCAATACACGCACATTCACGCCATAGTATAGTATGTCCATGAACTGCTATTTTCTGAAACTGCCAAGACCTGAAATTGCAAATGCAGTGCTTTAATCTGTATGATTTGATTTTAAAAGCTTAGTGAGTTTAAGCTGTCTAATTTTAATTTTAGTCTAATTTTAATTAGTGAGTCTTTATTTACACGGTTTTTGCTTAGTTTTTGCGACATAAAACAAATCAATTTTTCAAGTAATGCAACATATTAACATTTATGTAACGTAATAACATAAGTATTAAGTTATGTTTAAAACTATCAAACATTTTACAAATGTTGTAATGTCATGTTGTAATGAAAATATGTTTATAGTGAAATCCGCAAACTGTAAACATATCTAAAACGCTGTCTGGAATGATCTCAAACAATATTTAAAGGAAAAATAAAAGATTTAAAACAAGTTCCACGATAAAATAAACAATATTGTGAAACTTGGTAAATGTGTAAACAATCAAGTCGGACGATAAAGTTTTAAAACAATGCGGTAGTAGAAGACGTACATAGTGAATCTTGAAATAATAAACAAAGTTGAAATGTCTCTATGATTTCCAAATAAATATATGTGTTTGTAAACATTTGTCTGTGAGTTTACTATGCTATGCGACCGAACTTTCCCTAATAACTAGGTATTAAGAAAAAATCTAGACTATTTTACTATTTATTACATGCAATATGTTGTAGACATTGGTAGATAATTTAAAGTGAATGGTCCACCCTCATCCACCCTCATTCACCATGGATTCAGTCTGTTCGGGCAGGTCCTATTGGAAAAATATGTCCAGCAATGGACGTTCTACGACTAAGATGATGATCATGATGATGATAGTGTGATTTCAATGTCTTTGTTGGCACATGGTAATATAATTAGAAGTAGTGTTAATTGAGAAATTTAATTTAGTATAGTTAAAGTTGGATTTCCAAGTTCTAAAAAAAAATTTTTTTATTTAATAACGCACACTGCTATTATAAATGTTTTATTCTTATATAAATAATATAATTCTTATGTTTTATTATATAAAACAAAGACCCCCGCTGCTTCGCAAAAACTATTGAACGGATTTTCATGGTTTTCACTAATGGCTAGTGCGTTAAACGAGGAAGCCTAGGTTTTTATATTTAATTTGCAGAAAAAATTCCACCAGTGCGAAGCCGGGAGCGGGTCGCTATTTAAATATATAAAATCTTTGTTCTTTGTAATAGACGACAGGTTGATGATAATGAGGACAGGCTTAGGTAAAAATAATTTGAACTGGTCTTTTTCTTAACAGCGTGTACGTAGAGCTCGGCGGCCCAGGGTAGTGACATTGTGGAGAGGCGCACGAGGTCTCGGTCTTGGTATAGCAGGCGGAGCGGATGACGCAGCGAGTGGCGGTGGCGTTTTCGTATCGCATATAGCGGTTGGTGGAGCGGCACATCATGACGGCAGACTGCGCTTGGGTGATAAAATATTGGCTGTTAGAGACGAAGATGTAAGTGTGAAACTCAAATTATAAAACATATCGGATTTACTAACTTTTCTATTTGCGTAAGTAATGTGCGGTTTTTGACTGCACATTACTTAGCCAATAGTAAAATATTAGTATAGATTTCACGTACGAATTATTTTTTCACAGGCATAAATATTTGTCTTTTATCTTTATACTCATTAACAACTACAAATTGAAAATTTATACGTATTGTTCCAAAATAAAATTTATGAATTACGTAGTTAGTCGTTATAATAGCTGTAAAAGGGAGTCTATACTTTTGACTTTTGAAAGAGGAACAAACCAATTAAATAAGATTAATATTTTAATGTAATATTTATTTATCGTTATTCCTTTAATAGAATATAGAAACTTCGCTGATTGGAGCAACCCACGCTCAAGCGGTAGCAGCATTGCGAAGTACTGGCGAACAAGTCACCCTTGTAGTATTACCAGCGGGATCGTTACCACCTGTGGCAAGAACCGCGCCCCTATATACTAGTAAGAATATTTATGTATCATATATCTTTTTTCTTAAAAAAAAAACTTTATCTATACAAGAGGTTCATTATGTGGAAATTGATGAGCTAAAAGGGTGAATAACTTATTTTATATGTATGAAGGCCCTGTCTAACATTGAACGAGCAGGCGTTAATAAATAATATTGATGTTTTAATTTTAGGTTGTTATACAAAAATATTTTTAGCTCCCACACATACAAGCACATTTTTATCTTGCATAACAAATATGTATTATATGTGGATTTCATAGTGTTGATATTTTGTTCAAAAATCCGTAACTAAATAAAGATAATTAATATGTTTTAATATGTTTTGATTACGAAAAAATATGGAAATGTTTTTATAGACGCTGAAAATAAATTCGACGTAGGTGACAGTACAAATAATAACAACTGTGATTCGTTATAATAATACCATATTTTACCTGTAAATATAAAGAAAAATGATTCCTATTTTCTTTATTCGTTTTACAAAACACAGTCTTTATATAAGCAAAAATATATACAAAAATAACATTAATTAATTTCAAACAATCTACAATGACTGTGCCTTTCAATAATGTCAAATACAACAAAACAAAACAAAGTGACAGTAATAAAATAATAGTAATGTATTAGAAGGTTTACCGTAAATTAATTCATTTTTGCTAAAATTAGTGATAAAAAGAAACATCAGAAATTTTCTTAAAATCTATTAAAAATCTCTTAAAATCATTTTGCAGTAGTTTCATATTTTTTTAATCGACCATTTCTACAATTCGACTCAACTAACTCAAAAATGTATATTTACATAATAGTAAGGATAAGTATGATATTTATATAATTCTAAGTAAACACTTTATTTCCATTAACAGCGAGAACACAAGCCACTTCATGTTCAACACTTCATGAGCTTTTAGAGGAGGAACCAAGCGAAATACCAAGGTAAACTTTTACATTACATCGTACGAGTTTAATTTAGAGCTTGCGACGGTGAAGTGCTGGTTGGCACTTATTCAAAAGTATTAAACGATAAAGTGGGCCTTTGTTTGGCACGTATGGGCACGGACGTATCAGTTGTGGTTTGCTTTGAACACTGGCAACGATACAATACATCGTTTTTAATATTCTTTTGTCAAGTATTTCCAAATACTTCTACAAGAAGTTTTATACAATACGCTTTGTAAACCTGTGGCAAAATGATCTGCTATCTCTATATATTTTGTAATATCGTAATTAAATTCATGGTTATATTTAGACTTAAAGATATTATAATTCGATATTATAACATGACAATAAATCGCATATCAATTATAACATGACAATAGTCAATTAAGATATCTATATTTTTTATAGCAATGTTTTTTATGGCTACGAAGCCGAATTGAAAATCCCATTATTGACTAAATTCTAAATTTACATAATAATTTTGACTTGTATTTTTAATGAAGTTATAGTTACGTATTTTTGTTGGCATGTCTATTAAATAGACTAACGTTCAGAACTAACGTTTGTTACTCTTTTACCACGTGGCAAACAGTTACCAGGATAAAAAGAGGATAAGAAGAAGGTGTTATTTAAAAAAAAATTGCGACCCCCTACTACTTTTATTAAAAATATTCATACTTACTAATTTGTATAGGTGTGTGCGAATGATTCGACTCGTACGATCCGGGTCCAGATTAGGGATGGATATAGTGGGAGGACTCGGAGGAGAGGTGGAAGAGAGTGGAGGAGAGGATGACGCGTGTGGAGTATTTGTGTCCGGCGTGTCGGCGGGAGGAGCTGCGTATGGGATGCTGCATAGAGGTGACAGGATTCTGAGCGTAGATGGAAGAGATCTGACAAGAGCTACGCACGAACAAGCCGCCGCTGCACTAAAAGTAAGTATTGTTTTGAATAGAATTTTAGGTTTTAGGTTAAGACTCTTGTAGAAAATGTGTTAAATATGGTTATATTGTGAAGTAATCAGTAAAGTCAAGTAATTGAATGCGATTGAATCAAAATTACTTATTAGAATATTTTAGTCATGATCTTAAAACGTATGTGAATATGGAAGATACGTAAAAAAAAGCTGTTATTATTTTATCCACTTTAAAACTCTTAACACGGTCTAGATAAATAATTTCACAGCAGGTAGTATTATACATTTGCTGCTTTTTGTAATAGGAAGGTAAATTTTGAACGACTGATTGTATACGTAATCAGAAATGTGTGTTATTTGAAGTCCATCAATATCTCCCATGTCATGATGACAAATAAAAGAATTTATGTTTATTTGTATCACGAATCCATATTTATTTTATAAATATGAAAGTAACTTTGTCTGTCTGTCCGCCAACTTTTCACCTAAGTTAATACTATCCTATAAGTTAATACTGAGCTTTTATATGCTCAGTCTTTATTACCAATTGCTAAACATAATCAATGACCAAATGCTAACATTTCTGTCTAATTCTTTAACGTATCATCATAAAAGCCGTTATTGTGTATTGTTATGGCAATAAAAACTGTCGCTTCAATTGTACCATTTCATACTGTTATGTCAACGACCTTTTTTAATGTTAATGTTATAACCTTATGTCATTTAGAAAATTAATTCAGCCTATTTAAATTAATTCATTTAATTTGGCATCATGACGACATACTGAATACTATTTATCCATTTCGTCAGCATAAAATCACAAAAAAAGTTTTTTATTGATAAAAAATTAATCTCACAGTAGAATAATAATTAATGTACCATTTTGTTATTCGTAATCAGGCAGCCATGCATCTATTTTACAACATATACAACAGGTATATTAACGTCGAGTCATAATTACTCGACGCTCGCAACATGTAAGTGACAAGTTGCGACGCGAGTTGATGATGATTGTTTATTGACAAATAAATTTCATGTTGCTTTATTAAGTAAATATGACTGGATTTAATGTTGGACATAACTAGGCATTTACAAGTAAGAGAGTTGTATTGAGTTCATATGTATTGAGTAAAATTTTTTTTAGGTCTTTGAATAAAATATCTTCTAAAACTTAAAATTTTCCACGCCTTTCCACGCCCCAGAAGGGCGAATATATACAATTATCGGTTTGACTTTAAAACACTTTTTCTAAACAATTATTAAAATTGTTAACAAAACACAATTTTTAAAAATTAAATTTTTATTTAATTTATTTATTAAATAAAATAAATAAAATAAAAATGTTTTATTTTATTTATTTTATATTATTACACAAGGTCTCCAACGAGGCAGGCTTCAAACAATATCGCGATGTTCAAAATAATTAGCATTTGGCGGATGCCGCCGCAATTATAGGAAGCACATAAAAGCTCCAAGCAACATCCAATGTACTAAACTTAAATCTAATCTAATCTAATATAACTAATATACTAAATGAGAATAAAACAAACAAACAAAATTAAAATGTCAAGTGTCGGAACCATGGACAAGGATTAAGTGAATATAGGTACCACAATATTCCATTGGATTATGGGCAAGAAAAATTGCTCGTGGTTAACCCAAGTGGACAAAGTAAGTTGATCACGACCAGTAACCGACAAAAATGTATTAATAAATTAATGATATTTTTTTTGTAGCAATACTCTGGTAGCGCGGTGTCAATTGCCGCCCAATATCAGCCCGAACAGTATGAGCGTTTGCGAGCGCGAATACGCGCTATAAATGCAGCAGCAGTGATGTCTCCTCACGCAAGACACACGCTTCCGGCGACGCATGTGCCCGTACATCCCGACATGCACGCGATGTATCCAAGGTAATTATCAGTAAAACCAAGATCCGCCTATCAGCGACAGAACCGTGCCACTGTGCTTCCTATCGGTTTTTGTTAACTGTTAACTAAATCCGATTTTTTATTACGTTACTGGGTTGTACATATAGTAACCTATTACCTAGTAACGTACCGAGGTATATAGGACAATTAAAAAATGTTGAACTAGATATTTTAATATTATATAAAATTTAATATGTTATTTAAAAAAAAAAAACGCTATATAGGCGACATTATCGATCGTCTGATTATATTATGTTCTATGTGATTTTATAATAAATTAAGCAGTGAAAAAAAACGTATATATATATATGAGGTATAAGAGTTTAACAAAAACCATTCAGAATTATACATACATAGAAATCTAATTAAAAATATGTAAATTGACTTCTTATTAATTAACACTGGTCGTTCAAGAATTCTATATAAACATATAAAAATAAACAAAAAAAAATATGATAATTTGTTTCAGGTAGCAGGTATCGTGAACAGGCTGTGAAAATGACCATTCAGAACTGAAGATTAGTTAGTGAAAAATATACCTACAGTAAAAATTAATCATAAAAATATTTAATTTGATTTGTCAAATGTAAAAATTTGTTCATTTAGTTTCATACCAAAATTCGAAATGTACATAATTGACCTTGTCTTTGTTAATATTTTTTGTTTTAAAAAATCTGGGTTTGCTTTCAGAAATTATAATAATAAAAAACATTAGTTAATTAATAAAATACTTATATAAGTATAGGTGTTAATGTTAAAACGTAGATATAACTTTCATACAATTTATTAAATATGTTTTGGGACTGTGATATTAAAATAAATGTAAGTCTTATCATTGTATTGTAAAATTCAATTTGAATACACGAAGTGTTTAAATATTTTTTCTATTATTTTACCAAAATAAGCGATCCACTCCCGGCTTCCCAATGATGGAATCTGCAAATTATGATTTATATATATATGCAAGCCTTCTTCGTTTATTGCACTTTCTGTACGCTGTCAAAGACATGTCAAAAATAAATAAATAGAAAACACTTGTTTTCAATCCACTCTCCATACAAAGGAAGAATACATGTAGAATTAATTCATTTTCTTTTGTACAAACTGAGTACTGCATGTGGCCTGACACCCAGGTTTGAGATCAAACAACTCTCCGACAGACACTGCAATGCGAAAAAGTTTGAACCGAACTAAGTACCTATGTATATCCTTTTTGTACAAAGTGAAGAGATAAAATGTTTGTTTGTAAAGGCTTTTGTATGCGCTGTGCATCAGCACAATACAGAATACTGGAGCCGACGAGCGAAGCCAACATCATTTGACGTTATCAGTTTTGTTTCCCTTTGGCGTTTGGAAGTCTACTACTAAGGTTGAAAAAAATATATTGTTTCAGCACTTAGTAGTAGCAGGCAACACTGCATTGCAGTCTTAGACTGGGCAGCTCAACTACCGGTGGTAACCACCGCCTTAACAAAAACCACAATAAATAAACAAATTTAATTTTATTGTGACTTAGCAAAATGTATTACTGCATTTTTTTTATGTTAAACTCGACAGACAGGCCGACGGTCCACTTGAAGTTAGGTGACCATTGACGGTTTTCTGTCCTTCGCACCCAGCCGCTTCCTGCGAAGCTTTTCAGGTCACCTGCACTACTACAAGAGTCAAACCCTCTACAGTGACTGGTCCTGAGGGAATGTGCTCGTTAAAAATGACTTTCGTCTTGTCCAAATTTATCCCAGGTCCTACGCGCCGAGAGGCGACATTGAAATAAGAACCTTTTTCATAATTTCTAAAATTAAAATTATCGCCTTATACAGATTATTTGATTACGCAAGAAAATGGAAATATTGTTTCAGGAAAATGGAAATATTTATACTTTCCATTAATTTTAATAGCTTTTACAAGCATTACAAAGTTCAGGGTACTTCACGAATATGATGGCTTTTCGACTTAGACGATTTTCTATTTTAAGGTATTTTATAATATGACGTAATTAATTCGCGAGTAATGGCTTTTTCTTATAGACTGTGGTTATTCCTCAAATTTTCTATTTCAATAAATTTGTAATTTAATTCGTACCTCCATTTTAAATTTGATATTTTTTGTGGCACTGTGCCACAAAAACTAATATAAAATACTAGCTGTTATACGCAACTTCGCTCGCGTAACTTTATATAATATAACCTATGTTACTCGCTGATAATGTAGCTTTCTATAGGTGAAAGAATTTTCAAAATCAGTCCAGTAGATTTTGAGTTTATTCATTACAAACATACAAATTAGTATAGATATAGTATACTCTTTATAATATTAGTATAGAAGTATAGAAATGCATTCTGTTTACGTGAAAGTCACATATTCAAATGTGTTTGGTATAAAATAAAAAATGCTTTTAACTTACGAATTACGACGATATTATGACAAATTATAATAATAAGATGCTAAAGTCACCGGTAACCGGTGACTTTAACTTTAGTAAAACAGGTAGGAAAGGTATCTACTGAAACAATTTAATCAACCGATTAGAATTTGCCACGTACATTAAACAGAAATTTAAATTTATTTAGTCTCTTTGAGCCCTTTCTAAATGAAAGCTGACGGAAGCCTTTATAGCTTTATTTAAATCAACTTCGAAACAAAAACAAAAGATTCCAATCTAATTTTGAATAATTAGACAACCAACATTCTTTTTCTTATTCCAAGATTAAAGGAAAGCTGTAAAATTTGTTGATCAATCAATCTAAATATAACAAAAAGAGACCAAGTCTATATTTAACGGTTTCAACTGTTTTGTATAATATTTCTTTATACATTTATGTATTTGTATATTCTGTTGTTTTTATAATAATAACAGTAGAAACTAGAAAATCTGATTTTTTTACCTAATTTTAAGTATATGTTAGTATGTATATAGACAGACAGGTTGACGGTCCACTTGCTGGTAGTTGGCTACAGTCGCCTATAAGGAAAAGTGGTCTGGAATCCCTTACAAATTCATCGAATCACAATAGCACATATGCTGTTTTTCCACGGCGATCTACTAAAAAGGGGTGGTTACTGTCGGTAGAAGAGCCGCCACTGATTCTTAGTAGGCTAATTTATCAGTGTTTATATATTATCTAATAAGTTGTCAGAAAATAATTAGTTACCAAGAAACTTATGAAAAACTAATATACAGAGTGCTTTATTCTGTATATAGGCTTCATATGTGTGCCAAGTTTCACAGAAATTCATTTTTTGGTTTAGTTGAGATTAAAACACAAACATTCAATTATTTTCACAAACCTTTTCCGGTACGATTTTTGATAGCACAGGACTAATCTGTTCATTTCAAAGTTAGATTTCATTCAATCTAGTTCTACTTTTTACTACTATAATATACTTTTTGTTTCGCTTGAACTAGCGTTAATGTGGCATAAAATCTTATTTTTTTATTATTAAAATAAGATGACTTGTAGTACTGAAAGTTTACACTTAAATACATAAAAGACGACACTGTGTAAGCAGATAAGAATTATTTGTGTCTTCTCAGTGAAGTAAGTCTTGAGAGTTGAGACGGTACTGTCCTCATTATCCGCGTAGAGATGATACAGAGTTCTTAAGATAAGAAGCTTTCACTTGATATTATGAAAATTCTGAACGTTAGCTATGTCTTTCTAAATATTGTTTTTTTTTTTTTTTTTAAACAGGATTTATGGATGTCGCGCCGTAAAATTATTCATTATTTTTGTTTAGTTTTTATATAACTTTAGGCAAACTTTCTCTGTAAAAATTTACAATTTGATTATTTACCAAAAAAAATAAGAAAATATATTTTCTAAATAATTTAACAGTTTAAATTGTTTTCTATCTTTAACTAGAAAATTTGTTTTCAATTTAAGGATATTTAATTTTCATTTAAAATTTTCGTTTTCTTTTTTCAATTATCTACTTTCCCTAGCCAATTGGTGCGGAGACAGGCCGATGGTACACTACATGCTAAGTGGCTACTTCGTCACAACGATAAAGATATCGGGCGTCGTAATACCTACTCATATATTTTCTCATGTGTATATGTTTTCATTATTCAACGCGAACGATGTCACGTGCACCAGCCAGTCTTAAATAGTGTAATCTTTTTTTCGTGCTATTCTATAGTTAAAAATAATTAAGAATATGAAAAACGTTAGTGACCATTGGATTATCTTAAAGTCTCAAAAGAAAATGATAAACAAAAGTACACAAGAAAAATGTATGAGTATATAATGCCATAAACTTCGTGCGGAGCTCATGTAGCGATCTTCTAAGACTAGGAGCACAATATACCTAATTGTTTTTAAATATCCGTTACGTGTTTGTGCGAGTGTTCCAATCAGCGCTCGGTTTTAGAGAACAACCTTACTAAAGGATCTTGTGTCATTGTTTATTTTTGCTACTGAACAACAAAGCAACTCTCAGTATAACTTCCCCGCCGTTAAGTTGTTTGCTGAGACAATAGCACCCGCAGAACTTAATACCTTTTTATAAAGGACCCCACGATAAATTGTTTGTTGCTTAAAATCTCTTACAACTAAATACGATGGAATTGTCTTTTTGTGTAACAAAACATAAAGGGCAGTAAAAGTATCCCGATTACTTCTCTAATACAGTATACTATGTAATATTATAAATGCGAAAGTTTTTGAAGATAGATGGACGTTTGTTACATTTTCATGCGAAAAGGGCTTGACGGATTTGGATTAAATTTGATACACAGATAGCTTATTATCTAGTTTAACATATGGGATACTTGTTAATCTGGAAAAGTGTTAGATTTCCGAGGGATAGTCTAAAAATTTATCACATATTTTCTCAGGTGTTACTCAGGTACTTTCCATTTTTTAACGCGGATGAAATCGCGGGCACCAGCTCGTACCTATTGTATAAATGTGTTCTCGAAATAGTAACTAAATAAAAATAAATAGAATAAAAATAATTAAAAAAAAAGAGTCGATCTTTTTATAATTAAATTCAGCAGGCAGGTCAACTCGATGGTATGTGGGCTAGGTCGTAGGCTAGGCTAGGATTTGCATGTGCGCTGCCGAAACTGATGAACTGAATGCCATCAGTTTCGGCAATTCATCAATTTTATAATTGTCGTTTGTGTTTTATAATAGTCTTGATCTGATAATTGAAATTATTTTCGGGCGCTCTCATGAATTAGTTCAATTACACTTAATACATACCCTTTGTTCATATTCAGCCCATGATAAACTGGGGTGGGTCGTTAAAGCAAAGTTTATTTGAATATGGCTAAGCACAAACTTTTGATTAAAGTTACAGCCGTATACTGAAATTATTTTTACATAAAATGTTTTTCTTAAGCTTTACATATTATAAAAAAATATTTATGAGCAATCAAGACTGAATAAATAGTTGAAACATTATCATGTTTCAAGTCTTTTTTTGAGATAAGGAATATCATGAATCGATAATTATATTCAATCAAGGATTTATAGCCATTACATAGATATTCTTCAAAAGATTTAATACCTATTCCCATTGACTACGTAAAAAATTGTTTCATGTTGTTCTTTAATAACAAGGAAGAAATAAACAGATATTCGATATTTACCAGTGAAATAAAATTAATGACGCTCTCTACTGGATACTGGAGACGCTGAAATTTAATATCTCACTGGGAATAATTAAAGTTAATATAAAATGTTAAATCAAGGAGATACTATAAAAGAAAATGTCTTAATTCGTAGTGATTTATCAAAGTCGACGTGAGCCGGGTGCGTAAACAAAATCTTTTAATTAAATGAGCAGCGATTGCTTAATCATGCCTGAAGAGATTATAGCCGTATTTTTTACTCTTTTAAAAGAGTCTGAATTCTAACTGAATTAAGATATTATAGGAATTAAACCAAAGTCAAATCTACGTTGGATGAGTGGTTAGGGAGCTTGCTTTAACGCTCTGTCTCAGGAGTCCTGGGATCGATTATCGGCGGGGTCAACTTTGGAAATTAAGTTTTCAAAGTGGCTTAGATTTGGAAAGTAGTGGCAGGGCACGCTACATTTAGTCACTAGGGCAACCCGTCTGGCAGTAACCACCCCCTTACAGAATACCACCATGAAATAACAGCACGTTTGCAGTTATATTTCAGTGAGTAAGGGATGGTAGAGCCCATTAAAATTTCCCTATATCTTCCTAATCCCTATCTTTAATCCAACTAAAGGCCGGAGCGCACTTGTAGCACCAGTGGCGTTGATTGTGTTATAGATGACCGTAGACACCTACCATCTACCATCAAGTGAACCGTCTACCGGTCTGTCAAGTTTAACATTAAAAAAATTGAATCCTAAATTTCTATAGCTCTTTCTCTTTTCGTTATTGATCAAATTTGGTTAACGTTTTAAATACAGCTGAAATTATCAGTTGATTGTTATCTTCCTAAATTCCTACTTGTAAACAATTTGGCCCAAATTTGAGTTGCTCGTTTCTAATAGAATTCAAACCACGTAAGAAACAAGTTTATACTTTAACAGCAAAAAGACCAAATTTGTGGCGACGGTTTGATTTACAGACACTTCCTCTTAAATTATCAGAGATTGGTGTCCTATGGTATAGACAACTCGAGCAAGGTCGAATTTCACACTAGGTAGGCAAAGCTAATTTTAGCTTAATAAGCTATAATTAAAAATTATAAACTAATCCCCGGCATCCTATTGGGCCCAAACACTCTATATCTGCTGTAAGCGCCGATTTAACCTCAGGGCTTCACGTCAAAATACGAGCTAAAACTATTTGGTACCTCACATTGTCGAATTGTTAGTTTTGTGGACGATCGATTGTTCATACAGAAGCGGTTAGAACCGCCTGACAGCGCATTTAATAGGATGTCGCATAAAGACCACGGGGTCGCAGCGGCACAGTTGATGACACAAAAACAGTTTAGATTACTTAGTAGTGATTTCTGCCGCAAAAGGGTAACTGCCTGAGTTTGTAATAGAGGAAAGCAGTGTGAACCTTGTTACTCAACAAACCTTTTATTTGTGTAAGAGTATTTGACTATAGAAGCAGATTGACATTAATGGCTGAACATTAGATGCTAAATGCTTGTGTCACAAATCTAAAGCAGCGTGTACCAGAATAGAGCCCATGTTAGCCCTTAAGAAACCATCGACAACCCAAAATCCGTCGCGTCTCTTTTCTAGTACTTTCTGCCCTAGTACTTTTTCGCGTTTTACGACAGGGTGTGACAAATTTCGGATGCCACACCCTGCCATCGGACAGGGTCGTAACCACACTTCGGGGGTCGTGATGCGGGATAATCCCTATTTGTTATATTGTCCACGAGAACTGGGAATACAAATATATTAGGTTAAGCCTTTATAACATAAAATTTACATATTATATATATCAAAGACATTTAACTGTACATTAAAGATATTGCAAATCTAATTATATTAGAACTCTCTTTGACATACAGGTTGTCCAATAAATAATTTATAGGTAACCTTGGAATCCAAGATAAGTCTAGTCATGACCTATCTACTGGTATATACTGATACAGATTTTCGCTTGTGTAAAAGTCGCATGGTTTCAAGATTATTTATTCATCTTTATTTTTTTTTAAATAGACATACTTTATCACTTATTATGTTGCACCTGACAAATTGACAATACTTTAATGGTGCACAAATTGTAAATCTAAATCTGAAAACCAGATTTCAGTCCTTCCAACCGCTCACTCCACGTTACTTGTGAACATATCCATCAAAACAACTCCACTATAACTGTTATGATGACCGCAATACTGTGGTAAAACTTGGTGCTATAACAACAGTTTATGTAGGTGTATAACACCTTTATAGACAGTGAAATAGGTAATTTTCAGTAATATGTTTCAATTGTATCGAATTGTATTGTATTTAGTAGGATTTCATTTATTTTATTTTATTTTGTTTTACAGACCTCAACAGAACGGCTTATGAGTACTTAAATTAGGTAGGTACAAATCTATCTAATATATATAATTGAAAATTAACATCTAGTAATATAATATATATTGTCAATATAACCACACATAAAATTCACAATAAATAACTAGCTGCACACATAGAGTTCATATAACTAAAAATAATGGTAATTATAATAAAAATTAAGTTCAGTTAAAAAGTACTTTTTCTACGAAAGTATTGAACAATTTGTAATTACTTTCTAAATTACTTCTCAGCTGTTAAGCTTATGAAAGGTTGTCCTTTAATAATTAAATATTATTAAGTAAGTATACCTCAAACATATTGGAGGTTTACCGATGTCATTATTGCATGAAAAAAAATACATTTTGTTTAAGCAAAATTCGTTTTGTGTGATAAGTTTCTTATATTCTCAGCTTATATTTGGCAACCGGCTTACATATGGTAATTTAAATTAGTACTGCACATGGAATGCAAGATTAGCCCAAACGAGAACACTTGGCTAGCACTTATATGATATATAATGTTTTCTGTGACCAGTGATAAAGTTAATCTTTGTACGTATTTTAGTTCTAATTGTAGTAGTGTATATAAAATGTTTCTAATATATATATACATATATTAGAAACATTTTACTGTCTCATGCAAAGAGCAAGATATCTGAAAAATATAACCACATCGTAGATACTGTATACTTACGTCTTTTTATTTGAAGCAGCACTGTACCTAAACCGTACAACTCCTTAAAAAAATAGACAAAAGTAGGTAATCTCAATTTGAATATTCCATTCCATGCTCTTAGGGATAGGATTAAGGCGACGCAGCGATAAACAATTAATCTAAAATTTGCGTTTACGTTCCCCAACCCCCGCATACATCTCTATATTTTTACGCGCCTCGTTTTGATAGAGAACTAGCACGCCACACCCACGCCATGATGTGCTAGGACAGAAACGTTTGAGAGTCGCCTATTCAACTTTTTTTAATATTAAAAAGTGTCACAATGCAAGTCAAATATACGTCAATGCAGAAGGACGACTGATACAGACCCGTCGTCGACAATAGTCAGTTGGGTACAGAGGAGGGACTCGGGGGGTTGTGATTCCATATATAAACGATTAGGGGTTGTGATCCATACATAAGCGACCATACGATTTTTATCGTTTAAATAAAAAAACTATAATGTATTTTAATAAATCCAACCGACAAATTAAAGTTTATGATTATATACTAATGTACATAGAAAATTTGGAGGTATAAATTGGTCCCGTTTGGCTGTAAAATGTAAATCTGTGTTTTAAAAGAGGTTTTTTTGAATTTTTTTTTCTATCTTATAAAAGTTTACCAATGGTGAAATCCAACCGACAAAATGAAGTCAATAACATGAAGAAACAGATTACCAAACATCCCT
This sequence comes from Synanthedon myopaeformis, assembly GCA_944738685.1. Lineage (NCBI taxonomy): Eukaryota > Metazoa > Arthropoda > Insecta > Lepidoptera > Sesiidae > Synanthedon > Synanthedon myopaeformis. The sequence continues at coordinate 7,217,088 of OX122921.1, read as the reverse complement.
TTCATATGTTTTGTAATTGCTGAGAAAAATCTAAATCCCTGCCACCAAAATGTCCAATGCGTCGTCTTAAAAAGCCTTCTTTATTACACCACTAGGAATAAATTCCCTCCATATTCCAAATTCTAGATCCATCAGTGTATATTTTACGAACCGCCTCTCTTTTTATGCATAGATTAAATGAATAAAAACGCAAATCATCCTCCTTTGTAAATCTCTTTCCTCTAAAAGGAAAGGTGTAAAAAAACTTTAAAAGGAAAAATAACTCAAAAATAAATGTTAGTTACTTTACTACTGAAAATTCTTATACATTATAATATATACCTGTCTGTCTGTCTGTTACCTTTTCAGGCCTAAAGTACTCCACCGATCATCATGAAATTGTGCATACTTATTGAGTACCTAACTTTCATGCAGAAAAAAGCACAGTTTCCGAGGATCATCTAAAAATAAAAATCCAACGTCTGGCAAAAATATATGTAACAGCAATAAAGATATTTTTTTATACTCACTCTCGACTTCGCATGGGTGCTTATTTCTGCAAATTATATTATAAGAATAAAGAAATTTATTTCAGAATAATGTTAGTTTTAACTTATTTCTTTCCCCCACACTAGGCTCTGCCTGTCCTATGGGGGAAGTAAACAATTATGTTAAATAAATAAATTTTATACACTATGTACATTAATAACAAACAAAAAATAAAACAATAATTAAAACAATAAATATATGTACAAAATAAATATTATATAAAAACATTCCTCTTTGCACTAGTGAAAACCATTCAGAAGTTTTTGAGTCATTGTGAACATATTACATACGGACATACAGACAGACACACGCGACTTCTATAATGTGTCAGGATTATACGTTATATTTTTTATTTTTCATTGCGGACGATGTAGCTGGTGCCCGATAGTATAAAATATACTTACTTGTAGGATAACCTATGCGTAGCTAAAAAAATAAATAAAAACTAGAACAATGCTGCGAAATCACTTAAATTTTGTAATGTTAAATGTTTCTAGTGGAATTGATTATGGCGAGTCGCCAGTAGTTGGCTCGTTGCTGTTCAACCGTTTTACAAAGAGATATTCACATATCTCTTTGTAAAACGGCATTCTTGAACCGAGCGAAATTTAAAAAAAAAATCATAATTTTTTCTGATTCGTGCGTTCACTTAATAATTTTTTAAAAATACCACTTTAAAAAATTATTATCTTTTATGAAATATAGAGCGAATGAACTTATATTGGAACATTTTTGAAAAAAATATTGTACCTACTCAATGGAGTGTTGTAACTTGTAACTAGCTGTGCCCGCGACTTCGTACGCTCCTAAGCGGTGAATTCTCTACTGCTCCTAAGCGGGGGAATAGCCGTACTATTGGAAATATTAACACGCTAAGAAATTACTAATTTGTTGTACTTGTTGTTTAAACACAACATAGCATAATTATGTAAATCAATCAATGTTTTCATTAAAACATCAAGATACTAATTCCAGTATGCGGCGTGGGTGTAGCTGGCTACAACGACTCTAAGCACCTTAATATTGTTTATTCCTCAATCTCGCTCTCAAGTGACGCAAGAATTCAAAATGAAACGACCCAATTATTGAGGGAGTTCCATAAAAATATAAGGTCTGTTAAATTTTAACCATCTGTAACGAGAATGGAATCGTAAAAGAAATTATTGCGATTTTATTCGACATTTCGGTGTTTTGACCCTCCCTTTCCATTCGGTCGGTCGTAACTCGAATTTCGTCGAACATAAATCGTGTGTCCAGAATAAGGTATCTGGTAGCAAAATGTCGTCTCATATGTTCCTTTATGGGCACTACGAATCTATATCTGATGGCGTTAGTTTGACAAATGTTCGCACTTATTTTCACTAATGGTTTTAGAATGAAATCGAATGTAGGGATTAACCACTGATTAATAATATTTTAAAACGATATTTTCAGTTAACCACAGTTTACTATTCCACTGAAAAAGAATTTTTGCTACATTTGCTAGTATTTTTAAAATATTCTAATTAAGATTGAGTAGATAAATTAATTTCATTATAAAATTAGAAAATATAATGCTTAAATTTAAACGGTCTATACTCTTTTTTTTCCTGTCTGTTATGTTTTCATTACAAGACTAGGGCAGCGGACTTTGATAAAACTTTGAGCTGGGATAACTCAAATTACAGTAGACTGAATTGGGATTTCAATTTTCAACTTTTCAACTAGACAAAGCCGCGAGTTCTATGTATTTAGTAATGAAACAATAATTAATTAGTCTAACAGGAATAGTTTTAATAAGAAAAGGTATTCATAACACAAATTCTCATTACAGCCATTTTCTGAAAGAATATCTAAAAACAAAATAAATATCTAAGCTATTGTTTTCTTTGGCCTTAATTACAGTCTGACAATATAATTTCCCGAACTTTATTAGCTTTGTGATACCAAAGCTGATAAGATAGTAAAGCTGTTTATATCGGCACGAGTACAGGATGTCAGATATTCTGTAGGTAGTAACCTTGTCTCTGGCTGGCTGGCTTTTAAGAGTACAAAGTTAAATAATCCACGCGGGTTTGCTTCTGTTTTAGACGACCTACCATCGTCAGTAGGTACCTACATATCCGCCACTATTGTAGGACATCATGTAATGTTGTGAAAGGACATTAGCGTCTTTTACATAAATTCTATTAATATTATAAATGCAAAAGTTTATAAGCATGGATTGATGTATAGACGTATTTTTCACGTAAAAACTACTGAACGGATTTGGATGAAATTTGGCACACAGATAGTGTGTTACATAGATTAACATATAAAATACTTTTTACCCTGAAAAATTATTAGGTTCCTGAGTGACCGTCTAAAAATATAAAACACTAGCTGTTGCACGCGACTTCGTCCGCGTAACTCTATAAAATATTATTCGATTACGCACACGACCGCTGCGTAGGGAGCTTTATTTCTTGACATTGACTCCCCTCCCGTACTCCAGTGACGCCTACATTGCATATTATGGCGCTGCCGAGCTAGCCGAGCGGGATGAGCGACGACCACGCGATTTTTTTCTAATACTTACATTTGTTTACTCGTGATATCTTTCGAATGAAATGTCCGAATTGAATATTTCAAGAAGTTATATAAAGGTATTGAAGCAGTCTTGAATATGAAGTAATTTATTTTGATTAAATTTGTATTTGTATATTAATACAAATATACAAATAAAAAGCCTCTTCTTGCGGCGGCATTTCAATTATTGTTTTAAAATAAAAGAACACTTATTGTAGCATAACTATGATAGGTAGACATATGCTGTCCCGACACTTTTTGTAGATAATGATGTGTTCTGCAAAGTTGTAGTACATTATTTTGTTCTATCATCAATAGTTTTCGCAGAGCACGCGATGTAAGGAATATTTTTAGGTCATTTTTTTACACGTTGAGTTAAATTACACCTTGATTCCAAATTTTTTTGAAAATATAATATAGCCAATGTTACTCGCTGATAATATAGCTTCCCAACAGTGAAAGAATTTTTCAAATCTGTAGTAGTTTCGGAGCCTATTCAATACAAACTAACAAACAAACAAACAAAACTTTCCTCTATAATATTAGTATATACTCGTATTCGGTGCCAATACCGCCACAGCGATATCCGATATTTTCTCAGGTGTTATATTTTTCATTTTTCAACGCGGATTAATTCGCGGGTACCAGCTATTAAATTACCAATGAAGCTTTCAACACTATTAGGTATCGAACAATTAAATCAAAGGTACGCCTATAAAATGTAGGTCGCATTCGCTCTTGGTGTTGTAGCAAGTCACATTATATTAATAGGGCGACAAGCCGGCGCCTACATGAGGAAATTTTTGTTGCCATGCTTTATGATAAAGGCTCTCTCTATACGTCTCTCATAAATGGTAAACGCCATCGACATGTAACAACGCCTTTAAGTAAAAGGCATACTTTTGTTACATATCAACCTAATAGGTTTGGATATAATAATATGTTTATTCATGCTTAGCAATTTCATTAGCTGTGAATCTTTCACCATCCCTTCCTAATTGACTTAACTAGACGAGCCCGTTCGATGAGTGGTTCCAGGGTTCCAAGGTTCGATTCCCGCTAGGGTCAACTTTGGGAATGAAATTTTCAAATTTGGCCTTGGTCAGGATCTGGAAAGTAGTGGCAGGGTATTTCGGTGTCGACCCTTTCAGAAGACCACCGTGAAATAACAGTACAAGTTATAACTTAAAAGAGTTATTTAATTGTGGATTTTTAGTATTTTTGCTATTGAATTAAATATTAGGTGCTAAAGGCATCGAATTAATATAACTGGCTAAAGGAGATAAATCAGTTTTGTCAAGTATGGAGATTGGGGATATCAGACCATCAATTTTTTTTTATTTCTTTCGTTGTATCGGTTGAAACTTGTACGAAGAAATTTTTTTTGGGAAAACGACGTACAATTTTACCTTTTTCCGATTGTTTTGCCTTCCTACTTGCACTCTATTTCTGTATGTCACCTATGGGCACTTATGTCTTGACAAACGCAGTAAATTTTCCTAATATTTTTAATACGTATGTTATTGGAAAATATACCTATTTAGTAGATTTTTCACAATAACAAATAATATACTTCCACGTCAGATTCATGGCGTGTAAAAATATTTGGGTCGTTTGCCATAAATTAAAAAAGAAAGAATTAAAAAAAAAAAGAAAACGCACATATGTAGAGAAATGTATGAAAAAACGAGAGCAAGCAAAAATCTACAAAAATGTTTATTTATATACAGGGCTTTTGTTAACAGTGATTGGGCCCACAATTTACTGTAATGTTTAAATTGGTAAAAAGTAATAAATTTTGATTACACGTGTAATGTTAACATTTTATTTGCAAATTGGTGACTACGATTTTAATTCTAAATTTAGCCAATTGGTGATCACGATATTAACTTCCAATTACGAAAAACTCCAACTACTAGCCAATGGTAGTTTTATTATTGTTACAATATTAAAACCAATTTACCGAATACATTTGCTACATCTCATTTAGGAATCGTTTCATTTACAAAAAATATACTATAGCTCTTCAGTTTAATCAGAGTTAAATAATATTATTAGTAATTAAGCACAATATTATGTGCCTGTTACTGTGGGGATCAGAACCTCAATCATGTGGCAGAGCCCTTTGTATAACATGCAGAGGGTCGACCTCATTGCGGACCTTGAGCGGCTCGATTTTTGTGCGGAGAGATTTTTGAAAAGGTCAAATATTCCAGCCTTTTTTTTTTCTTTTTGCATAGGAAAATCTGCTAACCAGATTCTCACCGATCATAGGGAGATCGGTGAGGTATGTGGGACTTTTACCTATTTTTTCGCGCCGTCTATGGGCGGGGTGACAGGGATCGTTATGACACGCAACCTTACACGTGGGTTGCCCCAACTGAACACTGAGCGACATCGACAGAGCCATCCGAGACAATCCACCCGCTGCGACCCGCGCCTGTCTTCGTGAGTATAACCGAGACCCATAGCTTGTTCTGACGCAAGAGGACCGGGGGTGCCGTCTCTCCAGTCGGTGGCCAGTGCCAACGGCCGCGTGGGCCGAGTACGGATCGTCGACCCAGCGACCGGTGACCGGTGAAGCTCCAACCGACAGTTGGAGCCTCCAAACTGATGCTCCACCACGAGCTTTTGTATCTAAAATCTGTGCCGATATTTGTAATTAAAAACTTTATGTATAATTAGTTTTTCTCTATAATATGGCACATATACATAATGTACATATACATTATTAAGGGACCTTGGCTAAAAACATTATAAAATATAATACTATCACGGTGACATAATCTCAAACAACAAAGAACTCCATCTATTTTTAAAATTCCGAAAGGACAATAATCCAATACATTGATTTATCTTTCAGAACCCAAGCGAGGTGGTGGGAAATTCAATTTAATAAATAAATTGTTCAACTGGAGCAATAATACAATTATCTCGTTTAAAATACGAATTAAGTTCCAACTGTTTTTAACTTTTAACTAAATCTTGTAAGTTTTCTGTTTTACTTTTAAAACTACCTACATCCAGTGAACAGTGACTTTATTACATTTTGGAATTTAATTTACTAATTCTATTACGTAATGCTTTTTGTTCGACTATTGAAAATTTAACCAAGTAATAAAGAAAGTTTTATCATATTTGTTAATACTGTTTGTATGTGAAATCTAGTTAGAATTGCGTATGGGTTACCTAAGCGTTAATTATTATTTTTTATGACATCAGCTAGATTAACCTTATAGGAGACTATAGTGTTGTGAAATAGGAGATAAAAATCTGCAAATAGATTCAATGTTACAAATATATTTATTTTTAATCTTATTTTTTATAATACCTAGTAGCTAAGATAGGATTTTATAGATAGAATAGACAAATAATATATATTAATATATATATAAACTAGCGGTCTTAGCAGGCATTGTCCCCCTGGGTCCAATTGTGAATATAAACCATTCACGGGCACACAAAAAAAATGTCACCAAAATCGATCCAGCCGTTTAGGAGGAGTTCAGTCACATACAGATAGGTAAACACTGCAGTACCTTTTTTGTGAATTTTTAGTGCTTGATTCCTTTTTTGTTTAGTACTTAACTATCCACATAATTTATTAGTAAAATAAATTTGAAACGGTTCTCACCTTTGAAATTTTATCCATTGCAAACACTACTCTTAACTAATTATGAGTATCTAGCCGGCGCCGCCACTGCGACAGATTCGCCAAATTTTTATATTTTTTGACGATACAATGCAATACTTTACCAATTCAGTCTGTGATCGTCATTACAATAAGCCTTAGAAAAATTTAGAAAGATATTTTCAACTTTGATATGTGTGTCGGTGAGCAGATAGCTCATTAGATGGGATATCGAGAAGGGTCGCTATAACTCCATGGTTAATGCTGGAAGGAAAAAGGGGTAACGAATATACAAATAAGATCTGACATCCCTTATTCACTGATCAAAAACAAGCATACGCGTTGCTCCAGGGTGGGTTATCTGTGATGGGGTTGTTATTTGTCATACGACTGGTTTTGTTACGGTTGGAAAACGCAGAGAGCCCTGTCCCTTCAAAATTATAGCATTCCTTTATTATTTTAAAACATACCAATAATCTAATTTTGGTAGGTAGGATTTTAGGTTTTCAAGCAGGAATAGACAAGTGAAAAGGCATGCACACGTACAACACTGCATATATGCAATGTACACCTAATATATTATGCAATTCCTAATATACACGTAGTTAGACATACCAATGAACAAATTTTTTTATATATTTTTGATGGCCCCTCGGGAACAGTATATATTTTCTGTATCTCTGACAACGTGAATGTAGTTAGTCGTAGCTGTCGTACTAATTCATAGGTATGAATTTAAAATTTAGAAGTGATGTTATTAGACAACTCGCGTGCGCCTGCGAAATTTAAAAAGACTTTTTATACTTTCAAACCAAATTACCAAATTGTTTACCTACATTATTACATTCCCAATAAAATCCATAATGAAAATAATGAAAATAATAGAATAACGAAAATAATAGAAAACTGATGGCCTGATCTCCATAAAAAACTGACCCCCTTTGGAACATAGGTTTATTTTATAACTTAAGCATCCGCTAAAAAAGGATTTTTGAAAATTTCAACTCCGTGCAAAGCCGGGGGCGGGTCGCTAGTATAATGGCGTGGAAATAAATGGTGTGAAAAACACATAACGGGTATTTATAGAACTATTGAAATGTAATTCTTGCTCGAGTAATAACAGTTTCGTACGGTGGTATAGAGCTTAGTGCTGAACCCAATAACGATTGGCATCTGCCTGGTTATTGTTTCCGCTCGGAGGACAGGCCTAGGGATGTGTGGGGTGGGGAATTGAGGGAGGAAGGGAGCCAGTTTTAACTGCATCTCGGTTAGTACGTATGATGTTATCAATAGCATAGCTTTAATATCTCGTCATTTTAAAGTTCTTAGAAATGAAAATTACAATGGACGGACGGTCGATCTAGAATTCGATTTTTGATGGTTATTATGACTTACGAAGAAGTCATTAAATATACGGCCGTTTAGGCGGAGTAGGTCAGATTCGGTAAGAACTTATGTTTATGGTCGACAGACAGGCTGACGGTCCACTTGATGGTAGGTGGCTACCGTCGCCTATAAGACAAGTAATGCTATACGTGCTGCAAGTGCGCTGCGGACCATAGGAGGATTAAGGACAAGGAAGAGATGGGGTAATGGGCTTTACCTGCTGGTCCAAAAAAGAAACAGAAACAGGTTTTATATGACATAGTTATATAAAGTATAACTATTACATAGATTGTTATATAAAACCGTTCAATTTCATAGATACTTAGTTTTGCTGCATTTCATGAGACTTAAGTCTAAAATATATAATACTTTCTATAATTAAACACATAAATAAACACATATAAAAAGAACTTGAATTCGTCTTGACATTAATAATAGCTAACAATAAGGCAGCTTGGTTTGCAATTTGATTAAAATTCACAGTTCTAACGTCATAAGTATTTCAGTTGCAATAGTGCGCTGCAGTCACGTAACGCCCGTGACGTTTGTAACCGCATAGTTAGGTTCGGCGCACAATGAACTGGAATCAAATGCATTTTCCTATTTTCCTTATAGTCATTTTATTTAAATCTTCTTTTCTTTTAAATTTGCATCTACAAATTTATACGACGTGTCTATAATAAATATTTAAAAAAATAACAATTGGACACGTTGTTACAGGTCAAAAAATAGTTTTTATAGAATATTTGTCTGTTTGTCTGTGCTCGCTAATTTCAGAAAAAGCTTAACCGATTCGGGTGAATTTCGGCTCACATATAGTATATTATTGATAAACATATATGGATACTTTCCAGGAGGAAAAATGTTAGGTTCCTGTGAGATTTTAAAAAAAAAAAAAACGAATTACAGCGCGTACGAAGTTGCGGGCATAGTTAGTATTAAATATAATTTTACACTTTATATAACATGTCCTAATTAATTCTTACGAATTCATCTTTATCCTTACACAGTATACATAGATTGAAGTCTCTTTCCGCATCTCTGTATATCCGTTAACTCCTCCTAAATTTGGGCAGCCCGTCTGGCAGCAGTAACCACCCTTTACAAAATATCACCTTATCTAAAATTGTTTTATGGCCGGCAGTGCACTTGCAGAAACTATGGCGTTGCTTGTGTTATAGGCGACGGTAGCCACCTACCGTCAAGTGGATCGTCAGCCTTTCTGCCGACCTTAACATAAAAAAAAACTGCACTAAATTTCAATTGACTATAACTATAGTTATAGTCAGTCTGTTTGAGTTTTGTCACCAAATAGATATATTATTTCTAGCAGCTGTATTACATTTAACATACATATTATGAAGATATAGTGTTAAATAAAAAATATATATACCTAATTAATTTATAACTGCATGAGTTGAGTAAGCGGTAATCAACAGAACTGTATTCCATAATAACTAGATTTCATTCGTCTGTCATTGCATTAAAGTCATCTCTGTGCTTGTTCGTGACGTTATGTCATGACCATTTGCACCCAGAAAGTGAAATATGATCCAATAAATCTTAAATATATCACGGTCATGTGTCTTGTCCAGCGGGTATCAGTTCTATGAATATACATACTATATCGAAGTTATGTTTGTGGTTTTTTCCGAATGATGCGAACAGAAATATACTGAATAATAGATACAGAATATCTTTTCGTGCCTCTCCATTACAATTTCTTAAATCTCTTTTCTTCAATTTCTTCAAAAAATTTCTTGTCTTTCGCAAGTTGAAACAATTGTTCCAATATCGGTTTAATATCGATGCTACGTAGCCATAGAAAAATATTACGATTAATAGGGAAGTTTTTATAATGAAAGACTGCGATTTTCAGTTAAAAAATGTTTTTATTTTTCTACATCCTTTGACTTCAACACACTTGGTCCAGCGTTTTGCTAACATCTGTATTTTTTGAAGTGACAGTCTGGAAGGCTGTGAAAATATTATTCTTCCAAGTTTACGCATTACTTGTATCTTCCCCATCATTATTGTGTGTAGCAGCTGGTATCTCTCATGTTGCAATACATACCCCCAAGTACGCAACTTTATTTCCTCTGCTTAACTGCCCACTAAATAAATATTTTAAACTTCTTTGTTAATTCTTGACATTTTTTAGCGGATCATTCCATTCCGTTCTCAGTGAAACAGCTCTCAACATGTAGGCTCTTCTATATAAAAAGCAAGTGAAACGCTTAAATGAAATATCTCATACAGCCCGAGGCTACAAAAGTTAAAACGAAGAAAGAAATAAAACAAAACCTTCTAAAACTCTTTTGTAATAATTTTATTGTGTAAAACATTTGTGCTCGATTCTAAACGACAAATCTTGTGTACGAAAAGTTTTAGATTTTCACTGAAGCATTTCCTAGTATATTATTTGGAAAGAACAATTGGGAAATAAAAAGACAATCGCCTTTATTGTTAACTAGCTATTCTAGACTTAGGCGTAACTCGAATTGATCCTGAGTATAACAACTGATGGCCAAAATAGAAAAATGAATAAAATGTTGATAGTTTAATTTTAAAGATGACAAAAAGAAAGCTATCCTGAGTTTCTTACGGGGTTTCTTCTGAGGTTTGTCATCAACATAAGAGTTTCTTGAAAAAACCTAGTTGATAAATAAATATGTTGATTTTGATTTTTGGTTTGATAGGTTTAATCGTATGTTTGGATGTTTTTTACTTAATCATGCAAAAAGCTGAACGGATTTGGATGAAATTTGGACACAGATATAGTTTATTGCCTGGATTAACATATAGAACACTTTATATCCGGAAAAAATGTTAGGTTCCTAAAATAATGACACATCATTTAAATAAATCATCGCGTCGATCTGTTCAATATTGGGTTATATTGATGCCAAAGCCTGGAAAGCCACTCCACGAAACAACGTCAAAGAGGCCGACGTCCCTCTTGCCAATCATTTCAAAAGTATTAGACAAATTAATTATCATCAACGTTATGTTATAATTTAACTTTAACTTCACATTTAATTCAAAAGTGTATATTTCTATGCTAAATTAAATTAAAAAGAAATTAAAACTTTATGCTAAATTAAAAAGTAAAAGAAAAAAAAGTAAGTATAACCATATAGGTTATATAGCATCTTATTTTCACCAAGAAACTTTTGCCATAATTCTCTGAACACTTTACAGCATTTAAACGGAAATAGCTCTGTACTTTCAATTTGGTCTAATGCCAAATGAGATGCCGCCATTGAACACTATTCCCCGTACAATCTCAAAGAATCTCATTTATTTACTTTTATTTGAACCGAAGAAAGTTAATGAGAAATTTTCTTATTTGTGGCGATCAGGTTATTTCCTAATAAATCAAAGTTTCAGTCTGAATACTACAATTCTAAATATTAATCCAAATTTTTCGTAATACATATTGCAATTTATTAGGCTAAAATGTAGTGTTATAGTACTTATAAACTTACCTATAATTAAATTTTAAATGAAAATAATCTACTAGATTTTTAATAAACGTATTAAGATTTTGTTGTTTGGGTTTGATAGGATTCTAGGTGGTAAATAGTTATTTTATAGTTTCTCTTTTTTGTATATTTTTCCGCACTTACATTGAATTCTAATAGCTCAATAGATACGTCAGTAATACATGCTACACTTTACACCAGACCCATATTGAATTCGGAGATTACTTATTTGTAACCATTTCACCATCGGTGGCCTAATTCATAACATAAATTAATTACTAAGAGAAATGTTAATTATATTTTGACGATATCGGTTTCGTTGATTAAATGAAATAAGTGGCATAGCTGACAACAACATTTGTGTAAACCCTTTTCAAATAATTAGTCATGATGCTTAAGTCGCGTACCTATTGCGAGACTTTCGCATTATTTAGAATGGCAGGTACTTTACTCAAAGTGACCATTTCGATAGGATAAGAGGACGCCTGGGGTCGACATAAATTCCGATGTCGGCATTATTGCGGTGTCCTTAGTTTGACGAAGGTGCGGCTCGAATTGTTGAGGCTATCTCAAAGCAGATCGCACCCCTCCAATTGTGTCCCACCTACCATAGTTTATGTGATCGAGTCGCATACTGAAGATAATTAATGAGAGTTGACATAGCTAGAATATATAAAATGCAAATGTTCGGGTATGTTTCTGAACACATACCCTGCTTCACAGACGTCCATCCAGAAATCCGTGAAGATTATCGTTTTGCAAAGTACCGAAGATGTAATAAATGACAGGACAAAATAGGCTAGCGTGGTGAACTATATCACACGAGGCACTTTCTTTAGCAGTATTAAATTGGCACTAAAAATATAGAAGTATGTTTACAAACAGATCAGATCCCAAAAGTCGGCTAAGGCCACGACGAGACTGACACAAATGACTAACATTTTGTCATAGGCACAAACATAACTGAAGATTTGATCAAAATAACTTTGCAAGTCAACCCTGGTCGGTAACAATGCCTACTTTTGGCCAACCCCAATAAAAAAGTATTCTTGAAAGATGAAACCATTTTTCAAATCATTGTTACCAAGCTAACCAATCTCAAAGTTACAAACTTTTCTTTCCCTATCAGGGTGGTATATATTTTTTTACCTTTAAGATACTCCACGAGCACGTCAAGTGCACTGTAGTGTTTTGTTTATTGTAGTCGAGTATTCCGATGAAAAAAAGATAAAGGCTGTTAGAAACAGGTGAAGAGAAACTTTAGCAGTACAAAAAGATGTGATATTTTAATGAAATTTTCCCGATCTAAATAACATACTCCGGTTAATTTGGGCCTTTTGACAATTTTTACGTTTAAGTCTAATACCAAGTTAAACATACGCCAATGTGCCCTGAAAAAACAATTTCTCTGAAATTCTACCGTTAAAATGGAGGTATCTATCTATATATATAAAAAAGGCAATGTGTGTATATATGTATGTTCCCTATGGACTCCAAAACTGCTGAATCGATTTTGATGAAATTTTCAGACAATCTTCAGATTAGACCAGCGGGTAATCCTGTGAAGTTTGGTAGTGTGACGCGGACGAAGTCGCGGGGAAGTATTAAATTAAAATATACTTGCTTATTTACAAAAATTTGATCATATTTGGGTAACTTTTCGTTGTAAGTGGGTTAAAGAATCATAGAAAAACGAATTGAAACTGTTACTCAATCTAAAATTCATGTGTTACGGTTCGGTGAGTGAATAGGTATGCCTGAACCCGTTACCTTATTATTGTACTTTATCTAATCAGTCTCTATGCTCCTATATGGCGCTGCTTAGTAACATTAAAAAATAACAATTCGTTCAGAAGATAAATAATTTAAATAGGACATCCTAAAGAAAAATAATGAAGCGTCCCTGCTACAAAATTACTTACAACTTTATTTGTCTTTGATTATAGTTCAAATTTAAATGCTATTCTAATGCTATCTATATATATAAAAAAGGCGATGTGTATGTATGTATGTACGTATGTTCCTTATGGACTCCGAAACCGCTGAACCGATTTTGATGAAATTTTCAGACCACCTTCAGATTAGTTCAGCGAGTAATCCTCTGAAGTTTGATAGCGATCGGACGCGGTGTGACGCGGACGAAGTCGAGGGCAAAACCTAGTTCTTTATAAAATCAATAAAACCTTGAAAAATAACTATCCTATAAATCCGACTTCTTCATAGCAAATATTATGTGTTTGAATATTAACAAACACACAATATTGGCTCATAAGTTTAAATGTTAAATGTGTGTATTAGGGAATTGTCAATAAATAATACATTTGGGTAGGCCATGAATATTAAAATTTATTGGCTTCATCGGATTGTTTTCAGACGCTGTGTTCGTTATCTTATAAATTAACTGTGGACATGCGTGTGACCCTAGAGAATCAGCTTCAGATATGCAGATGAGAAACAATAAATAATAGTCTTAAACTATAATAGTTTCTCTAACAAATAATGAACTATTGGAATATATTAAGATATTATAATTTATGAATGTATTTTAAGTACGTATGTATATATGTCTTTATATAATCAATTAGGTTATCCGCCTGCCTACTGATATGTAGGTACCTACGTCATGAAAATAATTTGTTATATATACTGTTAAAACACACAATAAAATTACACCTAAAATACAAAGCTTTAAAGCATACGATACTGAAATACAATAAAAGATAATACAATACAAACTTTAAAGTTTAATTTATCAATCGTTATGATCCGCAATTAAACAATAATAAGAAAGTTCTGCACAGAGAAAGCACGAGAGCGTCGCTTGAAATGCCTTTAGAAGCAGAAGTTATGAAATTCTAGTAGTATTATTTTCCTTGGAGCGGATTGGCTTCTTTTTGTATTCAGAGCACGACTGCGCTGCCCGTAAGTAATAGAATTCGTTCCGCTTTCATTATTCTTTTTGAACATTAATCAGAACCTCAGCTTACCTATTTCTTTTTTATTACGAATGTTTCCAGGAATATGTCTTTAAACATTTTCATCTGCTTATCTGGCGATTTTTTTAAATCGATTTTTACGAAAACCACAGTAATTGTTGAATACTGTTGAATACTTAGGATATAGTTACAAGGTTTGATCAAAATCGAATCAGTAGTTTAGGAGTTCATCGAGGAGGATCATGTGACACGTAATTTTTATATATTAAGATTATAAAGAGATTATATTTTTTGACTTTTTTTGAAAAGGACAAGGACAGGGTCCATAAGGACCGATTTTGAAAATTCTTTCATCTATAGAATGCTACATTATCAGCGAGTAACATAGGCCATATTTTATAAAGTTACGCGGGCGAAGTCGTGTGCAACAGCTAGTAAAGTATATTCAACAATTAAATTTAAAATATAATTAAAAGTTATCAATGAAAAGTTCAAACGATTTCACATGATTTGTAATGAGTCTATATCTCTCTTCTGGCTGATCGGTTTTCAATTTACGCAAGTCTCACATTAAACTGAAGTTTTCAATTATCGATCCCATTAAAGAAGAGAGGACGACGGTTCAGGAAGCTTCATCAATTTTTATAGCATCAAGACTGGAGATAAGCTAGCTCGTTACCAATATTTCTGATCAGTGGTTTAAACTAATGCGATCCGCTTCGTTGATAAGACACGTATTTATCGAAACAATTATAAAGTGTTTTAACTAAACTAAGTTGGTTTTGTATATGAAGATACCTGCCGTTTAATGTGTTTATTATTTGCAGTTTGTTAAACAGAAATACTTAATTTAATTTTAACACCATCGATTCGAAACACTTATCGGCATTATACCTCTATCAAAACACTGCTTTTAACAGCAATATTTATATTGTAAATATACTAGTTTGCCTTAAAACACAATTTAATATTTTTAGTATGGAATTATTTAAAAAGCTAACTCTATCATCTCAGCAGCAGGACGTCCACTGCTGGACACCCAAATATTTAAATCGCCTCCACCATAATCTCTCAATAGGACCGGTCAGAAGCAGCCTGGATCCACCGTCGACCTGCGACCCTTATCAGCGGGTCTATGTGTGTTTTTTAAAACCTATCGACTCCAATGTTCACATTAAATTGGAAATAATGCTTTGTCAAAAATAAAAACCACACAATAACTTCATTGACATGTATCACCAAGGTAAAAACGTCATAGACATTTTGACAGGTGCTTAGTGAACACCAAAGTTGACAATTGTCGAGTCTATAACCGCATCGAGTCGATAACCACAGCAAAACCACACATAGAGAATAGGCCCGCTGGTCGTCTGTCCACTTTGTGGGTGGTCGTCCTACGCTATGCTATGCTTATGCTATGCTATGGTCGTCCTATGCTTGCCAGTCCGTGACTTCTACTCGAGACTAATGTACGGCGATTGTTTTTATACAAAGACTAGCGACCCGCTCCCAGGAAAAAAAAAACCGACTTTGTCCAGGAAAAAAAATTAATTAGGTTTTAATATATATAAAAATTCCGTGAAAAATTATTTAACTGGTGGTGAAAAACACATCAAAATCCGTTGCGTGGTTTAGAAGATAATGAAACTATGTTTATTGAGTAATAGTTCTCTCTAATTTTGTAATATTATTTCGCCAAAAATATCGATAAAGGTATTGTTTTAGTTTCTGTTAACCACAAAACTGTAGGCTCAAGCACAACACATTCTAATGGAAACAGGTTTCAAATAATACAAAAGCTTTTACTGGTTCAAACGGATACTGTCAACCCTTAATTTGGTCTGAGTAGGGTTGTCAAGGGCACAACTATTTAGGGACAAGTTTTCACTTTCATAAAATTTTAACATGAATTTGTATTTAGTTGCAAATTAATTACAAATGAGTTTTCTCATTGGAAAGAGAGATTATACTGTATTCTTTGAGTTATTTTCATTTTTATATTTTTGTGCCTTATTAAGATATCGTTTATTTCAATAGTATACTTATTTTGTACTAGCTGTGCCCGCAACTTCGTACGCGCTGTAGTTAAATTTTTGGAAATTCCATTTTTTCAGGATAAAAACTATTCTATATGTTAATCTAGGTAACAAACTATCTGTGTGGCAATTTTCTGAGAATTGGCACACGGATAGTTCGCCACTATAATATTATATGTCATTATTTAGAATTGATATGACTTGCACCTCAACCATTTAATGTTTTAATAGTACAACTAGAATGATGAGTATGAAATAAATAAAATAAGAAGCGCATTCTTTGAAATTCCAACTGCCATAAAAAGATCTCTTGTGAGAAAAGAAAGTTAACATTAAGATATTTTCATTTAGTCGAAAATGAATAGTAGTAAATGAACAGTATAGTTAGTTAACTGCTCGCAATATTAAAGCCCTCGTCTTACGTCACTAGCAATAAAGTTGTAATTGCGAAGTTATAGCGAAACTTAATCCTACTACTACAACTGAACCTGACTAATGAGGTAGAAAAAAGAATCTGCAAACTATGAAAGTACATTAGGTATATATCGACAACTTTTCTATAGAGCTTCTAATCCACTTTGGGTTAGAAGCTCTATAGATGTGTGTACTGTCGAGTGTATTCATATTACAGGTTCATAATAGATTGTAAAGGATTTTTGCGTCACGTTATTATCTTTCTCATAAAGAAGTGTTATAGAAAAGAAGTAAACCTCAATGCTTTATTGACAATATAGAATATTACATAGAATTTTTACGAGTTCTTTGGATGAGTGGTTAGGGTTTGCTTTATCGGTTAGTCTTAGGGGTTTTCACGATTAAAGAAAAATGTAATCTATTATGTGTAAATAACTAATGACATTTTTTTTATATTAAGGTCGACAGACAGGCCGACGGTCCATCTACTGATAGATAGTTGGCAACCGTCGCATATAACACAAAAACGTCATAGTTGCTGCAAGTTCGCTGCCGACCATAGGATTGAGGATAGAGATAGAAAAATAAACTATTACTCGCTCACTGGAACACAACAGTAAATATGCTGTTATTTCACGCCTGTCTTCTGTAAGCCGTGATTTCTGCCGCGAGACGGGCTGTCCAATTGACTGCGAAACGCAGTCTGCCCTTCCACTACTTGACAAATCCAACCAGAATCAAATTTGAAAAGTTTATTTCCAAAGTTGGTCTTTCCGGGATTCGAACCCGGGACCCATGGAACATAGCGATAAGGCAACTTAACTACTTATATGTAGCGAAATTTACTTTTATAATTTTCATTACTTTCTTAGCAAAATCATTTATAATTTTTTCTCGTATATTAATATCTCTTATAAAAAGCCACACATTTTCATATAAATGAAATCATTATTTAAAAAAATAAAAAATAAAAGACTGTTTTTAAGCTGCATGGAGCCAGTCGCCAACAGCTCTACAGTTATCAATCTTTTATATACACAATGGTTGGTACATACTTAGTGCTGGTTGTGTTGAATAGAACCGTACAGTACAGCAATTGTATTTTTATCATAAAAAGCCTTAAGGACGAAAGCTTTGTAGCTACTCGTACTACACGTAGCTGTCATATCACACGTCACGTCATGTAAGCTCACGTCATAACTAAACCAGGAAGAGATAAAAATGTAAACAAATATCCAGAGGTACATATTTAAAATATATACCTATATATATACTAGCAATCCGCTCCTGGTTTCACCCGTGATTAAATTTTTATAAATAAAAATCTTCCCCATTTATCACTCTTTCCATATGTGAAAACCGAATTAAAATCGGTCTACCCATTCTTGAGTTTTTGAAGCGTACACAAACCCAACTTAACATTTTTATATATAATATAATAAACATAGGTTATATTGGAAATGAAAACAACTTCATAATTATGATAATAATTATTAGCTTGGGCCTTGCCCCGCTAATCTTATTTTTTTTATAATATTTATTGTTATTTTATTTAATATTTATATTGTAAAAAATTTTATATTAAGAAATAACATAAATAAAGAGGATGATAATAAATTAATTATTTTACTAAATTTCTATTAAGTCCCAATTTAAGTCTTAAACTAGTGCCGAATATATATATATATATATATAAAATCGTATATTTTAAATATTGTTAAATTCTTTTTGTCATCTTTATAATAAAAATATTTACTGTATAACTAGTGAGGAAATTTTGTCAAAAATGTGATATCATCTTAACCGCCAATCGTTAACTTGTTGATATTTTATAATGTCTCATTAATCTCATTATAGTCAGTATTAAGTAATTTGTTTAATTACAGATAATTACGGCAACTTGTGATCATTTTCTGTTAAAAATGACAGTCGCGTCAAGCACGGATGCGAGGTGTGACTTTACAGTGTTCAACATCGGAAAACCAGTGAGAATGCACATTTGTTCTGATTTCGAAACATACACCCAGGGTTGCCACTCTTTTGTACATGAAAAAAAAAATCCTATAACAAAATTATCCCAGTCTCTGATTTTAGATTATAAATAAAGATTATTTGTTTTAATAGTGGAGGAAAACTTTGTTACGAAATCTGCATGTACGAGAAAACAAGTAAGCAACCCTTTAATCCAAGCTTTAAACCTTTGTGTAAAGTAAATATTTTTATTAAATGGACTACCGAGATTTCGTCAGATATAATATGCACCGAAATAGCTGCAAAATTTAGACACTTCCCGGGTAATTTAGTTGACGCAGAACTGTCCTTTACTGTTTACAAAAATATTTTGAGCGATCGGAGACTTTAAAAAAGAACATTTGGAACAGTAGATACCTGATCGTTTCTGTTTACAACAGTAATAACATTTAAAATGTTTTATTTTGTAAACAATAATTTTGGCTCATTTTTGGTGCTGATTTTGAAATTAAAAAATAATACTAATTTTTTTTGGTGTTACATATTTTGACACTTCATACATATTTTTATGTATATTTCGAGCTTTTTATATTGCAATCCATCTTCTATATCCATACGTTTGTCTTTAGTGAAAATATTTAATAATAGTATTTCAGAATATGATTGACAACCCTAACAGCAGCGTCAGCCTAAATAGAATTTATGCGATCATGGCACGGATAAGCAATGGGATCATTGCATTTCGTATCATCGCATGAATGTGACAGACAATATTCATTAAATGTAGGTACTATCACGAATTCCGATACGGGGACTAAAAGCAGGCTAATTAGAGACGACCTCGTATTTGACGCGATAATTTCAAGCTTGCTTCTGCATCAGAAATTATCAAAACTGACAGAGTAATTCAAACTAATATTATAAATGCGTAAATGAGTTTGTTTGTTTGTTTGTTGCACTTTCACGATATAACTACTCAACCGATCATAAAGAAATTTTGCATACAAGTTTTGAACACAAGAATCAAGTTCCACCTTCCGTCTGTGTTTAAATGGACACTTACTAGGTAAGCGTGGTCCACCTTCGGCCGTATCTGCACCTTACCTACATCAAGTGAGATCGCGGCCAAGCGCTGACTTGACTCAATTTAAAAAAAAAAAGATATAGGTAACCTCTCATTGAGAGAAAGTACTATTCTCGTGATAGTATTCTCGGGATTAGTGACAAAAATATATGAGCACTAAATCTTTAATATATAAACCTTTTTTATATATATAAAACCGAGTTTAATTCTGTATTCACTTATGGAAAGCGAGATAATCAAGAAAGGCTTGTATTTATAAAAAATAGCACTCTGAGTGAAGCCGGGAGCAGATCACTAGTATTAAATAAATGTTTTACCAGCTAAGAAAAAGGGGCAAAGACGAGGACGCGGGAAAAGCTTGTTTTAAATATAAACAGTAACTTGTAACTTAGCGTCTATCACATGCTTTAGAAAAGAATTCTCAGTTTAAGATGAAAAATGAACGGACTGAAAGTATGAAAGCTCTTACACGTGTCCAATAGTTTCCAAATGACTGCGTTTTTCTGCTATACCTTATCATTATATTGAAGGAAATTTCGTTGAAATAACTCCAACCGGAATATTCAGGGGTGCGAAAATGATTTAAGTCTGTTTCATATTGATAGGTTTTATAAAAAATTGAAACTTCGGTTTCGAAAAATATCATATGCTGCATAAAATCTGCATTCGTTTGCATAATCTTTTAGGCTTAATAAAATATTTGTACGAACGTGTAGCGGCCGAAGTTACGGTATACTTTTTTGTAAACTAGTGTTGTAGTGGTGAATTTTTTAATATTCCATGCAAGCAGTGGAGGTTCACTGGATGAAATATTGATATACGTATAAAATTCAACACATCAAAAAAAAAATAGTATTCTCTTTAACGACTGCAGTGGGCTGTCGACGGATTTCATATAGTACCTACGGACTTTTTCTAATTTATCTTAGTTTTTGTATTAAATGTAAAGAATGTTTTTTTTAATAAATATATTTTTTGCTAGTATCTCTTGCAATAAAGACGAGTCCGACGATGGCGCGAGCTCCGATGGAGCAGAAGAGGCTGACAAAGAAGATGCCCAGTCACTCGAATTTTAAAAGATTTGGGTTATATGAGATAGATAACAAAGACGCTGGCAGAAAGGAACAATCCTTGGCAGTGCATATTAAAAAAAAATATAGTGGACAGGCAGTCTGGCCTGCCACTACTTTCCTAATCCAGACTAGAGCCAACTTTGAAAAGTTCATTTCAATGTTGACCCTGCCGGGAATCATACCGGGAATATCGGGGCTGAGATGACATGTTACCACTCATCCAACGAGCTCGTCAAAATATTTTTGTTTGTAATGAATAAACTCAAAAACTACTGGAACGATTTTAAAAATTCTTTCACCTATTGAAAGTTATATTATCATCGGCTATATTTTATAAAGTTACGCAGACGAAGTCGCGTGCAACAGCTTGTAGAAGATAAAATAACCTACATGATTAATTAAGCGTAGAAGTTCAATCGATCGTTTTCACAGCCAATATGGCGTCCTACCGAACCGATAGCTTAAAATGAATAGTAAATCGTTCGGTTTAGTCCGCCAGTCGCGTCATGGTACTACCCGTCTGACATTAATTTGCTAGGCCTTCTGTGATAAGGGTCCAAGATTGGAATGTCTTAAGAATCTTAGAGCCGGCCGCCATCGTGATTGAAATATTCTACTGATTCTAGTGTTCCTTCGGTAACGTAATTTGTGGGATTATAAACGCCTGTTTATGCCATTCTAATTTGCGTAGACAGATGTAACTATTAATCAAACGTTTAAGTAGGTATTATAAACATAGATATTATAATAATAGTTTAAAAAGTACTAAAATTATACATACGCATTAAAAAATCAACCTAAGTAAGCTACGAAACTGTTAATAACCACTTAAATGTTTGAAATTTTGTGAATTACGGCCAAGAATAAATAGGACATGAGCTTTTCAGAGTGACAGGGTGGTACAGAGCGTTTTGTAGTCTCCGACTAAGTAGACCGTCTTGCGGAAGTAATCACCCCCTTGCATTAAACAAAAGGGTTACAACAAAGTGCGTTCATGTTTTGGTGCATGGCCGAACTTAACTACCCCTTAATAGCTTACCAGCTGCTATTTTTTTCACAGATACATAGTCGATCTTCATATCATTATTAACAAAAAATAATAATAAACCAATAATTATAATTAAAGTATCTATTCTGTGGCTATTGTAAATATAAGTTTTAAAATTTTGTTTCGCTTATATTTTTGGCGCAATTAGTTTTTTTATAACTTTTATTAAGGCGCTTAGTGCCGTCAAATGGATACTTTATAGCTATACCAAAAAGCTTGAAAAAAAAAATGGATTATTAAAGTTTAGACAACATTTGGTACATTTCTTTTTTGTATCACCAAAACTTTTATATTTAAAAAATGTTAACCAAACAGTTTTTTTTTTTTTTGATTGAATCCCCTACTGCTCCTAAGCGGATACGGCGATTGGAAATATTAAGAATGTATTGTACTTAAAACACAACATAGCATAATTATTTAAATCAATCAACGTTTTCATTCAAAACATCGAGATATAATATACTAATTCCGATATGCGGCGCTGGTGTAGCGGGCTGCACCCCGCCCAGAGGGCCAACGCCATTGACGACTCCAAGCGCCTTAAGGAAACGCGTAGAGTTACAATTAAAAACTAAAAAAGTTTATGTCAGTACTATAATGATTTTTGAATCCTGTTTAAAATAATATTATTTTTAAAGCTGCTCTTATTTTAGAGTAAATTCGCTTTTACGACTAGAGTGCAGTCCATTTCAACCACAACAAAACGACCAAATATATTTGAACAAAACAAAGTCGCAAGCTTACGCTGAAAATTTTGTTTATGAGTTGCTCATTGTACAGTATTTTTACGATTCTGCAGTATGCACGTTAAAAAATGCTGAGTAACCTAAT
Source organism: Synanthedon myopaeformis (assembly GCA_944738685.1). Classification (NCBI taxonomy): domain Eukaryota; kingdom Metazoa; phylum Arthropoda; class Insecta; order Lepidoptera; family Sesiidae; genus Synanthedon; species Synanthedon myopaeformis. The sequence continues at coordinate 7,194,118 of OX122921.1, read as the reverse complement.
ATATCTTATACTAGCTGATGCTCGCGACTTCGTCTGCGTTGAAAAAGAAAATATAAATATTTATCGCTGTGACGGCCCACCATTTTTTTTATAGTTTTAGACGATCCCTCGGGAACCTAAATAAAAAGTATCCTACAGTTTAATCCAGGTAATCATCAACCAAATCAGTTAAGCCGTTTTTGAGGTTAGCGTGCACAAACGTACAAACAAACCAACGTGTTTATATTGTGTTTTTTTTTTTAAATATTTAATGTACGGACACGGCGCGTTTATGATTTTATTATATTTAAGTATATAAGAATCCCGTCCAATTGGTTATAAATGTAAATTTTATTTGCAATGATATCAACATTGAATTATAATGTACAACGGAGCAATTTAATTTGAGTATTTTATTTAAAATTATCTGTGTATGCCAGACACGTTCCCATTATGTGTTAACCCTGTAGAGCCACCTTCGTCAACCGGGGTGTCCCGTCTGATTTAATTATGTTCAAGAAAACAAATAAAACAATAATAGATATTTTAGAATATTTCTTTTATTTTATACCAGCTCTTGCTCGTGACGAATGTCAGCAACAAACCGTATCAAACTGTTCTCACTAAATATCTACACAAAACCATAAAGCTACTTTTAAAGTACTCTCTTAAAGTATGATAATTGTACTAAAACTAATTAGCAATAAAATATTAATAATAATATGTATTCATAACGTAAATGGTACCCCCTTTTGTAGCATGATATTTGTGGAAAGTCTTTTGTGGGCCAGACGACGACGCACGACATTATCCAATTACATGGGATTTTCATATAAGGTAATTCCGTTGCCCGAGGGTAACTCCATTAATGTCATTAAGCGGTTTCACCAGATCTTAGTTGGCTGCATGTTTAGTTTAGATGAGATAGATTAAAGTTTTGACTTATATAAGCATTTTAGATAATATATAATATTCAAGGCACTAATGGGATTTTGCAAAATAACTTACACTAACAAAATTATAATATCTGTAAATCACCTTAAAAACAAGCATTTAAAGCATCCAAATGCTTTTATGTATCGATTACATAAATCTATATGAAAAATTATTTATCTTTAAATTTCCCACAAACATGAATTGGGTCTGGCAGCTGTAACCACCGCCTTACAAGAAGACCACTGCGAAATAACAGTACATGTGCTGTCTTTTTTTTGGTGCTTTTCCCTATTTTAAAGGTGATAAATATTCAATATAAACTGTTTATCGCTAAAACATAAACAAAACAAAACATTAGTATTACTAAGTTAGTATTTAAGTTATTAAGGAGAAGAGATTTTTTAATTAATCTTTTAATCAATCATCAAAACACAACATCACACATGCTGTTATTTCATGGTGGTCTTCTCTATTTTTTCCTGTTTGTGGCGTCACAAGCAAAATGTACCACAGTTGATCGAGTTGTAGATTTTACCACGTCTGTCCAGCGGGTAGGCGATAGATATTAATTAGCCTACAAGTATTACTGATAGGGTTGTAACCCAGGACAGAACGATATAAATCGAACATAAGTTCTCAGACACAGAAATTGCCACTCCAGAGAAACTGCTATCTTTGCTTCTAGAGAAGTAGAAAGTGTGGTTCTCCGTGTCAAAATGGCCACTATTTTTTCAATGTCTCGCATAATCCAGTAATTGTCATATTGCATCGCATGAGCTCGTTCTCCAAAATGCTCAGCTTCTCGTTCTCAAGGATTGTAATGTACCTACCATAGAACCTGATATTAACAAAACCTGATGTTATGAGATTAAGGAATAATCTCATACATGGGTTTCTCGGTTGCCAATTAACGTGGTAATGTTGCAAGCTATTACGGTCACTTTATTTAGTTATTATTACATATGATATAGAATCCACAGATACTCTGTCTTCGTTGTGTATAACATTTTATTCTTATTAATGTTTTGAGAAACCTCTTCACGAATATTTTCAACATGAAATAAGTACTCGTTATAACGAGATCGTGATAGTGTGCGTAAATTAATTACGACAGCTCATTACTCTCACTTAATTATCCGTTCTAATTTCACGGTTATACTTCTTATTTTATTATCATCGCAGCGGATATTAAATTTTGTCCTTGTGTTTATTAAGTGGAGCCCTTGAATATATTGCAATTGACTGAAGCGACATTTTTAATGCCCGAAATAATTAAGTGTAAGTAAGATTAAAGTTAGATTTGGTTGACGAGCCCGGTTGATGGTTAGGGTGCTTGCTTTAACGCTCTGTCTGAGGGGTCGAGGGTTTGATTTGGTGTCAACTTTAGAAAATGAACTTTCGAAAGTTGGTTCTGGTCTGAATTTGGAAAGAAGTGGCAGGGCACAATGCGTTTCGCAGACATTTGGGCAGCCCGTCTGGCGGCAGTAACCACACTCCCTTACAGAAAACCACCGTGAAACAACGTCATATTATACGCTGTTGTGTTTCGGTGAGTGAATAAGGAATACCCTGCCGCTTCCTTATCCCTTATTTTATCAAGGTCCCTTATTAATTATAAAATATATTCATTATTTTAAAAAATTATGAAAATACAACATTTTAGCATTTAAAAAAAAATACAATAACTGTGACTCTGTTCACATGTAAACCATGCCTAAAATTAATTAGATTTCCCTAAACTCTATCATGCGATCGTTTATAAGTAAGTATGTGTCCACATAACCGGCACCACTATTTGGTATCCTGCAGGCAGCCGGAGATTATAGGAAAATTCAATGTACCGCTTACGTAATTTCGGTTTTCCGGGTTGGCGCGCCGTGTAATAGTCCATAGGCCATATGGCAACGTCTCCCGACATGTTTACAGCCCAGCGCGACAGTCTGCCATTACTTCACCCCTGCTCACTTAATACTCACACGTTCAATAATATTTTGCTACAGAACATTCTTACTTTCCTTTTTTTTTTTTCTTATCAACAATAATTTGCCCTTTTCAACTTGCAAATAGATATTGGCATTTGGTAATACAATTTATTTATACAAAGGCCCGACAATAATGCTTCAGAAAGTAAATATTATAACGTACTAGTGACCCTCTCCCGGCTTTTCCCGGGATTTAATACAATGTCTTATATATACAAATATTCATATAAAATGAATTAAAATCCATTGGGTGGTTTAGAAGTAGTTAGCGGACAGACACGGAGAGTTTCGGCGATTTGGTTGCAAAATATTGTTTTTTTTTTCTACCCAAATATAAACTTAATTAGGTTTTATTATATATACCTTCCGTGAAAAATTATGAAAATGTTTCGGAGATATCATTTAAAAACATAAATAAACCACGCCTCTGTCACCGTGGTAGCTTCATCGTCGTCATAGCGATGTCAGATATTTTTTTTTATATTATTCATTTTTCAACGCGGGCGAAGTCGCGGGCACCAGCTAGTTTTAGATAAAGGTTTCGGTCAAAACCATATCTATCCACATATATGAACTGATAAGGACAAATTATAGTTTATATTATTTGTAGTACTTTAATACCCAGATAATAAACTCTCTATAAATTTAAGAGGGTTTCAGAACTTTGTTATCGAAACGGTGACCCCACGAAATATCACTGTCCGTTTTCGTTATAAAGCTGTAATTGTTATTTCAACAATTCACTAAGCCTATAAGAGGCTTAAGAAAAGTCAATATTGAAAGAGTTTGATCCCAGACAGCTTAGTCTAATCCCTTATTCTTGGCGATTACTTACACATCTAGAGAGATGCAACATTGTGTTTACTTTGAAAACATTATCCTATAGAAAACAAGCAATATTAATAAAATTGTCCTTAAGGAATACTTGAAATTTTTTCTAGATATTTTTCACTGAAGATAATACAGTTAGTCTTCGTATGTGTTAAGGAAAATTTCCAACATTAAATTGGACATAAAGTTATAATAGCAGTATAATATACTATCGTATAATAATAATAATAATAATAATAAGAATTATAACAACAATAGCAGTATATATTATAATGATATATATGTAAGCATATTTCTTAAACCTTCCTAAGAGGGGAGAGCTAAAAATAACGATGTGGGTCAAATGTGAAATACTACAGCGTTGATTTAGTGGATGTAGGACAAACTACAGAAAACTCACGCTTTATACCTATGTATAAGTATAGAAATAGAATACTATTTTTATGTACGCGTACATAGATAGGGCTTTTTAATAATGATTCATAAAGATCACAATAAATTATTTGTATACATTACATAGACCAAGTATCTAATAGATACTTCCGAACATAGATCTCTCCGAAACCCTCGTAAATTTAAATTTATAATGACGGTTATAAGAGTTTCTTGAAGAAACCTAATTGATAAATAAATATTTTGATTTGATTTTGATTTTGAATAATTCTAATCCTAATAATATTACAAAATTGAAACTTTTTACCTACTTTATTTTAGACTTTCCTTTTTAAGGTAAAATAGTAATATGGTAATAGTGTGAATTAAACATTTTAATTATTTATTACTATTGGAGGTTTATATTTCATTAAAAAAATTCAATAAGAGTTAGCCATGCCCAAGTTTTTACCTAGTGAAAACTACCTACATTAAAATTCCATCGATATCAGTCTGCTGCACGTTTGGTGCCGAGAATATTTTATTACTTTAAAGGTTTTATGTTACGTGCATACCCACTTTACGACGACGCTTAAAATGTCTTACAAACAGCTCTATCATGAGTTTAGACAATTTACATTCGGTTGGGACCGAACTGACCGAACCCCCGAAACCGAGTCTTCACCACCCTCCACAAAGCCACGATTGCGGTACTCTGCCAGGCGGTCCTTCCCTGCCGCAACGACAGAGCCATCCGAGAAAATCCGTCCACTGCGACCCGCGTCGGTCTTCGTGCGCAGAACCGTGACCCATATCTCGGTCCCACGCACAAGGATCGGGGGTGCCGTCTCTCACTGGCCAACACTCGTGTGGGCCGAGTATGGATCCTTAGCCCAACGAGCGGTGACCAGTGAAGCTCCAACAGACAGTTGGAGCCTCCAAACTGATGCTCCGCCACGAGCTCCGATGATCGGAGCCCGCTGACTCATCTTGATCGGAGTGATACTCATATTGACCCTGGCAGCTTTCTTACTCTCTCACCACTCATCTATTTCTCTCAAAACGGACCGTGAGCCTCATGAGTTTATTGTCTTCCATAAACATGGAATTTTAAGGGCATCCTGTATGAGCGAGTGATGTCAGTAATATGTATTCGCAGCACTTATTGAACTCGTGAAAATTATAAAACGTATGCTAGCAATTCCAATATTTTAGAAATTCCTTTATAGATGGTAACTATTGACAACCCAATTTTGAAAGTACGTTAGAACTAGGATGTTTTCATGGAAAAATTAATTCTCAAATAACTCTCAAAAATGTCACAAATTCAACATTAAATTTAGAAATCCTAGTACCTAATAGGTAAGCGTTTCAGTGATTTCTTTTTCAATTTTAATTTTAACTGTGCAGACTAAAGGTCTCTGTATTGATTGGTCTAAACTATTAGTCTAGTTATTGCAACACGATGTTTTAAACTACTTTATAACTGCAGACAAAGAATACGAAATGTTCATTTGATACTTACCTAATGGGAAAACTTTGTTGCTGAAAGCGATCTTCCAAAAACGCGTTCCTCAGACATCTGCCTCCATTTGCTCCCCTTGGGAATTCGTGTAAGAAAGAGAAAAACTTTTAATTAGTTCTTACCTACTTGTGAATCAAACGGTTTTACAAATGCTTCTCAACATTATAAACAAATTCAACTTTCTTTGATTTATGGTTAACGATGCGAATGACCAAAGAGTGATGCTCAATTTCGTTTAAAGCTTTTGCATTTAATACAAACCTTTTTGACTTTTGTTTAAATTATTATTAATTTTTATTTATTGCACTTTTTAAAAGTGACCAGTAAGAGTTGGTAATCTTACAGTTAGATCTTACAGGTAGATAACTTTACCTTAAAAAAATTCTCCATACGCCAATTTTCCTACAGTACAGTCCTGAGGTACATTCAGGCGCAGGACTATAGACGCAGGTACGTAATAATTTAATCAAAAGGTCTGTCATCAATAACCATCACTTTACAAAAGACTACAGTGTTGTGTGGCTTTTATTGAGATCGTTTTTTCCTAAAATTGCGTACAGCATCCCATACAATGAGCCGTCTGCCTGTTCTAGGCACATTCTCATAAAAAGTTGAATATGTTGTCTGAAATCGTAAAATAAGATCGGTACAATTCCGGATGCGTGATAAAGTCATTCGATTCCCTACACCGCGTCACGTGTCGCCTCCGACAATAACTGATAGTATCAGGAACCACCGTATAAATACATAGTACATTTTTTATAAAAAAAATAGCAAATACGAAATAACAGTTTAAAATTTTGTGGCCCCATTTGCGTAAATTAATAAGAAATAATAGCATGTGTGCTGTTGTGTTTCGGTGTTTGAGTAAGGCATGCCGGCCAGAGTAAGGGATTTCTAAATTCCTTTCTAATCCGTACCCTTAGTCCTACTATGGTTGGAAGCGCACTTAAAGCACCTGTGGCGTTGCTTGTGTTATAGGTGAAAAACTATAGGCAGCCAACCTACCTCAAGTGGACCGTCAGCTTGTCTGCGTACAAATCTAATATTTGTTTTATAAAAAATTGCTAAACAAATACAAAACTGTTTAAACTACAAACCATATGGGGAGTCCAAGAGAAACTATACTCATTTTCTTATACACTATGTAAGTACGAAGGACGATCGTGAGACGATCGTCTAACAAGTCACATAAAACTCTCCGAGGGCTGCATGTAATTTGATAGAGATCTAGAATTTCCGTTGCAGAATTTCCTTGCAAACAAATCCAACGGTTTTTCGCATCAGATATTTATACAAAAATAACTCAAAGATTTATTTAATTTTGTTGAGTACCTATCACTTTCATGCTTGTTTGATTCATTTACCTGAGAGCTGACTGCACAAACTATGAATATGTCAAATATATAAAAAAGTAAGAGATGAAACCACTTTCAACCAATACAGTAAAATATGGTTTCCCAATTTTAATGTAATTTTAACAATCATAACAGCTTTTCCTCAATTTTTCAACGCGATCCATAACCCTTAAAATTTCATAATTTTTATTTCCCTTTTGAGAAAAATTTACCAATGATTTTACCAATGAGCGAGTGAGGGATGCCAGCCTGAGCCCATTTTCCTGTACTTTCCAATCTCTCATCCATAATCCTGTTGTAGTTGGCAGACCACTTGTAGTTGCTTATTATAGTTGGTAGCAGAATAAGTTGCAGCACCTGTGGCGTTGCTTGTGTTATAGGCGACCGTAGCGACCTACCATCAAGTGGACCGTCAGCCTGTTGCAAACCTTATCATAAAAAAAATATATATAAAAAAAATATTCGCCGTTTCGAATAAAGTTAGGCAAAAGCATGAATACATGCAAATGTTGAAAACGTAACGAGTTATACGTGTAATATTAGGTTTCATATGGAAAGATTCTATATCTTATATGATGTACGTAAATTTTATGTATATTGAGGGAAGTATTTCAAAAAAGTATACTGTATTTTAAACAGACTTAAAATTCGCGGACGTTACAGCAATGCGTCAAGTTTACTTTGCTGACGTAACACTTTTTATCAGAAAGCTTTTTGGCACACTTTTTATTTACTTACTCGGTTTCGTAGGTACAACGGACGTTGAAAATAATTACGATAAACTGACTACAAGGAAAGAGCACTCAGCTAAAACTTTTACTAAAGTGTTTCTTTCAGAGTGCATTTTCTATTTTCATTAATCTAATTATTAAAAATTATAAAATACTAGTTGTGCCTGCGACTTCGTTCGAGTTAAAAAAAAAAGTGAGCAATATAACGCTTGACCTCTTGTTGCTGTAACACTTTGGCCATGCGTTAATTCTTTTATTTTATTTTAGGAACAAGAAAAGGACTTTTTTCTGAATGAATTTCTGACAATGTGTTAAAGCGTGAAAAGGTAACGAGACAGACAGACAGACAGAGTTACTTTCACATTTATAAAATTAGTATGGAGTATGGATGAAATCTTTATTTACATCCATACTAATAAATGCGAAAGTATAATATGTTTGGATGTATGGATGTTTGTAACTCTTTCACGCAAAAACTACTGAACCGATCACCATGAAATTTTGCATACACGTTGTCTGGGACACCAGAAAGGACATGGGGTACCTTTCATCTTTCAACGCGGACGAAGTCGCGGGCACCAACTAGTCATTTATAACTCGTTATTACATCATTTACAACTCAAGAACGGCTGGACCGATTTCTATGATCTTTGGTTTGTAAAAATAAGAAGTTTTTGGTAATAATACTTGTTTACATATTATATAATCGGACCAACATTTTCTGTAAATGCCATTTTATGATAACTTTAGACGTGTTTAAAAAAATACTTCGAAACCATGTCCAAGTTTCCAAGAAAAAATAAGATTACTTAACACAAGATTTTTACTTAGAAAGTTACAAAGTTACCCTTCCAAAGTATTCACGTAACACTGCACCTAGAAATTTGCTAATAGAATTAGATTAGAAGTTCGCCAAGTTTGATGTTTGACACGCTATGTGGTCTGAGATTGACGTTGTTGTTTGACGCAAATTACAAGGGAAGTTTTGCTTTGTGTCGGTCAGTGTTCATCCGATGCAACCAATAATTGAGGAATGGCTTTATATGGCTTATAATGAAAGGTCAAAATTATTATTGAATAGCTCTTTATTTTAACTTATTTTGGTATGAATTTATATATACCAGACATTTTCTCTATTTTCTCTTGGGATTTTTTAGACAAAAATTAAAATAAAAACACACCTTTTTCTGGATGTATTGTATTGTCTTAAATCTGACTTACGTATAGTCATAGGTGCTCTGAGTCTCCTGAGCATAAGAAGAGATTGCAGCATAGATCTTCGTAATATATTTTTTTTAAAAAATACACATTTAATGTGTTAGAAGTTAATTGTGTTAGAAGTTATTTATTAATAGCACTTTATTTTGCTTTATTTTGTTATAAATATAAAGGTAAATTCTATAATTTAGCTAAAATATCTACTATATTTATTATTTTATTATAATTATTTTCTAACAAAAAACAAAATATTCATAATTCAATATAAAATATAAAAGAAATGTAATTAAAAAGTTAGATTTTAATAAGTTATTCTTATAAAGAAAGCTACATATTCTTATTTAAAATGTAAAATAAGTATGTCATTTAAAAAGTAAAGTAAGGAGGTTAGTATTCTTAAAAAGTAAAATAAAAATAAAAGGTAAAGTTAAAATTTCATTTAATTTATGGTTAGGCAAGACATTAGAGGTTTAATATTTCATACTGAGGGGAACCTGCTGACAATATGCTCTGAAAAGTACATGAATCCAGTGGTCGAGTGTAAGCCCCTTGAGTTATCGGCCGAGGCTTTTCGCTATTAAGCTTTTGGCCTATACTAAAACTATACTATACGATACAGCTACCGTTAAAGCAATTTCCTAGATTGGGGTCACTTCGTGAGGTGTACTAAAGTAATTACCTACTATATTTGCCTTTCTGAACGCTTATAAGGTTTTCGTCTTATACTACAACGTTATGGACGAAGACTGTTTGCGTCAGTATCAATAAATGAAGACTATAACTATTAAATGTAAGTTAGAAGATTTCATGCACAAATATTCGATAGATATTTGTACATGCATGCATTGGGTATGTTAATTAGTACAATAAATACATATAAACATGTGAAATTAAAGGGCCTTGTAAGAAAGCTCAGAATCACTCAACTAGCTATGAAGAGGGCTATGCTCGCGGTTACACTGTTAGATCGAATCAGAAATGAGGAGATTCCGAAAGTTACCGACTTTCTAGTTCCATAAATTATGAAATAAATGCTACATTATTACATTATCGCATTATATATTCTAGATACTGAGTAAATGTATAACAAAATATGTTAAACAAAAAAATAATTTTAAAATAACAAAAGCGAACATCGCTAGTGAGCTTTTAGAGGGAGAATAAGCCGGGCAACAAAAGTTTCAAACGGATTACAGCCACCCTTTGTGATACTGAATGAGCTTTAACTCGCATATGCCCACCGACCTGTGAACATTACAACCCGATTTATGACAAATTTCGTTCAATTCTTCTACAAAATCTCATTTATTTTATCCCAACATGTCCTAACGTGCACTGACGTGAATAAAATCACTGCAGACTAAACTTATATATCTAAATAAATTTGATTAAATTACTAGGATTTACTCTACAAGCTTTCTATATCGAAGTTAAAGTGACTCAGAGCATTTATCTTACATAATGTATAGATAAATGCTCTGATATAAAATTGTAAACGAGCCGTGTCTGTATATTATTTTGTTTTTATTAAAAAAAAAACAGCAATTTGTACGTACAAACAACAACACTGTTAACTATATACACTTCAGAAATTTGAAATACTCCAAGAAAGAGAAACGCTCTTGAACGCGTGTGTGTGTATGTCGTCTCTACGAGTATAAATTGGCTATTATTCAAAGGAGTTTTGAAACAGTATTTTTTCATTTATGTTTGATCTAACGTCATTATTGACATTAAATGCCATATTATTGAATTCCTGGATAATAATAAAATTCATGTTTGAAGAGAGAACGAGAATATTTCCTCCGAGTGAGATTGGAATGCGTGATAAAAACTGAAATATTTTTTCTTTTCACCTTTTCTGCGTTTTATTATCAACCATAATTTCATAGATATTGAAATTTTGGACTATTAGTAGTAGTAGAAAATACATACTATCACTATATATTATAAAACAAAGTCCTTCGTGATAAACTCAAAAACTACTGCACAGATTTTCATTCTTTTCACGCTCAACTGATCATCATGAAACTTTTCATGTTAGGGATACAAGAAAGGACATGGGGTGTATTTCATTCAGGAAAAAAGTAAGTACTCCCAAGGGATCATCTGAAATAAAATAAAATAAACTATACACCTGGCAAAAGTGTTATAGCAACAAGAGATAAAGCGTTATATTGCTAATAAGGCTAGTATTATAAATGTAAAAGTATCTCTGTCTGTCTGTCTGTTACCTTTTCACGCCTTAACTACTCAACCGATCTTCATAAAATTTTGCATACACGTTGTCAGGGATAATACAGGAAAGGACATAAGGGGTACCCTTTCTGGATTAAAAGTATTTAATCCAGACAAAAAGTACTGTTCCAGGGGGATCATCTAAAATCAAATAAATAACTAACGCCTGGCTATAAAGTGTTATAGCGTTGTAAAATAAATATTATATTGCTTACATAATTTTTATTTTACAACGCGGACGAAGTTGCGGGCATCAGCTAGTAAGAAATAAGTATATGAATGAATAATAAATATAGGTACCTAAATGACATATTAAAAATATGATGCACCAATAGAAGCATTAACAATATAGCTACAGTAATCAACATTTAATTTGACACTTAGGGAATAAAGGTGAGATATTAGGTTCATTTTGTTTTTGTATAGCGTTATTTCTGTCTATCGCTGTCATTTAATAACACGTCATTCAAAACGTACATTGTGCTACAGAGGAACGCTCTACAAAACCAAATATAGCCGATCTTAGCCGTACAACTCGCTCTTATTCCCGACGAGCCATATTAAATGCCGTCTACCTGGCGTTTGTCCGAAGGCTGAATTATAATTTGGACAAATTCACGAGTCTTGTTCAAATGAAACCTCCATGATAAAACCTATAATATTGAGAAAAAAAAACTGCTCAAACAAGTGGACAGTAAGTCTGGCCAAAAAAAAAAAATATTTTTTCGAATTAGCTGTTAGAGTTCCGCCAGAGCATTTTTCTTTTCACGTTTTGTCTACCTACGCCTCCATGATTGTAGCCTGTCTTATGTATGCTGCATATGTCAAGGCTACAACATCACATCTAATGAGATATCTGCCACAGATCACGTAAAAAAGGTTATTTTTTTAAGGTTTCCCTTCATTATAATCTGTGTATTATTTTCTCATGTGAAAAGCATATTTTTTACTGCCAAACACTACTATTGTCGAAGATATATTCGTAAACTTTCTGAGTAAACTGAAAAGTGGCACTATAATTTGTCCGGTGCTAACTATTGTTGTGTGTCAGCAAGTCGGTGGTAAGCACTAAGTTCAAGAATAAATCTTATAAATTGTGATTGGCGAAGTGTTTTTGACGTGTTTATAACAGATTATTACAAGTGTTAAACCACATTTCTTGATACTAACGGAAACAATGGTAAGGGATATTCGTGATGCATCAAATTGATTTATGGTTCCAGCAAAATAATGAATGAGGCTACTCGTGTGTTTTTTTTACAACAATTGACGTATTTTCGCATTTTCACGACTTTTATTTTATTTGAACAGTCCTCAACCCGCCAATAAGGTCTTGTCAAACGAAGTCTAAACTTAGCCCCGATTAGACCGGACAACATAACAAAAGAACAAAGAAATATAAAAACCAATGTAGCAATACAATAGAAGCTTAATATTTCAATTAAGTTTCAATTAGGACTAGTTGTTTACATAATTATGTAAGCAATGGACTACTGTTGTAGTCCATAATAGAATGTTTGTCAAACTCAGAACAATTACAGTGAAATAAATTAGCTGACTGAGTAATCTCAGTTCACTCTTCTCGGCCACATATACGCAGTTTACTACCTACTATGTTTATTTGTTTGTTTGTTTATATTACGGGTTTCTGTTTCACAATTTCCTTGGGAGCTCGAATGAATTTACTTTGTATTGTCATATTAGTATCTCTACAATGCAGTTTACTTTTCATTAATATTTCAATTCAATTCAATTTAATATTTTAATTAATAATACCTGGTCGTCGGATTTTGTTGTTATTGGAATTTGGCTAGATACTTTAGGTGAATTGGACTCGGTATCACTACTAACAACAGAATCTACAAAATGATCTGCATAAGGACTATCTTGAAAAACGACCACAGCTGCAGAAAGCCTAATCTCGAAATGACATTGGTGGTAAACGATCACTATGCAGGATAGGTAAGGAAATTCATTAGTTGCAAGCTTTCAGGTTAAATATATAAAATCTCCTTCATTATTAACATTACATACATATATTATAGGCTTGTATTGTCATCAGACTCCACTTGATGGTAGGTGGCTATCGTCGCCTGTAACACAAGTAACGCCACAGGTGTTGCAGTTGCGCTGCCTACAACAGTAGAATTAAGGATAAGGGATTAAGAAGGGACAGGAAACGGGGTCTGGCATCCCTTACTCACTCACTGAAAAACACATGCTTTTATTTCAAGGTGGTCTTCTGTAAGGGAGTGGGGTTGCTGCCGCAAGACTGCCCAAATGACTGTGGAGTGTCACTACTAAATTATATTACTTATTAAATTATAATATCTGATGCGATAATATCTAAAAGAAGACTTTGCTTTGCTTTATTTCATTTGTTAAACGTAACCAATTAACAGCAGTATCAAGTGTAATGCCTTCGTCCCGTTTCACGGAGCTGTTTCAATTAGCAGTTTAGTGCTGTTGGCGAAAAAAGGTATCCTGATTCGGATAGCCCTCGCTTTTAAACGAACAATTTCAATTTTCGAAGTGACACACTTTTTTTTTCTGTCGTTTTCTAACTTCGAAACACGAGTTTTCTCTCTTATACTGTAATTGAACATTCAAATTATAAAACACAAAGAAATTAAATTTCTCAAAAAATAGGAAAATGTTTATTTGTTAATAAAACATTATTTAATTATTTATTTTTATACGTTATTTAACTTACAAGATTGGAAATTTTATAAAAAATTACCCATCGTACAACTTATTTGTTATTTTATAAAAGATTATTTATTTTTAATCTATAACTATTTTTGGTATTTAATTGTCTTCAAAACCCATCGAATATCTGATTTAAATATTTTAGTGAGAGTGAACGTAATAGTTTTATGTTAAGTCATTTACAACAGACAGAAACCTTAAATTGGTTTATGTTGACCCTTCAGAGGTAAGTCGGCCAGGTGAAAATTAAATCTCCTTTTCATAGATTTTATTAAAGGCTTCCAAATTTTCTTAGTCATGATATTATGACAAGCAAAATTTTGTACACAAACAACTTTGTTCAGCGTCTGTATCAGTTCGAGATAATTATAGAACTTGCAGGTGCTATACTTAATTTTTTTTTGCATAGGGAGTGTCCATCACATTGAATAAATATGGACTGATAGCACATATTGTAATTTTTACCTCAAATTTAGTTGATAATACTTACCTAAATAACATACATTGAAGTCGCTGTCCGCGTCTGTCTGTATATCCGATAACTCCTCCTAAACCTCCCGACGAGTTTTGATACGGTTTTCACAAGAGAATCAGGTGATGACGCTTTGCCACGCGACGACCGCGTCGCTTTACGGAAAGAGCGATCAATTAGAAAAGGTTGTGTATTTGGTTGTAGAAAAAATTGCATCCGTGCGAACCCGGGAGCAGGTCGCTTGTGTATTACATATTCAACTATAGAAACCTGAAGACACGATGAAATTTAAGTTTTCGTATATGCATAAATTTCAACTATTCTGAGCTAGATGTTGTGTAACCGGAATTCGTAGTCGGCATGCTCGTGGGGAAACGTATGCTGATTACAGCGGAATAACTTTGTCAAAGTTAACCACATAAAACTAAGACTTCCTTCCAAACTTTCAACATAATTATCATCTAGATTTGTTGAGTATAATACACAGCAAATCTGAGCGTTAATATCAGACATTTGTTATGTAACTATTAAAATTCACGTTCTGTTTCGCTGACTTTATACAAATTAATATAAGGTATCAATCGAGTCTAACATAGATTATAGATGTCCTCACTTTAAAAGCTATACCTTATGGCTAATTGTAATTAATTTACATTAATTTTAATGTAATTAATGTAATGTAATTTAATTATAATAATATTAATGTAAACATATTACATCAATAAAGTGCTAATTGGTCCACATTACAAAAAGTTACAGTTGAAAGTAAATTTCATTATTATGTTATGCATAATTTATAGACTTTGGTATTATTTTTAATAAGTAAATCTATATAATATCTAAATAAGTACACCTATTCCTAAAGATAATGAGAAAATACGATACAGAGTTGTTAGTGTGCAAAATTTAAAGTTATTTTTTTATGTCCCCTTATAAAATAATTTCACAGATTTAAATTTTAAATTTGTATCCGAAAAAAAAATCGACAATCCGGAGGTTAATCTGGACATAACACTATCGGCGAAAATTCATTGAAAAGTTTAGTTGTACTATATTGTCAATGGAATTCAATATTATTAATTTTAATTCGTTTTAATAACTCTATCTCTCTACGCATCTTCTCGTAAACTTTAGACAAATTAGTCCTTGCAATAACATTTGTAATTAAAACTCCTGCTCCTGATTTGTTATTAAGTTTAACTTCTCAAAATTTAATTTAATTAAACGTTTCATATTTCATAACCATCAGGGCCATTACTTTAGTATTTCTTGCTTAATTTATCTACTAAGAACAAATTGTAAAATATACTTGGATTCATGATTCTATTGCATTTTCGTAAAAACAGTGACATATTTTGATGTGAGACTTTTTCGTTAAGTCCCAGGTTACTTTATAATAGGTGAATGCCGTCGCTTATAACACAATGCAAAAGGAAACGCAAGTCACTATCGACCCTAATAGGATAAACCCTAAGGAATATAAGGAGCTTTGGCATTCCTTAGGGCGTGTTTATTTGACACGATTTTGTTTGAGGCTACATATTAACGCAGTGACCGCACGATCGCCTATGATGTTTCAGCTGTTAGTAAAATAAGCTTAAGTTTTTTAGAAATCCCTATTCAATAGAACCCATTGATCCCTTATTCACTGACCGAAATACAACCACAGATATTTCACTGTAGCTATAAGGAGTGGTCACTATCAAAAGACGGGTTGGCCAGTTGGGTTAGTCCAACTAGTACTACTATTTGTACTACGATATAACAAATTGGCTAAATGAAATGTGTTTTCTACTCTTAGATGAACAATACAACATATCATTCATCTAAGCTTTTACTAAATTTTTTTTTTAGTTTTTCGTTATACTCGTATTTAATGATTTTCCGTTACCTTGCTGTTAGAGAACACGCCACTTTCATTTCAGTTTATTTTTAATTATTTGTATACGTGATAACTATTGACCTCAATCTCACTGATGGTAAGTGAAATTGAGTTCGATTGCCCGTTAATAGCGTATTTTCACTCTGTCTTGAAAATATCTAACTTAAATCTTTCAGGGAACACTGCAGAAGAGAGATAATTTGAGTCTAAAAAATAATTTTTATATTAGTATGAGACTAAAAAATAATTTTAACCTATACTGGAGCACAGTATGTAACTGAAGTGTTTAATAAAGTCGTGTATATAATGTATCCTAAAAACATTATATTAATTCCCTAAAGGCACATAATTGGTAAATTCCGACGTGTGTCGACCCCTAGTTATTTGCTTCCCGGCAAAATTCTCGGTTGCCAAAAAATTTATAGTAGGCCCCTTGTCGTAGACACAAAAATGTTATATTATTACCCTCTTTAGATATTCCTAATAGGGGTGTTTTGCTCTCTACAAATAATAAAGTCATAAGAAAACATTTTGGCCAAACAATATTTTTCTTTTATTATACGAATATTTGACAACCATTACTTATATGTTTAATATCAAATGAAATGAATGAAATTTATTCATATTTTCATAATATTTGTGTATGTAATTACCAATTGCGTATTTATGTGTGTTCTATATATTATTTGAATAAATATTTATTATATAAAGAAAAACTGCTAAATTAAACACAAAAGCAAGATCTCTCTTGCTACCCAAGATCTCTCTCTCTCTGTTTGTGTATTTGGGTGTTTGTGTGTGTGTGTGATTGTTCAAGTTACGCATTTTCACCTGATGTGAGTAAGATATTCCAATTTCCCTCTCCATTTCTAATCCCTTATCGTTAATCCTACAAAGGTCAGCAGCTAACTCACAGCACCTGTGGCGTAGCCTATGTTAATAGGTTACGGTAGCTGTCTGATACACTAAAGAAATACACTAAAGAAGTGTTAACGAAAAGTAATTGTAAGTATAGGAAACTGTTTATTTGTCGAACATAAGAAACACTTATTCCATTTGCAACTTGTTTCGTGCAAGTTGGTTCGTAAATGACATTTAAAGTAGTATTGCGCAGAGAAAATTGCTAATCCGTGTCGTGCAACTAATGAAAAAACTTTCAACCTCTGCCGTTGTCAGTTTAACTCGAAATCGTCGGCTTTGCACACCGAAGGAATTAATGCGAAATGTGCCACCTAGTTTGGAAAGTCTTTTACCAAATTATTAAAGGATTAGCGGTTGAAGCAGCTTCTGATTTTCAAATATCATAACGGTGGCAATAATTTGCATTATAGATTTTTTAGCGTAATGGTTTTTCGACTTTGAAG
Source organism: Synanthedon myopaeformis (assembly GCA_944738685.1). NCBI lineage: Eukaryota > Metazoa > Arthropoda > Insecta > Lepidoptera > Sesiidae > Synanthedon > Synanthedon myopaeformis. The sequence continues at coordinate 7,176,521 of OX122921.1, read as the reverse complement.
TAAATTTAAGACGACTTATAAAATTGACCTAGTTAAAGACTATTCATGACATTACTGTAATAAAATCAATAATTGCTAAATTGAAACATCGGGTGTTATGTGATATAAACATCACACGAAAAATATACTAATATAAAAATATTTCTTAATTTGACTACACAATTTATTAATTAATTACATTAATTAAGTGTACTATTTCTAACAATTAACTACCGAATCGAATGGTAATAATTACTAGAAGAACCTAATTGTTATGAGAAAAGATATGAGTAGAATTGATGTTGATGTAAGTATGTTTGTCCATAATGGACACACAAATATACACACATATATATTATATGTTACGAAAAACTTACTAAAATAGAACACAAACAGACAAAAATTCTATAAACTATTTTTTTTACCTCGGTAACATAAGTACAAGGTGTACAAATTATTTTACAAATACGGCTCGTTTACGATTTTATTTTATTTTATTTTATTTTATCGAGATTTATCAATTAAATATGTAAGATTTATCAATTAAATAAGACGCGAGCTTGCTTTATATAACTCTCAGTTTTGGTGTGCGAATCAGTCGCATTTCCAGAACAACAAGCTCTCGTCCAGTTAAAAGTTTAGTTTACTTAATAGTTTGTTATCAGTTCACGTTCCATTTCGCGCCGTACTCTGGCGCAAGCTCGCTCGCTTTATCTTAACGAACTAAACGAATATAGTCCATTAAACTTGGAGCTTGTGTTTTAATACAAATACATTTTATATTCTCCGTGTACGCTCCTCTGTGTATCGGGGATATATAATTAACTTTCTTGAGTTTTATTTAATATTAAGCTCGGCAGACAGGCTGACGGTCCACTTGATGGTAGGTGACTACCGCAGTCACCTATAACACAAGAAACGTGTTAGGGGGCGTCCTAATTGGCCACGATCGTACGATCCCATCGTGCGATGGTGATTTCGTTTTAAGCATACAATGACTACTCAACAAAAATGGCGGCGGACCGCGAGGAGCAAGCTGAGTGAGTGCGTATACTATATTTATTTAGAACTTGTCGACAATGTAATTTGTTGCCAATTAGCACAGCGTCACAGAGTATATAGTGCGAGTTTTACTGGAGCAAACGCATCGAATACGTAAACGTAAATTTGTATGGGAATGAAGCAGCGCCACCTGTCTAGTGGCTAACGTGTAGCGCTGCTTCATTCATTCATTCATTGATTAAAACGCGCACTACACATCAGGCACAGCAAGTGTGTTGTCGAATACAGTAGGATTAAGAATGAGGGATTGGGAATTGGGTTCTGACATCCGTTACTTTCTTACTGGAACACAACAGCACACACACTGTTATTATACGGTGTTCTTCCTTGAGGGGATGGTTACTGCCACCAGACGGGCTGCCCAAATGACTACGAAACGCAGTGTTCCCTGCCACTTCTTTTCAGATCCAGACCAAGGCAAACTTTGAAAAGTTCATTTCCAAAGTTGATCCCGCCGGGAAACTAACCAGGGAACCCTGAAACAGAGTGTTAAGGCAAACACTAAACACTCATCCAACGGGCTTGTCACAATTTAATTAATTATTTTTTGCCGGGTAAAGTATTAGACAGGTTGAAAGTGAATTTTTTTATGATCGATGGTAAGGGAACGCCAGGGGAATGCAACTGTGCTGTCGAGACCCTAATAAATTAAAGGGTAAGCTATAAAATATTTTATATATGAATTTGAAGAATGATATACTTCGCTTACATGTTTAAATAACATAGTACTTGTGCTGTTATTATCAGTAAAGGTCGGTTACTGACGCCAGAACGGCTGCCCAGTATTACGAAATACGAATGTCATTGTTTATAACTAGTGGTAGTTATAAACAATAACTTTCACAATCAACTTTATAGACAACTAGCTGGTGCCCACTTCGTTCTCGTTGAAAAATGAGAAAATTTATGAATACCTAATATGACGCTTGACATCTTAATCGCTGCGTATTTTTATATTTTTTGACAATCTCTCAGAAACCTAACATTTTTTCAGGATAAAAGGATATCCCATATATTAATCCAGGTAACAAATTCCATTCAGCCGTTTTTGCGTGAAACGGATAGAATGTTCCGAAAGGGTGAAAGAGTAATAAACATTCATCCATACATACATCTATCTTCATGAACTTTCGCATTTATAATATTAGTAGACTTTTGTTTGCTTAATAGTTTATGTCTGCTACTTACAAGATCTATTTTATTTCTAATCTAAATATAAATTCACAAAGACGGTTTCATTGTTTCCGTCATATTGCGAGTTAATCTGATTCGTATTAATAATTTACAGAGGATTCAGGAATTCATTGCCGACCGAGTATTGTTCAAATTATTACTTATTTACCCAACAGAGCCTTATTATGAGGAAGAAAGCAGTCTATTAGAGTAAATAATGGCACCAAATGCGTGCTAAGGACGATATTAGCCCTTCTTGAGTACGCTTTTGTTAGGACAAATTACGAGATTAAGCTCGCCTTTATGTTATCCACAGAAAAGCGAGCTGGAGGTCGATTGAGGTGCGAGATACTTGACAGGGAATTTAGTTTAATTAACGCACTTATTATATTATAAATCTTTTTCAAACCTTTCTCTCAAAAACAAACAAGCCAAGCCTAGTGGCTAGGCCACTCCCTTTAGCCTAGCAAGTGTGAACGCATATAAAAGTATCGTTTTGAATCGTCCAAATGTGGCAAAAATTATGATTTTCAAATAAATTATTTATTCGCAGCATAGTACCTAAATTCTAAAGCTGTCAAAATATTATTACATTAATTATTCATATTTTAGTTATTTTTTCTTTTTGAAAAGTTTCATACAGTGTTCGTAATTTAGTTTTTAGATTTCATTATATCTAATGAAGTATTAAGTATGAACATCGAAATAATATATCTTTGCAAGCAGTGGTTCATTTTTTTTTATCACATCTAACAATAATAGCCGTTCTTAGAAAAACATTATCATGTATGACGCCTAGAAATTTAAAAAGAAATGAATCTATATACAGCTAAGCCGCTCCCGCCTAGGAAAAAAGTTAATTAGATTTTAATATACAAGTTTCGTGAAATTATCTAACTAACGGTGAAACTGCGTTAAAATCCGTTGCGTTATTTAAGAGGAGATAGCGGTCATACAGACGCGGAAATCGAATTAAAATTTAACTATATAAAGATAACAAAGTAACTTTCAACTGACCTAAATTAGTGTATCTGTCTAAACAGAAGACTGAAACTAACGCGAACTGCTACCTTCGATTAATTTGCTGATACATTTCTCGTAATTGGCGGTTGGTTGTAAAATGTAGGTGCGTTCTACAGGCCTAATGGAAATATGGGCAGACGAACAATTTATTGGAAAATAAAATCAATGTTCATAGAAATATGACCTTTGATTACTTATAAACTATTGCCTTCGTATCGGAAGGCCAAAACACCCTATGAGCAGAACATCAAAAGCAAAATAACCTACAAGCAGCTTATCCTATTAGCAGATGGTCCCAATATCAAAAGGAAATATTAGCAAAATGCATTTACAGTAAAATCATATACACAAGCAAATGACACGAAAAGAAAGCTTTCGTATCAAAGGACATTTATGTGAAACAACCTAAAAGATACCTAAAAGAACAGATAGTCCTAAAATATATTAATGTGTACCTATCAACTTTATTGCATACATCTCTTAATAAATTAATAAATGCATTAATCTCTTTGAATGTACTGTCACCTCAGACTAAATCTAAATCGTAAACGAGCCCCTGAAATATTTAATAAAAAAAAATACAATTTGTACACGTTTTAATAGTTACCGAGGTTTTTTTTTTTAGATTTAGATTTAATTTTTTGGCTGTTTGTGCATTTGTGTGAATCTCAGAAACAATTTAACCGATTTTAATGCGGTTTTCACTGTTGTATGAATACCTAGATTAAACTATAGGGTACTTTTCATTCTGGAAAAAATGTTAGGTTCCAGTAAGATTTCAAAAAAAAAAAAACGAACTACAGCGCGTACGAAGTTGCGTAATTAAACACCTTCTAAAAGTTATTTTCGTTCCCACTGCGACCCGACTAATGCCACAGGTGACATTCAATCTAATGGATCCTTTATCTGTTCGCCACACAGTAACAGTAAACACATTTTAAGTTTTAATGGAAAGTTAAATCTATATGCTATCAGTTTATGGAACCCTAACTTTCACGTGTCACCGCGATAAGCAACGCATCATAAATCGTTAAAAGTTTATGAAAAGCCACACAGTTTATTCATGAGCAACTAAAGTTTCCTCGCGGAATTTGTTTGGAAAATATATATAATGAAGTTTTATGGAAAAACACAAACATTAAAACAAGATTTCAAAAAATACGTGTACATTGCAGTGTGATTTATGGGGCAATTTTTTTCATATAAAGTTACTTTTCGAGATGTTTTTATTAAAGCGATTATAATTCATTTAACAAATTATAAACGTGCTTAAAAGAGTCTTCCGATTTCGCAGCTGCGTTTTTACCACCAGTCTCTTCCAGAGACCAATATTTCATGCCTAATAAGCCAATTTTACTACACCATTTATCCAAGTTAAAAAGTAGATAGTCTAGGTATGACGTTATTTTACGATTGCTCTTTCCATGTCAAATCTTTACTGTCCCCACTTATTTTGTCTGTCTGTTACGTATTCACGCCTTAACTACTTAACCAGTGTTCATGAAATTTCGCATACAGATTGTCAGATATACAGAAAAGGACATAGAGTACCTTTCATCCAGAAGTAAAGTAATGTTCTTGAGGGTAAAAATCAAAATCCAACGCCTGGCAAAACTATAACAGCAATAAAAATTTTCAATGTGTGCGAAGTCGCGGGCATAATCTAATTTATATATTACTAGCTTGTGGCCGCGACTTCGCCCCCGTTCTTAGTCCTCCGCCTCATCTGTCTGTCTGTCTGGTGGCGATAAACTCAAAAACTACTGCAGCGATAATCAGGGAAGGTTTTTACGGAAAAAATGCACCCCGGGCGAATCCGGGGTCATATAACCTAAAGCCTTTCTCGATAAATGGACAAAAAATATTTTTGTTTTGGATTCGACAGCTTTATATAATAGTACTAGCTGGTGCCCGCTACTTCGTCCGCGTTGAACGATGAAAGGTACCCTATGTCCTTTTTGGTGTTCCATACAACGTGTATGCAAAATTTCATGGTGATCGGTTCAGTAGTTTTTGTGTGAAAGAGTCACAAACATCCATACATCCATACATCCAAACATACTTTCGCATTTGTAATATTAGTACGGATAGATATATATATATATATATATATATATATATATATATATATATATATATATATATATATATATAAATCAGTGAAGTATTTTCCTTTTCTGTATTATCGTTTTCTTTATTTTAAGGTGTTTTCTAGGTTTTGCTGTTACCTAGAAAACACATTATTTCCATTTTTTTTAAACACCAGCTTTCGTTGACGTTGACATTATGGTATATTGTTCAACTAGAGAGCAAAATGGTTTTTTGCTGCGAGTGCCAACTTTAAATCACGAACTACCAAAGTAGTCTATAGAATTGAATCATGAGTGAGCGAGTGATTCTAATATAGACTACTGAGCGAAGTGAGTAATTTAAAGGCACGTGGCATAAAAAAAAATTTGCTCTCGTGTTAAACATACAACTTTTCACCTCAACAGCGAGAAAAGCGTTACTAGGTTATCTTTAGGTAAGAAAATCAATTAAGACAATTTTAAATATGTCTATTATAGCCAACATTCACATAGCCATAGTCACATAAATTATAACTAAATTAAATACTCCATAGCGTACTTGGTAACCTTGTTTTTGATAATTCCATTAAAAATAACAAAAGCACCGTCTCAGAATAAGTTTTAGCACCTTTTGACAGTCGCCAATTATTGAATAATTCGTACGCCTGAAGATATTTTTCACGCGACTTTTCTGGAAGAAAGCTATCGACATTTGAAACTTGATCTCTTAATTCCTTTGGAGTAAGAGAATCTTCACCGCTGGATGTATTAATTTTTTATATTTACCAAAACAGTACAAATAACGTAGTGATGATATACTCTTTGAGTATAAAAACACCAAGACCTAATGCTGACAAAAAGGATGATTTCTTTTTGTTTTACAATATTGTTTTTTAGATGTTGCTTTCGGATATTGCATTGACATTTTTTTGAAAACCAAACATGATATTTTTAAGTAAGTGATATAATGTTTAATATTATTTATTTTAAATATTACGATTAAAAAATAGCAATAATACAATTTACAAATTTAAATATCAATAAATAAAAACTTTTTTTTATTGAATTTATTTATTTATTGAGTTTCTGAACGCACTTTTTCTTGTTCTGCGTCGAATAATTGCAAAATGTGGTGTTCGAATTTCGAATCACGCTCACAGAAAATCGATTTTTCTGCTTGTTTTAGGCACCAAATGCACCCTTTTCGTGCTGGAGAGGAAAAAATAATTGATTGAATGACGTTCCAACTGAAAGTTCCATATATATTTTCCGACAAAACCTGTTTTTGTTTGATGCTGATTCCGGTAGGAATAATTTTGAATTCAATACGAGTACAAGCAAATTTTTTTTAAATTCTTGTAATTCGTGTTTCATCATTCGCTTTGGATCATCTTTGTAATGTCATAGTTTCTGTTTTCAAATGCATTCTTAAGTTCTTGGTTGGTTTTTTCCTTTTGCGGGATTGGTCAATATCCTTTTTAGTTTTTAACTCTTGTTAGTTTTTAACGTCTTAGAATTATTTTTTTTATCTACTCGTTCTGAGGTCTAATATTATATTAGAAATATTTATTACAAATTGAGTGCCTAATCATTTATTATTTATTTAAATTTAAATTCTGTATATTCTGTTATTCCAATTACAAAATAAATTTAAATACATTTATTTTGAGTAGATTTAAAATTATTTTTGATTGACCTTTCAAGGAGAGAGACAAAATTGCAAATATTACGACGAATCTACGAATCTAAAAAGTTGGTAGTAAAGGCAAAAAGATCTAACAAGCATAATTGATGCAGACTGGATGAGGTGAGTGCCAAAAGTGTAAGTTTAAAAAAATATCAGCTTTTATTTACAAAGAATTTCATACTATAAAAAATCCTCCCTGCTAGTTGGTGGGCGTATTGTAATAAGGAGTTTGAATTCCCTTCAGATTCAGAATAATGTTTTTATGACAGTAAATCAGTTAACGCTTATCTTATTTCCCTGTTCTATTAGCACATGGAATTGGTATAATTTACCTTACATCAAATAAGGTAATTCTGATTTTTTTATATGTTGGTACTGATGAAATGGTAATGACAAATCCAAATTTTCCACCTCGAAATCCTTACGGATTATTGTTAAATTCTTTAACATTTAGGTCTTACTTCAGTTTTTGTCGATTTTTACTATCAAGGATCTGTGCTACGGCAAAAGTCACCATGAACACTTTTTAATTAGATTCAATTTGCAATTGAATTTAGTCTTGGTAGATCAAATAGTTTTAAAGATAAGACTATTCAAACTATTCGAATTTCGAAAACTAAAAACAACTGTAAAACGTCCATTTTTTTTTTTTAGAAATTTTGCAAACTTTTGAATAGCCGTATCTTTAAAACCATTTGGCCTACCAAGACTAAGTTATCCTCATTCAATTACAAATTTAATTTAATTAAAAAGTGTGCATAGTAACTTTTACCGTAGTACAGGTCCTTGGTAGTAAAAATCAACAAAAACTGAAAAAAGACCTAAATTTTAAAGAATTTAACAATGATCCGAAAGGCTTTCGAGGTGGAAAATTTGGATTTGTCAGTACATTCATCAGCCATTTCATTCGTCCATTTCATCAGTACCAACATATAAAAAATCAGAACTATTTCATTTGATGTAAGGCAACGCCGCTTGTTTGTTACGATTTCCATGGACTATTATCTGGTTTAAAATGTAATGAGTTTTTTATTTTGGTCTGTGCTCCTTTTACTTTATATGACAATAAAATTTTTGTGCTCGTATGTACTCGTATGTACATAAGGCTATTCATGTGGCGTTTTATATGTACCAACAAGTTTTAAAATTGTATTCAGGACACTATTAAAGCCATAAATCACTGCTTCAGAGCACTGAATGGATCAGTAGTAAAAGGATATCGATGAGCCGGGCTGAAAGCTATTTGCCACCCCAACTAAAAGGATTTTTTGTAGAATTTTCACTGAATTTTCACTAAATTTTCAAAAATAAAGTGGCACAGCATGAGGTTGCACACAAAGTCCGAGGATGCTCAAACTATTTCCTTTTGGTTTTAATATGCGGTCATACATAGTTTAGTTATAGGAATTTCTGTATGGAGAGGAAAATAAGTTACCTGGTTATACCTTATGGGTATTGTATATTTTATATGGTCTTAAAGGCTTTTTAATTTTAATATTAATTATAATATATGACCTCCAAGCGTACATAGAATCTGTATGCCTCCAACTGTTAGTTATTTTTAACACTGGAATTTTTTTGTCTGTCTGACTGTTTGTTTCAACTATTCTTCGAAACGGTTTGCCCGATTTTTGACTGGACTTTCACTGGTTATAAGAAGTATATAACCAGCTGATTATTAAATAGCTGATGTTATAAGAAATAACTTGGGCAACTTTTTTATAGAAAAAATATACATATAGTTGTAAATAGTTGTAAATGATAAAATGTAAAAGCTATATAAAAGCACTAAAAGGTACGTAGCCGATTAGCATATACATTCAGGGGGCCGCTGTTACTGGCATGTCTGCTCCGACCTTAAAGTAGTGGATGAGGGTCACGATAACTTCATTAAGAGACTTCGTTAAGGGAAAATTGATGACTAATTAGCAAGTTGAATGTTAAGTGAGTAGTTGACGCGCTTTGTAGTGGGAAAAAGGGGTCGCCTTTGAGCTTTATTTCCTTTAGTTGCCGCTAATTAAAACGATGTTATTAGAATTAGAATTTTGATGACATCGTTGTCATGTTAATAACAAATATTATACTGGACATAGAACATTTGCATTACACAATTTCTATTGAGGCGGCGTATGTAACGCTTGACGTTACATAGTACAATTTTTGAAGATTTTTGACGTACAATATAATTGAGAATTTCCTCGTAAAACTTAATTGAAAAGAGTTGCTGACTTAGGAGATTTTGATTCCCTATAATTTTATTTAAATTGAAAAAAACTGTACCTGTAACTCCCGCCACTGTATTATTTAACATTAATTAAAATTGCGTCTTACATTAACAAAAGCCGACTAACTAAACTGTCCGAAACAACAATATATCGTCATATACAATCTCTCCATAGTGACCATACAATGTTATGAAGTCATAGCAATGTTGTTGCACTTTCAATTAACAAATACTTTAATTTACAGTAATATGAAATATGAAATAATTAGCCAGGACATAATGAGGGCTAGCTTGGTTGGTTTTACGCGCTATAAATGTACGTCAATATACGAAATTTCACTTAAATTTAGCCATCATCCAAAGTAAAAGATAATAAATAGACACAGTTAATTATTATGTCTATTTATTATCTTTTGTATCCTTATTCGTCCCACATTTCTATTTCAATTTATATTTAGTTTAATTGAATACACTTAATAAATTATTTAAATAATTTAGTTTTTCGAGATTACACATTTCAAAGTCTGAGTATTATTAGGAACCTGTAAGTTATTTGATATTTTAAACCTTTTTTTTTTGTATATAATAAAGAATTTATTGTTGTATAGTAAAAAGGTAATAGTAACGGCAGGGCACACTGCATACCGCAATCATGAATGGGGCAGCCTGTCTGGCGACAGTAACCACCCCCTTACAGAAGACCATCGTAAAATAGTATCACGTGAGCATTTTCGGTAAGCAAGTAAGAGTTTCCAGAGCCAAAGAGGTTCCCAATCTTCTATGTATTCATTATCTGATCAACTGAAATCATTTCCAAATTATTTTTAAAATATAATTGAATTTTTGTTTATCATAATTTATGATTTATTGAAGTGTTCACTTATAAAGAATAATAATAAAATTACAGACTATCACATATTTTTTGTTTTTATAATTCTCTAAATTATAACAAAACAATAAGTCATATTATTATATATAAAGTGAAAAATAGTTTATAATTATTTCGAAAATGTTACACTTTTGTAACATCCCCAGGGGTCGTTTAATAGTTACTCATATCTCTTACCCTTTGTAGGATCGTGACATATTACCCAGTAACCCTGATTATGTTTCCAACAAATTGTTTTCAAGTATAAGCTCCAGTTTGTATTGAAAAAACAAACAATAAAGTTCTGTTAAAATCAAAAAAGATAAACAATTGAGGTGTTTGTTTGTAATGTCAAAATAACTGCTTTTTAATAAAGGTATATCAAACTATATAAGGTACTTACTTATAAATAAAAAAATATCTGAAACGGCTGGACCAATTTATACTATCACTGGCCGATACATGTTATAAGAAGTAAAGCTATTTTATTTAAAAAATATTATAAATAAGCAGTGTCCAGTAACGCGAACGCATTATACGCACTGTAATAATTAGTTATTAAGGTATTAGCTTTTGATATTGTTGAAAATATTTGTACAAAATGCTTCTTCATGAAACATCATTAATAAAAACATTAAATACGTCCTCAAAACAAAACAACAATATATGAAAAGATAATCTTAACTTGACTAACACGAGTTGAACTTCGACCGAGTGGCTAAACAGGCTTATAAATTTGCCCCGAGCTGTGTCAGAGGAGATAATAGCGTGCCTAGAACTTTTAGCTCCGTCATTAACCCTAAGTCATAAATTTGTAAGAGAACGCTTACTTATTATGTTCGAACAGATTATTGCGAAGGTTGCGAGTGATTTATCAACCAATTTCCAAATTGTGAAAGGAGCCCAAACGGTTTGATTGATGTCTGATATTGTAGCCCCGAGTAACTTATAAATTATTATTAATTGGAAGTTATTTATTTCATTGTACGAAAATGGAAACACATTGATAATTTATTTCTTGTTAATGATGCGCGTCTCAACAGGAAATGTTTCAAGTTTGGTGAAATCGCTTGAGAAGATACTGGCGAATTTGGTTCTGAAATCGTACAAAATGGAAACTTCACAACTATTAGGGAGTTGTGGAGTTAGGAATACGAAAAATAAAACTTAATTTTAAAAGTAAATTTGTTTGCATCTAACTGTGCCTGCGACTTCGTACGCGTAGTATTTTGAAATCCACCCGGGCGAAGCCGCGGACACCAGTTATCTATAATAAACATCCAACACTTGGCCAAAGTATAATGTCAGGCTTTAAATCTTTTATTATACAGCACAGACAAAGTCGCGTGCACCAGCTAGTCCATTATATTTTAGTTAAGTATTTCTTAAATATTTTAGGGTTTGTAAATTAATTATCCATTAAATTCTTCAAAATGTAAAACAACGTCTAATCGAGAGTTTTTGAAACCGCGATTAAAATATGTATTTTTACATAGCTGTACCTTATGAATTAAAGTAAATCAAATAAAAAATTACCTAAATTAGTCACATATTTTTAAAAACGTTATTAAAATATTTAATTTTACATGTCTATTCTGATTAGTTCAATTGTGAGTTCAATTGATTGAACTGCTGGGACTTCTTAGTTTTCAGTAGTTCAATTACATTAATTCATTAAACTATCGAAACTAAAAAACATATCTATGTATTTGAGTAAGTAACGCTAAGTAAAGAAAACAAAAGTTACTTAACTTAGCCACTTATCTATAACGATAATTATATAATAAAGTAGCCACCATTCTTCGTCCCTTATTATGCCAGACCTTCCTTATCTGGTGCTGTCAGGAGCGGATTATTAATAACTTTCATCAGAATGTTCACCTAGTATGTCCGTGGCGTTTTTGTATTTGTTGGCTTCGCCCAGCAGTAAATGGATGCTGTAATATATTATAATTACAATTTAATCATATTAAAGAATGCACTATGTACATACCGTTGACGAAATGAAATTGTGTGAGCCATTATTGCTAAAGTAATTACAATTTCGAGTTCAAATATTCCATCGAAGTTTATTAATTTTTAATGTCTGTTCCTCACTGAATAAAATAATAGCGTTAATTTTGTTTTTCATTAATTTCATAAATAAATATTTGTTACACGAATAGGAAAACTTCGAAAACGAATTATTGACTTTCGCAAAGCAAATAAAACTAGCGACCCGCTTCCGGCTTGGCTCGGGTGCGTATTTTTTTTGCATATTATATATAAAAACCTTCCCCGTTTAACGCTCTTTCAATTAGTGAAAACTGCATGAAAGTCCGTTCAGTAGTTTTGAGATTATCGCGAGATAAAGAGTTACAGACAAACTTTGTTTTATAATATTACGTAAGGATAAGAGTTACCAAATTGATTGATATGATTCTATAAGTCAGAGAAACGGGGACAAATCATAAATCTAAAGGCCCGACGGGTTTCCAAGTTTCAAATAATATCATAAAATGTTATTGTAATTATTTAACTTCGAATAATTCTACTCTCAATGTCAATGAGTCTCAACCTTTCCTTTTAAAAAATAAATTTTGACGGGCCCATTTAATGAGTGTTTTAGGTTCTTTCCATAACGGTCTCAAGGGTCCCGGCTCCGATCAGGATCTGGAAAATAGTGGCAGGACACACTGCGTTTCGCAAAAATTTGGGCAGCCTGTAACCACACCTCTTTACAGAATAACACCGATATAACAGCATGTGTGCTTAACAGTATTCCTCGTGACTACAGCTCCTTGAAAACCTTATTAAACAGACAACACTCGTATATGACTCGAATTCAGAAAATTGTTCGAAATCTAAAGTCATCGGTCATGTCATGTCATCGGAATCATAACCAATATTATTAAAATACATGAGAATGTGAGCTTATTTGTTACGCTTTATCTACTCTACAGATCATTATGAAATTTTGCATACATGTCGTCAAGTTAAATAAAAATACAGAAAAAGACATAGTCTCCAGGGATCATCTAAAATAACATAATATAATTATAAAGTTTGAGTAAATGTTTAAACGCCTAAAAAAAGGAGCGCAGACAAAGTCGAGGGCAAAAACTAGTAAAGTAATATTAGTTTTAGTTTGAATATCTCCAACTTCACAACACAGACTCGAGTGTCTCCTGTGAGTAATTGGGCACAATTTTTCATTGCAGCTACGTAATGAGATTTCCCGAAACGAAAACTACAAAGCCACGTCGTCGCGTCTAATGAGCTAAATAAAAAATGAGATTTCTTTTAACCTTGCTACAAAGTGCAGCTTGCCATCGTAATCGTAAAATTGTGTGTCACCTTTTTATCCACATTGAAACAATTTTATTTTTTTATTTATCTTTTGCATAAAGTGTTTTTAATTCTAAAACATTGTGATTATAAATTGCTCTGGAAAATCCGGTTAATTCCTCTCAAAGGGCTGTGGTCACGTCTATCGTACGACGGCAAACCTTTTACAGTAGGTAATTGAAACAAAGTTGTGTTATTAATATAGACGAAGTTTGTTATGTAAAATTTTCTATGTAGTTAAACTTTTTTCAAACCAATTTTTTTGAGACCTTCTTTGTGATGGTTAAACAATTATATAACTTACTATTTATGTACACAAACCAATTTAAAAAAAAATACTTATATTATATATAAAAAGACTAGCTATGCCAGTGACTTCGTTCTCACCCCTTTTTCTCAAGCGTTGACAGATTTATTCAATTTTAATTGCTCATACTTATATATTTATTTTTATATATGTCAGGTATCAATATTAATTTTAAATTTCGGATTATCCTTAGAGAACAGATCTTTTTCTGGATAATAATAAAATAATTTACTGTACCCCTGTCAACATGTATAGGTACTAACTACATTCCATGGAGTTCCATAAATTACTTTTGGAGATTTTTAAGTTGGACAAACGAACATTAAATTTTTATATAATCAATTAATAAATTATACAGATTGGAGATCGTTCACCTGTACTCACGGGTAAAAAACGGTTAGAGACCAATTCTTACAAATTTATCTTATCAGTCCGTCTATCATATAAAAAAAAAACATGTCAGTCGTAGGACTGCATGACAGAAGTGAAAACATAGCTTCACAAAAACATTACGTTACATTACATTACCTAACAGGTCGCGAGTTTAATGGTTTTTTCTCATCTTAACAATTGTGTTTTTTTTTTAATTAGGTAATTTAAATTAATATCAGCTACATCAATGGTTACATTACATTACATTACATTACATGACTGTCGCGAGTTCAATGATTTTATCCCATCTCAAAAATGCCCAACGCGCCTAAAGAAGTTTTCACTTCAAAAAACCATAAATTTGAGAAAAATAAAATATAAAAAGTTTAAATAAAAAAATCGGATTCTCTCTATTTCTCTCTCTCTCTCTCTCTCTCTCTTGGTAAGATAAACCCGTTTTTTGTAGACCACCGCAATACTATCGCAATGGCCGCCCATGCTATTATTTTACTGTTCCTTCTGACCCTTTCTCTCTGTTTCTTAGGATCATAGTGAGAATATAACGTTCCTCAAGAATTGGGCTACTAATGTAAAAAGAGATTCTTTCAACAAAAAATATAACATTAGTAGGTAAGTACACACATTAAGTCTTTAAAATTTTCAACATATCAATATCTTAATAATGCTTTCTTGTACTCAAATAGTAAAGATACAACCCGCAATTTAAGCACAAGGAAAAATACAAATGAATTCTGACGGCCCTTTTTTCTCGAGACGAAGCAGCTTTATTTTTAAAAACGTCCAAGACTAGAATCCATTTTATTGAGCTCAAAAGTAATTCTATGCATTCTGAATACAGCTTTAAAATTGCAGTTGCAGTAAAAAAGATGTTGCTACTATTTAAATGTAAAATTCTCAGATCCTAAGAATCCCAAGAAGGAAAAGAAATGTTGAAAATATTAAGAAAACTCTTCTGTAATAACGAAATTTGTATAAAACAAGTTCCAAGTCAGTGTAAAGCAAGGCCAACGAGACAAAGCAAAGAATGTAAACAAACTTTTAGGGGTTGTCAATATGGCTTCCTATACCATAAAACAGATAGCGCCGGCAGCTTCGTGTGAGGAAAAAGGACAGAGAGTCGGGTTTGTTAGTGTTACACGAATTTATAGAATACACACAAACACAACAATTTTTAGAAATAAGGCCTAAACTTCGAAATAATAATAATTCGAATAATCCATATTTTTTTATGAAGCCTTTTGCACTTGCTTCTAAATATAATAGTGTTAATAAAAGCATCCCTTAAAAAAAGCTGCTTATTGTTTTGTTTATGTTATGCAGCCACGTGCCTAAAAACTAACGGAATTTTTCCCAAAAAAAAAAATATTAATAAATATTAATTTATTACTTGTTGTTAGGTTAGGTTAGACGCTACAAACAGAATCTTGTTCTCTTTCATATCATTTTATTTTATTAATGATTGCAATTGACTCCGATATACAATTACCGCAGAATTATCTTACATACGAGTATGACATTCAGAACGTCAAACATGACAGTACACTTGGAACTGACAATTTGTCACGCTTGAATGAAGTAATTCATACTATTGAATACGTAATTAGAATTAGCGTTTATGTGTTATATTAGACTGTTAATATTCTATTCAACAACAGAATATATTATTCTGATACTGAATTATCAATAATTTAACATAAATAACGAAGTTTTATCAAAAACTCTGTTACTAAATATATATCCACATAAACCGAAACTGCTTTTAAACCACTCAAAATTGCTAAACAAATAGTCAATAGAATAATGGATGGGTATTGTGATTACCCATCGACGATTAATAGAAAAGTTGCAATTAAAGCATTATTTATTTATAAATTAACGTGAATATAATAATTATTTGAACACAGTACAATTAATGAAAAATGAGACAATCATTCATTAATTTCGAAGTAATTTTCTTTGACGATTGGTTTGCGGCGCGACGCCCCGTGACCTATTTCCTGTTTTGTGTCAACGTTTTTGTTTTGAATCACTTGTTTGTTGTTTCAAATAACCAAAAACTTCCTATAGCTAGCCGCTTTGTTTCGTTTCCTCTTGATAGTACCAAACAAGTGACCATTAATAAGAGAAAAACTTTCCCTCGTTATAACATGGCGAGTTTAGGAACATTTTTATTGAATTGAAGTTAAAAAATACCTCGGAGTTTTCTTTTCAACTAACTTTGTATTCAAAGTGTTAAACCAAGTCGTTTTAGAAACGAGAATTTTCGCGTTTAGCTTTCTCGTTAGGCGAGAAAATTTTTACGACTTTAGACCTCTTAGTACACCAGTATATAAATTGGCAAGTTCTATAAGGGGCACATTAAGTTATTTGCATCTTGCACTTTTAAATACCAGATGTTTTTTAAAACAATTTATAGCACTCGGTGTACGTTTTGCTTGCTGTGGATAATTCAAAAATTCATTAAGAGTAAAAGTTTTATGTACAATTAAAATATTAAAACTTCAGAACTCGTGTACACTGCCTTCTGAGAGCCCTATTAAAATTTAGTTAAAACTGAATTTCGCTCCAACTACTGGCGAACAGTAATCAAAAGAAGTTTGAGGCAGCTGTTAGACGACAACTTTATAAAAAGAACGCTCGCATCGACGCGAAAGTTGCTGAGTTAGAAGGTCTTCGGTCCTTACACATTTTAGCGGTAATGTGAAACTCGTGAGAAGAATACAGTTTATCCAAACAACCGGTAGTAATATTACACACGCCATAAACTCTCTTAATACTGTGTCTTTGTCTCTCGCCTCAATGCGTAAACAGACGAATTTTTGGGCATTTAAGTGCACTGTGCTCTTTATCTTGTAATGATGTTGAAGCCTTACATATTTTTAAACAGCCTTGAAACAGAAATAATTCTAAACTTGCTATTTACTAATGTAGTGACTAGTGTAGTGATATTATGATGTACTATGATGTCATAGCTAGGCACTGTTTATAAAATAGTTAAATTCGTTAATCCCTAATACATTGTATAAAAAGTAAACTTGGTTACATTTAAGGAGATTTAACGGTAATCGTTAATTCGTTAAGTTTATGTGATAGAAATTGCATTTATGTCATTGGGTAAGTGATCCACTTATAAAAACTGTTGATTTGGGTTCTCTAACTCACACACACACGACTGTACTCGTATTACAAAATAAAGTCGTTGTCCGCCTCTGTCTGTTTAACTTCTTCTAAAAGACTTTATAGAAAAATATTGCATTCCTGCTGGGGGTGGGTCGCTAGTTAGGTATACTCGTATGTATATAGACCACGGCTCGACTTGTGTTGTGTTTCTACACCAACTAAACTAAAATGTTACAGTAATGCAAAAAGTTATAAATAGAAAAGCTTTTTATTTTTGTTAACTAACTATTGGACCTATTTTTAAAATTATTTCACCTATAGAAAGCTACATTATCAGGAAATAATATAGGCTATATTTTATAAAATTATAAAATTCCACCCTGTATAGAACCAATGATATGTACAGAATCATCAGAAATGCCCATTAATTGCCAAATTATAAAGTTGTGTATCTACAAACATTTAATTTTAATATACCAATTTGCATCTGAATATTAACAGACGAAATAACTTATAATAAATTTGAGTTCAGAGGTTAATGTCTGGCAAACAGTTCACCCGTTGATCAACAAGCCTTTGTAAATATTTCATTGAATATTTAAAATGTCATTTTATAGTTTATTGATCTTTATTAAGTCATAACTATGAAATAATATAATTTCAAAAGTAAGTTTATTTGTTTGTTTGTTCAACCGATCATCATGAAATTTTGCATATTATACTTTGCAACAGAAAAGGATATCTATAAACAGTATTGCTCCCGAAAGATCTGTATGAAAATAGAACTATAAAATAAATGTTTATTGCTTATCTATTTTACCAACTACAAAAAAAAAATCGAATTGAAATAAGTGTGTCCTGGCAATAATGACATAATATGGTACCGAAAAATGGCCTCTCATGGCAGGACTGGCCCAAGTTCAAAGGACGCAGAGTAGGGCGCCCTGCGGCCAGGTGGACAGATGACCTGAAAGGCATCGCAGGAGGCAGCTGGATGCATGGTGGCGAGCCTTGGGGGAGGCGGCCATATATATATATATATATAAACGTTGATGACGATAAATAAATAAATAAATAAATAAATAAATAAATAAATATCTTCACACATACCACACAGCACCATCTAGTTCCACATTAAGCAACTAATGCTTGTATTATGGATACCAGACAGTTGATATAACACATAGATTACTTTTTTTTGTAAATACATACATATTATAAATACAAACATCTATGACACAGGTACAAAGGTAAACGTTAACACATAAACATTCGCCCCTAGCGTGATTCGAACCCGCCACCGTTTGGTTAACAGCTGGTGTTACTAGCCACTAGACCAAACGTGTCGATAAATTCTAATTCGTCCGAGAGATGCGGACGAAGTTGTGGGCAAAAGTTAGTTTCCTATAAAATAAACAATAGCACACAAAAACATTATATACACTAGCCTGCGTGTTGGAGCATTAAAATGTGAAAAAGGTTTTGTTTTTCAATGACGAAATTTCGTATGTAAATATAACATCGTAAATAACTTTTGCGACCCAATTTCGGTCCTAATGTTAACAATGTTATTTCGTAATTTGGGTGAACAACAACGAATACCGTTTATATTATCCCAGTTACGTTAGAGGTCGATGTCTCACACAAAAACCTCTGTTCGTACAAGGTAAATTTGCTTTTTCTCAAACTGACCCGTACACTTTACCCCACCTAGGTCAGAGGTTGAACAAAGAAAGCTCTTGTATTATGATGTGGGAGGGGTTTTGTCGAAACTGTACACACGTGTCTACTTATAAATACAGTTAACAACTATTTAACGAAATATATTTAACAAATGTTGCGTGTACCTTGGGGAATTTTATTTATATGAGTTTTAATGTGTGGTAAGCAGGCATGCATATCGTTAGATGGAGTGTATCTTTTAGCTCTATGCATAAATCAGTAGCGCATTGAATCAATAATAAAAGTAGTTAAAAAATATAATCCTACTAATGCGAAAGTTTGTGAAGATGGATGTATGAATGGATGTTTGTTGCTCTTTAACGCAAAAACGACTCAACGGATTTAAGTTATATTTGGCACACAGATAGTTTATTAACTGTGTTAACATAATATAGGATACTTGTTATCCTGAAAAAAGTTTAGATTCCTGAGGGATCGTCTAAATATATAAAAAATCATCAGCTAGTAGCTAGTAGCATTCTTACGAGGAGAAATCAATCAAATTTTCACCTCGTAAGAACCTTCGTAGGACTTCAATGAAAATTAGAAAAAAAAAATAGTTTCGAGTTTTGCGCTTAGCAACATATTTAGCAATTCATTTTTATTTATCTAGATAGATTAAGAAGTCATCTTATTCGTAAATTATGACTAGACTGTGGAGTTATGAGTTAAATAACTCAATTTATTTAAAGGGTGCCCTATTTCTCCAAAATAATCCTAATAACATTGCCATTTAGGACATGTCAGTGGGTCCATCTCATGTCTCATAGGCAAGTTCGCGTCATCACTGGGCAACTACGAAATTTCGATGAATAATATTTGCATGTATTCTAAGTAAATATTTTTGTGTCATCTAAAAGTCATTTACTGTAGTATTTTATTATATTGGCATAGTATCAGTATCTATATTAATCTATAATATACTTATCTATACTCTATACTAATATTATAAAGAGAGAAGATTTGTATGTTTGTAATGAATAAATTCAAAATCTATTCGACTAATTTTGGAAATTCTTTCATTCTTCATAAGTAATATAGACTATATTTTATAAAATTACTTTATCATTATTATAATTATTATTAATGTGTTTCGTTAAAAAATACATTTGTATTGGCATAGATATATGGAAAGAAATCTAGTCTGACCTGTATACTCACCGAGTCGAAAAAAGGTAAAAACCATTGATGCTGTACTTGACAACGCTTTGTTCTTTATTCATCTTCACTCTTTAGTTGGATGGAGTTAAATGCCTAAGGGTTAATTATTTGAAAGTATTATAATCTTTAGCTCTTCGCTCTTTGAGAATAAGTAGGGAAAGAAGTATTATGAAGTTTTATTTTATATAAAACACGTAATATAGACGAAATGTTTCTTTAAAATCTAGACAGAAAGATGAGTAAAATATTACTACAATTCTAACGGTTATCAATTCTGGCAGGCAAGCTGACGGTGGTGGGTGCAAGTGAGCTTGATAGAATAAAGGACAATGATAATATAGGGGAATGGGCGTCTGGTCTAGTGGCTAGTAACACTAGCTGTTAACCAAATGGTCGCGGGTTCGAATCCCGCCAGGGGCAAATGTTTATGTGTTAACATTTACCTTTGTACCTGAGTCATGGATGTTTGTAAGTAATCTATGTAGTATATCAACTGTCTGGTATCCATAATGCAAGCATTAGTTGCTTAGTGTGGAATAAAATTCTTGTGTCACAGTGTTGTGTACAGTGTTTGCAACAAAACTCCTCCGAAACGGCTTGATCAATTTTTTTGTGTATATTCGGTAGATCTGATAATAGGTTGTAAATTATTTTTTATACCCCAATTTTTTTTTTGGCAAAACAACGTTTGCAGGGTTAGCTAGTATTATATATATTCCTAACTGTTGTTCAGTTCAATTATTGTCCGATAATCAGCAAAAGGTATATTCAGCATGTCACATCTATTTTGAAACAAACATTTGTGATGCAACCCTTACTAAAAATATTATCTTCTAGTTAATATCACCTTTAACATTATTTAGGTCAAAAACATACCTATGCAAATATTATTTTCATTTTTTAACACTAAATGGAGCTAAAAATGCTGACGAACTACTTTATTGCAGGAATTCACTGCTTTGAGTGAAGTACCTCTTGGTTTTATAATTTTGAAACTGTTAACAGCATTCTTGCAAAGATGGCATATTGCATATCAAGCGAGTCCTAAACTAGAACCTGCTCTTGCTTCCGACACCTATACTTTTATTAATTATTATAAATGGACTGTAAAGCCATAGCCGTCGCTACTAATAAAATTGTTTTTGATGAAAAAACATATTCTAAAGGTCGAACAAAATATATGCAAAATATATTCCAGTTATTGGGGGTGGATACAAAATGTGCCCTTTGTATGTCAACTGTGCCAATTTAAAGAAATCAAAACAAAATTCCGTTCAGATAAAGTGAAACAAAATATATACAGAGGATATTCGCGAACACATTGTTGAAATAACGAAATAGCATTTTTAACATTCGGATTTTCGTGAAAACGGTTCAAAATGAAAAAAAAAAAGGTTCGTATTTAACGACAAATCGGTTTGGCTAACGGAGCGAAACATGTTCCAGGTCAGACCGACGCAATTATTTTTCTGTATGATTAAACCACCAACAGAATTGATTTTTTTTAAAACAACTGTATGTAAAAAGATGTAACAGATTCGATAAGACCGTATCGAAACCTTCGATACGGTCTTATCGAATCTGAAGTGCCGTACTACAAGTACGTGCCTACGCCCGTTCTCGAATATAGTCGTGCTACGCTCTACTGGGACCGCTCTATAATCACGGACAGGACAATTGTTGCCTTGTTGCCAATAAGCCTGACTTCGTGGTTATTGATTGATCTCAACGCCGGACGATGTTTGTTGACATCACTGTCTCGCATGACGAAAACCTCGTGAAAGCCAAAAAGATAACACCAGAATAACGCCTGACATCTTTGTCGCTATAACGACGGTGGCGCCACCACTGTTAACGACAGTCGCGCCGAGTTTTTTAATATTTTTAGACGAAAAAGTATCATATCTTTTTTGCGTTTTTGCGTTCTTGAAGAACAAATATCCAAGCATACAAACTTTGGCATATATAAGGCTACTTATTATTAAGGCAAAAAACCTTACTCTGCTTTTTTTTTAATAAAATCCATAGATACGCACCGATCCGTAGAAACATACAGGTTTAAACAGAAATACAAGCAACGCCATAGTAAGGATTGCGTAAGCGGCGCTGGCCTTGTATTTTCTGCATGGCTAGATGATGGAATTAATATTAATAAAAAAAAAAAATAGACTGACTATTGAAAGCGATATAGAGATCCATGGAAATTTAACAGATATAAGATTATATCTGTCTGTTTTTCATTTTAACGCACAACCACTTTAATAATTTCAGTCACAACCTCTAAATATCTGTACTAACTGGATCTTTGTAAAACCTAACAAAATAAATTCCTATTTCCTACAAGAAATAAAATTAGTGATCCAACAACAAAGGCCTTTATTTAACCTCAGAATTAATTTGCGCCGCCTTGGATATAACAAGAATGGCATTAATTTGCTTGTACAGGTTTAAGTGGTTGGTTGCTTAGTTCTAGGCACTATAAATTTAGATCGTTAATAGCTTTCGTTGTTTGAAGTTGACAATTAATGTGTAACACAGATAATAAGGTACAAATGATTGTTGCCAGCAGCTATCACAATATTACAACGTACTTTTTAGTAAGTGTTTCTAATTTAATTCAACAGAAAATTAATTTCTTTAAATTGTAACTAATATTATTTATATTTTGGCTCAAAATACATAACAAAACAGATTCCGTACAATGATTGTGTACGGAATCTGTTTTATTTAAGATTGGCTATTACACATTTTAAATATTTAATAACATTTTTTCAAGTATGCATTTCTTTTTAAATTTGGTTTTTTCTTAGAACATTTAAATTAACTAATTTTAAACAGGGAAACGCATTACACGTTTATTATATTGAATGTCAATATGGTATAATAATATATAGGTAACTTATTTAGTTATATAATTATAATAACTAAATAAGTTACCTATGTCCTCAATGATGTTAACCTTTTGTAAAGTTTATATGAATAATTTTATTATTTTAAGTAAAAAAAAACTCACATGTGAATAGATTTGTTTACCTTTTTAATGAAAATATGCACAGAGTTCCAGAATCACAAACAAAAAGTACGCAGACACAATAAAAATGGTAACATTTTAAATTAATCTCGACTGTCTCTCTTTTACAGTAGATAAATACTTTTAAATTATTTCACAACAAAAGACTTCCGACTCCAGTAGCATTATTCGCCTTTGTAGTCTTAGCAACTGTGAATTTAATTTAGCTATTTTTAAGTATGTATTACGGACTGAGCGGGATAAGTCTCGCGTCTACTACAATCGTTAGTCACGCTGTACTCTGGGGCTCATAAAGGAACCTTGCGCTTTCCAGATCGCCCATTTGCAATAAGGCTTGTACTACAACTAAGTATATTTAAAAATTTATTTTTGTTTTTAGATAAAAGATGGCAAGGAGTCAACATGAAGTAGGTGTCTACTATCGCCTGTCATGTAAATTAAAAATATTAAATTCATATGCACAATTCGCTATAAACTCTCTAGGTATGCTAATTTTGTAAATTAATTTTCTTTTTACTTTCATTTTGTTTTTGTTTAAATAATGTTTATGTATTTTATTTTTACTGAATAAATAGTTATTATTAAAAAAAAAAAACTATAGGTTCTTACAAGTGTCTTGATGGCCAATGGTGACTATGACTTTTAGCTTCATATTTATGATCGTATGATATAAAGTTAATGTGTCACATATTAAATAATAAATAAATAAAAAAACTGTGTTTTCTTTCCTTACGAACTACATTATATATTATACAAAATAAGAATTCAGAAAAAAGACGAGGAATATTTCCTTGCGAGAGCAACGATTTTTACTCTGTTATTTATTTCCATCGTCTCAAATCCCTAATGTAGAGATACGAATAGTGCCAATAAAATAATCATTCATGTTTGATTGATGTTTCTTCAATATCACGTGAATGTCGTCGAGGTTTCTATATCCATGTTTTATTTGGTTAAAATACTCTTTTTTTAAAAAACGGCAGACAGACTCACTGTCCACTTGATGGTAGATGGCTACAGTCGCCTTGAACACAAAGGAACGTCACAGGATTAAAGATAGGAGATCAGGTAGGGATAGGGTTCAGGCATTTTACTCACTCGCCGAAACATGATGTTGTTTCACGGTGGTGTTCTGTGTCAGTTATTTGCGAACCACCAGACCACCTCTGACCACCTACAGGTTGTTTACTATGTGTCCTGCACCTCATTAAATCTATATCTATACATGCTGTAATTTATTTATTTTTTTCTTTTAGAGAACTAAAACTAATAGCTAGTTCTGAAAATGTTTATTCGCAAATAAACATGCTCAGAACTAGCCGAGCAAACAATTTTATTGAAGAAAGTATCATAGTAGACGATCCGAATGGTATGTTAAATAGGATCTTCGCCCATCTGTTTAAAATTGCAATTGTTTGTTTAATATACAGATAACACAACAATCGAATGTATGAAGCCTTTAGCAAACGTTAAGATAATTTCATTGCGAACACGGCGAACACAATATAGGGTTGTCTGCGAAAACCCTGTCTTGAATTCCAGTTGTCAAGTTTTAAATAAAATTTAAAAAGTGAGTGGGTAAGGAATGCCAGAGCCACTTCCCTATCTCTTCCTACCTGTTAAGGTAGCTATTCCTTATCCTTAATTCTATTAAGGTCGACAGCTCACTTCGGCTGCAAGTCCTGCGACATTTGCTTGTGTTACTATATTATATAGAACGGTAGCCGCCTACCATCAAATGGACAGTGTCTAACGGTCCTTCAGATAAACAAATACTATGTTAATATTTTCTACAGACATTTTAGTATTACTGAAAGGCGATGTCAATTAATTATTTTTTCGATGTCAATTTATGTCACCTAGCGCTCTGATAACGGAAAAAATATATAAAAAATTATATAAAAGACTAGCTGGTGCCCGCGACTTCGTCCGCGTTGAAAAAGAAAATGTATTAGTAATAAAATAACGCAAGACATCGTTATCACTGTGACGACGGTGGCGCCGCCAGACAGTGGCGCCCAATTCTTTATATTATGATGCGCGTGCGTGAAATGAACCGACCCGGCTTTATAATATTATAGTATAATATAGTATAGATAAGCATTCCTTAATCACGCAATAAAACACAAAAGTACTCGTGCGAATGTTTCACAGTGGTTCTGCATGATTTGCTTACTGGCGGCAAACGGGCAGGCCATTTGTAAGCACGAAAAACAGAGTACCAGCTTTCCACCCAATCTATAAACTCACTAAAGTTTCAGGTAACGGGCTCTATTTGTAAATATTATTGGCTTATTTGTAGCAATCCACTGCAGCACAATCACGTCCAAGTCACATCTATACTATACTCCGGAATTTGTATTTCTGCTGCTTTAGGACCTTTGTTTTATACTATTATAAAACAACTATGTTTTATACATATCATGTATAACAAAGTCCCCGCCGCGTCTGTCTGTATATCTGTATGTATGTTTGCGATTATCTCAAAAACTACTGTACGGATTTTCATGCCTAGTGGAAAGAGCGTTAACTTATTATATATAAAAATGCACCCATGCGAAGCCGGGAGCGGAGCGCTAGTATTCCATAAATCGTTTCAATCGGTGTGAATGCGCCCTAACATGTTAACTTGTCCTGTACTTTGTTATTTAACAGTAAAGTAGAAAGCATTCTAAGTGCAGCGAATGGATGATAATGGCGGTCGTGTCTACCTTGTTTAACACCTTTTAGGAAAAAAGGTGAAGTTATTCCAAACATAACATAGTAGTGGCACAGGGCACACTGTGTTTCGCAGTAAGGGAAGCCAGAGCTCATTTCCTCTCTATCCCAATCCTAATTCCCACTATGGTCGGCAGCGCACCTTTTTTTTACAAGAGGAATCCATCATGGATACCCACCATGATGGATTCCTCTCCATCATGGCCTGGGGACAGACCAGTGGGTTATGTCGGACTCACACGTCCGATGGCGGGACTGGAAACCGCACACGGAACGGCAGCGCACCTGCAGCATCTGTGGCGTTGCTTGTGTTATAGGCGACGGTAGCTACATATCATCAAATGGACGGTCAGGACGAATAAAAATTAAATAGAAGATTAGTGAGAAATGATAATAAAATAATCGATGAACAAGGGGTAGCTGCGATAATCCCCCCATTTAATGTATATATTATTAATAAGCCTTATGTAAAATTAATAAGCTTTATGTAAATTTAATGGCCCACGGTGAGGGTGTAACAAAAAAAAATGGACTGTCACCCAGCCTGTTTGTCGGTTTGTATAATAAAGATCTATTATCGGTTTGTACCTAAAGTTGAATTTGCAGATTGCATTTATTTATATAAAGGTGGGTAGAAAGAGTGTCATTTTTTCATAGGAAAAAAGTATATCAGAAACTTAAACGAATAAGTTCACGTTAAAATAAGATTATCTTTTGAGTTATCTCTACACAGTCTTAAAGGATTCATTGAACTAAATATTCTTTCAAGCTTTCAAAGCGGATATAGTCGAGTGAAAAATGGCGGAATTAAATGTTTTAAATTTTAATGTAAAGCGGTAGTGAAAAGTTAATGTTAAATTTAATTTAATAATTAATTATAATTTATTTCTTTATTCATTTAAGGTCTGACGGTCCACTTGATGGTATAGGTGGCTAAACGCAAGCAACGCCATAGGTGCTGCAAGTGCGCTGCCGATTAACGTAGGATAAGTAATTGGAAAGAGATAGGTTTAATGTGCATTTAACGTGTTAAGTGTTTAATAGGACGTTTAAATAATGTGGCTGCAGCAGACATAAATATCCAATGCAGAAATCATATATCTAAAACCTTTCAATGAAACGTTTGTTAGCGTAGCTGACCGACCCTCGGGAACACTACATAACGCAACCTTATAACACATTCCCGTTATGCCTATCGCAGCCTTTTCGGTTCCCTATAATGAAACACTAAACTTTTATAGTTCCCCTAAACTATATTATGATAAAAACTTTTTTTTTTACACGAACCAATATAATGTAACTTTCCCGCGATTTAAGAATAGTTTATGCAGAAAGAGATATATGCGTTTCGCTTGAGTTTGTATCCTAATATTTAGATCAGGCAAGATCCCATTTATTTTTATTAGGGCCCCTATATCAGCATACGAATGTCTTACAAAAAGCAGAAAGAGATGTACATTGTAGCTTCAAGGCGGGTATGTGCACTATAAATTTTCTTTTATTGTAGTAAAAGAGTTCGCTGTTTCACTTTGAATTGAGGGGAAATGCGTTCAACCTTCACCTTCAATGAATTTTGTAGTTTTTATACATATACTACTTAGTGAACCGCTCCCGGCTTTACCCGGGGTGAAATTTTTATATATATAATATACAAACCTTCCCCGTTTATCCCACTTTCCATAAGTGAATACAAAATTAAAATAGGTTGAGCGATTTTGGAGTCGAACACCTTCCAGCCCCAGCGGCCGTCAGCTCTCCGTACTATGTTTCCTGCTCATTGTATTTCGGTATCTTTCATACGTCTACAGATCTCCTCATTTCTGATTCTATCTCGAAGTGTAACCCCAAACATGGCTTGTTGAAGGCACGAATTACTCTGGAATAGTTCTGGAAAACTCTAAGGAAGATCTATACAGTATGAGATATTAATTAGGCGTTAGAAGCTGAATTTAAAACCTAATACAAACGCATAACGCGGGCACTAACATCTGTCTTTTAGCAAGCACCTGTATAAACGAAACACGTATAAGAACAGATTAATCAGATCAGAGTAAATGATTACACATGAACAGGAATCCACCTAATACGGGCGCTGTAGGTACAATAGTAACCGTGACGCGGGTCCAACATTAACATTCTCATTAATGGCAATGGCCCTCCGAATGGTTTGTGTGTTGCCCCCGAAACGACTTGGATATGCGTGTGTTTATTTTGTGTGAAATTTCATTTCATACTCCCGTGTCGTGTTGCGGGGTCGATTTGAGGAAGCTTTTAACCTTTTTAAAAAGTAAATATTGTCCCTAACAAGCGTAGTAATTTGCGGAGAATATTTTTCATGTGTATAATGATTTTTTCATGTTATTGTGTGACGAACAATAACACACTGTGTGACGGATTTTACAGTTGATTCTTATATATAATGCTAACATCATTAAAAAAGTTTATAGTGCGTCCGTTATAGTGCGTTATAATCCGTTATAGTTATAGTCCGCTCACATTATAGTGCGTCCGTTCCACCTATTGCATACGTGGCAACGCCACAGGTGCTGCAAGTGCGCTGCTTACCATAGTAGCATTAAGGATAAATATTTGGAAAGGATAGTAAAAATCGGCTTTGGAATCCCTTACATACCCACACACGCAGTGGTCTTCTGTACTAAGGGGATGGTTACTGCCGCCAGATGGCTTCCAGAAAGTCGTGAAACAAATATAAGTATTATATAAATATATAAAAATATATAAATATATAATTATATAAAAACAAATATAACGACAAATTTAACTGGAACCCTCATATCGAACTAATCTGCGATAAATTAAGGATCTTCCTTGCAAATATTACAATATTAAAAAATCGCATACCATTCAAGGTGAAACTTATGCTTTATTATGCACTGGCAGAATCCTATATAAAGTATGGACTTAGTAGTTATGGTCGAACCTACAAAACATATCTAAACAAAATCTACAAACTACAAGTAAAAATTCTAAAAACATTAGTCTCATCTAAAATTAAAAATAAATACTACAACGATGAGAACGGTTTTTTTAAACACTGTAAGATTTTACCAATAAACCATCAGTTTTCGTTTTCACTACTGAAAGAAAAATTTTTTAACGAATCCTTAAAAAAATTGATAGAACATCCTATCTGCACCAGAGCAATTTCAAAAAAACGGTTACGTACACAACGCTCCAATAATACGTACGGCGAAAGAACTACCGCTTACATTGTCCCACACCTTATCAATAATCTACCTTCAGATCTATGTAACAATATAACAATTAATAATATTAAATTTAAGTTAAAGCAATATTTTTTAAACTGTAATTAATAGTATATAGTTAGATTTTATTAATAATTACAAATGATAACACGAGATTAAACCTCAGTGGTTTAATTTTACATGTTATTTTATATATTAGTCTTAAAATTGTTAAATATTATAAATAAAAAAAAATAAAAAAAATAAAAATTAATATTTATTTACGAAAAACATCCAGTTCTTTATCTCTTTTAGATGAATTTTAAACAATTACATTTAATATTTAGTGGGGCTATAAGACTTCACAAGGTCCAAGACAAACATTAACAAAACTAAGTATTAAGTTTCACATGTACGCTACGAATAAATAATTTATTCGATTAGTAATACCTATAAGTATAGCAGTATTTGTCGAAATCAAATTTGACAAAGTTTTAAATATTCTACCACGGGTACCAGATTTTAATGCGGTTTTCACTAATGGAAAGAGCGTTAAACGAGGAAGGTTTTTATGTACCTATATACTTTTTATAAAAAGTTGCACCCGTAAAAAGCCGGGTTCGGGTCGCTAGTGTATAATAGAAACGTCACAAATTCTAAAATCGTATTTTGGTATTAAGCAAATGGGACAATTCTACATAACTATAATTTTAAAACATCTATTCGGTAAGCTAAAAACACTCTAACGACCTCTAAAACCTGAAACTTTTGTCTACCAAAGTGTCTCCTTGACGTTAGTACTCTCAAAATGCGTAGAAAACTGCACTTTCATACGTGACTTGTTTAAACTTTGTCAGATAACAATGTCTCTTCTGCCAAAACAAGTTGTCAGGTCATGATAAGTTCTGTTTCCACCTATAACTTTTACGATTGTTCGTCTCCTGGGTGATGGTTAAAATAAAACAGTAAAACAGCTAGTTGTAAAATAAAACAAAATCTCTTAAAAATAAGTACTAAAGTGAGAACAATAAGTAAACCTAAAATCATATTTTAAAAATAAAATCATAAAAAAAAAACTACTAAAATACTAAAAAGTCGCACTCTTCTAATATAACTTTACTGAAAACCATTTTAAAGGATTAGTGATTTTTTAAATTATAACAAAAATCTCTACGGTTTTTTATTGTTACATAAAAAACTACATATAATATTAATAAATATTATTTTTTATTGTTACTTAAAAAAGTATAGCTAATTAATTTTGTGATTTTACGTTGAACAGATTTTACGTCGTACTCTTGAACTTGGTGAATTTATGTCTTAACTTACCTTTAAAAATTAAGATAAATAAGTTAGACACAATCAACTTTACGGGTTATAAGTTGGTTAAATTAGCAATACGGTGTCTAGATAAAACTGATTAATGTTGTTCAAATCCCCGGCGGCACAGAGGATTCCTAGCGCGTTATTTATGAATTGTTGTCACTGGCTTATTTCATAAGATCTTAAGTTTTTCGTATTTCCTTTATATTACATTATTATAAGTTCCATCCATTTTTCAAGCTTTGTTCGGGGTATTCAATTTAATAATGCTTCTATTAAAACCACTCATTATTACAGCTTTCAAAACAATACTCTAATTAACAGCGACCCGTCCCCGGCTTCGCACGGATACAATTCTTTTGTGCAATTTGTATACACAAACCTTTTATCGTTTATCGCTCTTTCCGTTGTTAGAAACAGCATCAAAGCGCGTTGCATGTTTTAGGGTCGGACTACACCAAAGCGGAGATGTGTGAAACGGAGATGCGTACGGACGCCTTCAAACACGCCGTCGCCGCTTGTGAGTCAGTTTACCGTACAAATATCAAGTTACACATTGTACAAATTACAATTGTAAGTTTACACTAGCTGTTGCAGGAGACTTCGTCCGCATAACTTTGTAAAATGTAGCCTATGTTACTCGCTGATAATTAGGCTTTCTATAGGTGAAAGAATTTTTAAAATCAATACAGTCGTTTTTGAGTTTATTCATTACAAACAAAAATACAAATATTTTCTATTTATAATATAATGTAGAATAGATTTATTCTCAGCTCCTATTAATCACTTGGAAACAGTACTTTTTTCTGGATGAAAGGTACCCTATGTCCTTTCTTGTATCCCTGACAATGTGTATGCAAAATTTGGAGAAATATGCAAAATACGTGTATGCATAGTATGGATTCTGTTATAGATTTAGCGAATGCATTAACCTTCATTTTTAACTTTAAGCTATAAATAATTTAGAATAAGCCATACCAATAAATTTAGTGTTATCCAGGTGTAAATACTCATCCTTTATCCTACATTCATCTCTGACTATTATCGGTTTTATTGGATTCAAAGTTCATCGTGATCTACTTGAAAAAGTCAACGTTCTCGTCATTAGAATTCACTATAAAGCTTTAATAACTATTTTACTTTAGCTAAAGATCTTCTCAGACATTTTCCGAGAGCTTGCAGATGTTTCGATTAAGTGAATGGCTCAGTAGTAATTCTGTATCAATTGTGAGTTACTTTGAGAGTCAATTTGGAAGATTAAACGCCTATAAAAATACAATAAAAGTTTCTTTTCTTGAAGCACTTACATTATTAGTTGAACCATGGGTGGACCCAATATGTCATCTCCTTATTTAATACCTTCGTAAACGGCGTATGCAAATTCTTAATTAATTATTTGTTTAATTAATTTTAAGAAATAAATTACTACAGCAATAATTCATTATATATTTTTTATATTTTTCTTTTTTAATGTTAATGTCGGCAGACAGGCTGACGGAAGCTTTATGGTACGTATATGGTAACCGTAGCCTATAACGCAAGCAACGTCAAAGGTGTCACAAGTGCATTGCCGACCATATTAGGATTAAAAATAAGGATTAGGAAGAGTAGGGAAAATGTCCCTCACTCACCGAAACACAATAGCACACTTACTGCCACTTCATGGTGGTCTTCTGTAAGGGGGTTGTTACTGCCGCCAGACGGGATGCCCAAATGACTGCGTAACGCAGTATACCCTCCAATCCAAATCCATATCAGAGCCTACTTTGAAAAGTTCATTTCCAAAGTTAACCCTGCCAAGAATCGAAACCGGGACCCCATAGACAGAACGTTAGGCAAGCGTCCTAATCACTCATCCAATGAGCTCATCAAATAAAACAATTAATTATACATTAATACCTACTCACACACCCTTACTGTTATTTTGTGAATAAATGTGAAAATAACACCGTCCCTTTATGTATTTATTTAGGCAAATAAATGTTTCTATCTATCTATCTTTCTATGAAGTTGCATACAAACTATTTATTATTTCATAATACTACTTACATGACATACCTCAAAAGATAATGACGGGTTAAACACTAAAACATACGTGTCAGTTACCTAAATCCAACATGATGAAGGTACATTCTTTTCACGTTAGAATTCCGTCGTTAAGAACGTGTCTCTGTGGCTTTTTAAGATCCCCGAAGTAAGAACAAGGGTGCTACAGAAGTCTGTAACAAAAGAATCTCTTCTCATGTACACCGGCTTACAATATCCTCTCAGACAGTTGGTGCCTTCATTTGTTTTTGTAGAATGCATTCACTATGTAACACTATTTACATATAATTTTATACATGTGTAATACAAAAAGCCATACTTTATGCCTTACAATATACGAGGGCTGCTACTTAAGTTTTGAGATAAACTTGTAGCTGTACTTGTGGAAGCTATATATTATAGGATTATCCATGTTTAATATATATCCATATTTAATATGGAAGCTATATATATAGGATTATATAGCTCCCATAGTACAATCTTTGGCGATAAGATTATTATGTTTAAATAATCAAGATTACAAGTCAATCAAGATAATAATCTCGTATGTAATTGAGATGTCATTGAGTAATGTTAGTTAAAGGAATCTATTTTCCTTTGACATATCTATTACAAGTGGGACTTCACAGTTGTAGGTACTTCATAAATTAAAACGCATATTACTGACAATTTACTCATTTCACTATACTCGTATTATATTCTAAAGATATATTTTTTGTCTATATGATAGACACGAACTTAAGGCGCGGCGGCGCGCGGCGACGGCGTCAAGAAACAATGTGCGCGGACAGGATAAATAAATATATTGTGAAAATATCGCTTGGTCGATCGAAAAAATATTATAGTTTGACATATAAATATATACCTATTACATCTAAGTTTAAATGGTTTTATTTAAATGTACGGTAATTTATATACCTCGAGACATAATATAGGTAACTTAAATTAAGTATATCCCATAGTGAAATGGCCTTGTTAGTATGCGACTTCAATAAGATTAGTATATTAAAATATAAGTTAAAAATTGAAAATAATTAATATTTGTCATTACTTTGAATGTATTTGAGGTGAGTGGTACTTACAAGGTTTGCGAAAGGCGAAGGTGTAAGAGTATAAATTTTGAGCGCGTTCATTAGGGCCTGCATGGATCCCTCGCCCCGGCTTTTAGTCGACGACACACGTCGGAATTTCGTAATAAGATTTCCTTAATTTAAGACTTCGTCACGTACATTCATTAAAGAAGTGTGTAAGTCCGCGAGAGAGTTCCTGAATCAACACGACAGGCGCGTAAAATTACCTCAATTTACGTTCATCGCATCAAATCTAACGCACAAAAGTCAACCTCAAATAGATGTGTTAAAAGTCAATATTTAGATATATATTCATTACTAGCTTGGTGCCCTCGACTTATTCCGCATTGAAAAATTAGAAATATAACACCTGAGAAAATATTTGACATATTTATCGCTGTGTCGACGGTGTGGCGCCGCCACAGTGACAGTGGCACTTATTTTTTTATATTTGTAAACGATTTTAAAAATAATAAATAAATTATATACAGACACGGCTCGTTTACGATTTTATTGTATGTAATAGATATGTAGGTATATATATAGATATAGAGAAGAAGTTACAGTACTAAATAAAAAGTTGTTATTAGCAAAATAGTACTAAAAATATCTGATGGGAGTTGCGAGATTGTATGTATGTTGGTGTCTGCACAGTACTGATATTTGTGACCTATATTTTTTCTATATTTAGGGTTTTAAGGTTAGATTAAATTAATTAATTAAATTTGATTTTGAAAAAT
Source organism: Synanthedon myopaeformis (assembly GCA_944738685.1). NCBI lineage: Eukaryota > Metazoa > Arthropoda > Insecta > Lepidoptera > Sesiidae > Synanthedon > Synanthedon myopaeformis. The sequence continues at coordinate 7,142,272 of OX122921.1, read as the reverse complement.
TTAGACTATATTTATGCAAGTAACATTACAATAAATTACAAGAGCTAAACCAAAAAAGGTTTTTCTATAAAGGAGCAATAACGAACCATAAAGGCGCCTACCAATCGAATTCAAAATGCTTACTCGGAGCTCCATTGGGGAATGCCTTTGAGGAAGCTTAGTTTATGGAGCTGAAACATAAAAATAACGGTACCATTAAATGCGAATCATTGCATCCATTTGGAATAGTTTTATTTGAATGTAGGAATTATTGGTTATGCCGTCAAATCTGACGTAAGCGGCGACTTAGTGAGGGATTAACGGGGGAGTAGTTTCCCTGATTTAATATATGTTAATAATTATTTTAAAAGAAGATAAATTGCTTTCACTTAGTTTTTGGTGCCCACCATAACTTGGAAATACTCTAACTAAATAATCCCTTAAAATACCCTATATGTGGTGTATACTCGTATAGGTATAATATAATATATTATATAATACACATATACATATAGTATATTATACCTCACAAACTTTCGCATTTGTAATATTATAAATAATTTATATAAGTTTAGACATAACGGAACAGCAACAAGAGGAATATATTTCACAGCGATGACGTTACGTAATTTGGAGGTAGGCGGTTTTTCTAGAGGCAATAAAAGAGGGGTACATAAACATTCCGCAACCTAAAAACAGAAGCAAACTGCTGACAGATGTATTTACTGCTAAACGCAGCATTCCGAGACAAAATCCCGCCTAAACAAAGCAAATGTTGATTCACTATATCCTTGGATGTATACCCGTATCTGCAAATCTCAGTCGCGACAGAACCCGCCTCACCCATTCCGCGCTCGGAAAATAAAAGATTATACTCTACATTCTATATGAATAACTCTTTAGTTCTTGGGTTGACGATGTTTTCTCAAGCAGTGAAGCAATTTATAACATTATTGTTTTTTCGCATGTTTTTTTTAGCTATATTGAAAAAGCCGATTCTATTAAATCGGTTTAGCTATTAAACTAAGGCGCGATTTAACCATACTCTGTTAGTATTTGACATCGCTGTTAAGTCATTTAACAGACGTTTACAGTATGCGAGTGACAGCGCTAAATGACTTAACAGCGATGATCTCGCAAGTATATAAAGAAACGCAAGTTTATTTGTTGAAATCGAATTCTGTCCCCGGCGGACTGGTTGTTAATTCAGTGGTACTCAGGTGTCCAGCGTTCGATTTCCGGTAGGGTCAACTTTGGAAATGGACTTTTCAAAGTTATCTCTGGTCTGGTATTGGAAATTAATGGCAGGGTCATTAGGGCAGCCCGTCTGGCGGCAGGAACAACCCCCAAGGCAAGGCTGCCCTTGCCTCTTCTAACACTACTAACAACTATTGATATTACTAACATCATTTAAATAACTTACTGAAATTGTATTCTATTTTGAAATATTTTTGCACATACACCCAATAACTTCAGAGTTTTTTTTTGTTGGTAAGAAAAAAATTTTAATAAAGAAAAGCCTAACAGAATAGAAAACTATAACAGAACGTACATAGCTAAATAAAAGTTAAAAGAAATATTATGTAAGTATATTGAGCAATGATACGTGGGTCATTCTACTTTTAAGGCCTAAACTATAAAAAAAATCTATAACAATATTTTATGATTTCATGTCATTACATGTTTTTAAATATATCAAACTTTTGGTATCTGGGAGCCAACAGCACAGTTTCTTATTTAGAATTATATTTTTCAAGATTAACTGTACGCAGATAGAAAATAAATGTATCCTTAGTCACAAAACTAATTCATTCATAAAATCAAGTCTAATTAAAGAAAGAGTTTGATTATTATTATTTATTAATATCAAATCACAACTTAAATCAGTCTTGGTTTTTTTCACAATCGCGCTCCTTATAATAAATAACATTTTCGTATAAAAAATCAAATATGTCTTTCGTCACATTTGTTGCCTAAAAAGGTTGTTTAAATCGCTTGTATTTCCATTTAAAACAGAATACTTAGTTTAAAATTAATATGTACGTAGAAACTTAAGCTTTATATTACAAAAAAAATTGCATGTTTTCTTTGGGGACACTATCAAAGTTTACCTTACAAGGGTGACGTAAATCTGACGAAGTATTAATATCAAGGTATTTTTCTTATCAACTAAACATAAAATCAAATATTCATCAAAATTATCGACATAAAACCAACATTGTAGAACACCATTTTACAACTTTTTTTAAAACCTCCTTTACTGGTTTGCTATATAAGTTTGCTCCTGTCTCGTCTTATTTTATTTCGTCCTACAATCTTCGTCGTTAGGTGAAACCGGTGGTAGTGATGGTGGAGGAGTATCAGCATCTAACACTTGTTCTTATTCTTTTATCTTTCTCGATGCTTTTTTTGTTTTATTTTCCCTTCTTATTAGCAGGTCAATTTTCGTTTTCATTCATATATTTTACAAACTTTTTGTATTTATGGTAACGTTCTCTCGCCTTCTGTAAATACTCTTAATATATTTTCTTTCAGGTCACATCCAGGTCGTGACGAAAGATACGTGTGACGAAGGATACAATTTACAATGAGGATTATTTTTCTCATAATTTCGACTTTAAATAAACGGAAATTTTATTGCATTATAAAGTTTATACAAGAATTAATCATATTCACGCAAATAACAATGAAATAATATTAGATACATAGCAGAAAAAACTGTGACTAAGGATACACTGGATAAACACATTGTACCGGTTTACTAGTTTGATGCAAAAGAAATGTCAACGCTTTCAATTTTGATTCCTCGAAAATTTTAACACTATAATATTTTTGCAAAAATTATAGTGTTTTTTTTTTCAATGTGACTAAAACTTAAAACTTAAATCTTTCGTCACGCCTGAAAAATAAAAAATAAAAGGTAATTTAAATTTAAGTTTATGTGTATAATGGTTAATAACTATTTAGTTTTTAAGTTTAAGAAAGAAATAAGTTGTTTTTAATTAAATTATTTGGAAAAGTCGTCATTTCCCCAAGCATTGCAATTCTGGCGGGTACTAAAAGTTTGACTATTATTTTATAAAAAAATTATTTATTTAGAGTATATTTAAATATTGCATATTTATGTGAATATAATTAAATTTATTCAAGTATATAATTAAAGACGATTGTTTGGGTCCGTATTTAATTATCGTTTTTACTACTTTGGGGACAAGCAAAATTTTTTGAGGGGCCTTAAAAGTAGAATGACTCACGTACCTATAGTGGTTAAAACGGTTCGGACGTTTAGCATGATAATAAACACCTAGTTGGCGTCACTAATCCGGGCATAACAAGAGTTTGCACAGAAGGACGATAACTGGGATTTACATCTCATTTCACAGGGACAGAATACACAAAACATCGTTCCGGTGAGGTTGGATGTTAGAAGTTATAGCAGCTGTTCAGATTCCACGGGCGTTTCGAGGCACGCACAGTTAATTTCGGACACGGGTCAACACAGCCATCCAATTGGCTCAGCCTATCGACGTAGACGAAGGAACTGTTTTATCGCCCATCGGAGAATATCTCACTTTACAATCGAATTCACACTTGAGAGCACATCCTTTGAGGCGTGATCGAATGTTCTTTCAGTGACTTTCGCCTTTTAGGCCTTTTTATTTTATTTGTTGCAACTTGATAACGTGCTTGATGGAAGATGGTGTTAAGTATGATTATGTAGGTGTCTATAATCTTTACATAGTATAAAATAAAGACGCCTCCCGAAATCTGTCTTTCTGTATGTACGTTTAGATCTTTTAAACCACTATCCGAGTCGCTTACTACTACGCATATTCAATCGGTTCTTTTGTTCCTCGTGGTCCCTCTCGTAGTCCCTCGAAGGGACCACGGGTACAAAAAATACCTGTACAAAAATAAATTTTGTCAAATATTACGCTACCAAATTAAGAAAGTTCTGCTCGTAGGTGGAAAAGTTTTGAAATTTCCAAAAACAATGAGCGAGTACTTAATTTATTTTCACTTTACCAACCTTGCCAAAATAAGTAGCCGAGTTAAATTAATGTGCCGACACCTAATTCCGTCACAGGTTTTACAATGTTAATTCATTGTACACATTATTTTAATTAGCCTAACAATCATATTTTATACTGTAAATGATTATATAGCTATAAATAAAGTTTCGTTAATAAATCTGCATGAACAAACAACCTACATTTTTTTGATTTTTTACTGCCTGCAGTTCATTTTGGGAAAAAATATTTTAACTTATTTTCCCTTGCCAGAATACTGTCTCCACAAAGCCACGCCTACAGGGCTACTTTAAAACTTTTTACAAGGTCGTATTTCACTTTTCTTCTCTCGAGTCTAAGCACGTAAGAAAATATTGTGCCGTAAATTCTCAAATGACACTTGGAGGACAAGTTCGCCAAGTTAAGGTCACAATGAAACTGTCACATAAAAGACCCGAAGACTGCAATTTATCGTCAAGATAAACTTGAAAGGTGCGAAGTACCTAGAACTTCCGCGAACTACTGTCATACTGCCGACGATTAATCATGATAATTTTATCAAGTTAAACAAACTTTACAAAAACATAAATAAAATTAATGACAGAATTTCAACCGTTACCAATGTCTTGGTAGTCTAGTCATTCAATGAAGCAATCAAAATATTTATCTAGTATATACCTACTCTATTCATTTGAGCAACATATTTTATGTAAACCAAGATACAAGAAAAATCATTTAAAAAAATGCATATTAAGTATATTTTTCTAACAAACTTTAACACAATGCTGATGCTGTAGTCATAAATGTTTGGAAATCCTCGTTTTGAAGTGAAATTTGGTTTAGTTACTGTTACTTCCGTGGTATTTCCATGACAACCTTGACTTGATGCTGCAGCATCAAGTAGTCTGCGGAATACCCACTTCCTGGGCAATTTGCAGCATATAAAGCGTTTTTGGGCTCAATAAAAAGTTAGTTTTTAATTTTTAATTTTAGCCTGTCTGCTTTTATTTACAACTAGCTGTGGCACACCACTTCGCCCGCGTAACTTTATAAAATAGGTATAGCCTATGTTACCCGTTGATAACGTAGCTTTCTATGGGTGAAAGAATTTTTAAAATCGGTTCAGTAGTTTTTGAATTTATTACATACAAAAATACAAATCTTCTCTCTTTATAATATTAGTAAGTATAGAAAAATAATTGTTTTACAATAACGGGAACAAGCAAGGTGCACGTTATGTTTAGACTGATGGACGGCAAGTACAACTATAGCACCTAATAAATAATGAGGTAAATCTTACTCTACCTGGGAAATATCAAAGACTTTACCGTTCACACGGTAAGACGCCCCAGGGAAATAAATTAGTGTACGGCGGTGAGGTCGATCATTGCCAAATTTAATTTACTGTGGCAAGCCGCACCAGATCGCCGCGACGATACGACCGCCATTTATTGGCCGTAAATATTATTTTAGAAGCCAACTTTTACAGGCCTCATATCGTTTTTCAAGAGCCTCTTACATCCCACACTGGCTGTTAATGGTGAACGTAATAGACTCATTTATTGCTGGGACAACAGCCACTAGCAATTATTTTTATCTCTGTTCATTATTTGGACTGAAAGGGGGGATTTTATTAATTTTCGGGTCTATTAAAAACGTTTAATTGCTCCATAACTGAACAAACATTGAACCGCTTTTGAAAGAATACCTACGTGGAATAGGCATATATTTACACAGTCTATCTAATAGGTGCCAATCAATAAAATTAAAGTGTCTGTTTGTAATGTCAAAATAATTTCTTTTTACTAAATGTATATCTAAATATACTATATACTTATAACAAAAAAAAATTAAACTATGGTCTGTCTGTATACGTCTGTTAATACAGGCTAATCTCCGAAACGGCTGGACCGATTTTGACGGGATTTTCACTGACAGATAGCTGATGTTATAAGTAGTAACTTAGGTTACTTTTATTTTAAAAAAATAAAAAATAAAATCTTTTTATAAAGTTATAAATGCGAGAGTTTGTATGTTTTTACTCAATCACGTACAAATGGCTAAATAGATTTGGATGAAATTTGGCACGCACATACTTCGTTTATTAGCTGGATTAACATTTAGGATACTTTTATCCTGTAAAAATTTTAGTTTCCTGTGCTATTTTTAAAAAATGTGCTACAGCGCGTATGAAGTCACGAGCACAGCTAATACTTATATGTAATATATGTAAGCAATGTATAATACATAAATATCGATGATAATACATAATTTATAATATAATATAGTGAGGCTGGGTTTATCTAGTATAAACAATATAAGGTTTCCAAGTTCAATTTGACTTTCAAGTTAGTCTTTGTCGCAAAAGTTAACAAAAATTCTATAAGTAATCTTCGATTGAAACGTCGTATAAAAGGAATGGACTTCAAACGTAGGTATTATTCCAAGATGAAAGTCCTGTTTACAAAAGAGAGATTGCTATCGGCACCTGTCCGTACTGAAACATGCATTTGTATTATTCGGCTCCCTTTTACAAATAGTACCTGTATTCGAATGAAAAGAAGATCTATAATTGCTTGCCTATTTGATTGCTCTGTGGCAAATGCGAAATAGATGTTATCTAAAACTTTAACTGTGAAGTTTCAAGTGTATTGAAACTCAGCTCTTTGTGTACGTAGGTGGGCAGGTGGAAAACTTTTCTTTCAAATAAAGCCGGGCATTCACTCAACTTCACTTCACTTCTGAATTTTGCGTGCATCTACTCGTATGCTACTCGCCAATTTCAGTATTGTGCGAACCGCTATAATGCTTACTATCCCAGGTAGTTCTCAAGAAAGCAATTATACCTTAGTTGCGATCTTTTATCCAAATACCAAGGTAAGGTAGCAAGGTGTCACCTGTTTGCACAAGTAACGCCACAGGAAAGGATTGGGTAATGGGCTCTGACATGCCTTACCCACTCACCAAAATACAACATATAACTACTGCCATTTCACAGTGGACTTCTGTAAGGGGATGGTTACTTCCACCTGGCTAGCTGCTCGATTAAAAACTGCGAGACGCAGTGTGCCCTGTCACTAATAAAACACACAGACTAGAGCCAATTTTAATTTCCAAAGTTGAATCAGAGCGATAACGCTCAATGGACTCGTCAATTCTTAGAAAGTCAAATGGACGAATTTTTGAAAGTTAAATATTGACTTTGGTATTATATTTAATGAAACAAGGTCTTGTAATAGAGATAGAGGCTCTTGTAGTAAAAATCAGCAAACCACGTATTATTATAATGTGATTTTCTGTGAGCCCTTGCTGCCACCAGTTAGGTTATCCAGTTTATGATTACGATACTCGGAATCGGAGTAATACCTTCCATATCTATGTAATTTTAATTTTACAACTGTCTTCATACTTTTCATATTATGTCAAAATAATGAAAATTTCATCATTCAAATTTTCGGGCGGTTTTATACCATTCGAGCTGTTGCGAATGAAAGAACTATAAAATAAATGTACCTACTACTCGTACCGAACATCAAAACTACTTCGAGCAATAAATGTCAAATAAAAGACAAATACAAAGATATTTGTTATCTAATAGGACACTACTTGAGCGTGCGTGATGGAGTCAAAGCAAAAATTCTATTTTTCCATTGTTCGCCGATTCACATTGTCGTGTTCCCAAAGGGCTAGTAACAAGGGACGTGACGTCACTTCATCGATATCGAAAACGTGCTCAACATCGCATTCGAGCATATGAGGACAAAGGGAATGAGGTGGCCACTTACGTATACATTGAAGCTAACCCAGAAAATATTAATAAATTTTATACCTAATACCGAAGATATTAGTGAGTTTCTATTTTTTATGAAAAAAGAAGCGATTTTACTGTTTCCGCTGTAGCATGATGCGCATGACCATAGACATACATTTAAAGTCTATGCGTATGACATTCAGACGAACCGTTCCTATAAACTCACTCAAATGTGAGATGCCGCTAAATACAATTGTCAAATGAAATACGAAAGTGTATTAATGTATTAAATCATATTTCAATTGCATACGAAATACGAAATAGTTTAACGACTACGATATTGAAATTGCAACTGAAAAATTACTTCAACTTTCACGGCAACGTACAAGTTTTGAGTCGCCGCCGCAAATAATTACCAAACAAGCAAATTAATTAATATTTATATATACGTGTCGAATTGAGAACCCCCTCCGTTTTTTTTTTTTTTTTTTTTCGTTTTCGTTGAAAATAACAGCTCATCTGACGTTATACGCACCATGCTACAGTGAAAATAATATAACTAATAAATTACTATGATAAATTATTTTATTTTATATTAACGGATGGCATACATATTATATAATATTATTCACCTCACGCTTCGCTAGGGCAATTTTTTTTTCGTTTCCGTTGGAACTTCGGATTAAAAAAAAGTATATAAAAACACTCTTTTGTTAAAATTTCAAGTCAATCCATCCTTGACTAGTTTTTGAGTTTTGTTGACATTAACATACGGAAGTATTGAGTATAAAGATAATAAAAGCAAAGAAAATACGGCTCCTTACTCATAACGTACACATATTCATGTAGTAAAACACAAGGCCGTGTGTGGATGGCCCATTTTTTTAAATATCCATTTGTTTTCTAATTGATTAAATTAACTAAAACCCTACTTATTTGCTTTATTTATAAGGGCAGATAAAAAGCAGAATCTATATTTACGTATTAGCTATTTTCCTTTGTGGAAATTCATGGAAATGGAACACTTTAATGGCTAATTAGGACTCGGAGCGCATGAACAAACGAGATCTAATCTGCCTATTCTTCTGATGAGATTTGGAGAAAATTGCGGCTTTTTATTTTAATCAAAAATAATGGTTTTCAATAAATTTCAAGTACAATATCACATACACTTATTATGTTTATATATGTTTAAAAACAGTTATCCAAGTCTGTCAAAGTAGTCTGAATTTCTAAATGTACTTAGTTTTCAAAAGATAAATGATGTACCGAAACTGTGTGTAAGACATTTATTGACAAATTGATTGGGTATGTAGATACATATCAGATGATACAAGATCCCGTATTCAATCTTTGTATTTTTCTACGAATTTGTTACTGAACTAAACCATAATTTCCCAGATAAACCCAAATAAAGTTGGCACGATTGATCGAGGAAGTAACTGATTGCGACACCCGTTCCAATCTGAGGGGAAAAAATACATTCTTGAGGCGTAACTTTAGCCGCGAAGCGGAAGAACTTCTTTAACTATTTATGAACCATAAAAGTCTGCCGATAACGCTTAAATCCGAGCAAAGTGCCTCTTATCTAGCTCACCCTTTGTGCCGCGTGTCATTTATAGGTTGTGATCTTAATACGATTATGAGTGTTCAACTGATCCGGCTGTCCAATATGTAACACTGAAGTAAATGACACGTTACCAGCCGAACGATTGTCTATCAAGCACCACAAGTTTATTACCTATCTAATTTCATAAATGGTAAATTTAACTTTATCGTCTTTGGTTAGAGCTCAATTCACTTTGTTCCGTAGATGAATAAACTAAATTCAACGCCTAGGAAAAATATATGAGCAACAAAGATGCTTTAATCTAAAAAAAAACGGGAACAAACCAAGTCGCGGGCAAATGATAGTCACCTTTATATGGATATTGCAGATCAAATAAAAATAACTCCTCTTCAAATTCTTTATCGAAACTCATAACTAAATTAAATTTGAAATCATTTCAATGTTGGTGAAGTTCATAATTGATAGTCAAATTACAGCTGTCAAAAGTACCTTATTATGTAGCACGAAATGAAGTACATTGTAAAAGCATATCAATGTAAAATAACTACATTTTAATAGATAATTATTTGTTAATTTACAAACTGTCCACAATAACCACATTTTGCCTGTAGAATTCCGCTACAATTATTTTATAGTCTGAATTATTATTTCGGAAGATTAATAATATTGGCATTCCAATTTATTAACCTCCGACGCCCGACGCAAAACCGGGGTGTTATAAGTTTGGCGTGTCTGTCTGTGTATCCGTCTGTGAATCGTAGTTTCCAAACGGTTTAACCGATATTGATTTTGTTTGAAAGCTGACGTGATGGGGATTGTTCTTAGCTAAAATTTATGAATATGTTCAGGCGTTTGAAGACCACCAGCATAGTTCCTAGTTAACGAAGGGATTTCACTAACCTCCACAGGGTCGATTGATGTGAAATTTCATATACTGTTACTTCTGTGGTATTTCCATGACATGGTGACCTTGATCTGACGCTGCAGCATCAAGTAGTCAGCAGGATACCCAACTATGAAGCTATGAAACGAAAAATTTACCAATCACAATAACTTTCATTTTAACAAAATATCATTTAAACGAAATCCGACACAATTTTACTTTATTAATATTGCTTTTGGACGTCCCTATTATGAAAAATGAAAAGTTGTAATATATTTTGACAGACGGGATATATCCCGTATATGACGTCAAACCTGGCTTGCCGTGATAAGGGTTCGATCAACCTTTACATCTTATTCAAATACAGTTGAGAGCATAAAATCTCATTTCGTAACACAATATAAATGTCATTAAATATTTCTTGTTGAAAGTAAAATAAATTCGAGTCGGTTGAATTAATATTGAATTTCAATGTGAAGAAAATTATAAAGTTATTTATATTCAGTCTCACAAATTTACATCAATAATATAGCCAGCCTATTTTCTAGTTGACGAAGTGATTTCACTAACTTCCACATGTTCGATTATGTGAAATTTGGTATACTGTTATTTCGGTGGTATTTCTATGACATGGTAACATTGCACACTGTAGGTACTACCCTGTATGAGACGCTAGGCCAAAACTATTTACTATTATGTCGTATTATTATTTGTAGTGACATAAAATGACACTTTCGACTATTTTATACATAAATAAATTTTACACCTAAAAAATAAATACAAAATTTTAAGTAAAAAGTCGCAGAACAATGTTCTTAAAAAGCCATTGAAAATTGTTATTAAGAAGCAAAGCCAGAAATCCTGAAAAAAGTTGAGCAAAAACTTTAAAAAAAAATTCTGATTTATAAGTTCGTAGTAATAGCTAAAATTGTTTTATTAGGTATTTCACTGTAGAGTTATTAATTGCTCCAATCATATTTAATTACATATTGTTCCTTTTCTGTTTTTAAACATCTAAAAAATTCAATTTAAAAACGCACGTCCAAAAGCTGAGACTAGTTATTGTATTAATGTTTTATGACGGCCGCAAAATGGCAAAGAAATTCTTTGCAGAATATAAGAATAGAAAGTATGAGCTAAAATACTCCTTAATGTACTTAGGCATAGAAATGTATAGAACTTGGTTAAATGCCTAGATGAAAAAAAAAATGGTTGCATTAATTATCATAAACACAAAATTCCTTATTGCTTAAAGAAAAAAATTAGATATAATATTAAACTACGAACATTTAGCTACAGTTTCTAATTTAAACGACTAAAATCAATCCCTTACAAAACAGTAATTTAAATTTTAAACTTCACGAATAATGCGCTGCGTAGAAATGATTCAACAGTAAGCCATTTAGAGAGACTGATATCTTAAGGAAAACAAATGACACCGACAGTCAATGTTTCAAATAATATGCGGTCATCAATTATCTTTCTTTCTTTTCATGGCCAGTAAATAATTTTTTTACAGTTTTTATTTTTCGATTATGACCGCTCCTCCCATACATGCTAGAACAATGTGCGTTGATCGAAACCTAAAAAGTCCTTATTGATTCAGAACACAGTATACGTATTCAACAAACATTTGATTGAAACTAAAAATAAAACCACCGGCTTAACATTGAGTGACCTGCGATATCGTATCCATGTAAGCTGAAAAACTGTTCGCGAAAGCGTTATGAAACAGCTGTCAAAGCGTACTTGTCAATGGTTCGTTATGTCAGCCGCGATGCTTGACGTGAAAATGACAGGTTTTCGAGGAGTAGGTAAACGAAGCAAGAATCCAATTACAGGGCGTACATCTGACTCTCTGTCACCATGAGTCCCTGATCCTTGTAGAAAATTTGCATTTTATACTTCACTTCAACATGACATCTAATAAGTTGACTTATTAATAATATTCCAGGCGAATTTCACTTCTGCGACAGCTTTTTTCCTATTTGAACGTATTAAAAATACGCTGTTCAATAATATTAACAAAGGACGAACGTAGTCGGAGCCAGACGTACCTATATACGGGCCGCCCGTACTAACAAATTCATTTCACCTCATCATACGAGTAAGTCATACGAACCGCCATACTTCACATAACTAATTGCAATCCTCTCTGCACTCATTATGCAGTAGATTTTTTTATCCCAGTAAATGAATACTTATTCATTAACACTAACGCAAATTGGTCTATAATGTCACTCTTCGATCCCAAGTGAAGGAATATTTTACGTTTGGACATAAGAGTACCTACGTGTAATTCTCATAAATAAATAAAATTGAATATTTTTTTTATTTTATTTTTATAATAGCATCTCACTACAACTTTTGAGAGTCGAGCAAAAGAAAAAGTATCTGTCTGTCAACAAGTATAGGATTTTATCCTGGAAGAATGTTAGGTTCTCGTGGGATTTACAAAAAACGAATTACAGCCCGTACGAAGTTGCGGGCACCAGTTAGTTAAAAATAAAGATTTAAACAAACCTAAATAAAGAAAGACACGCGTATATTAACTTGCAATTCCAATTTGCCATAGCTGTTTACATTATCAGTAAACGTCAAGTGCTTAGTAAATTGCGATAGGGGTTCTGGTCTGGGCTTGTTGCTAAATAAATAGGATCGGGTCTAATGCACTTGCACAAGCACTTTCATGAATACTAGCAATTATTCAGCATGTTTACACCCAAGGTGTGTGAGGAGAATTTGTTATCAAGCTCGTGTACTCTACCTAGACATTAGTGTGAATGTGCACTGAGTTGAGTTTAACCCCCAGTACGTACATCGTGCTACGTATATCTCGCAAGACTTGGCCAAGTGAGGAGACATATATTTTATACAATGTACTAGGAATCAATTGTACCCTGGATGCAGAATCAATTTTTTTTTATGTTAAGCTCGACAGACAGGCTGACGGACAACTTGATGGTAGTCTGCTACCGTCGCCTGTAACCCAAGCAACGCCACAGGTGTTGCAAGTGTTGCTGCCGACCATTAAGGATAAGGGATTAGGAAGGGATAGGGAAATGGGCTCTTGCATCCTTTACTCACTCACCAAGCACACATGATATTATTATAAGGTTAGGTTGTGGTTACTGCCGCCAAACGGGCTAAGCAAACGACTAGATTACAAAACTTAAGACAATGAATGATATCGAGGAATTTTCCAAATGTTTCTTGTTAAATACTGTTTGTTGATAATACTGCTGTTATCCAATAAAATAACGGACAGAATGTATGGCTAGGAATCAATTGGCAAGTTTTATTCGTAAAAGTTTCAGAGGCCCAGTCCATTTTATGAGTGCCAAGCGCATCTGTTCCCTTAGGGGAGTTTTTATTGAATATCTACATATACTCGTAATATTGTCATAGTGACGATTTACGACGTCCAACTAAGTAAAAAGTGTTTGATCTAATAAATTTTACGCCTTTAGTTTTTTTCTGCAAAGTTCTCGTTTCACCAAAAAAAAACTAGAAAAGCTTTTTCTTCATTGAATGTGGGTTATATTTGTATTTGTATTGTCAAGGTAAAAGCTACGGTGGGTGAGTTTTATCTTGACTATTTTCACTTTTTCTTTAAATTCCCCTGAGACGTTAGGCAATCACCCTTATATTAGGTACCACTCATCCAAGCCTCGTCATATATATAGACACCCTAATTACATCCACCATTATCTTAAAATAATTCTTTCGTTTTCATAAATAACAAAGACTGTATTGTCTGTTTATTATTTTAAAACAGTTTTAATTAGATTAATTCTGATAATTGTGTATTGCAATGAGCTTTCAAATAAATTTAGAATAATAGTATTGTAATTTGTTTGAAAACAAAAGTTTTGAATATTAAACGATTTCGAAATAACAAAATTAAAATAATTTGTAGTCATTTATGTTTTACAAACGTTTCTCTTTGTTGTCCATTATTTTATTAGTGATTGATTTAAAGGTCGAGGTGACTGTTTCGCGTTGTGTTTTAAAAAGCGTGTTTAAATAAAGTGCTGACAGCGCAGCCTGATAGTGTTGATTGCAGTCGTATGACGCAGTTACCGCTTTTATATGTATCACTCATATTTTGTGTAAGCAAATAATATTTATGGTTACACTAAAGAAAATTACAATTACACCTACTAATGAAAGAGAATATCTGTTGTATAACCTTTATTTAGAGGAAAAGAAAAACGCGAGAAGTTGGAAAAACTGGTTGAAGACCTCAAAAGTCAAATAGAAAATCTACATAGTCAGCTTGGGCAGCTGACTCAATAACTCATTAATAATAGAAAAATATTTCTTTTATATTTATTTTATTTTATTGTTCTTTTTAAATTTATTTGGGCCAAGACGTCTAAAGCCTGAGTAATCTTCTTAATTCATGGTCGGTTGAGTCCTAACGTGATATTAAGGATCAGTGTCTTATGAACGGAAATCTCAAACCACAGAAGTGGAAATGCCTTAGGTATATAATTTAATTTCGCATGATATAGAACGCCCATAATCATTATTCTTAAAACGTACCCGAGGAAGAAAATAATAACATGAAATAACATGAAAAGGCTGTAGAAATTTTAATTATAAAGCATTATTATTGGCAATGAGGACAAATTTTAAAAATATTACCGCGAAATTGTCTACATTTTACAAAAATAATTGAGGGTAAGAAAAAATGATATAAATTATAAATATAAATGCGACTGTTTGTGAGGATGGATTGGATGTATGGATGTATGTAGTTGCCTATTTTTAGGGTTCTTTAAAATAATGAAAGAAAAAACAAAATCTGTATAAAACACTTCAGTCCTACTGCTCGCATTCTACACCCTTTTTCTCAGGAACTAGTAGTCGAGTTAATATCAAATCTTCACTTGGTTGACTTGTAGGTGCTTCATTTATTAAAACTAACTTAGGGCTTTTAAGAAGTTTACAATTTAAACTTTTAAAATATGATTATATTTTTCTTGTATGTTTTTTTAAAACAAAAGTTACATGTAAATGTTTCCAATTGATGTAAAAGTACGGTGAGCGATATTAATTTATATCTCGAGATAAATTATATCCCACAGTGAAAAGTGGCCTTTATGATTCCTTAAACGGAGGTACGCTATGTACAATTGTACGTGTCTATATACCTATGATTTTATTTTGATAATATAAGTATATATATACAATCGTGCTGTATTGGCGTCTGAAACACAAAAACTAGCAGCACGTAATCCCCGATAAATTGGCAGCAGTTTATCAGAAGAAACACTTTATACGAGTCCTTTGGTAAGCCTTCGAGCGTTGTCGCAGTTATGTTGACATTGACGGATTGCTAGAAAAAGAATAGAAATTGCCCGTTCAATATTAGGGAAATAAGTTTTTGTTGCAAGCATTAAATGGCATTACATAATAAGACAGATCACATAAAGATCTAATCACGTAAAAGTGTTTTACTTAGCTTAGTATACGGCTACCAATTAGAGGGAATGGCATCTTATAAAATATTAGCTGGTCATCTTTGTAAACTCTATACGTTCACTATAAGTCTAGGTATAGTTCTGTATACACTAGTCATATAATTTTTTAATCACACTTATCTCACTAAACATGTAATAAAATTTGAATTTTATTTTCAGATAAAATGCAGTGACAGTTTATTTGTAGTTAATATAAATATACTTAATACATAAAATTGGATGTTTATGTCTACCTATGTATACAAGTAGTGGGCACTTATCTTAACTAATTAGGTTAAATTAGGTTCTCGAGGGATCGTGTAAAAATATTTAAAAAAAAAAAACGATGCCACCGTCGTCATAGCGATAAAGATTTCAGGTATTTCCTCAGGTTATATTATTTTTAATTTTTCTACGCGGCCGAAGAGCTTTTTAGCTTGTTATCTATACAGGTAAAAAGTAGGAGGAAAACAAAATAAAGAGAATCACGAAGATATGTCCTAGCATCCCTTGCTAATGTGCAGAAATATATAAATTTATTATTAAATAAATAAATATTAACAAGCGACTATCATTACAGGCATGCCTAATGTGATAGAGTAGCATTATCGATAGGTACTTTACAATATCCAATTTTAATCCTATACTATACTGTACTATACTATAATTATATATTATATAATACTATACCTATATCTACTTATAGCACTATAGAACAGGTAAATAAGTCCAACTCTTCTGCTATAACAATAATAGTGCAAAGTGCGCGAGTCAGAAGTGCCTCACTGAAATAGAATAGATATGTGCGGTCCATATTCCAATTTAAAGTCGGCAGTTACCGTCGACTCTACCAATTAACGCAAACTGCAAAACTGTGATGAAAACTACGTTTGTATACAAAACTAATAAGCAATAAATAACCAACTACAATATATGGAACAGAACAACAATACGCGGCTTAATATTGGCATCTATGAGTATCCAAACAACATCAATTTTGTCGGAGAACAATAGCGGCTCACTGAGGTAATCCCGGAGCACCTAAGCGTTTTTAGATCACACGTTATGCGTTCTTTCTGACCAACAATATTCACGATTTATTCTACCCAGTCGATAATATAACAATCACATTTTAATCCTATAGAAACGTAAAGCGTCACGTCGTCGCATGACTAGGAGATAGAAACGATAAATAAATCGCGCTCTATTTTCTTTAAAAAAAAAACTATTTTTCTTAAGTAATATTTTAGAAATTTTAGTAGTAGCAATCCGCTCCCGGCTTTTGCTTGCGGCCTTTTTATATATACACAAAAGATTCCTCGTTTATCCCTATCCGAATTAATATCCGTTGGGTGGCATAGGAGTAGTAAGCGGAGAAACCGACAGACGTGGACAGTTTCGTCTACTTGTTTGCAAAATATTGTTTTTTTCTACTTACATAAAATCTTTATTAGGTTCTTTAATAAAAAAATGATATGAACTGTTGGTGAAAACCGCGTCAAAATCCATGTATTATTAGATATAAAATAAAATCGCTGTCCTTTACTGTCTGTTCCTCCGCTAAATACTTCTAAACCTCGGAATGGATTTTGATACGTTTTTCACTAATGGAAAGAGGCGGTATACGAGAAAGGTTTGTGTAGGTATATAAAAAATTGCATCCCGGAAGAAGCCTGGGGCGGGTCGCTAGTTAATTTATAATGACGAGCCTTCACCCGAAAACGATAAAATTATCATCAAAAAATCTTTCACCTACTACCTACTGGAAGTTATTCGATAGGGCTTCAAGAGAGAACCTCATTAATTTTCGTGCCCACTTCACTAATTTACCGGTTGGCTTTATTATTATTTTTACAACGTGCAAAGAAGTACATTTGTGTCATAGGCATGTGTCATAGGTATGGGTATGGGTATGTGTCATAGGTATGTATTTCTGTCGTAGGTAGGTAGGTACAATATACATTTAATATGATTCTATCAGCCTTTATAATGACATAAATCATTTTTCTACTAGATAGTACGTAAGTACGTATGTGGCCAAAGGCTTCTCATAGATGCTATTACTACGGGATCAAAAAAGAGAGATCTTTATTAATCTATCAATGAGAAAATAAATCGCGATTGTGATGCCTATTAAACTATGTTCATGGATATCCTTAATTTAGAAAACTAGCTGCTATGCTGGGACCTTCTCTATTACACTGCACAGTCCGATTTTCAAATTATAAAATTATAGTTTCGATAGTATATAATTGCCTGCGAAAATCCGTTCATTGAAAGCCTTTGAAGGACGACCTCTCTTATGATCTTAGAGCGTACAAGTCTTACAAGATAGTATCTTCTTATACGAAAGATTTCTCAGGGTGTTATAGGGATATTGTAGATTTCTTATGTTGTACAGAAAGGTCCACTCTGTCGGCAGCCAAGAGATATATCCAATAGATTATCAAGTCTGTCAATATTTTTTTAGGTAGGTAAGTTACAAAACTCGCGATACACTAGGGTGAGCAATTCTATTCTACTATAACTAGCGACCCAAACTCGGTTTCGCCTGGGGTGCAATTTTTTTATATAGACAAACCTTTGTCGTTTATCGCCTCTTTCCATTAGTGAAAACTGTATCAAAATCCGTTTAGAAGTTTAGAAGTACGAGTAATTAGCGGAGAAACAGAAAGACGCGGACATTTTCTGCGACTTGGTTGCAAAATATTGATTTTTTTTTTGATTCCGTGAAAAATTATTGAACTGAAGGTGAAAACCGCATTAAAATTGCGTGGTTTAGGAAGAGGTAGCAGATATAACGACAGATAAACAGACAAACAAGGAAAGCGACTTCAAATTATACTAGGTATGTAAGGATGTGAGTTTATAGTACTTTTTTTTATGTTTCCCCCCGGGGGTTACACCACCCTCGTGGGCCGTATATTCATTAAATATTACATAATGGCTTATTAATAATATATATAATATATCTCTAGTTATATAGAGTTTATATAGTACTTACGCTTTTAGCACATAGGTGACATACCTGTATGACATGACGAAGGTACCAACTTAATTATAATTTTCTGGTTGTCTTTACAGAGCAAAATGCATTGAGAGAACACGCCATTATATAGTGAACAAGAAAATCTACAACTTTACGTAAGTTTCGTTGTACTTAGTATGAAAACTTAAATAAAATTTTCATAGTTGTGCTAAGAAATTTTTAATTGTACTGCTGTATGACTGTAATATAGGTCACTCAAAGTGGAATCCTTACTGACTTACATTAACCTTATCCATACTTCATTATCTATACTATTATACTTATACTGTACTATAATATTATATTAAAGAGAGAAGATTTGTATGTTTGTAATGATTAAACTCAAAAACTACTGGTCCGATTTTAAAAAAATTTTCACCTATAGAAAATGTACATTATCAACGAGTAACATAGGCTATATTTTATAAAATTACGGGGGCGAAGTTGCGTGCAATATGTATGCGTCTGTATGTATAGATAAAAAGTTGGTATCTGTATATGCGAATTAGGAAACTCAGAAACCGTTTTATTCATCACTACACTGGGTGAATAAAACGGTTTATTTTTAAAAATAAAACATTTAATAAACCACAATATTTCGTTTTTAATGTAAAATATAATCTACTCTTTTAAAGTAAAATATTGATGACGTTACGAGAAATAGTAATTCAAGATCATTAGTACGATACCTAATGTTCTTTTTATTTTTACTAATTTATTCTCGCTCGTAACAAATTATAAATAATATTTTCTATAAATTGTAGTTCTACAAAAGTTTTAATTCAATCAGCATCGACTAGATACAACTTTTTCTTTGAATGCACATTTTCATATTGATTACTTTACATATGGAAGACGAAATGTTAACTTTAGACATTGCAAAATATTTTAAGCCATGTATTAGATGAAATCTATTTTTTGTTATTTAAAAAATCCTAATTAAAAAAGTTTTAGTATTATTTCGGATTTTTTTCTTGTTAACTGTGACAATTTACAATATGTGTACCTAATTATATGGCAATTATAGGCACTGTTTTGTTTATGGCATTTCAAAAAATAAATTAATTTTTTTTTCTTATCTTCATACATCATGCGATCGGCTCCTGGAGCCATTAGCAGATACTTTGTGTGAGTGAAATTGACGTGACCCTTCCAATGAAGATCCTGTCACTCATATTATGTCCCATAATGTACTGGTGCCTGAGTCGTCTACTCTGTAGGGATTCGCCAAGACCCACAGCATGATTGTTTGAGTGTCCACACTGTGCCCTTTCATCTTCAACTTTCATCGTCGTCTTTCTATTCAACTTTCGTTTAGCGAATTTCATTATTAAATGCGTTAACGAACACAACACCTACATAGTCATTTAGTTCAGTCGTAGTTTCTGTCAGCTTGTTGAAACATGTGCGACGGTAACATTTTCATAAGAAATTCCAGAAAAAAAGAACCAAGCGAAAGTTTTGAAGTTTTATTATTTGTATCCCAAAGTTGGGCAAAGCTTCTGTAATCTTCAATAAAATTTAATGTATTTTCTCTTCTTCGTCAGCGATCATGAAGTTGAATGCCGGTCGGGTGATTTTGCCGATCGGGTAAGCCGAATGAAAGTTGTTCAACAAAAATTGTCGACTGAAATGTGGTATAGCAACCCTCAGCCCCATCATCCCTCGAGTACTACCTACTATAACTAAACTGGATAAAAATCACAAAAAAATGTCAAAAAATGACAGTCATAACTTAGGATCTAAACCATTACCCAGCATTACTTAAATCCCAAGCGAAAAATGGTGTTTGACGGATATCGTAGATCGTTAGGTAGGAACGTTTCAGGGCATTTACAGTGAAAAATCACGTCATTTATTTTTGAACGTATTAAAATTTTAATCCATGCATGATAATAGTTACGTAGTTAGTTTGGGTTTATTTTAAATAAATACACAAAAGTTTTAAATATTTACTTGTACTATGATGCTGCAAAGCCACATGGCCTCAAGGGGCTCTGCTACCAAGGCAAAAACCTCAATTCCTAATATTCCAGCAACTCATGGTACAGATTTTAGTTCTTTGAGTGACCGCTAGAGGCGCTATACAATTTTCCAACTCATGGTAGTGCTACTGTTTAAACGTATTTTCATCCCTACTTAGGTTACTTATTACAGCCGCTACTCAATAGATGGCGCCCGCTCGTGAAGTTATATCGCACTATCGTTTCTTATTCAGTTTATATCAGGGTTTATCGTTGCAGTCGACACTCACTCGCGGCCGGGTGCAATTTTCAACATAATGTTAGTTGAGTAGGTACATACTCTGATCTCTGATGTGATATAAAATGAAATATAAATTATAAATTATAAACTTTTATTGATCCCCGTGTCCCCGTGGTCCGCTTGTGCTTGTGCTGAAGTAGAGGTGGCGAAGAGCGTTACATTTCAATCGCCGTGACTGTCGTTCCAGTTCCAAAAATATCAGTGAAAAATAATCGTCATTTGTCACGTCTTTCCAAGAGAACAATAGTAAAGTAATGAATGACAATAACCGCAATAACTTCATTCACTCAAGTTACATCGTTCTGTCAACTCACTGTCAGTTGGTTCATTTATTAATCATTTAGTTTAATTTTAATAGGATGTCTGTCTTATCATAATATTTTTTTAGAAATAAACAGCCAACAGTTGATGACAGTGTTACCATTTATACGTATTTATCCGTATATGTACGGATTTTCACATACGGATAACTTTCATATACGGATTTTTATACAGAACTATAATGTTCAGAAATATAAAAAAATAATATTGATAATTTTATAAGAATTTAAGAAATACAATAAGTAGTATTTTTTTTACATATATAAATACGAATTTACATAACTAAGTAATATTAGGAAATGTTAGTCATACATAATTATAGTCAAATTTAAAACGCATAGATGAAAGATAAAACGGTAATTCCCCCTTTCTCGCTCTAGTGTACCTAGTACAAAAACTAAAAAATTGTGTAGTTACTCAAGATAATTCGCTTGCATACATTATAATTATACATGATCATATTATTATGTTGTGTGTATTATAATCCGAAAATCCAAACATATATCCCTACGGTATTTAATAAAATAGTGCTTTGTTTAAATGACCAAAGAATATAACTAATCTCTAGCAAGACTGCTCCCGTGTCGCAGACTCGGAGACTGCGACGCGGGAGACGGATACTAACTACGCATTGCCGTGATTTGAGTGACAAAGACACCTTGTGATCAGGAACGACTTACGTGATTTTGTCATGTCGTTCTCTTGCGACAAGTCACAGTGATACTTTTTAGACTGCGATCACCGTGACTTTTTCACTGTGACGTTATTTTTTGCTTACCTCTATGCTGAAGTAAGCACAAGCATCCCATAACCTCTTCTCTGCGGCACAACCTACCGCAGAGTCGGAGCCGCTTCATTCTGATCACCTGGCAGTCGTGACACTCGCTCGGATAAATCTCACTCGTGTGGCCCTGGCCGCTCATCTCCACGGCATTATGGGTCGCCCACCGTCTTGCCCAAAGGAAGGGGTGTCCAGGTACATCCGACATTTCCACAGCAATCGCGATTGGCGGCAGTCCGAGAGATGGGCTCCACCTCGTGTTGTCATCGCAGAAGAGTTATTACGCCGGGTGTTCACTCTTCAGGACGACTGCAGAAGGCGGTTACTAGGCCGGCCGTGGCTACCAGATCTTCACCACCCTCCACAAAGCCACGATTGCGATACTCTGCCAGCCCCCTACCGTAGAGCTCCGTTTTCGCATGCGTTACCCACTGAGCGACAGACATCCGAGAGAATCCGCCCGCTGTGACCCGCGCCGTATTTCAATTTTTTAGTTATTTTATTTTTCGGTACTAAATGAGCACTAAAATTATTCCCACTCGCTATAACTTTTGCAAAACGTGTGAAGATATAATAATTGTATAAGCTTAGGTATACAAAAAGGGGCAATTTTTAATACGTAAGTAAACTTTTTATTTTAGGCCCTTAGAAACCCAACAAAAAATAATTCATATCTATTAACTACTGGACTCCATCATTTTCCTTTAAAAACGTCTAATTGCACTGGACTGTAATTTAAAATCTGTAATATTAAAACTTTTTATTTCATTTTAGATGCTAATTTGAGGACAGGGTACTGGCAACCTTAGTGTTTACCTATGTCAAATGTCAATGTCACCTATATTTTCTTTTCAGTAATATTATGTATATATAATATAAATCGGCGAATTGTTGATTGTTTTGTTGTTCTAATTTTTATTTATTTAAGATTTAGGCATGTTTTGTGTGTTAAACGGTTAAACCCACTATCTAGCATTATATTCTAAATGTGTGTCATACGTAGCAGTATACACTTACTTATGACAATTATATTAAACTAATAATTATGTGGAAACAAATTAGAACTTGTAAAGATCACTTGTTACTGTTTGACGAAGAACAATACGAAATATTTTTAACAGATTTCGTTTCAATATGGTACCAATATTTCTCAAAAAGCAGCTTTATCGATCGTTTAAAGGTAATATTTGTGATTTAATTAAACTACCTAGGTAGTTAAATTTTTTCACAAAGTAGCATCACTACACTATTTTACAGGAAAGCAACAGTAAACTTAATATGGGGAAGAATTCTTTGCATGATTATGGAATCTTATTGGTTAAATATCCAGAATTTGTAAATAAGGTAGTGATAAATCCTACTGAAGAATATTTTTGTATCACATTTGTGGGATCACAAAAATTAAACAAATCAATACCTTTTAAAATTCAAATGAAACTAAAAAAAGGTACCACAAACCTGGTAAGAAATATTTATAACCAATTTTTTCTAATGTTACTACTTTATCCTAAATTTATATTATTAGAGTGTTATGTTTGTTCAATGAAATCTTTCTCTATAGATATTGTATAGGTACTAGAAACTATCTAGTTAGGTACTATGGGGTTTACTTTACTAAATAATGATAGGTTCTTACTTCAGATATTTTCTTAATATCTTTCTTTTTCTGGGAAATGTTTTGAATCTAGGAGCAGAAACCGGGTGCGCTTGCTCAGCTCGACCAGAGCATTTTCAAAGTTGACCCTGCCAGAAATCAAACCCGGGAACTGACCTCTATTGGTCCATGAAGTAAATTATCTTTAACATTTGTGGAATTGACATGGCTAAATAGTCAAAATTAGAAGCAGCACACATACCTGTTTAATAAAATTATTTAAAAAATATTACATAAGTAGCAACCCTTAACTCAAACATTTATAATATTATTTATTTTTTCGAATAACTAATAATATGTCTATGATTCATTACAGTTTTTCCAAAAAGTAACTAGTCAATTGTTGAAAACAATACAAGTTTTGAAATCCAGTCAAAAGGAGCTGTGTACTCTATTGAAAAAGAAAGATATGGAAATTGATGATTACAAGTTTGAAGGGGCAAAGGTTACTATTAGTGAGTATGTTTTATATATTTATTAATGTTTTTACATGTTATTATGTATACTGTGATAGATATTAATTGTAGCTCAGCAAGTAACTTCAATACCTATATATTACTAGCCGGACCCAGCAGATGTTCTCCTGCCTGAACTCGCAACATAAATAATGTGGTTTTCACTGATGTATTGATGATTACCTGGATTAAACTAAGTATAATCTTAAAAATTTCAAGTTCCTGTAGGATTTTCAAAAAACAAACTACAACATGTATGAAGTTGCGGGCACCAGCTAGTACTAAAATAAAGAGTAACCATAGAGTAACACAAACCTTTCGAAAGTGATTAATGAAAATTTAATGACTGATTAAACTGATTATAGATTTTATGTTGCAGAAGCTAATGAAACTGAAAAGTTTAATGAGGAAGAACACACTCTAAAATATTGTACAGAAGTTGTACCAAATAGTATTGTAGACAGAATTTTATGTACGGTTGAAGAAAATAAAACTATGTAAGTCTTCTTGTCGTCTCAGTTGCTTTTCAGTTTTGGAGGTTAACCCTCTTTATGAATTCTTTCCTGCCAAGAGCCAGACTGGAACAGTCGACCGCATCCCTTTTTCTAACTTTATTTTAATTTGTATGACACAAAATTACCGAAAAACAAATATATATATATTTATGTATATATAGAAGCCGGGAGGGAGCTCTAGCAACTAATAATCTCTCTGACTATCCGACACTCTTTCGTATAAAAAATGTTCTTCCAGAAAACAAGAGACAAACAACTGTGATATTAAAGTAGAACCTTGTGCATCAGCGAGTGTTACTTCTATAAAAATTGAACAAACAACGCCAATGGAAATTCGCAATGAATTTTTCTTTCCCATGAATAATGATGTTAAAAAGGAATCAAACGAACAAAGGTGAGACTTTTCATTAACTGAGTTTACTATATCACACCAAAACATCAAAACCACCGCCAAAATCTTGACCAAAGTTATTGAATGAAGACGTGGTGAATTGTGGAATGGAACTCGTTAAAAAGGCCATCTAGTTG
This sequence comes from Synanthedon myopaeformis, assembly GCA_944738685.1. Classification (NCBI taxonomy): domain Eukaryota; kingdom Metazoa; phylum Arthropoda; class Insecta; order Lepidoptera; family Sesiidae; genus Synanthedon; species Synanthedon myopaeformis. Next base: position 7,117,064 of record OX122921.1, on the reverse strand, counting down.
TCTACTACTCGAATTAAAATCCTACTAATATTCTAAATGCGAAAGTTTGTGAGGATGGATGAATGTTTGTTACTCTTTCACGCAACAACGGCTGCACGGATTTGGATAAAATTTGGCACACATGTAGTTTATTACCTAGATTAACATAATATATAACATACTTTTTATCCAGGAAAAATGTTAGGTTCCCGCGGGGTCGTTTAAAAATATATTAAATTGGGCGTCACTATCGCCATGGCGGCGTCACGTTATATATATCAGGCGTTATAATACTCATACCAGTAAAAGGTGTACGTAGCACTAGCGTAAAAAATATATTTACTTTTTCAACGTAGACGAAGTTGCTTGGTGCCCCAGTAGTAAATAATAAAGTACGAAGTATATGCGTGTATTGCATTATTACATATTCGGAAGCAGTTCATGATGACGTCACTGCTCACTGGTCAGTCTTTCAAACGTATGCCTCAAATTACACTCAATTTATACATTTACAGTTGGCAATAGACAGATGGCGTTATACTCATATAGTGAAAAGTGTTGCCAGTGATGATATATCGCGCTGAAACGTGGTCTATAACTATGGGCCTCGTAAGAAATCACAACGAGCTATGGAGAAGTCTATGCTCGGGGTTACACTGCGAGATCGAATCAGGAATGAGGAGATCCGTAGTCATACGAAAGTTACCGACATAAGCCAGCGGATCAGTAAGTCGAAGTGGCAGTGGGTAGGACACAAGGTTAAGGCGACCTGATAAGGGCAGCGGGTCGACGGTGGATCCAAGCTGTTTCTGACCGGTCTTATTGGAAAATTATGGGGGAGGCCTATGTCCAGCATTTTATTTTAACGTCGGGAATCCTCTTGAATACCCGACATTGGAGGGGACACTGCGGGGTTATGCCGGATTCGTACTGGCTAAAACCCAACGACTTTCTAGCGCTTCCGTTGATAAACGGGGTCGCGAGGACGTTAAAACACGACATCGGTGCCCCGCCACGGCTATCTAGCCGCGGGGAGAACTACGCTGTCGGGAACCTCGGCGTACCCGAAAGTGGAGGTACGCCGTCCATCTCGGGGGACCTTTCGACGGGTGACAGTCTCCCCCAAGACCACCGCCCGGGTCCGGACGTGGACGTGCATCTCAAATGATGTAGAGTAAAAGGGACTCTTTCCATAACTTCATATACTACCTACATTATTATGTTATAGAAATCAAGATGAGGTCAAGACACAGCCACTGAAGAGGGAGTTTCCGTTACCAGACGCTAATAAAGCCAATACTGCTTTAAAGAAAGAAGTTGAAAATGAAATCAATGCAATGCCAACTGGGAATCGGGAAATTAAAAACGAAAGTGTAACGACTAGCCCTCGAAAGAAGACTAGAAAATTCTGCTTCTAAGTGGAAGTGAAAAGTTTATTATTATTATTAACGACAAAACAGTTGCAAAAGAGATGTGTTTTAAATATATATTTATCTATGTATTTTTAGAAATTCAAAGAATTCTAAAAAGAAAATTGAATCATTATCGAATTGTTTCTTCAACATTGAAAGCACTTTTCATCGGCATCCAATTATGAAATATAAAATAATATAATAAAATTTGTCTTTTATATTACAACTTTATTTATTTTTACATAGAATAGAACCATTAAAACTAATTTTTATTGTATTGTGCTGGTGTAAAAACATGTAAGTATATGAGATTATTCGTACAGTTTTACACAAGTCTGAACTAGAGTTCTCCATAAGTATCGCCATCGAAAAACTATGCTACCCTAAAGATATCATGATAATTAGAAAAAGTTAAATTGGGCGATTGGACACAATAGTGATATTGTTTTTACTTATTTTTTTAGTGCCGAATGCAAATAAATTTTGCAGTCAAAGACTGTATAATTTGTTGATGAGATGTCATATTTTCGAATGAGATAATAAACAAGGACAATATTAATACATCCAATCGCCCATATTTAACTTTATCTCGATTGGAAATAGGTCCTTTGTAAAAACACAAAAAATATATCTAATTAAACAAAGCAACATCGATTTACATATTATTCATTTGGTCTTTACTCTGACTGTATTCAAATATTCACAATTGAAATTGATAAGTATTCTTTTTTGGTATTGTTCTGGTATTTTTTCTATGAAATGCCATCATACCAACTGCATTGCATTTTATTGAAAACTTCATACACAATTGCATGTGAAAATGACATTTGCATTAAATAAGACTCAATTTAATTAAATTATTTTTATAAATTGTAAATTGTTACTTGGATAACTTGTGGCCTATAGTTATCCATTAATAACTTTTAACTGCATACACTCAGTTTTATATTACTATTTGTTGTAAGTGTATGATTGCATTTAAACAAAGTAGGTAGCCAAGCAAAGCCGTCATTCACAAAATATATTTTACTGGCTTTTTTTGATATAAAAATTGGGATTCAAAATTAATGTGCTTTTTCGTAGAACATTTTAACTGTAACATTTTTTTATTCGTTGTAAATTTTTATTTTCTCTATTAATTAATTTCCTTTAGAATAATCAACAGAAAAAGAATACTGTCTTTACTGTCCAGCAGTAAAGCCTGTATCTTGGGCCCAGCCCTAACCGTTATTAAGCACCTGAAATCATATATCAAAAATTCCAAAAAAATAAACATTACTTTTATTTTACTAAAGGAACATTATATATTTCTTTACTGTTTTTGAAATACGAAATATTGTAATTATTATAGAACATTTGTTGAAGTTAATAGGAATAAAATGCAATATAATTATGAAATTAAGTGGTTTAAATGCTAGGTTGCTTAAACAATATTTTTAATGTTTTATGTGGCTTATAATTATATCTAGCTCAAACCTTGAAAAAAAAAAAAGCTGGTCATATAAGACTAGCAGTCTTAGGACTTACCGCCATACAGGCGCAATGGAAAATAACTTTAATGAAATATATTTAAGCTGACGATGCCAACATACTGATACAAACTTTTATTTATAGCAATTCTTTTATTCCTTTTTAGTGTGTTTATTTAATTAATTTATAGAAATATGTCTTGCATTTTAATTATATAAATATTAAAATAATAATATATAAATATAGTTAAATGATAAATGTAGAGATCATCGTAGATAATATTGCAGTTGTTTTAACTAACTTATTTTGTAATTAAGTAACCGTAAAACTAAATGCTTTTCAAACAAACTAGTTTAATGTTTTGCATTTTGCACGAAAATACTGCAACAAGTAATTTATAATAGTGTTAAAAATCATAATAAAATAATACTACCATAACGTACATATAGGCTAATATATAGTTTCAAAGTTTCATCAAACACGTTGCCTGAGTAAACCTTAGCTTTCGTCACCATTTTATGGAGAAACTATAGTAAATAAATATCTACTAAGTCTTTCATAACTTAGTACTTAATACATTTAAATTCGATTATTACTGTGCTTCAATTTACTATGATATTTTTCAGTCATTTATGTACAGTCGGGGTGAGAAAAGGTTCGTCACCTTAAAGTCGACAGGGACTTTCAAACGAAACATTGACGTTTACTTGGTGCTTTAGTTTCAAAATGTACTAAATGTCTACAATTTGATAAAGGAATGAATTTGAAAATTGACGAAGGTTTTCGTTCCCCGACTTTTCCTACAAAATGTTATATTTGACATTTTTAATTTTTAGTCTTCAAGCACTCATAGATTCAATCTTGATCAGTACTCACTTATTGATCCAGATTAGATAAAAAAGTGGATAAAGGCTAAAAACTTTAATCTCATAAAGTGAATAATACATTCGAGTTCATTTTGAACTTGTTTATGTATAATTTAGTAACTACTTCATTGTTCTTACCAATCATGAGCTTATGAATCAAATTTTAGCAGACGAATAAGACATCTCCTAATTTGAGAATATATTTATGAACTCGACTGTACCTGCACACTTCCATTCACATTAGGCCTAATTGGTAACCATTGAAACAAATAAATGAAAATTAAAATGATGAAAACAATTATTTTAATAATGGCATTTAAAATTTAAAATTTGGTTTAATTCCACCGAGAGAGATATAAATTCTATTAAATATTTCATTTGTAAAATTATAAATGTACATTATAAACAATTACTAAACAAAATGATGATTATTTTTATAATGGCGCCTTATAACTGAAATTGGGTTTCATTTCACGGACAGATACAAATTATATTAAATATTCCATTTATAAAATTATAATGACAATGATCTGATAATCTTGTGTATCATGTGCCCACTAGCTAGTGGGACGAAATGAAAAGGTATTGGAAACTATACAAAGCATTAAAATAATTTGAACTTTTAATACTAAAATCTACACAAATTTTATAATTTTTTTTTACAAATTAAACCTATAATTAATAGTCTGTCAAATGATTCCATATTAAATTCATGGTTACTCAACAATATTACATAAGAACCTATAGCAGATACTGTGACCATTTCATTACATTATTATTCAAAAAATAAAAAAAATGTGATTATTATATTAAGAGATAATAAAAAAACAAAATAGACAATGGTTTACATATAGTTCGTATAAATATTACATTAATTCTCATTCAGTACCTTTCTAGAATCCGAAGCTTCTAAAAGACTAATCAAAACATACGGGGGCGAGAGATTTGAGAAAATTTATCCTATATTTTATTAGCTAATTCTGAATTTTACGCGGTGCGTTTAAATCTCTACAGATGAGGTGAAGCCACAAGTTTTTACAAACATTGTAACATAGGTACTAAAGACGAACATTGCATGTATTTTTTAACGATATACTTAATAGCATCACGTACAACAAATGCGCACACACATTTGATGCATGAAGCAAGCACGAAATTGTATTTGATGTTTTTGATATATTTACATTTTAGTTGCGAAATATTAATGACTATTTATCTAAAAACTCTTATAAGAAAATCGATTAAAATTTAATTCGAATCCTAAAATGTAAATATATCAGGATTCCAACGAAATTGCAACAGAATGTTTTTAATGCTTGTCCAAAATGTAACAATACAAATTACCCACCCTCCGGTCAATAACAACAAAAACATTGCTAAATTGTTTATATCTACTTTAACTAAATGTTATAATAATGAAATGAATTTTAATTTGAAAATAGATATATACTTAAGTATGTATCTGAATTAGAAAACGCCATACTTTCTTCTCTATACTCAGTGTTAATTGCTATGGATCTTTATTTTATTTGTATTTGTAAACATGAACTTTTATTTTATTTATGTATTTACTTGTATTAGTTGAATATGGATCTGTAAAGATTTATTGGAGAAAATTTGTGCCATTTTTAGAATGCAATCATTAGATTAAAAAGTCGTTTAAATGAGCATGTATTTATGTGCTATGCATATGTTGTGGCTTCTTTATAAATAGGTAGCGACTTCCATAGTATAAATTTATTTCACATAATCGCATACTAGGTTTCATTCAGTACAATCCTGTTGCAATCCGTATGGAATCAACGAACTATATTTGTCTCAATTTGAGGCTAACAGGAACACTTAGACACGTCTGTTTCGGATTCAGATGGCTTTATCACATTGTCCCTCTCCTTCAGTTCAAAAGCGTCGGCCTGAAAAGAAAACAAATTAGGTATAATTAAAAATTATAAACTAAGATCCGACATTCTATTGAGCCCAAACACGCTATATCTATTGTAACTTGCTAAGGAGTTGTGTATCCCGCAGACTACTTAAAGCTGCAGCATCAGGTCAAGGTTACCATGTCACCGAAGTAACAGTAAGTATACCAAATTTTACATCAATCAAACATGTGGAAGTTAGTGAAATCTCTTCGTCAACTAGTAAATGGGCGCCTGAACAGACCTTCATAATTATAGCTAAGAACGATTTTGATCACGTCAGCGTTCAAACAAAAAAAAAAACGGATCAATTGGTCCATCCCTTTGAGAGCTACGATTCCACAGACAGATACACAGACATAAACGTCAAACTTGTAACACCCCGTTTTTGCGTCAGATGTTGAGAGCCAATTCATAGATTGCATCTATGATGTGAGACCTTTGGTCTAGCTAGTGGTTAAGGTGATTGCTTTGACGTTCTGTTTCAGGGTCCAAATTTTGATTCCCGGCTATATCAACTTTGGAAATGAACTTTTCATAGTTGGCTCTGGTCTGGATCTGGCAAGCAATGGCAGGATCTACTGAATTTTAACAATTTAAAATGTCGCAAATTAAAAAAGGCTAACAAAATATTTTACCTTTGACTCTCTATATTCCCTAATTTTCCTGGCTAAAGTCAAAAATGCTTCTTCTATGTTGATATTGTTTTTGCATGACACCTCGAAGAATGGCATTTCGAAATCATCAGCTATCTAAAACATTATATCAAAATTAAATGTTGCAAACGTTTAGAGCAAGTAAAAATTTTTGTTTAAATATTTGACCATTTACTTAGGTGTGCATTTTTACCTTCTGTCCCCTTTCTTTTGGTACAGCGCGGTGATTTTCGTGAACATCACATTTGTTGCCTACTAAGACTTTAATGACGTCTGGGGATGCGTACTGTGAACATAAAGTAATATAAAAAATAATTACATGTCAGTATTTTCATTACTGAACTTTCCACGAAATAGACAAACGAACCGCACTACGTGGAGGTCTATTAAACAAACACAGACGAGACTAATGTGTTAACATTGTAGTACATTGGTCTGAAGGAATTCTCTTGCTTCAATTAATTGAAAGGCGTAGCTACCTATGTCAATTCGGTTTTTTTTTATGAGAAAATGAATGTACTTATACTTTAATATTTTCATCAACTCAGCTAATCATTTTCCAATAGGCCGCATCTGTCCGTCCTATTGGAAAATGATTGGCCGTATGCCCAATCATGTCCAATAGGACTGAGAGATGCGGTCTGGATTCACCGTCGATCCGCAGCCTTTATGACATCGTCTGTCCACCTTTCTTACAAGTCGAGTTGAGCTTTCTTACGAGGCCCCATTCGCTACGATGGCTATTACATTTAAAGGCCAAAAAGACCTTATATTTAAAGGCTACATTTAAAGAAGGGACAAATAAATATGATTTTTAGTAAACTAGGTACATAATTCAACTCCAAAATTACCTACAACGACCAATATCAAAATGCCTGCTCAAAAATCTTAGCAAATTCTCATTGAAATGTTATCGGTATAAAATTATGTTAGTATTCACAGCAATTAAAAGTATTAAAACAATACCTTACCTCTTGAATATTTCTCAACCAATATGACAAATGATTGAATGACTCTAAATTTGTGATGTCATACATAAGAATAATGCCCATCGCTCCCCTATAGTAAGCTGTGGTTAGGGTTCTAAATCTCTCCTGGCCTGCAGTGTCCCAAATTTGAAGTTTGATCGGCACTCCGTCCAAATTTATTATCTTCTGTTTAAAATCAATACCTGGAGGAATAAGACAACATTTGCGTTAATTTGAGTGAGCACCTATTAGGTAACCTAATAATATAATTTAACTATGTATAACAGCAATAAGACAAAGTGTGATCCTATTAACTAAGCTAAGGTTACAAAAACAAAAAAAAGAAACTGAAAAAGTAAAAAGAGATATTGTTATAAGGTTTTTTTTTACTTAATAGACTACCACGGGAATAGGAGAATGGATTCTAGCATTCCTTGTAGACGCACCGAAACTGTTAGAAAATGGTTATTGAGCTTTTCCCTAACACTGTTAGGGATTGGCTCAGTTTATGACTGAAGGACTATTCAATGTATCCAGCCGATACTAATATTTGCCATGACTAATCTTGTTAAAGCTCGTCCCAAAAACAATCAGTTTAATGTTTACTCCTTTTAACACGAAACCCAAGGGTCACAACACTAAAAAAGTTGAGAAACTATGCTATAAAGTACCTACCTAATTGATTGAGCGATGACCAAGTGGTCTAGTATTATTCTTGAGACTACGCATATATGAAAACATTGCCATAGGAACCACTTCAGTTTTATTACGGTACTACATACCTACTAGGATAGTCACCAAGTAATTACACTACTTTATAGAGCTTTGTAACATAAAAAAAAGCAAATATAAAATAAGAAAATATATTTTAATATTTTTAGAAATGATATATCTACCTACTTTAGATAATCTTAAGGTGTTTTTCTATATGCCTAGACACTTAAATAATTTTTTACCCCACATTCGGGATTCCATTAAACATTTTAGTAGATATTAATATATATCTAATGAAATATTGATTAAAAGTTACCTTAAAAATTGTAATTTATTATACTCTTATCCTTACAGCTATAAACTTAGGTAGTCATAAATGTCTTCTAGAAGAAAAATCTAATAATCTTACTCACCTATTGTTGATATGTAAATGTCGTAATATCTCTCGTCGCAATACCTATGCACTATGCACGTTTTCCCTACATTCGAATCGCCCAAAACTAAGAGTTTATACGTAGCGGAAAAATCTAAAGCCATTTTTGTTTACAATATTATTAGAAAGCGAACAGTCGCGCAAAACATCGGATGAACTGTCAAAGTGAGAAAAATCAATGAGGGTAAGTACGCATGTGCAGGCCGGCCCTGTCTTTGTTTGCAACAAGTGTTTGAATTGGGTTTCCCAACTATGTATCTATGCAATTATTTCATAGGTATCTATAAACAACTTTCATATTGTAATGTATAATATTATATTATATAATAATTATATATAAAAGGCGATTTGAGTATGTATGTCTCCTACAGACTTCAAAACCGCTGAACCGATTTTAATGAAACTTTCAGACAATCTTCAGATTCGATCGGACGCTGACCAAGTCGCGGGCATATACTATTATAATAAAATTATTTTAATAAAACGAAAGATATAATTATTTCAAATAATTATAAAATAATGGATATGATATAATTTCTGCAGTTAGGCCACATCAGGGTTGACACTTTGATTTTTTTGTTTACAAACAGATTATGACTGTTTGATTCATTGTAATCATGTTACGGAAATTTTGCTACATACAAGTGAAAACCGCATTCCAATCGGTTAAGCCACTTCTGAAATCATCGCGCACAGACAAACAGATGAAAATTCTAAAAATTATAAAACCTCGTTAACGTAAGTACAGCGTGTATTATTTTTTTTAATATTTAATATACAGACACTACTCATTTACGATTTTGTTATAGTAAATGAGATGTTATTATTATTTACGATTTTATTTTATAAAAGGCATTGATTTTTTTGTAAGTATTGATTAAAAGGGTGGCTAACCTGCTGTCGGTTTACTTTATTTATTTTATTTATTTATTTTTTTATTTTCAACTCCGTGCGAAGACAGGTGTTGGTCGCTAGTTATATATAAATTCTGGAATAGGGTTAGGATTTTTATGCTGTATTATTTGATAGGGCTCAGTACCTACATAGTCTTTTGTTGTTAGAATTTGTTTTTTTTTTTTCTAAGTTACTTATATGTCCTTTTAATTATTATAGAATTTAAGAATTTCTTGAAATGTTTTTATAATAATGAATAATACATTCCTATGGTAAGTATGCATTGTATCGTGCCTAGATATATATATATTCCTGCTCGATATTCCTACGAGTCGGTTGCTCTTGGAGAGATAAGGTCCCGATTAATTATAAACCCGCGGGAAATGCGAATCTACCGCCTAACTATCTATCAAAACCAACATTCATTGTACCCCACGCCCGCTCTTAAAATTATTTCAGTTAATATATTATTTGTTATTTATGTTTATTATTTGTTCATTAATAGGATACATTTTAAAATCCTGTATTTACTTATAAGAATTTTACATAATATAAATTCGAATAATTTGTCACCTAAATACATGGCACCATTAATTATTTTAAAAGTTGTGGTATTTAATATTTTGAGTCACTGTAAAGTAGTATACAGCGTGACGATAGGCTTCACAGTAGTATACAGCAGACGACCTGATAGGTTTCACAGGAAGCGGCTGGATACGAAGGACAGAAGACCGTACCTAGTGGCGAACCTTGGGAGAGACACAGTTCACATCACCAAGTTGACATTTTCCTTGAAGAAGGATTAGGTATATTTCAAGACGAACAGAGCCGCAGGTCACGGATTACTCTATTGTAAAATAAAAGAGGTAGAATTGACAACAATGTCACACAGCATTGTGCTCGAGGATAGATTATAGATTGGCTTTCGTGTGAACCTTCCGCGTGTCGTGGGTGTTACATTAAGAGCTCCATTTATTTTACTTAACCGTCGATAATGCATATCGGGTCGATTCATCTCGGTGGCCCTTGTACCGTATGTAAATTTCTCATGTTTTTGTATGAATGCACCCGCGCTCGCCTCTGTAGATATTTTATCGTTCCTTTTGTTTAATTCTTTATTCACGTTATGTTTACCAAGCTTATAGCTAATTCAAGGGTAAAATTTTATATTTGAATTTTCACAATATCGTCCTTTTAAATTTTATAAATACAATAATACAGGATTTTACGAGATTTTATGAAAAGCCGCCCCTTCGCACGGATGAAATTTTTTTTTGTGCAAATTATATTCACAAATGTTTCTCATTTACTTATTGCTTTTTTGATAATACCCGGGTTCACTTCCGGGTACGCCGAGATTCCCTCAAAGAGCGTAGCCCTCGCCGCGCTGGACAGCCGTGGTGGGTAGCGGATGTCGTGTCATAACGGTCTCGCGACCCTGCTCTTCTACGACCGCGCTAAAAAGTCATTGGGTTTTAGCCGGTAGGAATCCGTCATAACTCCGCACCGTCTCCTACGCTGCACGGTACCCACCAGGATTTCCCAACGTTAAAAAAGATGTTCATACCTACATATAATAATGTATAATTATAATTTAAAATATATGGAATTGCAATAAATTTGTAAAGCATTTGTATTCAAAACAGTTCCAGCTCTATGTATGTGTGTATAATATGCATGTATCACGTGTGGCATTCCGGGTCACACAGTAGCTCCGACGTACTCATCATACATTACGCTGTCTCAGGAAGAACAACAACTTCATTTGTCAAAGAACCGCAAGTATGAGAGCGAGTCAGCCGCCGGCTTACCGTGATGTATTGTAAATAGCCTCAATTCTGACGTTTGTGTTCCGTTTGCCATTCAAGACTGTTTATGTTTATGCTACCGCCTTTATGTTTTCCTAAAGGTTTGCTCGTAGATATAAGCTTTTGTTCTTTACACTGAGTCACATTGCCAGGTTGGTTTTCACTTTGATTTTATGTTCAAGTTGTAATTTGTTTCATTGCATCTATTAGGTACATTGACTCACGTCAAATGTTATTTCTTCAAATCTTACCAAAATTTGCATTTGTATTAGAATCTTATTTTGAAATTATAAAACAACGTTAAACTTTTTGCAACAGTTTTAATCAATCAAATACTTATTTATTACTGGCTGTGCGTTGCCTATGGTTTGTTTTTTGGAACTCCCACAGAAACCTAATATTTTTTCAGTATAAAAAGTATCCAATATGTTAATCCAGCTAAGAAACTAATTGTGTGCCAAATTTCATGTGGTAATGGAAGAATGAAAATTGCTGTTAACCGAGTGTAGTGATGTTCAATAAAGATATAATTATTGGACATAAACCCTATTTGAACTCCACTATAACACTGGAACACCACTCTAACACCATTCACATTCATCCAATAAAACCTGATGACCATCGTCCACACGTTTGAGCGTTGATGATGATTTTAAATATTTATAAAAAATCAAATTGAACAATTACTGAAAGCGAAATTGCTAAGCTTGTTTGTTTTCATAGTAAATAATGTCAAAAATAACCGGGGTCCGATATGCCAGAGTTCTACCAAAGGGGTCGTCCATTTAGGTAGGTTCTGTTGTTGTGTTGTTTTAGATATTATTTAGGTAGGTAACTTTTGATGTTGAAAGTCAAATTAAATTATTTTTAAATTAATTGTAATTTTGTTCTGAACCTCACACCAATAAATTGTGCATCATCTTTCACGAGACGCAGGAAGTAAAGTTATTGAATTGATAATCAGTTGGTCATCAGGTTCTTGATAAATTGTAATCCCAAAGAATTGTATAGGCTTGAAGTTGACAGATAGCAAACTGATAAACTCAGACAAATAGGTACTATCATGTTACTTTTACAGAGTGCGGAATACAAAGAACATAAATCAAAAGTAGATATGAATGCAACGAAACAATGGTAAATAAGGACATAAGTTATTTTAAATCGAAGGGTCAATATTACATTTTATTTTATTTTGAAAACGAAAAAATAATAAGTGACAAAATATACGCATATATAATGGATTAACAGGATCCGCAAATAATGTCTTTTGAAGTATACTTTAGCTCAAGTTTTGTAATGGAATCATGGGACATAAAATTGAAAGCTGATCAACAATATTTCATGTAGCGGACAGGAAATATAAAGCTTATACGTCGACTCGTAATCAATGTCATATCGCCTTCATTTATAACTTTTCAAACTGCAAAATCTTTTCAATAGTTGAAATATTCACACCATTATCTACCACAGGTGTTTAAATTGGCCATACTTAGACCTTTGATATCCATTCTGAATCTCTAGAAAGGTTGACATTGCTTTTATGACACAATGATTGGTTGCAATGCAAGTATAGGTTTATCATTAATTTCTTAGAAGAAATTGGCCTTGTGCGTCATTGTTACGACAGCGACCGTGCATTTCTTGGCCATTCGCTATCGTCATAGACTATCACTTGCGATCACAGATCGTTCTTTTATAAATGATTCAATATATTTTTCTTAAGAACAGTATACACGTACATCCGGCTGACCATTACCTAACCAGTGCAAGAGAGAACTAATTTCTTTTCTATGAACTTTACTTGCTTTGTCCGTATCGTGGGCGATTACCAGCCATAAGTCATGCTAAGTGATTGTTCTTTGCGGGCGGCGAAATATTTTGAGTAGATTCATCAATTATCCGACTATAAACAGGCATTGCGTAACATCGAATTCTAAAGGCCACGCTTTGAGATAAGAGATCTTTATTGTGTGGCTATTAAATTAATGAGCGGCAGGACTTTCATCAGGTAAAAGTTCACGTTTTTGTGACCGTTAAGAGAAGTTTATCGATAAAAGCAGTTATTAGTTATGTCTCATTAGTTATTGGATGAGTTTTTGGTTGTCTCTGTCGCCCGCGATACATTAGCATTAGCTGGGAGACGGCGTTGGTTTTACTTCAAGTTTGTGAGGTAATTACGTGTTATTTTGGAACAAAATTACTGTGGAGAAAGGCTGACCAACCACAAGTCCATCTGTCCAGGGTATCATAACCATTCCCACCACCGCCATCATCAGCATCATCATTATCGTCCACCATCAAGACGTGCAAGCATTTAAATCTTATGCACAATTTTTTTCATACATTCCAATCCAATCTAGTAAGTTATATTATGTTTAACAACGACATCGGCTTTATATGATTGCCACACCCCATAAAAACAATTAGGTATGAAATAGAAACACTTGTGCTGTTAAGTTGCGATGAGTGATTTAAGAATGCCAGCGTCTAATCCCACTATTTGCACTTTGTTCCATATCCTTTGTCCTTATTAGGTTCGTCAGCACATTTGCATCTCTACTGGTATTGCTTGTGTTAATAGGCAATAGTATGCATCTAGTTATTTAAAAGTGTACAGTCACCCAGCCTAATAATAAAATTAAAAAGTTATTATTCAAAATAAAAATGAACTCTTGAAAGAAAATATGTGCTCAGAGTTCAACTTAGCGTCCTGTTACTCGAAGGTCATCGAGACTAAGGTCACTCGGCATTTGCAGAAACGTCGGGTTCCGGGAACATTTGTGACAAGCGTGTGTATTGTTCGCAAATTGTTTCGCGCAAGGTCCCACACGTTAAATGTCAATTTTGTTGGCGCCAGCGCATGTCGTACGACGATTGTTGCTTTATTGTGTACTCGGATGGGTTACTTGCTCACAATACTTAACTTAAACACTCCGCTTATTACTAAAGTCACTGTCAAAACTAGAGTCTAAATTTTCATGCACTTTTTCAACAATTTTTGTTGGAACTAGTCTTGAAAAGTATACTATTTTGATACATTTAAGGTTTTAGTACATCAAATACATAATAATATTGTCAACAGGCTTCTGCAATCAGACGGATTTAATTATCTTAAGCTTAACTGGAACTTCCAGAATATCTGGGCAGGGGATGTGAACTTACCATGATTTTGTTTACAGATATATTATGTATAGTTTATTTCATCGATGGATAATTTTAGCTAAATACAGTCTTAAATCTATCATACAAATGTAGCGATGTTATACGAATTAAGTTCCTACTGTCAAATGGCGATTAGCAAAAGGTTTAGTAAAAAAACAAAGATAACTCGGATAACACAAAAGATTTTTTTTTTTAAAAAAGGTAGGTAAGTATAAACAAAGAAAACAACGCAATATTTATTGGGAAATTCTTTAAAATTAAATCTTTAAATATATAAAAATCAAGCGCCGTGCATTGGCTAGGTCGATTTTAATTCGCATTGCAAAAACTCAAGAATGGCTAGCCTGATTTTAATTCCGTTTTCACTTTTGGGAGGAGGGATAAACGGGGATGATTTGTATATATAAAAATTACACTAGTCAGTAATATAATCTAAACTAATTCACCTAACGTTGTATACATCTTGGAATGCTATAAAACAAGCGAAGTGGTTTATTTTGATTGGAAGACTTGAATCAAGTCATCCATTTGAAACTTAGTAGTACTAACTAATGCGAAGGTGTCCAGTGAATAATGAAACATAAAGCGATAGTTAATCATACGTTAGCCAATAGATACTTGCGTTACTGTCGGTAGATAATTTAATAATGGCTGTCCTTTTAGCGCTTAAATGGGCAGTATATCAAAGTCGGAGGGGCGACTCTTCAATAGGAAGTGTAATGAATGCGCATGCACACGAGTTAAGGAAGCACTTTGAGATCAATGAAAAATAACGACTAGAAGACTTTCGTATTCCATTATTTTGTGTTTGCATTGATTTTTCCTTTACGACGAAGAGATAGAGTGAAGATTGTAGAGGAAAACCAAGCATAGTGCTTTATATTATTACCTATACTCACTGAATGATGTAGCTAACCTACTGTATGATAACAAGCGGTTGTAAGAGAAGGTTTATGTTTAATTTTTCTAAATACAATTATTATTAAGTAAGATTTTCTCGTTTTAATTTTGTGTGATACACACTAGCCTATTTTTATGTTATAAAAAGTCATTTATTTATACCTAACCTTCATCGTCTGTTATAAATAAAAATAAATGTAAGTAAGTGCCTACCTATGTTTGTTCTCTATGGATTCCAAAATCACTCATTCGATTTTAATTCGGTTTTCACATATGAAAAGAGGGATAAACGAAGAAGGTTTGTGTATAAAAAAATTTCATCCCGGGCCAAGCCGGGAGCTGGTCACTAGTTTAGTACAAAAAATAATCTACATAGTAAAAATTAATTCATATTATTGTTAAAATAAAAAAAAATGCCAATGAGTTGAATGAATAGCGGGCGAACGAATGTCATATTTATCTGCTTACTCAATGGCTCTTCCATCATTATAAATTGATTCTACGTCGTCCGAATGTATTGATAGATAGTATTGAATAGAACAAATTATGTACATAAGTATAGTTAACTTTAGTATATGAGTCGCGGAAATACGACGGGGTTATGACGGGGCGTTTTTCTCTATGGCATTTTGACCCACTGTAAATCATAGTGCCAAAGAAAAGTTCTCACGATTTCACATTTTAAATGCATCTGACGTCAGCGAATATAGATGAGCTCGGCTTTCAATACTTCGTAGGTTCTTTGGTAAGAACCCTAGTCATCCACTTTCATATTAGTTTAGTTAGCTTATCAAGTACAGTCGGCTAGTTGTCTGGCTAGGAATCAAAAGGTATTCAAACAGTACTCTCGTAGTCTTCATTTCACATAAGTATTTTTTTATGTTAAGGTCAACGGACAGGCTGACGGTCCACTTGGTAGGTGGCTACCGTCGCCTATAAAACAAGCAACGCCACAGCTGCGACAAGTAGGTACGCTACTAATTAAGGATAAGGGATTGGGAAGGGGGTGAAATGGGCTCTAGCATTCCTTACTCACTCATCGAAACACAACAGCACACATGCTGTCGACCTTAAAATAAAATAGGTATTAAAAAAAATAGTACCAAATTTGTAAAACAGATGGCTGCATCAGTAGAGCCTCTGGCTTCATCTATTTAAAAAAATTAACTAGATATTTATGAGAAAATTACCGCAATTAATCTTCGTTAGGTATTAAAATTTCGTGAAGCAATCATCATAAGTCTTCATGACATATTGACTTGTAGACTTATTATCAAAGACGTTTACTGTTGCTGTGAACCATTTTATTGTCTACGAGGCTCGCTGTTTAAAATTTTTATGTAGGATTTACCACTCATTCTTAACGTTGCTTCAGGCTTAATTGTGTGTTTTCGCAAGCCTTTCTCGGTACGGTTGTAAATGGAGCCCTTTTATTGGTAGTAAAATTTAAAAATTGGCAAAGAACACTAAAACACATTGAAATATGGGTTGCGATCTTTCTCAATCGATATATAAAAACTCTTTTTTCGTATAAAATTTATATCTCATTCGTTGCGCCTGAAGAGCAATTTTAATTTACATTAC
The DNA here is from genome assembly GCA_944738685.1 of Synanthedon myopaeformis. Taxonomy (NCBI): domain Eukaryota; kingdom Metazoa; phylum Arthropoda; class Insecta; order Lepidoptera; family Sesiidae; genus Synanthedon; species Synanthedon myopaeformis. The sequence continues at coordinate 7,100,296 of OX122921.1, read as the reverse complement.
AGAGCAGTTTATAGGGAATACTGAGATCCTAAACTACCTAGATCAACTAGGACAATAACCACCCTGTGAGAAGACCATTTTTCCCCCGGCGTCACCTTCTGTTCTGGTGTTCACAAATCTGTACGTAACCTAAAAATCGTTTTTGAAGTTTTAATCACCAAACTTCTATCTTTCTATGTACCTGTTCTAACTAGCTTGTTTTAAATATAGGTATAAAAACTCTGAATGTCAGGTAAGGCATTATTTATACAGTTTAAAAGATTAAGATCCATTCTATGATAGAAATCATAAAATTAATGAATAAAAAGATTACAATATATAAATGGTCATTAATTTTCAAATAGTATGTTGAGCTGATATTCATATTATGACACTTAAATGCAATGCAAAAATATATTAAGCGTATTTTATTAAGTCGTACATAATTCGGTAATTAAGCATGTATTAAAATTAATGATATTCCTTCAAAAGTCAAAAATGTATACGCCTTTATTTCTAAGCCCATCATTTATGGCATAATAGCTAATTTGCGATTGCGATGAGACATTTACGTTAAAAGTTAGCTAATTTAAATCGCTGAAAAGGTCATTACGCAACCATTTCCCAAGATAAACACATTATTATTCGCTCGATCACGTAATAAAACAAATACGGTTGTCTAGTGTAGCCTGGTTTATAGCTATAAATCTTTGTGGATTCGCAATAAGTAGACAAACGCTTATCGCAATACTTAACGTAACGCCAATAATTAGTAAAGGCACGACTTATCCTACTTCAGAGATCTCTTCCGATCTCCGTTATCGATCATCGGAAGATGCTGATCTTATCTGTTTTTAAAATATATTACTCGAACACAATGCACGCCAGAGGGTTCCGAATTTTAGTAAGCGTAATTAATTTGAAAGAAATTCGTTCTGAGTTACATAAGCACGTTTTTTTTTTTTTCATACGAATATACCTACTTTAGCACTTTTAGGAAACTGGCTCGAAATGAATCCTTTATTAATAAGTTCACAATTACAGTAAAATAAAAGTACTATATTTTATTTTACTGTAGGTATTCTCGGCTATTTCTCGGCTAATTTCTTCTAAACTACCCAATCAATTTTGATAGGATTTCCACTAATGGAAAGAGCGATAAACGAGTAATGATTGTGTATATAATTTGCAGAAAAAATGCATCCATGAGAAGGAGGTGGGTCGCTAGTTAAAAGAAAACTTTCCCTAAATAAGACGCAGTCAACTATTTGCGTACAGTTTCGTTATCTTAACAGTACTTTGTTATCACAAACTAGATTCGTCGTTGTTCATATCGATGTAAGAAGCATCGATATGAAACATCTAGATAATAATGCTATGGGCTATGTACCAGATCAAAATCTAAGCAGGTAGGTGTTGTTCAGGTATTTAGGATAATGAGCTCCATGCTCTCATTTATTATTATGTCATTGTGCAGGTCAACGACATAGTTCGTGTTTTCTTTTATGGTCGAAATAATATATCATAATTTACTAGTTGGCTGTCAGCACTCAATTTGCACGCCATATCTTTAGTGTGCCATCGGCTTTTAGAAATCTATTATGTATTTGAACACCGTTTGCTATTAGCAAATGAACTCGACTTTGCATCTTATTATTGATTGAATAATTAAATAGAACGATTCATTTGAATATTGTATCGAATGAATAATTTACACACTATAATGATTTTATGCTAAAATAATTTTTCTTAAAGATTTTTTTATTAGATAAGATAATAAAATTCAATGTTTTTCTAAACTAATTTATATTTTGCTGAAGCTAGTTAACATGTCGTTAACGAACTATTATTTTGCAAGTTCTTACACATTTTTTAAGGTAGGTACTTAAAGAAAATCATAGGTTAATCTTAAAAGTACGAAAAAAGTGCGAAATCTTCCTGGGGGATGAGGGATCATCTAAAACAGAAATAAAAATTCAACGCCTGAGAAATAAAGTTTCTATATTTTATTACCTAAAAGGGACACAAAGGACAGAATTTGAAACATTAGTAGGTACGTAAAGACTTAAACTATTCACTTCAGGAAAATGTTATAACCGAATACATCGAATATAAAAAGGTCTCAGATGTTTTAATTACAAGTTCATTACCTCAAGAGACATAACATGTTTATCTGTTCATAAAATCGTTCAGAAAAGTGTGTCACTAAGTGTGTCCGCGTCACTGGTTATATCACCAGACGTCCAACACTTCCCGTCACCGCTTCGATCCGGAGATCCGCTATTTGCAAATCACAATAGTGTAAGTGAAATTTCTCGATAATTCATCACTCTTCATTTTATCTACGTTATGATGAATGATGAGTCTTAATGACGCAATAATAAAGGTGTACGTTTGCACTCAAGAGTTTAAATGAGCTCATAATCAGGGATTGTCCTATCCATCATGTTTAGAGACAGAAATATATTCAATTTATGCAGATATTTTGTGTAAAAATATTACATAATCATAGCAAATGATATTATTTAAGGGAAAACTTCCTTAGGCATTGGACACTTTGGCAACACTGAACTCGGCTGTCACGCTCTGTTAACGACACCCTCAGTGACATTTAGTTCTATGAAATAAGTGTTATCTATACGAAGATTGGTTGTAGATATTTCTTAGTTCATAATAAGCTTAACTTCGTCAATAGTTTGTTAAGATGTTAACAGATAGCGATAAAGCGTTCGATAGTCATAATGATAATGTTCCATAGTTTTCATACTTCTGACGTGCAGTCTTAAGATTGACAGTTTTTTTTATATAAAAAAATAATATTTTATTACATATGAAAATTCAAAATGTTTGAATTGTATTGTTGTAGCCGTCTATCCAAATTGTATGTGATATTTTTACAGTTAAACTGAATTGATTTTAATGAAGTTTTGTAATGAGACAGCTTGACTACAGGAGATTGATATAGATTTAAATATTCTCTAGTACACGGATGTAGCTATCAGTTAACTCTATTTCGTTTATTTAAAAAAGTCTATCCTATACCTATCTATACTATTTTTATATTTATTTATTTATTTATTTTATATACTATTTTATATTTTATTGTACATTGAGCTGAAACATGGATAGATCATCCAAAAATCCCCTTAAAATGTGGTGTTGAAAGCTGGAGAATAAAATTAGCTGTTCACTGCACTTACGTTTCCATCCTGAAAGAGTTTCGCATCAAATAAAGACTTGCAAGTGCGAATCCTTAAGAAGTTTGGACATATTATCATCACGGAGTGGAAGGTCAGGGCTCTTGCGGCCGATCACCCACAAGATTGACAGAGTAATTCAATAAGTTGAATCAGTTACAAAGTGTGTATTCTTACTGAATGTACACGCAGTTTTACTGATAAAGAGAGATGGAGAAGACTCGCAGAAGCGCTGATCAACTTATCAGATATTCCATGACCACAACCAATCCGTCAAGGACTGTACGACTGAGGAGGAGGACAGTATATATACAAATAAAGCGACATATATTTTCACGACAAAGACTATTTGTACTGCTAAGTAACCAATGAAATAACCAGTTCAGTTCAACTTGATCTGCTTAATTAATTGGGTAAGACAGATATTACAAATTACGCAAGACGTTTGAGTCACCATCAGAGATCCCCGCAGTTAGTTATCGTAGCAAAGCGTTTTGTCACGGGGATTATACACCGATAAATGGCCTTGTACTACTCGTTGACCCAAATACCACGACTGCGCTGTTAATCATTTACTATCACTTATAATGACAGTGTTCTATGTCAAAATCAATAATACCCCACCTTCTCATTCACTACTTATCCTATAGTATAGGGGTTGGATTGAAGTTGCATCGCTCTGATATTGCTTGGATTTTTTTTATGCTAAACTCCACAGTCAGGCTGACGACAGACCTTAGCCTATAACACAAGCAACGCCACATGTGCTGCAAATGCACTGCCGACCATAGTTAGGTATAGGGTTGGAAAAATGGGCTCTGGCATCCCTTAATCACTCACCGAAACACAACAGCACACATGCCATTATTTCACGGTGGTATTCTGAAAGGGGTACACGTTACCACCGTCAGACGGGCTGCCCAAATGAGTGTGAAATACAGCGTGCCCTGCCACTACTTCAGTTTATAGAGTACAGCATCAAACTACCAAGAGCTCGCATGGCACTCATTCTATAAACAAAAAAGTCACTTCTGATGCAAAAAGGAAGATAATATTTTGTAGCGGTTGAGCACACTACGTTTAGCAGTCATTCGGACAGCCCGACTGACGGCAGTAGCCACCCTCTTAAAAAAGACTACAGTGAAATAACAGCACGTGTGCAGTTATGTGACGGTGAGCGAATAATGGATGCCAGACCCCATTTCCTTATCCATTCCTAATCCCTTTTCCCTAATCCTTCTAGAGGTCGCCAGCACGCTTGCAGCACCTGTGGAGTTGCTTGTGTTATAGGCGACGGTAGCCACCTACCATCAAGTGGACCGTCAGGCTGTCTGACGACCTTAACATAAAAAAATAAGGAAATAAAGTAAGCGATAATAATGATAATAAGTAGTAAGGTAGGTACAACCTGTAGGCATTAGTATGTATGCAGTAATGTAGTAGACATTTATATTGAATGAACCGCTATAAAATGTTGATATCGTTAACAACGCCGCGGGTGTTGCAGATGAGTACCGAAATGGTATTTGCATTTCAGTTCAACGTTCGCTATGTTTAAATTGCCATAGATTCGTACCCAGGAAGGTAATATTTATGGTTGAATCGTAAAGATAGTTATAAAATTGATACTTCAATAATACGGTATAGCGAAATCAAGTACGGCACTACAATAAAAATACATGTTTTAAACTTCCTCAATTGTCAGAACATATGGTTTTTTTTTTACTCACGGAGAAAATTTAGTATGCAATATCCTCATACAAATTTCTTTGAAGTTATTGTCTACTAAACTTTTTGAAGTGAAATCTTCTTTAGGCATATTGAGCACTTTTTGTATGGAAAAAAAGCACTGAACTCGAGTGCCCTGTCGGGCTTGATAGGAACAAGAGAGTCTGGTTAAATGAACTCTGGCATCTTTTACTTTATTCACCAAAACACGTTAATACAAGTGCTGTTATATTTCCTGTTTACGTTTTAGCTTCTGCTGCAAGACTGACTGATCAGTTTGAGACCTTACAACTACTAATCCTCTTACATACAGATATGACAAACGATTCCGTTCTGATCGGTACGTTCGAGGATAATACTGCTCTGTTTGTCTCACATACTAACAGAACTTCAGCCTCCTAGTGTTCCTAGTACTAAAAGAAATCTAGACAAAATTTCGTCGTGGATTCAAAATTGGAGAATTATAGTCAATTTAATTGTTTGAATAACAATTAAAATCTTACTACCACTATCTTCTAACCTTATAAAAAAAATTGTGTTTTTTTTTTTTTAATTACTACTCTGTTTCAAGTCGGGGGCGGATCGCTAGTATTTTATAAACCTTTTGTAACTGCAAAATAGTTAACAAATAAATAAATTAAAAAAAAAAAAAAAAAAAAAAAAACATAACAAAAATAATTATAGTTACAAACTCTCTGGTTTGTAAAATATTGTACTACAGCGCACAGTGAGTATACATTTCTCTTATCCGATATTAATCATCCACCACAACTCAGTAACTCCACATTGTAAGAATAACAAAGGAGTATAAAATGCAAATAACATTAATTTTAGCTACAAATAAAAGGTCATTATGGCCATGATATTTTCTTTTATGGTATAAATTTCGAATGGCAAACATTTGCTAGCTCTGGCTCATTATTTAAACTGAAATACAATTTAATAACATCATGTATGCTACACTACGTAGGCGTGAGTTGACTTAAATCGTGCCTTCTAGAAAAAGAAATTATTTTGTACGTGTCTCAGACCAAATAAGAAACATAGACAGAATTTTGCGGACAACATAGTGAAGCCAGTTTTAACATGTGTGCGTACTAGCGTAGACCGTTTACTGTATTGAGATTTTGTCTTATAAGCTAAAACCTCAATTTTTGTTTATTTTTATTAAAAATATTTATTTCCAAAATTACTTACGTATGAAATGTGATTCTATCCTGCTTTTTAATTTGACTAAACTATCTTTAGTTCCTATTTTATCTGAGTTAGGTGTATAATACTCGTTCAATTCAAGTGCAGAAATTATTATATGCAATTTATTTGTACGCCTTGTGTACTGTGTGAAATATTTCTCTAATATAATAAAATGTGTTGTAAAAGCTGCGGGTGACATTGTAAATAACTAAATAAGCTTTTAAAACGCGCCGATAGCTTGCGCGGGCGCAGACTCGTCGATGTAGGCGCCGCCTGCCGTCGCCATAGCCTGCCCACACTCAATATTAGATTCTTGCTACGAATTCTTAAACGACTTAGGTATAACTTAAGGAATAATTTAAGTCGTCTAAACAATGTCTTGAATATTCTGGTTACTACACTTCATGACATTAGTTTGTCTAGTTTTGCCTAGTGTAGAAGAAGTCAAGTAATACTTAGAACAAATTTAACTGTTCTCTATTTAAAAAAAAGTTAAAAGTAAAGGCAACACAGATTCTCGATGCGCAAATGCAAGTCGTGAATGCAGATATGATGAGGGTCTAAGACCCGAAAAAGGTCGGCCTCTACCAACACCAACTACAATGTTGGTAGTAGTTTAGTAGTAGGTGTTGCCTCTACCCATCTTTTTACCAGACGAAAGGTATATTTTATCAATTGTTATTTATGATAAAATAAATTGCGAATGTATTGCCTTTTAAAATATGCTCATGGGTATCCTTAATTAAAAGAAAAATAGTTGTTGCAAAGTACGCTTGATGCTTCTCTGTCGTACATCTTTGCTAGTTCCGATTTTCAAAAATGAAATAAATTCATTAAAATAAGTAAAAAAAATTCTTTCATATTTATATTAATACAAATATTTTCGCCTACAAAGGAAAGCGATCCACTGATTTCCAAGTGCAATAAAAATTTTATGTTAGGTAGGTGTATATCTCGCTTAATGTCAACTACATCCTGTTCTTGTAATGTCAGGTGTAAATTGTACATTTCAAGTCAATTTCAATAGCAATAAATAAATTTTATAACGGCGATAAATGCCGTGAATATGTCGTCTTAGATTTTCAATCAGTCAACTAAGAGTCAGTATATTGCGATAAAATCAGAATAGAGATGATAGTTCATTCATACATTGGACGTGATGGCGATTATGTTTGCTAAACAATGCTTTATTGTGCAATTAAACTATCTTTTGCATTTCATCTCATCACGACCGTGATATATCACTCAATATTCTACTTTGGATGTTGTACAATGATCGTTTGGTTCCGCTTAACAAATATATTTACTATCATAAACTCCAATGCGCTATCAAACGGTCGTCAACGTGACATTACGGCACAACAATCGTCGTCGTATAACGGTGTACTGTCAAGGTGGAGTTTGCGTAAGCGAAACCATATGGTGTCATTGACATTACGGATATGACAAGATAAGGGAGTCAGCAGTGAGAGTGACATTCGTACGTGGACACTTGAGTTTCTGGAGTATTGATCTTGCCCAATGTTGATTTTAATGAGAGTAAAGAAAACATGAAAACGAAAGTAAACACTGTGTATCAGTACGGAACTTGCGGTTTCGTTTGTCTGATGGTCAGGTTTGGTCAGGTTGATTAGTTTAACCTGTTTCGATTTTAGAAAATTGAGACCTTATGAATCAAGGCATACGATAAAATCAAATAATTTTAGACCATTGGGAGGTTAAAATTTTTTTTTTATATGAAAAAAAGTCAATAACAATCTCCTGTATTATAGTAGATATACTAGGAACCTGTTTAGGCTTCGCACAAATGCAATTTTATCTACACGAACCTTCCACGCTTATTGCTCTTTTTACTAGTGAAAACCGTATCAAAATCCGTTGCATGGTTTAGAAAAAGTAAGCGGAGAAACAGATAAAGAAAATATTCAACAATACAAAGGATTGTCAAGGAAGTTATATATAAATTCTTAATGATTAAAACCGTATATAAATACGCTATATAAATAATATAAATGTATATAAATAGTAAAGCACACAAAAAACCATACCAGACTTATACTGGTTTAAAAATATAAATATAAAATAATAATTATAAATTTCCTATAGAGAGGAATGTTGAGGCGTTTCTATCTTACGGCAGTGATTTACCATTAAGTTGACGATTAGTTGATTTTTGGTTTCATTACTTAACAGCTTCAATTTAAAACGATACGGCACATTGCGCAAGAGTTTCCGCACGAATTTAACTGCTCTGAGAACCTGATATTATGATTTATGTGGCATTGGCACACCGTGACGTGCTCTAATCATATCGAGTTAAATGGCTAATGGACACTAATGGAAATAATCAGAGGAGAGCATCTGTGGAGGACTGTCTGCGACCACCTCGGAGAAAGTGACGTGCTGGTAGCTGTGGTCACGTTAAGGCACAGTATGATCTGTCTTATCAAAGTTTCTTTATCTATGAAATATAATCAGAGCATTATTTATTGGTTCATATGTCGTATGTCACATGTAAATATCTCGAGACGTTGTATTGTAATCTTTCGGAATAATTGGTCCGAATATTTCTAATTTAATTATTAAAAAATTCTTTAATTTACTTCAAAACTTTTTTGTAGTTCTTCAATTATCGAGCGTATAAATTATCGTCAGTAATATTGTAAAGAAGAGTAAGTTTTGTAAGTTTCTTTATGTGTGGAGGGTGACTTCCAGAACTACTGCATCTATATGGAAGATTCTGGAAAATTCTTTTACTATTTTAAATGTGCGTTAATATAGATAGATATAAGCTATTTATTAAATATACTAACTCCTATAGTAGTACCTGAGCGTAGCCGGGGCGCGTTGCTCTGGTAAACTCTAAACATATCAAGATCAGTCTTAGGGCCTGTTTCACCATGTGTCAAGTAGGCTAACCGCCATTTAAAGTCACCGGTAACCGGGAACGAAGAAGATGATATACCTTTGTTTGTACGGTAAAAGTCCCAAACATTAAAAAGAAAATAATAAAAAAAACCGCCTAAACCGAGTGCATAATTTAATAAAACATAAAATTATTTCTAAAAGTAAGTAATCAACACTTTAGTTGTAGTTGGTGAAAGAGGCCCTTAGCTAATGAGCTTTGTATATATAGATACATTATCTATCCTGTCTGATCGTATTATGACTTAGAATTTTTTTAAATTCCATTTAAGTTTAAAAAAAGAAATATCCAAACATTTTTAATATCAGGATTAAATATTTTAATTTAAACATAGCTTTCCCTTAACGTTAATTATGTACGTTGATAAAACTGAGAATCTGATTAGCAAACCGAACCGTGATTGCTTAAAATGTATTGTCATATGTTACAAAGTAAGCACATAGAAATAATTCGCTTCGGTATTGCACGCGCCATCTGATTTGCTACTGTTAGAAAGTACTAAATTACCATACTAAGATAAGATAAAGCGCATTCTATTTGAACGCAATCAGATACGTAACAGAATCAACTCACTTTAATCATTTCATTTCACCTTACATTATTTATTTTTACAAATTTATTATTGCACTTATTTATTGGAGTTGTTTATTTTTAACGCCCAACGCAAAAACCGGGTGTTATAAGTGTGACGTGTATGTCAGTGTATTTTATCAATATGTGGAATCGTAGCTCACAAATGGATTTACCGATTTAGATCCGGTATTTTTGTTTGACAGCTGATGTGACAGGGATTGTTCTTAGCTAAGTATAATTTATGACGATTTGTTCAGGCGTTTGAAGACCGTCAGCCCATTTCCTAGGTGTGATGGGATCCGTTCTTTGTCCATTGTATGGTTATCACAAAACACAAGCCTATACGATTAAAAAACTTTAGTAGGAATTTTCGGATTATTTGCCGTATAGTTTGCCTTTTTTTTTAAATGACTAATTTTTAAAATACTAACTGATACTAAAGAAACGAAGAAATTTACATAAGTACTTTCTTATTATATATTATGTTCGTCTAAGATTTTATTATGTACTTCTATAAGAAGTGTGTCAAAATTGAAATCCAACTCATGTTGAAATACTTCTCCAAATTCTCCAACAGAAGAATTCTCCAAATTAAAGTGAAAACCGCAAGAAAATCCGTTGTTTGGTTTAGGAGGACTAAACGCACAAATTTACAGCTATGGTTAACGAGTTTATATTAAACAATTTAAAGATTAGACATACTTAGCTGGTATCATTCCTTCGTAACGGTTGCACTACTTTTACTTAAAAAAAAGTTAGGGAATCTTTTTTTAAGTTATGCAATAACTGACGGATCACGTTTCGTGATCGATGTTTAAAGGATTATGTTTCAGTAATTAGACAACATTTGCATTTCGAATGAGGTAATATATATTATAATGAACGGTGTGGTATGTTAGTCTGACGGGTGGTCATGCAATAGTTTTGACAGTTTTTATAGTTGCTATACGGAATGTAAAGTTTAATAGCATTTTATTCGCTAAATTAGCAATGTTTAAGTAAATAAAAAATTAACTAGCGACTGTCAGTGATCATGATATTATGATCATTGGCACCCACAAGGTGAACAGACTATAAGGGCCGCGGCTGGACGGTGGATCCAGGCGACCGGTCTTATTAGAAAATTAGGGCCTGTTAAAATTTGTCCTCAATAAATTAAAGGTATTAGTTAATTTAATAAAAATTGAATTAACCGTTTTTGTGCCTATCACTGTCAACTATACAAAGTAGGCATAACACGATGCCAACATGCCATCACAAATGATGGTATTTACATAACATTAACATTGTTGGTACAGTATCTGTCAAAACTTTTTGACAGGCTACCGTCTGAGCTGTCAGAGGTGTAAGTGGCGAAAAGGCCACTCACTAATTACACGCAACTGAGCGCATTACTAGTTCCACTTTCATTTATTATACAATATATATTTGCATACTCTCTAGTATACCAAAGTTAGAATACATAAATCAATTAAAATTAGTTATGAATAATAATTAGGGGGCAAAAGAGGCGGGCAAAAGATCAGTTAGTCGTCGGAAGAAGACGCAGTTATGTAATATCCGGGAATTGACAGGAATTGGATAACGCTGCGAATCTTTATTGTAAATTGCGAAGAATCCAAAAGAATATGCGAAGCTGATTAGCAACCTGACTAATTGGGGAGTTCTTTATATAAAACTAGCGAGCCGGTCTCGCCTTCGCACGGAGTTGAAATTTTCAAAAACCTTTCTTATTGGGTGTTCATGTTATAAAATAACGTATGTTTCAAATTTTTGCTTCTTAGAGAATCTAGACTTAGTAATTTTAGCTGTGCTTTGATGACTATCAATTAAAAATCAATTGTCCCGACTGATTAAATCAGGACAAACGATTTTATAACATTCAGTCAGGACAATTGATTTTTAATTCTAAATTCTAATAAAATAAAATTATATTTATAAGATAATTATGTTAATACAATTACTTTTTATTTTGAATGCTGATTGCGTGAGGAAGAACCTTCCAGATTTCCATATAAATGAATATATAATGATTTATTCGTTATATAAATTATCTGAAACAGAGAAATTAAATATAAAGAATACAGAAACAACTTTTCGTGTTGCCCTCAAAATCTGATTTCCCAAGCACAGATCGTTTAGCTGAAAAGTTCTATTTCTATTTCCGTAGCTTGGTATTTGAATTTTCTCATCATTATCATTAAATATTGAGGCTTTTCACAAATTGGGATTATGTTTTCGTATCATAAGTTATCACTGACACTGGAACATAGCTAATAATGCATTCATATTTTCCCTAAAACCATTTTCTTTTCAAAGTCTAAATAACTTTAAGACAATGGACGATACTTTGGAAGCACCGAGCAAGTCGATGACATGAATTATAGCCACCAGTAAAGTCATTTTGTTCAACAAATTCATAAGATAAATAAAACCCGAAGACAATATACCTACCTGGTTTCCAACTTTAGAACTATATACTCGAATTTCCATAAACCACGTAGAAACATTGTTTATGTATATTCCTTTTGTTTAGTTCAGCGAGCTAACAAAAGGACCGAAAGTTATGTTATTGCGAAACTAAACTGCTCCATAAATTCTAAGACGTTTCGATTCTGACAGCCGTTCAGTCCGAGACTTATATCATACGTGAAGATATGCTCCTGTGTTTCCTAATAGATTTTAAAGAAAATACTCAAAATAATAAATCCTTTAAGGCAAACCTTAAATAAAACGAATGTGGCGATTATAATCACGATAATCATCATTCCAACTCACGCCACCAGGTTTTTCTTATTTGTTGTCTGGTAATACAAGCAAGAATGACATAGATACGTCTCATAAATAATAACTTCTCGGAAGACACCCGCATGCTCAGTGTGTGCAGTAAAATAGTCTACATTTTCTATGAAAAGGCCCTCGAAACCATTATTATCTTATTACAAGCCGCACGAATGCAGTGGATAGATTTTTTTTTGCAAAATAAAATACGCCTGGTTAATGCTTGAGTGCACAATGAGCAGAGGCGTGACGAGATAAAATCTACGGAACCCTGTCGGCGAAACGCGAATTAAAATAAATAAATATCGCATTGAAAACGCACTGAATAGCCAGTGGGACAACATTAAACGCAATTACTAGACGCGCTCTGCTATTTACACGTATTGGTGTAGTGCTCTGATGAAAAAAGAACACTCGCCATGGAATTGTACAGCTCAATAATGAGTTTGTTTGATATATTGCTCGCTTGTGTGTAATTACGCACCTATTCGAAATCATCTGTCGTTGGTAATGAGATATTTTCTTCGGGCTAAATATTTTTAATTCGAAATCGATCGATTTGTTATTGCCAGTGCTTCATCGGTTTCTTTAGAAAATTGCTTTGCGTCTCCTCCTATGGATTGCCATAAAAGTTGTTTATGGCTCGCAGACGATGAATTCGCATAAACAACTCGTAGATACAACTGTGAATATGAAAAAATTATTTCAACTTATTTCTCGTTTATCGAGAAATGATTTCCTTGGTGAAAGGGTTACAGCGGCTACTTATTTTCTTATTAATGCTGTGAATAAACGGATGTAGTTATGAAGTAGTTTTGCGTAATAGCAGGTTAAATGCAATTGTTAATAGAGGAAATATAGCATAAGTATTACAATTGTTACATGAACTAAATGATAGCTGTCATAGGAAAGAGAAAAGCGTGAAACATTTCTATATTTTAATTTAATTTAAAATTGGCATCGAAATGATACCATCTAGATTATCAAAACTTTTATTTCGACCTGTCAGTGCACACCAGATACCATTCATGCCTTTACATTCGTTGAAAACAGACACCCTACTTCATTAGGTTTGTGTCTGATAAGATCTATTATCAGAGAATGCGAAAGTTTTGATGTACCTACTGTGCCTCCATCATACCACCCATTCTCCTAATTGTTTTCACTTTTTGTTACGTCGACTTATTGTTCCCATCGCAGGAGAGACGCAGATGCTTATCTTCCTGACAAATGGGATTATTACCAAGATACGGTTAATATTATGCAATTTGTGCAATATGACTTTCCATGTCGACTCGAAAGCACATTAACCAGAAGTTAACTTGTGAAGGTGTCTCTTGGTCCGACAGTAATTTGTCATTGTTATCTTCAGCTAACATAAAGACAATCTGTAATAGAACTGTAATTTTTTATACCATTCAGCAAGTCACAGCTTAAATATGGACTGTTAAATAATGAAGCGGGGTTAAAAAGGACATTGTCTTCTACAGTTATTAACTTGGCAGTCAGTCTGATTGCAGTAACCAAATTGGCAGACAGACCACTTGATGATGTGGCTGCCGTTGCATATAACACAAGCAACGCGACATGTCGCTGCAAGCCTGGCGATTAGGAAGGAATAGGGTAATGGCAATCTGAACATTGGACGTAGTTCGTCTTATTATTTCGATTTATTTAATATTATAAAAAATATATCTATTCATACCATCGTTATCTGTTCAAGTAGTACCACTACATGTGTTTACATCTTGTCTAGCTTACTCGTACTTCATGTGTGGTAACTTTAAGCAACTTTCTTATAAATTACTCGCCACGCACACCATTATATTGTAGTTTAGACTAGTTATTATAAATTACAAGTAATTGAGTCAAGAAAAGCTTATTTATCAAATGCCAAAATTTCAAAACAACTTAAAGTTTTTAGTAGAAGCAGCGTTTAGTAAAAGCAAACACTTCTACAGGTAGGAATCGAAAATTTCTTGCACACTTATTTATATTATTATATTACATATATTCTAGAAACTTATATCAAAAACTTTTTAACAAAAAAATTAAACCGCCGAAAAAACTGAAAAGCAAAAAAACAATTTTATTTAACCTTAATAACTAAGTTTTTAAACTAATGTAACTAATGTAACGCCGCAGCGCATCACGCTTTACGTAATTATGTACTTAATTTGCTTGTTTGGCGCCGACTTAAAATTACTTAGGTATACTTACATTAGTTTAAAAACTTAGTTATTAAAGGTAAATAAAATTATTTTTTGCTTTTCAGTTTTTTCGACGGTTTAATTTTTTTGTTAAAAAGTTTATATTTTATAATTTTTTGTGGCTATAATCTACAAAAAAATTACTATGATAGTATGATTTTGGTAGTCAGTAGCAAAGTTTACATTACGCGTGAGTAGTGCGTACATCAATTCTTGGTCACATTGTTCCATGATGGATCATTTTAAGCTTTGTGTCGTCGATTGGATTTGAATTAAAGTTTGAAATCGAATAAAGTGTTGTTGAGAAATAACCGGGAGCACATGATAGTACAAGAGCTACACGCTACACTCCGATAAAATCTGGTAGTGCATCTCGATTGCGTAAGCGACGTGACATCGGTGCATTCGCCACGGAATGAAACATGCGGTGATGATAATGATTTCATTATACACGCACTTGCGTACGTGTTGCTTAGTGTCTATTGTGTAATATTCTTGCCTCAGTTCAACAAACCTTTAATGTACCTGAAATGACTTGTTTTTACTAATTTTGTGCTAAATAAACAAACCCTTTGATGAAACATACCCATAGATGTGCATATATAATCCTACATAACTAATGTTATAAATGCGAATGGGAGTTTGTTTCGCTTTCACGCATTATGAAATTTTGAATAACACGTTTCATCCAGAAAAAAGTACTGTTTCCGAGGGATTAATTAAAAAATCTAGTAAAAATAATTTACTTCATTTGTCAAGTACAAAGTACTTCATTTGTCTAACATTACGTAAATTTCTCTTAAACAAATTATCTATATATACCTATAATTGCTTAGTATAAGGGCCATAATAAGATTTTTTATGTTCAGCAACATGAATATTAAAGACAAAAGTGGTCACATTTTAATGTCATCGAGACGGTCCACTCGATGGTAGGTGGCAACAGTGACCTATTAACAGAAACAACGCCACAGAAAGTGCGAGTAATAGGGGGTTATAATAGTCTTGATTTCACTAATGAGCGTGAGTTTTGATTAGTTTTAGTTTTATGGGTACTAGCAGAGTATTAACTTTTCTGGTGTCCCAGACAACGTGTATGCAAAATTTTATGGTGATCGGTTCAGTAGTTTTTGCGTGAAAGAGTTACAAATCCATACATCCAAACATACTTTCGCATTTATAATATTAGTACGGATTTTCCATGATGACCATACACAATTGAACACAAGTAAAGATTGTTGCGCATTCATCTAATGTAACTTTCTCGTAAACAGTAACTTAATTCATACCTACTGTTGATCGAGTTTATGATGGTAGATAGAAGTTAAACATATGACTCATAACTGTGGCATTACTCGTGTTAAATAAAGTTAATTATATCCAAAGTAAATAAAGTAATTTCAAATTCAGCTTAAAGTATTTAAATATTAATTATATTTATTTCATTGTACTGAAGTCCAACAACCAAAAATGACAAAATTAACAGCTAAGTATTATAGTGAAATAACTGTAGTGAGGCAATTATAGATCCTCATTGATATTTCCAATCGACTTTTACAATACGCTATTCAAACCAATACTTTAAATGCCTAGTATAATTGACTAGAATTAATAAATAAATTTATATCTATGTGCACTAAGCACGCTTATGGTTATAAAAAATACAATATTTTAATTAAGGTACAAGTTATAATTAAAAATTATAAGCTAAACCCTGACTTTCTATTGAGCCCAAACACGCTATACTGATCTGCTGTAAGTTGCTGAGGTGTCCCGCATAATATTTGAAGCTGCATCATCATATCAAGGTTGCCATGTCGTGGAAATACCACCGAAGTAACAGTATACCAAATTTCACAACAATCGTACCTGTGAAAGTTAGTAAAATCTATTCATCAACTAGAAAAAGTGGTGATGGTGTTCAAACGCCTGAACAGATCTTCATAAATTATAACTAAGAACGATTCCGATCACGTCAAAACAACCAAAAAAATCAGTATCAAAATCTGTCCATCCGTTTGGGAGCCACGATTCCACACACAGGCACATATACACAGTTACACACCGTTTCTACGTCGAGGTTTGTGGGCTAAAAAATTAAACTTACTAATTAATTTATCAAAATTTATGCTCCAATTTCAAACGAAAGTTTTCTGAATTAGTAATATGAAATCCAATTATTTATATTGCTGAAATTAGCATACAGTAGGTAGCTCATCAATGAATCGAAATGTCTGTGAACACTGTATGAATACACTCGTAAATAGAATTGTTACAACAAAAGCCGAATCTACTTTACTGCTACTGTATGGCTTTCACTGGTATTGTTGTCACCACGCTCATTCGTATATTCTCTTATACGCTAGCACTTTCGCCACCAAACTCGACAATACTATTTGACTTTGCTACTTTTAGATATTCGACGTCCTCGTGCGAAATTCTCTTGCATCATCGAAAATATTTTATTTGCTCAGAACAAGTGCTCTTCAAAGTTATTTAAATAACCTCGAAAGTAGTTTACAGATACAGATGCACCTCGGCTGGAGCCAAGTCGAAAGGGCTCCTTTTTTGCAGAGAACAGACACACTTCCGTTTTAGTGGCATTAACTAAACTAAGATATTAACCATATAATACAGAAGGATATATATATATTTACAAGTATACTTTTGTATGCGAGATCAATCTATTATTACATTAGCAATAATTATTGTTTGTCGAACTAATTTAATTTTGTATCCAAGTCGTTAATGGCACTACAGCATAATATCTACTGTTTTATTTTGGACTGTGGTACGTTTTTTGTTCTGTGGCTTAGGATGGCATGAGACAATAATTTTGAATTGAATGAAAAGTTGTTGTGGTTATAAGTACAATAAATGTAACATTACTTTTGGAAGATATAGTTTAATTACTGAATTGAACTTTATCCTTTTATGTAAGAGGTTGCGAAACGATTTACCCAGTTTATGAACTGTGTGCACTGTGCTACAATATTTTCATATTTTCCTCAAATATCTAATGTTACTTTCAAGTATTATAAATATAATACATAATTTTTAATTTCCTTTTGTTGCTAAATTACCTACCTGTTCGCGATTTCTTACTGGAAATCGCGACGTCCGTTTTATTGAAGTGCTTCGCTCGAGGTTCGAGAAATACTGGGTCGACACTTTGAGAAGCACTGTTCGAACGTATTTACTTATCTTTAATAAATAATAGTTAGTTTCTTTTTCGAAAGGATGGGAACGGATGTTACAGGAAGAATTTTAACAATCCGGTCGTACAGAGGATGCTAATTGCCTTGCGGCAAGCGTTACGAGCCTGGAAACTGCCTCTTACTACGAAATATTTGCATCGTGCCCCTATTGATTAAAACTATCGGAACTCAGTGATGTACGACAGATGACTGTATTTTAAATAAATGAAGTAAACATTATTTTGTGTTGAATTTTCGATTGTTAATTATAAGGATGTAAAGATGTAAAAATTCGCGTGTTTTATAAGTCCTCTCAATCCGCAATAATCCGCATTCACACTCAGAGGAGAAACATTTGCCCAGCATTGGTAGTAACTTTTTATAAAGGAATAACTATTATCCAAATGCCTTACCCAACCTCATTTCAAGATACAAATAAATTCCACATATTATCTAAGTTCGCTTGTTCACGGTGGTTACTGACGCCCCTTACCGACCCCCTGAGACCGCGAGGTCAATAACTGCGAAATACAGTGCGGATAAGGCCACTTCTTTCCAGATCTAGACCACTTGATTTCCAATTTTGACCCTGCCGGGGATCGAAACCGAAAGTACCAATAGTATAATAATGTAATAAATAAAAACTACATAAAATTGGAGTTTAAAGTTCGTAGTAGGGGTAAAGTGAATGCTAGTCTAGTAATGACGTCGCAAGCGAGACGGCACCGCATAAGAACGCGACTAAATCAAAACGGTTAACTGAAACGGGTGCATCGATTTACATTATTAAACAGTCATGTCTATTTCTGGTTCACCAGAGACGTACTCTGTCACTACACGATAGCGATTACAGCAACCAGCTCTCGGCTTCGCACGTATGCATTTTTTTTCTGCGAAATATTCACACAAACAAATAGTTCCCAGTGGATCGAAATCCGTTGGGTGGTATAGAAGAAGTTAGCAGAGAAACAGACAGAAGCTGATGGTGCGACTTTATTATAACGTGTGTATTAAGTTAGATCTAGATCTGTATCTATAAGTTATAATAATATTTTTATTAGTTGGTAGTCTGCTGGGCTGCTCATAGGGCAGAACTCATGCTACCTATTATACAAGAATTATGGAACCTTTTTAAAGACATTGTGAGTGGAAAAACAGATACATATATAACATTTGCACTTTGTATTGATCTGCATGGATTTAGCAGAAAAGCGTTATTTTCGTCACCTAATTAGACTTTTTAGAATAAAGTTTAAAAATAGTGCATAATAGACTATATTCAAAAATGTTTTAATAGGGCAGATTTATATAAAAAAATCTATTTTCTAAAAAAAATAGTAAATAACTGCCCAAAAGCCTTTCTCGTCACAGTAACAAAAATTTCCTCGCCCTAAATTTTTTATACAGGCGCTACTCTTGCAATCGGGTCAAGCTATATCGTTATATCTTATATCTTATATCTTATATCGTTATTATAGCTCTTATAGCTTTATTATAATATCAAGCTAATGGCTATGAATTTATTCAAATTAAGCCATAAATTTTAGCAGGGAAATGCATCAAGCAACTGCACAAGATTTAGTAACGTTATTAGACAGTAAGTTTAGAAAACGGATTACAGGTCGGTGTTGGTGACCGCTTGCAATATGTCTACGACAATACACCTCATTGCACGAGATAACCAACGGCATAGAGATATTTAATCAAAACTGACCTTTAAAATAAACGCAATCAGCTCAAATACCCGAGCGGAACGAAATAATCTGAGTGTAGACTTACCTGTCCACCGATATGAAGATTGTAGTATGCAATCCATTTTTATTGACAATTAAATCTTCGTAATGCATATGTTGTGTAATGCCTCTTTACTTTGTATAATTTGAAGTCGTTTTCCGCGTCTGTATTGTTACGTTTGCCTACATAAGCCATGTAAATTTATTTTCGGCGACTTAGTTGTACATAAAAACTTTTATACATAAAAGATTTTATTACATATACCTATAAAACTTCGGTGAAAAATTTATCTAACTGATGTTGATAACCGCATAAAAATCCGTTACACGGTTTAAGAGGAGTTAGCGGCCATACAGACAGACGCGGAAAGCGTCTTCAAATTATACTATGTTAAGATAAAGAAGATGAGTTGTTGTATTTTATTTGCATTCCATAACAACAGTAACTAATCACACGAAAGTCCAGTTTGTCAGTTCAGTTCCTGTCCAGTTCCAGTGGTTTCAATTGTGTATAAATTAACAAAAGTGCATTAAATTACGAATCATTAAAATGTCGAAGGAAAATAATTCACAATTGTTAAACAAGAAATTGTAATCTAGCCTTGATCGGAGTAGTTTTTATGGTTATCTAAATTCCAGTTCACGTTTTGTCAGAAATGCAACGAACACAATGCGAAACACACCCTAGCATTAAGTTAATATCTAAATCGAGACAGGCAGATCTATCACGACATAAAATGGCTCGCGGAAAACGGCGAATTATTTCGTTTTAGATCAACATGATAACATGATCCATCGAAATGTTTAACGAACCGTACTATAAATAAAGTATACAGCTTAAAAGTTATCTGCACTTAACAATTCCGTTGTGAAATGTCACGGAGATCGATTTCTTTATTAGAAGTATTTATCTGACGAAACTAAATATCTAAGGTAGAAATCGAGGTTGCAATGGGAAAGAGACGAATCTTTGAAATCTCACATTTTCAATGTAAGCCTAATTTCGAATGATCTATCACTTTTTCTGCCAAGGACTTGACACGAATCATACTAAGTTGTTGGCATATGTTTAAGGTTCAACCTTCGTTTAGGCTCTAAATCAATCGTTTTTGATGTGCACAACCTTATATCTGATGGGCAATAAGTCTTAATTTCAAACGCTTATGTCTCTTCGTCTTATGTCTCTTTCGATCGACCAAATTTCACATCTGTATAAGACAAAAAAAAAGTCAGATGTGATACCGTAGAAATTTGTTTTGTATTTTGACGATGCGGCCTTTGAAATACTACATTCTTTTCTTATAATAATGTGCAATTATGACAGTAAGCGATTAAAATCACTTTTTCAAATGTCTTTATACCTACTTAATAGTTATAATTAAAACTATAGTTTTAAAGTTGTTAAATTTTACATAGCTACCGTTCGATTAAAATCGCGCGCCTTAAATTCTAGTTCCATCAAACCGTTGCTTAAATTCCACACAAGAATAATCTCGCTGACATGCTATGAACGCAGATGGAAATAATTGCGTACAACCATTGGTCTAAATTTATGCGTTGTAGAAGCTCTCGTCGGGTGTTAATAATCGTGTAGTTTTATTGTATAGTGGAATGCAGCTTATCTATCGCCTCTGCACTATCATTAATGCGTTCCAGTGATCCCAGAATAACCCGAATAAAACAAAAAATAAAAGGTTGGGCTAAGTGGAGGGCTTCTGCGCCAACTTAACTTCCATTATTTTGAAGAACCTTTAGCTCTTTATTATATTTAGTTATTTTCCAAAATTAATCATCAAATATTTTTGGCCTCATATTTTCACTTCTAACTTTTTTAAAGATAAATTTGGCAGGCTAACAAAAGGTGGAAGTTCATGACGTAGTATGATAAAGTATGACTTATAAACGACTTATAACGAGGACAGTATGACTAATAAACATGATGAAAACTATGTATTAGCATAAATAAATACATTTTCTTAATGTCGGTTGAATATATGGACAATATCAATTAAAATTTACAAAAACTTGTGTATACCATATTCAGCGAATAAATTATTTTGAATTTTTATATAATATATCGTAATTTTTTTTAAATATACATACAGACACTTTTATAAATTGTTATAAAATCATTTACAATCTTTATACAAGTATTGCATACGAGTATACAATTTTATTATATCAAGTATGCAACTAAATGACAAGTGTGCCTGACAAAGCTATAAATCCGGAATTTTATTTATCTGACAAGTTCGTCTTTATTATCAGCGGAATACAAAGTTTAATAAATTACGTTATAGCGACTACCGTACGCCCGAGCCTTTAGATAGACTCTCGGGATATGTAATTAATTAGTATTAAATCGATAAGCCATCTGAAATACTTACAATGTTTCGTATCACACATCAGTTCTTATTCGTAAGTAAACATTGGAAGCAGCTGATTTTTCTTATCAAATAAGTATTTTTAATAAGTATTAATAATGAAATATTGCTTTTAATAGGCCGCGCTGTCTACCTGATATAAATGGCGTTTGATAACATTTAAAATAGTTAAATAGGCTTTATATGTACACTTTAAGGTACACTATATTTCTCGGTTACTAGTGATGACATATAGCGCTAATTACGGTTGCTATACATATAGTTGGGCCGGCACATTTAATTCGGCAATTTTTGTTGAACAACAAAGCCGACCCGAAGTACCTTCTCTACATAATTATTATGTTCGACTTTCATTCGGCTTACCTGATCGCCTGGGTTTTATTTATTTAGTATATACACTGCGCGGGTAGGCCAAGAGGCCTTTCTGCCGAACGTTCATCTCCATATATATATACAAACAGATATAGTAGATAGATATATGTAGATATCTACATATATAAACAGCCCTTAAGCCACACATATTCGATTCTACCGCCCGGCTATGCCGGCCCGACTATATGTATAGCAACCCTAAGAAAGCACAATCACTCAACGAGCTATGGAGAGCGCTATGCTCAGTGTTACAGCGTAGTCTTCTCCATATCTCGTTGAGCTCGTTGAATTATATCTTTGCAGCAATTATAGACATCTATTTATAGATTTTACTTTATAATATAAGCAAGCAGCTTTGTTTATATTTAAGGAATACTGATGGTTTCAAAATTAACAAAATCTACGCCATAGGCTTGAATGTGCGCTGCTTGTGCCTTAAATGTGTTAAGGGATAAGGAAGGGATATGGGAATAAAACCTAGAAAAGTATCACAATAGTCAGTATCCGCTTCTGTCTATTTCTCCGGTAACTTAACCACCTAACGGAATTTGATACGGTTTTCATTATCGGTAAAAGCACTAAAAAATTACATACGTGCGTTAGTTTTAGATAAAAAAAAAACAGATATAAAAATACTGAGAACACAACAAATTAATTTGAATATGAAACTAATTAGTTGCTTCGCAGCTTGCCATCATGTACAGGCTACTGTGTACTTTCACCGTCATCCGGTGCCGGGGTCAAGTTTATTGACTTCCGATCACTTCAAATAATTACCGCATGTGGGTCGCATCACTACATCAAACAAACCATTAGTTATACTGACAGCTATTCGTAATTTCCAATAAACGTCATCGTATTCGCACACGTATGTCTGCATTTAAGGCGCTTAGTGCCGTCAACTGGGTACTTTCTTAAGTCTATTCCTCGTTTAGACTTTGGTCTAAAGCTTGAAAAAAAAAAAATAACAAAGTTCAGACAACATTTGGTACATTTTTTTCGTATCACCTTCTATATTTGGTTTGAATTCCATACTGCTCCTAACATATCTATCGTAGTGAAAGGAACTTGAATTTTTTTCTTATTTTTTTAAAGAAAAGAATTTAAAAAAAAAAATATTAGCCACTAATATTTTCCGAATTACTTTCTTTACGTTAGATATGAGAATATAACGAGTCATTCGGGGTATATTTTAGAAAAAATCATTCAGCTATTAAAATGTTTTTAATTTTTTACGAAACAACTGGCTGAAATGTAATGGTCTGATATATTTTTGGAATCAGCTCATGGAGCCCTTTCATTTGATACCCCATTCGATAGGCTTCTAAAGATTTTTTCTATTTTTTACTAGATATATATATATAAAGATACTTTGGAATCTATGATCACATTGAAAGAAATATATATTTCCTTCAATATAATCACTTCTTTTGTGTTTTTATTTTTTCACTTGCTTTAAATACATTATTAAATCATTAATTTAGAAATGAACCTAATCTCATACTCCAAACCAAAGTAAGCGTTTTTGGTTTCCTGCCAAAATCAGAAATTAAGCCTAAACTATTAGGAACCGCCTTAACAGCTTGTTTCTTTTTGCTTTACACAAAGGCATTAGAATTTACAACCTGCAATAACTACTTTCATTCATCCTACATTTCATCTAACAAAAAGTGAGTTTTTTTTTTTGCCTTTCGTACGCGACTCTAACGCGGCGTAAAATAGATGCGAAAAAACATGTGAGAATTTCCAAAAGCGACGCAAAGAGTTTTTCTTATGTTACGCAGTCAAGTGGTAAGCAGAGTTACGAATTACGAACGCCGGCACAAGCGCATTCTACTAGTTACCATTTATGGAGCGTCTGCGTACATCCCGCACTTGTCGCGGAACCCGATGGCAACTCACATCCGTCTGTTTAACCTATTAAATTTGCATTTTTTTATCTACTTCGCGTCTTATTTACTTTGAAACTTCTATTTCGATAAATAGACAGTTAAAGATTACGCGCAGCTATCTGAAACAAGCGTTTGTAATTGTAAAGGTCAATTTGACATTACAAATTCGTCGTCGAAGAAGCCCCATTAAGGAGCTTAAATTAAGAAACAGAAACTCCGCTCGAACTAATAGTTCTGACGATACTAATGGTAGGGGAGCCCGCGATGCTAAATGTGGAGTCACTCGAGCGTCGTGGGGACCTATTGGATTTTGAAGATTAGATGTTAGGAAGAAAAAAAGGTTATATGATGTTTTTTTTTTTTCAACGGTGGGGTGAGTGTCTACAGGCGTTCAAAATTTTGTAGACGCTGTATTAAAAAAATCCTTCAAAAAATGGTCAGATTAAGAATCAGCACGATCAGGAATTCAGGCTGAACCACCTGTATGAAAGTCTGACGCGCTCGAGTATTACAAAATGGCAATCTTCAAAAATCTTTTTGCATTTTCAAAAAGCTGCCATGAGCTTGCGTTACATCCGAATCGTCTGTATTTTAAATAGGAGTTGTATTTAAATTTTTACCCTAACCCCCACAAACCCCACCAACCAAACCGGCAGATTAATACATATCCGTTACCGGAGACACGTGGGGAATATACATTGGCAATATCTGACGCGCTCGAGTTAATCCCAAAATCCCCTCTTGGGCTCCCCTACTATAAAGAAGATTGAACCATATTGCTTCAGGACTATTGTGTAATGGTTGGATATTAAATTAGGAACACGTGTGAAGTCAATGTTAGAAGAAAGAAAAAGAATAATTTAATAATCTTTTAATGTTACTTACATAGATAACTCAAAATTTTTTTGTTTGGGGGTGCTTGTATCACTAAAATCACTATAGTTTACCTACACTATACTCGTAGTATCTAATAAAAATTGCATTGAACCAATTTTTACAGTACAGTTTTTGTTCTAAAAAAACAGGTTACCTTGAAAGCTTTCAGGGAATTTTGAATATTGGTGATTTTATATTTATATAGATTGCGATGTACTTCCACAGTAGAAATTCGGAAAGAGCACATTAAATTCTACAAAATCACAGATTTTCAACAATTTTTCCAGATGATATTCAAAATGACCAAATGACTGTACTATTAGTAGGGTATTTGGTATTGGTCATTGGCCATTAGTCGTGAAAACTTAAAAAGAACGTAGGGTTATTATAAACTTGACATATTTACGACTGTATTTGTAATGGTGAGCTTTGCCCAGCCAGACCCCAGTGCCAAATAAATTCTGCCAGTATATACGCCTCTTTATGTTGGTTTGTTGTATACGATCTCTTTAGTAAATTATTGTTAGCAATCGATCCAAACAGCCGTCTGTCTGTAAACGTATTAGGGTTGAATATTCTGAGAGCTAACAACGTCTTGTTCGTAGCATTATCATCTAACGACCCGTCAACATCTTGCTCTAGTTTAGATCTTGTTTCAAGTCTTTGCGACTACACTAATCTTCAAACATTAAACATAATAATAGTTTCATTGGCATTGTTCTGAGAAAATCTTAGATTTATAAATACTTTTGATATGGCAATTTTTAACATCTAGCTTGTTTTATTTTTATTTTTTACTGTGTCCCGTAAGCAGTGGCTCGGCAGTTGTAACCTAGGTTGAACTTCTGTTGGAAATATTCACAGAAAACCACTGTGAAATAAATAATTGCTGTTGTGTTTCCGTGTATGAGTAAATGATGTAATATCCCATAATTTATTCCTCATTCTATATCATTAACTAACTTAAATACTCTCGATATTCTATATGTTTATAGGCGACGGTAGTCAACTGCCATCTACAGGTTCGTTAGCTTGCCTGTCACCTTACAAGAAAAAAATTGAACCGTCGCTAGATGTGAAACCTCAAACTTTTTTTATATAGAAAATATGCTTGAAAGGTTGATTAAACGAGCGTTGACGTACTCGCCAACTTTCTTGTTTTGAATACTTTTGTAGTTACTCGTACATATTGTTCTGTTTTGCCAACTTTTATATATTAAACGATTTATTTTTTATTAAACGAAATTTAATTTAACAATCAAAATTTACATTGAAATCTCCAGCTAAAATCAACGGTTATAAAAAGTATAGTCTCCATACTGCCGCTATACTCGTAGGTAATACGAGCTCGGTGAGGTGAGAGAAAGAGAGGCGGTCTGATCTGCCGCAAAAGATATTTCATATACCAAAAAAACTTTACTTCTTTTTTTTTTTTTAAAAAAAGACTAGTGTTTATATGGCAGACAAATTAATCCATTAACGATCTTGTGTATTTGCTCAGATGTAAGTGATAATAGCAGCTTAATCAACAGGTCCTTAGGCTTAAGCAAATTTTGGGTTTGATTTTATAAGATACCTGAACAAACAATAAGTTCAAGGCAGAGCTTATTAAAGTTAACCGTCTTTGATCTTTACTCGCAAACCACAAATGTCACTATGATGTTCGATAGCTAACAGTTCCTAGTAGGTAAGGCCAAGTTAAGGCTTTGACGTTGACGATTGCCTAACGAAGTAAATTGAGTCACATTGAGCACGTTAGGCTATTAAAATATTCCCATATTGGTGTCTCTTTAAATCCTTATCTTATAATATATATTCCGATCAAATATCGATTGTACTTTTTGGTTGCACTAGGTGTACAACCCATGTTATTTCTGTTTAGAATATTTTCATCTAATAATTAAATCTAATAATTAATTAATAATAAAACAATTTAGGCATACGTAGGCAGCGAACGATCAACCCTATCGCGTTGCTTTTGTTAATTTTAAAACCTAACATAAAAAACCATAAAAAACATTAAAAAAATCCTTTACATAAAAAGGTACGGACTGTTCTTTCTTAATCATAAAACTTAAATATTGATACATAAGAATGGACTAGAGGAGACCAAGTTACACAATGTTAGTATCATGTGAACTTGTTTTATATGTTACAAAGAACCAGTAGGTATTAGCCAAAAATTTCTCAGAAGGAATCGTAAACATTGGTTGTAGCTTATCGGACGAATCGCGAGAAACGGTAGCGTGCAACGGTAACACTAGACAGGGAACGTATAATGTGTGTATTGTTTGTACTTCGTGATCTACTCTTACGCTATGTGGCGCAGTTCGCAAAGGAAGCGGAGCGATTTTCGCTTTCAGATTGGGCTTATAAATTTTAATGTGAGAACAGACTTGCAGAGTAACTGTGGCGCACGAATGTATAAATAGATGCAATTTACCCAGCAACTTGTCTGTGAACTTTGATTTTTACCATTCGCATAGGCGAACATGAATTTTAAGGCTTTGAGATTACCTATTCTCCCTATGTAATACAATTCTAAAACTCCTTAATTACAAATTTAAATAAATTTATTTATTATATCTTAGCTATGTATTAACGTTTAAAATAACTAATCGACACTAAAGTAAACAAAAGCTAAAAATCTATTCATATTATACTTACTAACTTATGGTATCTAACCAAAGACGATTGAGAGAAATGATCTTTTGATAAAAAAAAAATTAAATAAATTTATATTTAAAATTCATCTAAGTACCTAGATCAAGTATCCTAAATTAAATTATATTATATTAGAAATAAATTTGGCATTGAATATTTATCATTATTGCATCAAGGATAAATCTGTCACATTTATAAATTAGTCAAATTATCTCATGTAAGTATTTCATGAAGTGATTTAAACTCTGTCATCAACATCAATAATGAACTCCTGTAAATACAATAAATAGTAATAGTAATACAATTGGAGGCCTTGTAATAATAAATAAATAAATAAATAAATACCTTCAAAAAATTTATGACCCGCAAATATATTCCAACTTTAAAACCTTATTTAAATCAACTGAACAAACCACAATATTGTTAACCATAACGAATGCTCTTAAATCCCAATTTACATCTACAACAAATTACTACAAATCGAGCTCTCCTAGTACACAATGGCTTAATACAAATATGTGGTGTCACTTGAAATGAGGTTGTATATTGTATTTGTTCGTTTTTCTATTGGTACTCTACTATAACAGAAGTCGCTCTGCTTATGCAATAAGGCCTCTATCTGGTCTCGTGTTGAGTCCACGTTCCGGGAACTCGCCTTAGCAGTAACCTGCTGCGACAGCGGCATGATAAATAAGACATAGGATTAATTGCTTCCTACCACACCCGACCCTACTAAATCACACCACATATTAAACTGTCTCTGTTTAATCACCTTTATATCATTCCTACGGGCTTTTTTTCCTTTAATAGTCCAAGGAATGGCGCTTATTATAAAGCTGTCAGTATGTATTGCAATAGTTGATATTGGATTTTAATTTATCGTAACAGCGGTTGACTAGATAAATGCGTCCACTTCTGCAATGCGAGTGTGACTCATGGCGGGACGAAGTTTTAAAACGAATTAACTGGAATCATTACTCTACATCAGCTTCTCGGTAAACATAAAACGTGTTAATATTTTGTTGCGTTCCTAGGAAGCGATGTTTAGTAATATAATATAATACGTTAAAGGTTTGGCATTGCAAAGGCAAGCGCGACTGTTGTAATAACAAAAGCTTTAAATTGGCATCCTTACCATAGTATCATAGTATAAATTGAAGTCGCTGCCCTCGTCTGTCTGTCTGTATATCCGCTAACTCCTGCTAAACTACGCAACTGATTTTGATGCGGTTTTCACCATTCGCTTGATAAATTTTTAAGGTATCTAAGTTTTGTATACAGGCTGTCCCGCCAAACGTTGATTCTGATTTTTTTTTTAATCAAAAGTCATCATAAAATATCAAATAATGGCCTGGAGCAAACTGTATTTGAGAGCCCCATTCATTTGTGTAATAAAAGCAATACATCTAAAGGTTCTCGTGATAATACTAAGTGGGGTTCATTAAGAGTTTTTGATGAAAGGATTAAAAAGAATAGAACTGCCAGCATTTAAGCAGCTGCAATCCCGTGCCGGTTTCGGATTACTATTATCATAGAGTAAATAGTACTTATACTGGTTAAGTACTATTTACTCTATGCTATTATACATAAATGGAGTAGAGTATCGTTTTAAATGAATTGCCAATGTTTATTAGAGTTAAGTTTAGATCTTCATTTCGCTACATATTTCGTTTACCCAACAATGGATAATTAAATCAAATAGTACTTCAGTCAGTTACATAAGAAGAACATTAATGTAAAGTCTAGCTTTAAAACCAAAGCCAAGTCAAGCCCTCAACTTCACGTTTAAAAATAAAAACAGTTACGCCTGACAAAATACATGAGCAATATAATGCCAGACATATTTATTGTATTTCTCTTTTGCCAGGCGTTAGATTTTCATTTTTTTTTTTTTTCAAAAGAGAAATTGTACACTGTAAATAAATAGTTTTAGAATATTTGTCTGTTCGTTTGTGCACGCTTATCTCAGAAACCGCTTAACGGATTTGAATGAAATTTGGCACACAAATAGTTTTATTATCTAGATTAACATAAATAGGATATTTTTCACCCTGGAAAAAATGTTAGGTTCCTGTGGGATTTTCAAAAACTAACTATAGCGCGTACGAAGTTGCAGGCACAGTTAGTTTATAATATATATATTAATAATATGGACCAATATCATCACCATCTCAGCAGAAAGACGTCCACTGCTGAACATATGCCTCCCCGCATTCGGTCTTTTTCAATATGAATGGAGTCATTTTCTAACAGAAGTATGGATTAGTATACCTAATCCATACTCTTGAAATTTTGTCTATTATCAAAGATCTAAAATACTTCTTGAATAGAAATCTATTACTTGAAACGGAACTGATATCTAAGTGTTAAAGAGGAGATTTAAATTGCAACTATTTACCTTATGAGGGCATCGCTAGCATTCTTCGTATTGGATTATGATAATGTGCCATTTTGAAGTGCATCGCTGTCGTTCACACTCCGGCACGCGTCCTCTGGCGCCGCTTATCCGCTTCGTACAGAAAGGTCATTACATACACTACACTGTAGCAATTAAATTTGAACCTTATCGACGTAAACTTACACCATAATTCTATAAGTAAAATTAAAACCAACTCGACATGCAAACTTGAATGCATTTCAACATAAAGGGTACCAAAAAACTCAAGTTAGAACCCATGACTCAATAGGAGAATATTTAATCGAGCAACGATTATCACAAAGAGATCTTCACATTACGAGATGCAGGAATGTCGTTTAATTTATACTTCTGCTTTTTATTGTACTAAAGGCGTAGATTGTAGGAAAAAGAAAGATACGATACGTTCTTGCATTACGTAATCGTTAAATGAGCTACATAAAAATAAATGTCTAAAGACTCATCCCCACATACCGAATATGTGTAATAATAGAGAGAATTCATGAGAGTCGACAAATGCATTCAAACTTTCTACAAAAACTGTGCCCATATTTTAACGTATCACGTGTATGCAAGATATCCTCAGTGTTTTTTTAAGCGACTGAATGATACTGAGTTCATTGGACTCAGTATATAAGGTCCATGTGCGGAAAATTATTCACTAATCTTTCTTTTTGCTTCCATCTACGGCAATAGGTGTCGAATTTGACAGTGGGTACGAAATGAACAGTATTACATTTTATTCGTAGATGCCTATCAAAAGTTTTATTTGGGCTTTAATCACGCGGTTGGGACGTGAATTGGTTTTTTATTGTGGTAATAGAAAACCCTTTCAAAAAACCATACTGCACGGAACAATGCAGTTTGTTTTAATGTGCGTGCATTTAAACGTAAATCGTTTTGCTTTGCTTTATGGTTGTTTAAAAATTTTTTTAATATACACACATGTGTTATTTTTTTTTAATACAAGCTGACCCGACATACGTCTTTCTATCAAAAATTATTGGACTGTGGCAGCTGATGTGTGTGATTTTGGCGTCTTTAAAAGCGTCAACTAGCCGTCGCCCGCTTAAAACTAGCCTATAACAATAAGCGGGAGGTGAGTGACGAATTGATGATATATATTATTACAGGAGGTATTAGATTTACAGAGCAGTAACAGGTCGTGTACCGATACGTTATAGGTTCAATAGAAATAACAGCCAAGGAAAATAAAATAAGGAGGTATCCTAACCGCTGAGTTACTCATATTCTCTGATAAGGTTTTTAATAGAATTATTATCATAAACCTTTACTATTTAATTTAATATTTATTATCCAATAATAAATGTCAAATGGTCAAAATTTGTATTTTTATTTAATTTTTAATAATATAGTTTACAAGCAACAATGGTCTAGTCTTACTTCTATACAGTAGATTGGCATATAATAATACTAGCTCATGCCCGCGACTTCATCCGCGTTGAACGATGAAAGGTACCCTATGTCCTTCCTGGAGTCCCAGACGTGTATGCAAAATTTCATGGTTATAGGTTCAGTAGTTTTTGCGTGAAAGAGTTACAAACATCCATACATCCATACATCCAAACATACTTTCGCATTTATAGTATTAGTACGGATTAGTACGGAAGTACGGATATATATAGATAGGAAATTTTTGTGACATTTTTGTATTAGCTGAATACCTACAGTCTACAAGTTTATAAATTTTTGGGAACACTGTTTGACGCGTTATTTTTATTTAACGATTTTACGATAGCGCTCATAATCTACCGCTCTTATTCATAAAAAGTTATAGAAGGCTTATAAGCTTGTTATAAGAAATTTACCAAAAACATTATTCATAAACGTTCAATAGCACTAAAACGTTCTATAAGTGTTTAATACCGCCTTCATAAGTTATTGAAGCATGAACCCTACTATAAACCTCTATAAGGGAACAATTCAAGATGGCCGACTTAAAACAACTGATTTCTGAATGACGTTTGATGTAGAGTTTGATGTTTGTAAAGGAGTTAGTCATATCTAAAATATTTATTTATACAAATAACATTTTAAATTACTTAAGTAAGATATAACATAACCATTATTCACTTTAATTGGAAAAGAAATATAATTTTAGTAACTGAAAACGACCGTGATCACACGTAAGTAATCTGATAACCTTTGTGAATTGTTTTGTTTACATAAGAAATGGCAAAATGTCACATCACAATAATCACTTTACTCACAGATTATAAAGTAATATGTCTACTTTACTGTCATTTAGAGAGTGGATAGGGAGATTTTAGCTTTTTTGTCTGTGAATTCATCAGAACGGCAACATAACAATTATAAACTAATCCATAGCGAATATTTAGTTATGACAGGCTTATTGAACGTTTATGAATAGGAATTTTATAATAAGCTTATTAAAGTCTTATGAGCGTTTTAACTAATGAACATTATAAACCTCTAATAAGGGTTTTTTATGAATAAGAGCGTACAAGTATAAGTAGGTATTAAAAATATATATTTGAATCCGGTTTGGTTCCCATCTCAAGTACATAAGGTGGAAAATGCGATATAGGAATTGCATGTAAATTATGAAAAACAGCTAAGTGACACGGGTGCAGCGAGCTCATAATGCTAATATTTGCATAATATAGATAGCCAGTGTCGCGTAGGACGGGTCGGTGGCACCCATCAGCTGTCATACGAGACTGTATATTATCTCGAACAAGGTTGATAGCTTCTATTTTCCATATTCCCGTTATTACTATACTAATAAAATGATTAATGTCACCATGTACTAAGCCATCATGTATATCCTGAACAATATCGCGACGCTGCGATCAACTGTAGTAATGTTGATCATCGTTCTATCTGTAGCCACTAACATGGATTCTCGAACTATTATCACTGAGTTACTGATGAATTTCATATTTTTAAAGCAAGAAGAGAAACATTTCGATAATAATTTCCTTTATATACCTAGGTTGTTAATTAAGTTTTGAGATATGGCAACACTGATGTGAATATATCAAATCTGACATTACCATCGTAAAGTTTAACATTTGTAATGGTGAACGAACTCAGAACGTGTTGCTATTGTGAGTTTACGTACGAATGCTATTTGTGTTGTTTACAGATACTTGAAACATTCATCTCGGTTAAAAAATGGAATTAAATCGCGAATATTTTCGTGCGATGATTTTCTATGACTTTCGACGTGGATTAAACCATCAGCAGTGTGCCGATCAACTCGCTTCGACTTTTGGTGATGAAGCACCATCTCGAGCCACCGTGTTTCGCTGGTTTTCCGAATTCAACCGTGGTCGTACTTCGCTTCAGGATGAATTTCGTGAAGTACGTCCAAAATCGGCCGCCAGAAAACATCGATGCTGATATTGCAAGATCGTCATGTGACATACCGTGAGATTGAAGCATGTTTGGGTATTAGTTTCACTCGCATACATTCAATATTGCATGAACATTTGGCTGTCAAAAAGATTTGTTCGCGTTGGATACCGCATAATTTGACAATCGTTCAAAAAAGGCTCGTGTTAAGATAGTAACAGGCGACGAATCACGGATCTATGCATATTAAACTGAAACTAAACAACAATCGACTGTATGGGTCTTTCAAGACGAGCCAAATCCAACAAAAGTTCTTCGCGCACGAAGCATTTCGAAGCAAATTTTCGCCTGTTTTTTCGGAATAACTGGACATGTCGCCAGCGTTACAATAGAGCAACGTAGAACGGTCAATTCTGAATGGTACACCAGTATTTGTTCGGAAAAATCAGGGAAACCAAACGCAGAAGACGAATCATTCTCCACCACGACAATGCAAGCTCTCACACATCAGCTCAAATAAAAATGTTTTTGAGCAGTCAAAACATCGAACATCCGCCGTACAGTCCTTGTTTGGCACCTTTTTTTTTTTTTTTTTTCCAATCATAAAAACTGCCATCATGTAACGTAGCGTTACTTATTTTATTTATTTTATTAGTTATATTACCTTATTTGTTTTTTTATTTATTTAAGTATTTAAAAACTTATTATTTTTTTTTAAATATATAGAATTGCATTTGACGTTCAATATTCAAAATTTTCAGTCAGAGAGCGTTTTTTGTTTCTCTGTCGCTCGCAGAGAGCGGTTTAGTTTTTGTGCTGATAATAGCCTGTATTTGCCAGTTCATTTTCTTTTAAAATTTTATTATTCAGTTTAAAATATTTATGTAAAAAAAAACCCCGGTTTATAAATGGGTACGTATTTCATCTTATTTCTGATGATAGATTGTTGATTAATGTTTTTTTATTATAATTTGTGTTTTAGTTCATTTTAAATTTATTGTTAATTTACTCATTTAATTCTATTATCTTTTGCAGTTTTTTTTTAATCCTTATGCAATTGTATTTTTTTATTTTACTCTTGTTTGTTTTTGCCTGACCATTTATTGAATAAATTATTAACATTTAGGGATCTTATATCTAAATTTTAGATTCCCACGGTCAGGCACACATATTTTTTCTTTTAGATTTGTGTTTAATTATTTCTTTTTCATTTCAGGGTTTTTTTTTTTTTTTTTTTTGTTTTGGTTTTTTTGTCATTCATGGATTTAATTAGAGTTATATAAATAATATATAATGAATCCTGGGTTTTATGCGTATTTGATATTTTGACGAGCCTTCTTCATTTTTCTTTGGTGACACTGATGAGCAGCGTGTTTATTTTGCCGAGAAGGAAAACTTTATTATTACATCCAGCCATTATTCACATCCAGCTAAGTTTTTAATTTTTATTAGCCGGATTTACTGAATCAAATTTTAAATTTCATATATATATATATATATATATAATAACGTACGGGCTTAAGGACCACCCCCTGTCTTTTTTTTTGTTGTTTAAATATATTTTAAGTGCTAACATATGATTTTTTTCATTTTTTAGTTAGCTGGCGCCCAATTTTTTTAGTTAATTTCATAGCCGATAACGTTATCTTATTTCAATTAGTTTCAACGTTTCAATCAGTCATTTGTGACTATAATCAGTTCGGATGTATTTCATAGGGAAGTTGGGTTTCGGAGGCCATTGCCTCAGCCAACCCTTATTTTAACGCTATTTGCTTTCGTTTCAGTCTTCTCGTCGGTCGGCTTGAGAGGAATGAAGCAATTTAACAGCCAAAGGATTTGGGTGTATGGCTAAGCGCTCGGCGTAGCGTCTAGTGTATTCCTTGACTTCCTCCTTTACGGTAGGCATTTCCAGGTAACCATGTATCTCGTCATTGCGAGCAAACCAAGGTGCATTTACTATTGTCCGCAAGATTACATTTTGCGCTCTTTGCAGACACATTATGTTGCTGTCACTGGCAATCTCCCACAATTGGATGCCGTAGGTCCATACGGGTTTGATAACTGCATTGTACAACAGTAATTTGTTCTCCAGAGACAGAATAGAATTCCGTCTCATTAACCAGTATAGGTTTTTGAATTTCAGGTTGACCTCGTTGCGTTTGTGCTTTATATGGGTCTTCCAAATAAGGCGACGATCCAGATGGAACCCTAGGTACTTGATAGACTAATGATTGGCACCTAATGATTTCTTTTATTCCCGCACATCAAAAAAATTTCAAGGTAACGTTTTTGACGCCTGAAGAAGCGCTTCATGCCATTAAGTCACATGTTTTGGAGGGACCTCAAGCGGAATGGAAAAAGTGCTTCGACAATTGGTTTAAACGTATGCAAAAGTGTATTAATCTTAATGCAGAATATTTTGAAAAACAATGAAGCCGTTTCCGGTTATAAATATTTGTTTTTATTTGTTTATCTCAAAACTTAAGTAGCAGCCCTCGTATAAAGGGTGTCAGACAGTCTGATGGTCCACTTGATGGTAGGTGGTTGCCGTCGCCTATTAACACAAGCGACGCCAAACAAAAGTTAGGGAAGGGATATCCATAACTTTTGTTTTCTAAAATAAAAAGCAACAACAGCCTCGCGTTTGTTAACAAATAGTCCTCATAACGTTTAATACAAATCACCAACCCCTTCAGTAAAGACCAGTTCAAAGTCACAATAGTAATAATGATAATTATAATAACATCATTAGCAATTATATTGCTCTGAAAATAATAATTTTCATAAATTTTATCTTGTCATCCGAATCCAGTAGGACGATAAACGTAAAATATTTGAAGGCTCAAGAGTTAAAATAAATTATAGATTCGTTTTCTCGTTTTGCCAATATTGATAGCTTATAGAAATATGTAATATATTCCATTAAAATTGTGATATGAATTTAGCAAAAAGTTGTACTCGCTTTTTATCTATTTATAACATTGAATAGTATCTAATATCCACCTGTAATTACCAGTTCGCTCTCCCACGTCTATTTCTGACGGGCACTGAAAAGGCACGCATTTATCACTACGGTTTTGAGCTCGAATTGATGCAAGCAAGACATTCGGATGAATGCCACGTAATTTAAATCCCTCTCGTTGAAAACTGGTGGGTGGTTCACCATCAATCCACTGTGAACTCTAGAACCTTGTAACGGTGTTAATTGCATCCCATTTATCCTTAAAGACACTCCTGTTGCTAATCTAACAGGTTCCTCAATACATTTATATATATAAAAACACCGTTAATTACAACGGTGCTTTATATTATATTTGTCAGGATTCATTTTTTCTGCAAATTATTTACACAAACCTTCCTTGTTCATCAACTCTCTCCGTCAGTGAATTCCTTTGGCTTTGGGCTTGATGGTTTAGCAGAAGTTAGCGGAGATATAGATGATATTACTGTTAATTCGGATTAAGAATAAACGTATGAAAAAAAATCTGCATTGATTATATTATTATTATTTTTTATTTTAGTTAATAAGGCAATAGATCATAAGAGGTTAAAATATTTTATGTTCAGACAATTATTAGTAAATATGTTTTAGGAAACTAAAACAGTATGGACGCTGTATGAACGTGTTCCGGAGGTGATTAGATAATCTGTTACATAATTAAATTGCGCACAAAATCTAAATTTAAATTTACAAAAAGCTATTCAAAGTACGATATTTTTAAATATAATTGTTACTTCACTAAGATTTATTTTACTAGATTAGTTCGAATAATCAATGATTGCCGAGACTTCGATTTATCGTCAGTCGACCTCCTCATAGTAATATCACTACTAACCATAAATTAAGAACATTACTTCTTCAACAATTGAGCTATGTTTTTTTTATCGGTTTTTATATGTTTTTTTAATGTTAAAGGGTGACAGGCAGGTTGACGGTCCATTTGATAGTAGGTGGTTACCGTAGCCTAAGGATAGAACATACACGAGGAGGGATGCAAATGCGCTGCCCTGAATGCAGGCCGATACAGGATCTTAAGTACCTACAACCTAGAGAGCTAACGCAGGCAGCAAAGACCTTCATAACTTGAGTGTTTTCTATTTAATTTATATATTTTTTAATTATCATAATTATTAGTGACTTGGTTTTTAATTTGTGATAATTATATAAGTTAATTTTGATAGCTTAAAAATTGTATATGAAGATTAAGTATTTGACTTGTTAATACTCGTAAAATAAAAAAATTGTAAATCAACCATTTAATAGCCGATTAATAAGGAGTATTGGTTTCCATACAAAGTTGCATTCCCACGTGTTTTACAACTTGTATAGTTAATAGTCTTTACAATGACAACTAACTAATGACACTTAATGGTCATGTAATGTGAGATATAAAAAAATCAGGTTAAAAGTTGATCCGTGGAGTACGTTGTCGGAACCCCCGGTCAAGAACAACATCAATTTAATAGCCATAAAAATCATAATTAACCGTAATTTTTCGCTATATGATCATGTTACGCCAGTACACTCAAGTTTCGCCATATTTCAATACAAGATATCAGTGGTTGTTGATAGAAAAGTGGATCTTTATTGAACGGTGAAAGGCGTCAATATACCTGTTACTTACCATACTGCCGTTCAACTGACAATCCAAAGAAATTGTTTAAATTTATACTTAATTAAGTTTAAGTGCATTGAGGTTAGAGCACACTGGAGTCACATTCGGACATTTCGTTAATAATTTATATTTAATACTTGCAGATTTTTTCCCTGTTCTTTTTTCACTTGCTGCACTCAAGTATATTTTTATAGTAAAACTGTATACATTAATTAATTAAGAATAGTAAAATGCACGGGGGTAGTTGCGTTTTCATAAATTTAAATATTCGCATTTCTTCATATTACTTTTTTAATAATTTGTAATGCGATTTTTGTATATTTTTTTTTTCTAATTTTGCGCTTATAAGTCTTTTTAAGGCGCTTAGAGTCCTCAATGGCGTCTAGGCGGGGTGTAGCTCGCTAAAAAAACAATAAAACTTCAATTGCTAAGCAAGAACTGCGGATATATTCGTGATTACAACTTTAAATGTCTTCATTGAAATGTCTCAGTGCCCTTTTATTACTAAGTTGCGTATTCAAGTTAAGACCTTTACTTGAATATTCAACGGGTTCATAAGCCAACATTAATAGTACATTAGCAAGTAATACACATATTTTACTTATTAATATGATACGATACCGACTACTGGTATTTTCCCTTTCGATTTTCGTAGTAGACTGGACTCATAAACGTTCATTCGTATGTAATATGATAAGCGAACGCGTGAAAGTTAAAACACCTGATAAAGTAAAATTGGTTACACGATCACATTAAGTGTGATATTTATTATATTAAATACTCAGATAAAATAAGAACTAAAGATAGAGCCCTGTAGACGACAGAGTAAAACTACGCCTTCGCCGTGTACATACACGGTTACACGCACAAAAATGCAATCAAACTACGCCTCGCCTTATTAAAATATTTACTAATGACAATGCCGAATTGGGTAGTGAAAGGGTGTAAAAACCAGTCTTCAAAAATATAGAGCAAGATGGAATGACATTTCGAACGCTAATAAACTTTAAAATCAATATTTTCAATAAAAATAAACAAGAAATGAGGTTAAAGCTTAAACCACAAAACTTCTATAGAGTAAAAAATGCACAACATGTTTATAAAACCGGCTTCACTATGTTGTCCGCAAAATTCTGTTTATAGTTCTTATTTGGTCTGAGTTAAAACTTGCGGAAATAATAGTAACGCCTTAGCAGAACTTAGGAATACTCATTCACGGAGTGCTTTCAAAAATAATCTGTTTATACTAAGTGCTGAGGTGAGTCGTACCTTTGACGACCTGTTGGATGAGTGGTTACGGTGCTTGCCTAAACGCTCCGTCTCAGGGTTCCAGGCCCGGGTTCGATTCCAAGCAGGCTAAATTTTGGAAATGAACTTTTCAAAGTTGGCTCTGATCTGGATTTGGACAGTAGTGGCAGGGCACACAGTCATTTGGGCAGCCCGTCTGGAGACAGTAACCGCCCCTTTATAGAAGACTACATTGAAATAACAGCAGATGTGCTGTGATGTTTCGGTAAGCGAGTAAGGGATGCCAGAGTCCGTTTCCCTATCATTTCCCAATCCCCTTATCCTTAATCCTACTATAGTCGGCAGCACACTTGCAGCACCTGCAACATTGCTTGTGTTATAGGCGACTAGGCCATGGTAGCCACTTACCATCAAATAGACCATCAGCCTGTCTGCCGATCTTAGCATAAAAAATTGGAGGTATTCTTTGCTTATCCCATGCTTATACTTACGCTGCCACCACGACATAGCTTCAGTTGTGGTTTTCAATTTTTGTTCGCTATTTTATACCTACCACTTTGATGTGGTTTAGGTCAGTGGGATTGGGATATCAAATGGGAACGACGGTTAGTTTTAATCTAATTAAAAACAAACAGACAAATAACTCATCATTCAAACCTTATATTTATCAAAATGTAATATATCAAATTAGTAGGTCGGTACACTTAAAAATATCACATAATGACTTAAGTATTTAAAACGAATTCACAATTAACACATAATCAATGGTCCATTTGACTCCAAGAATAAAAACGGATATTCACGACCGTGCCAACAAATCAAATGGAACGGTGCGGCGTAAAAAGTCGTCCGTAAATGTGAAAATCGTATGTTTAAAATTAAGTCAAATGGCTCTACTGTGAATGGCCGCGTCAACGCGCCACCTCAGCTTAATTTTAAACGTACTATTTTACAAATCACGGACGAATTTTTAGTTGCTCCGTTCCATTTGGCTTTTTGGCACGGTTGTGAATGGCCGCCTTAAGACAGTCTTTTAAAATTATTTGTCGCCTTTTTACGCCTTTTTATATTTAAGTACTTATCCAAAAATAAGTTTTTAAGTCATTTACAAAAAGTTTTAATAATTCAAACTCAAATTACTTAAATTATTAAAAGCATGGCTAACTTGGAATTTATTGTAGTAAGTCATCTATGCATATAGATTTTGTAAATATATATATATTTAATTCATTGTTTTTATTTCTGACAACAAGAAAGGATATAGATATAGATATAGATATAGATATAGATATAGATATAGATATAGATATAGATATGATATAGATATAGATATAGATATAGATATAGATATAGATATAGATATGATATAGATATAGATATAGATATAGATATAGATATAGATATAGATATAGATATAGATATAGATATAGATATAGATATAGATATAGATATAGATATAGATATGATATAGATATAGATATAGATATAGATATAGATATAGATATAGATATAGATATAGATATAGATATAGATATAGATATAGATATAAAAAAAGTATTGAAAGCTAGTAGATGACACAGATGTACCTATCTACATTATAATAAAATACATCATAACGAAAAGTACAAAACAAATACAAAAAATTCATTACGAAATAAATATTGTCTATAGGTTTTCAAACAATTTGACTATTAATAACTAGAAGTACCGTCGTGTGAAATTTCTTTTCAGCTCCATGATTCCATAATCCTTTCCATTCCATGAACAACACACACTGCAATTTCAAAACTTTCGAAGAAAGGTCCACAAACCTTCGCCAAAAATCTCCTCACGCATCGTCGGAGATAACAAACTTTTCCGTCGAACGGTGAAAAACAAACTCCTGCCGCGGAGTGAATTTATAAATCCTATTTGCTATAAAAAATAAATCATATGCTCAATGATGGTCTTTTCTTTCTGACACTCTTATTGCTTAATCCCAGGATCGTGCCGATTACCTGTAGGAGACAAATTTATAATTATTTATTTATTTTTCATGTTCGTCTGCAATGGATATTGAGAAGTATTAGTGACGCCACTACGTTTCGTAATCATAGGGCATGATAGGGCAAACTACGACGACGGTAGCCACCCTGCGAAGACAGTACCTACAACTTAGTTAAAAATAAGTAAATAAGATTACACAAAGTTGAATTTACCTTTGAAACGGAGTAAGCAGCTAGTTTTCTCCTGGGCGCAGGCAAGAGAAGAGCGAGCGCTCTCGCCTCGCGCAGTAGCGCGTGGAAGGCGAGCGCTGCGCCCGCGCACGACTCAGCCGCCGACACCTCGTAGAACTGACACCCGAAACGGAGTGACAGCTCCTGACCCTCTTCAGCCTTGACAACTCTGTCCAAAAAGAAATTACTTGCGAATCCGTGAAATTTCAAATCTTAATTAAGTAATATGACAACATCTTTGTCAGATGTTATTCGGCGACTTTAATCCATACTCGTATTTGTGCATATGATTTTTGTATTATTTTGTCTCAGAAAAATGTGATGGATACGAATTTGCATCAAATTACCTCGGTTGTTGAACCGTTTTACTGAAATTTCAATTAATAAATAGCAATAAATTTTCTCAATCACAACGCATTAATTAAATAATTTTTAAATTATTTTAAAAAAAAGTTTTTAAATCCGTTAAGTGGTTTTTTGAGTTTATCCATAAGAAACAAACACACAAACATACAAAAAACAAATATTTCTTGTTTATAATATTAGTGTAGATTACATTTTAGTAGTGGCAGGGAAAGGTAGTACGCCATACTTTTAAACTAGGCGGCAGTAACTACCCCCTACAGAAGAAGTAAAATAACAAGACGTGTGCTTATATATATATTATTATATATTCCATTTCTTATATTTAATCTTTTATCCTATTAAAGTCGTCAGCACACTTGAAACCTCTAACACTTAAAACTTTTAACTCTTGTATGTTAAATGACTACAGTAGCCATCGAGTAGTCCATCAGCGGCCTGTCGAACTTCACAAAAAATTACAACAAAATAAAAACAAACAAAATAATAGCAGTCAAATTTGAAGTCCTTACCTAGCATGTTCTAAATCCCTTTTGTTTCCAAGTAATGTGACAGCGGAGCATCCCGGCAATCTGGTGCGTTCCAAGAGTGCCAACAATTCACCAGCCACAGCGAAGGAACGCCGGTCACATACTGAATACACAATGGCAAATGCATCTCCCCATCGCAAGTGTTCCGCTAAGCATCCACGTTTCTGCACAAAATATTGTTTCCGTAAAACAAAATATCCGTTTTCATATTAAGTTAGTAACCTTATTGTTAAGTTAAACTACAATTTAACTTAACAAATGTTTTGAGTGGCAGTAAGCACGGCGTTCTGCAATAATAAACTGGGTCAGGCAGGCAATGCAACTGCCAGTGGCAGCGGCCTGGGTGGTTTCACAGTGGTCTTACAGAAGACTACGTTGTCTTACTTCACAGTGGTCTTACAGAATTTCACTGGTTAACCAACACGGCTTAGGAAGCTCACCAGGAAGTAGGTAAAAACAAGAATGTAAAGTGCAATGCATAATATTAATTTTTATTAAAACTTTTACTTAACATTACTTGTCACATATTAAACTAACAAAAAAGTCTTAGTAGTTCCGCCATCGAGACAGCAGTACTGAGACTATAAAAGTCGCTGAGAACATAAGAAAATAAAAGGATTGGTATTTTTGGAATAATCCTTATTTTTGGTATTTTTGGAATATCACATTCATATTTTTAGATTTTTTTACAATTTAAACATAAGTTTCACCTTCCTTTTATTTTTGTCAAATAAAACTCATAATCTTAAACTTTTTCATTTAGATTCATATTCATCTCATATTCATTAAATTCATATTCATAATTCATCTAATAGAAGAACTTACCGCACAACCGCACGTATCTAAGATTTCTACTTCAGATGTTACTCCATCGAAAGCAACTCTATGCTGATAGAGAAAATCTGTAACAATACAGAACTCCTTATGAATTCTATTTTTAAAATTAGTAAATTTAACAACACTGGCTTCCTGTATTTCCGATTGTATATACAGATTTTTAATTAATAAATATTATGTATAATAAAATTGATAGTCATTTGAAACACTTCAATGTGTGGCTCAGTTTCAACCTCGTTCTATATATTGGCTTTTTGAAAGACCGTGTCACTCACACGCATCTAGGTTACAATTACAACATCCAACGCAACTAGGTATACAATACTTCAGTGTAATATGTATTTTATTAACTAAATCGTCTAGCGTTATCTCATTATTATCATTTCAGCCGCAGGACGTCCACTGCTGGACATAGCCCCCCCCCCCCCCCCCCGCACTACTTTCAGCGTATCCCCTTTAACTTTATGTAGTATCTATACTTTCAAGTTAATAGAATCAGTTTTTGTATAGGAATATGTGAACTCTTGAAGCATTTTGACTGATTTCAACCATAATACCTATTAATATTATAGCCTCATCTCAGACATAAGACCTCCACTGTTGAACATAGCCCAAATTTTACATAATTGCTATAATTTTCAGTAGGAGCGGTTTACCACAGTTTACCACATGACTGTACTTCATGCAGCTCATAGGTATTTCAGAATCCAACATCGAGCCGTGGCCTTTATTAGGTCGTCTTCCTAATTTGGATGGACATTACATACATACATACATAACATGTATAAATATAATCAAGGCTATTTTTATCTATTTTATTTTTAGTACCACTAGAGCATACTATTTACCGCTTTCACAAACCGAGTAGGCATTCTGTTGTAAACAACCACCATCTTACAGAAGTTCGCCACGAAATAAAGGCAAATTCAGAGATTGAGCAAGAGAACATCTTACGAGTAATTACGCTTTTTCTTGTCAGAGGTTGCAGACCACTTAAATTCCTCTGATATTGCTCTTGCTGTTTGGTGACAGATCTCCACATGCTATGAAAATGTTTGTCAGATAACTATTACTATAAATATATATTTTTAAACTTTATATTTTTTAAAGGTAG
This sequence comes from Synanthedon myopaeformis, assembly GCA_944738685.1. Taxonomy (NCBI): domain Eukaryota; kingdom Metazoa; phylum Arthropoda; class Insecta; order Lepidoptera; family Sesiidae; genus Synanthedon; species Synanthedon myopaeformis. The sequence continues at coordinate 7,055,911 of OX122921.1, read as the reverse complement.
ACAGCCTAATGATAATACCGGCGCCAGTATCGTCAGCCTTGGCACTCCCGCCATCCTATCTGCCAAAATCGCAAATAAACCGTACATTGGCACTTACAGCTTGGCATTAGCTACTTTGCCTTCTCAAAGCGCTAATTTTCACGAACACTAATGAATTTTTGTAATTTTATATTATATAATAACTCTTTTAATAAGGTATTGTGAAGAAGTAGTATTGTGAAGACGTGACCCGAAAATGATACCTCTGAAGGAATTGCGGAACTAAATTTGAACTGTTATCCCATAAGAAAAGTACCCTGCAAGACTTGATCTACATGTGTGGCAAGTTTTATACGGATTATTTTATAGTTTATCCGTGAATGAGTAACGTGAAATACTTCGCAAAAAAAATTATTGTGCATTTTTTTACCATATGTCTATAAAAAATAGCCATGCCCTAGCCTAGCCTAGCCCTAGGCAACATGTAGAGCATTCGGCGATGACGCCAAACGCCAATCGAAAAATTTGTGGGATTGACACCCTCTGTAGAAATATCACGTGACCTGTAGTTGTCAATTCATAGTACATATTTCATTTGGCGTTTACCGTCATCGCCGATCGCTCGGCATGTTGGCTAGACTGGCTGTACTATTTATCCTTAGTTGTAACATAACCAGAATCAAGGTCCTATGTTTTAATTTCGGATATGACGTAACTTTTTACAAAGTTTTAAATAAACTTGGTCATTGTTTTGGTTTTTGTTTGAATAACAAACACCTTCACGATGCGAACAAAACCACAATGCGAAATATATTAAGTATATATCCATTTAGATTAGATATTACAGTGTGGCTTGTTCCCGTAGAAACTTATATTGATTTATTATAATACTTAAAAACATAACTCACCTCCTGAAGAACTGTATTCTCCAATGTACCGCTTCGTCAAGTAACGGACGACCACAGCTGAAATATAAAAAATACATTGATTTTTTTTTTCTTTTTTATCTATACTAATATTATAAAATATTATAAAGCTGAAGTTTGTTTGTTTGCTTGTTTGGTTGAACGCGTTAATCTCAAGAACTACTGGTTCGAATTGAAAAATTCTTTTTGTGTTGGATAGTCTATTTATCGAGAAAGGCTTAAGGCCATATAACATTTTGAACGCGGACGAAGTCGCGGGCACCAGCTAGTATAATATATCAGTCAGGCTGACGATCCGTTTGATGGTAGGTATCTACCATCGCCTATAACATGCAACGCCACAGGTGCTGCAAGTGAGCTACCGACTATAAGTAGTAGGATTAATGATAACTGATTGTCAAATAAAACGATGGGGATTAATGATAATTATTGATGATTGGGATAGGTAAATGGGCTCTCTTTTCAATGAGTGTTCTATTTATAGAAGTTATAATATTATAATAATATGGCGTAAATGCATGGATTCAAAATCTTTTGTATTTGCATTCATACATGATTATATTGATTGATAATAACAGACACCTTATAAAATTACGATCTTTTATAAAAATATACTTATTTAAAGAAAATATATTATAAAAAAGTGTGCTCGTTTTCTTAGATATTGTCTTTTAAATAGGACAAGATATTACTAATTTTGTCCTCGCGTTGTCATGTGATGTCATGTATGCTATCAGGGTCGACAAGACCTTCAAGTGAATGATACTATTTTGCGCCATTTGCACTATTGATTAATACAACATACATACAAGTACTGAACAAATCAGATCAGAAAATCGATGATGCATCCAATCAAAATAATAAAGTAGAAAGTGAATTTCCAACATTGACTACTCTTTAAGTTTTCATTTTATCGCATTCGATAAAACACATCTTGGAAATTTAAATACAAGTTTGTAACATAGGAGAAAGCAAGCAATTAACAGCTAATCGGTAAGAGGTGTTACAAAAGTTGTATTTCTGAATCAATTTAATAATACAAGCCTCAATTAAAGGGAAAGCAGACAATACCTCCACCTAGTCATTAACACTAATTAATTGAACATTGTCCTCTCAATTTCAACTATATTAATATACCAGCGCAATTCCTTTCAAGCAGTTTATCAGAGTTTACCACACAATGCACACAAAATATATATATTTTGAAACCCGTTAAAAATAAATCTTTAACACGAAATGTCTTTCGTTACATCTACGCCGCTGCAGCCGTAACCCGATTTTGTTAAGATTTGATGTGGAGATAATTCGAGCAATGGAGAAAGGAGTGACCTGATTATCATAGCCGCTGGTATACAAAGGAAATCCAGTGTTTCGGTGAGCGATTAAGGAATACTAAAGCCCATTTAAGTATCCCCTCCAAATCCCTTTTCCATGATCCTACCTTTATATAAAAAAATAATACAAAAATAGTTCTTAACTTATTTACCAAAACTGAGTACCTAACTGTCTCAACATCATACATAAAATATTCAACATCATACAATCGAAGGTATTAAATAATTTTGACCTGATGAGAAAATGCGTAAACCAACTATATTTATTGTAAAAGCAATCAAATGCCGGACGAAATATAATTTCGAGCGTAAACCGTCAAAATACCTTTATAGTAATTTCTCTTCAAATAGCAATAGAATTTCCAGATGTAGGCAGAATTATGGTTGGTCATAAAGTAAAGAATGGTTTGTGGAATGATATCTTTACGTCGTATCTCATCAGACTGGTTTTATTGAGGCTCGCAGGTTCGATTTTGTGAGTTCCTGACAAACTAATAAACATGTCATTTCATCATCTGTATTGTCGGGTAAGAGCTTTGTGGTCGATATTAGTATAAAATGATAAATATTCAGATGAACTTTCATCTATTTCCTTATTATTATTTTTTAAGTCGCAGCAGGTGGATAACATACATTATTGTTAGATATTATTGTTTATAAATTTTACCATATTCATCGATAAGATCAAGAGGAAAGATAATAATAGTAGACACATTATACAGAATATATTTAATATAATATATGTAGTGACAATGTAATAGAATAATTTATGGTGTTAATATTAATGTTTTAAGTTAAGTAAACCGAAATAAATAACGTAATTAAATTAAATGATCAGAATATTAAGAAAACCGAATTTATACACTTACTGGTCTACTTGGCTGTTCATACAAATTAAAATATTAGAGCAAGCAAAACTTTCTATAGTCAACAACAGTAAACTTGTCAAAACAAACTTTAATTCCAATTAATACATGACTAAGGTCAAAGGAGTTAACACGACATGTATTCGCAGATTCAATGGATCAATTTTAAACAATCAATGTATGTTAATTGCAATTTCGAAGTTATCTATCGAGGCTGTCGAACTTTCCTTTTATGTGCACGTACAATGTACATACCTGGGGAACTTGATCAAAGATCACACATTAGTAAACAATTGTGTGTGTCATGGTTAAATTAATTTACTGATTGTGTAGTCGATAGATCTAGGTCTAAAACAATAGGGACCTGATTGAAAGCGTTTTATTGATTGCCGCTAATCTATTTCTGCTTCTGAGAAATTAATAAATTCTCATTAGATTTATTCTTAGTCGACTGCAAGTTTCGTTTACACAATTGATTTGATTTGATTGTGCGAAATATTGCAAAATGAGAAACATTGTCTTCTTATCAAAGTATGCAAAATAATCATAGGAATTGCGCCAAACGCACCAATTATACTAACGAGTACTTTCACTGTGCCAATAACAGTTACCAGTCCAAGGTGATCCACAGTAGCATTACCTTTCAAACCCTCTGGATAACATATATACTTATTGAAGAATGAACCAATGGGTTTGAGAGTTTCGAAATATTTACCATGAACATCGCAACGTATAAATCTTGACATTTGTGGAGTGAAGTTACAGAAACCTTAGGCATGATCGGAATAATTGGATTGACGACAAATAAGAAGAATAACGGGGCCAAGAGAAATAGGGATTTAAGCGAGACTTTGAATGAATACGGTAGCAAGCAAAATGTTAATTAAGAGCATCGGTTGAGGTGATCAGAGCCACGATCCCGCCCGGCTCGCCTCGCTGCCTTCGTCTGCGATAATTGGACACAAACTTGTTTCATTTACATTTTGGTCGACATTTTTCCTCAGTAAAAACCACTCAATTAAGGTTAGTTTCGTTGCCTATTTATCTTTTAAATCTAGGGCTGAAAATTGAGTTGAAAATTTGATGTGTTTCAGTTGGAAGACATAATTTTATTCAGTGGTTGAGTAATTCTTGCGTAGTATAGCGGGTGCCCCGGCAGACGTTTGACCGGGTGACTCACTGCTACCGCAGTGGCATGCGGCTCGTTGAGCTCAACACTGGCTATTAATAGGTAGATACAAAACCAATGCAGTTGACATTTACGCTCTCTTAAACTATGATCCCAACAAAACCGATCCTGCTAGTTTAATATCGTCCAATTTTATTGGTTGCTCTAATTCTCTGGGACCATCTGTTGTCTAAATATCAAACAAACCGCACAGACATACATATATAGAACTGAAATGTACAACACAAATAGTTTACTGATTCACGATGCTACAATACGTACATAGTCTAATAGTAGTTGTTTACAAACCGCTTTGTGCCTCGAGCAACCGGCTCGGATAAGTGCTCCAAAGATAACTGCTTAATCACATAATCAAGATGCGGTCAGTCGTGATTGATTGTTTTGTTATGTAATTGCATAATGAGGCACAGTTTACTGAAATGAGCGTAATTTGTTTAAACTTTACATCTATTACTGGTCAGAACAGGGATTAGCTTGAAGAAATGTGTTTTTAATTTTTTTTACAGTACCCACATTTTATTTATTTAACTTCTAAATCAAATTTAATGCATATATTATAATGTGTTATTAATTATAACCTGACAATTATATGTATTAACGTTCATCAAAGTACGTAATTCTTTATTCTCTCATACCACATCACATTGAAGTTATTCGAAAAAGAAGTAAGAATCTAAAATGTTACAAAAATACTAGTCACATACATATTTTGATCCATCACTCCTTTCCTAGGTACTTCGTCTTTTTATAAAGCATTAATCAATAAATATTTTATTATTGTTGTTTTAAATTTGAGTGTTCGTCATAACTGTTGCTCAACAGTTACGATCCATCAAATCATTACCTAATCTTGCTTAATTGTTATGTTAATGTTTCGAGTGTTTCCCAAAACGACATCCGACTCCATAAATCAATTTCACTCTTGATGGCTTTCGCTAACTTATTGTTTATACTTTCTATCGCATTCCTATTCAATTTATTAGTATATTAAATAGTAGCATTCGAAGTTTTCATAAATTATATTAATGGGCAATTCAAATGCATTAGGTATGTTAAATGATTCATGTTGCCTTCGAAATGCTTTTTTGATTAGAAATACTTGTAGGTAATAAAATTCTTTTCTTCGTCATTATTGTTGTCTGCGAATTTCTATGCAATACCCCTTATCATGTCAGGATCGATAGCCATTTATCATGTTTGATCGAAACCTTTTATATTTAACTAAACCGTAAGCCTGCATGTCGCCTTTAAATTTTTTTAATATAATTTAACAAGTTTTTATATCTTTGAAAAAACATTAAAATTTATATTGTGATCAGTCGTTTTCATTTGAAATTTATCAGTCGTTTCATATAAATCTTTACATAGTATAATTGAATTACATAGTATAATTGAACAAACGCTTACCGCGTTTGGCTGTATGGCCGTATTTTCTAAATCACGCAACGGATTTTGATGCGGTTTTCAACATAACTTAGATAATTTTTCACTGAATTTTTATATTTATGAAATTATTTTCCTGCGCGCAGCCGGGAGCGAGTCACTAGTGTTTTTATATGAATAAAACGTCAACTTATAATGAGTTACAACGATGCGTTGATTTAGGTATGTTGCATAGTTAACTATAGTAGATATTACCGTGTTTAATTTAACTACTACAATACATTCAAAGAGAAAGTGTTCATTTTTTATTCATTTTTTTTTTCATAGACAAAATATATGTATCTAGACTAATATTATAAAGAGAGAAAAAAATATTTTTATTTTAGTTTGTAATGAACAAACTCAGAAATCACTGGACCGATTTTAAAAATTCTTTCATAGAAAACTTCATTATCAGCGAGTAACACATTTATTAACAGCTAGTGTGTTACATATTAAGACGCGACTGTATTTGGACGCGATAATTATTATGATGAATGCGATGTGCGCTTCAGTGGGTGTTGTTATTTTATCAATAGCAAAGTCGTTTCGTCACATTGTGTGGGGACAGTACAACTATTTCTTCGATTCAACGAATTTATTTCCAGCTGACTACTCACAGCTTACGCTTCAAGTATCATTTCTAAAATAAAAACTGAATAATTTAATTAGTGAATAGTTTCGTCATTTTAATAGAATTCTTCAATTTCACTAAGTATATATTACAGCCAGTATTTTTTTTTTTTTAATTTAAATTACTTTAAAAAAATGTATACTTTTTTATAGTAAATTTTCTGACTAATAATTTTCTGCTTCGATTCTTATTGGTTTATCTATGTTTCGATATAATTAATTGAAGATAAAGTTAATTTCGTTAAAGACCTCTTCACACACTACAATTAAAATGTTGATTAGTTACTTTTAGAAATAATTTTATGTTTTATTAAATTATGCATTTGGTTTACTGCATCCTTCGATCTTTTGTTTGGGACTTTTACTGTACTAACAAAGGTACATCATTTCCGGTGACCGGTAACTTTAAATGGCGGTTAGCTTACTTGACACTTTAATCAGAGATGGTGAAAGAGACGCTAAGTCTATTAAAAAAACTGTCAGGACTTCTTTCACCATGTGTCAAATAGGCTAACCGCCATTTAAAGTCACCGGTAACCGGGAATGATGGAGCTGATATATTTTTGTTAGTACGGTAAAAGTCCCAAACATTAAAAAGAAAATAATAATAAAAAAAATCGCCTGTCGATGGATGCAGTAAACCGAGTGCATAATTTAATAAAACATAAAAAACATCTAAAAGTAACTAATCAACCCTTTACTTGTTAAGAGGCCCTCAATCTTTTTAAATTGACGAGACAGTCAGATGCGACGATTATGTAGGTTTATATAGCGAGGAGTAGTTTTGTTTAGATTTATGTGTCTAAGTAATAAACATTGCAATGGAGTTATGAATGGAATGTTAAACAACAGTTACAAACAATATTTATTTTATAACAAGAATCCCGACAATAAAGTCACCTTTTTTACTTTGATATTAAATTCGTGGAATATACCAGAAGGCTAGTGATAGAACGTTTTCTTATCGTTAATTTCGATATATGTAGGTACTCTAACCTATCAAGGAGATAGTGTATACAAGAACATTGATAAAAGTAATGAACTAAATAATTAGTCAACGAATTTTTATTCAAATACCTACATAAATAACTACTTTAGGTAATTTTAGAATTACTGAATTCAGTATTGATGGTGATGATGATAATTGAAGAACTCATTGATCAAGTTGTTTAAGAGTCAAATGTCTCGAGTTTAATTCCAGCCAAAGTTCACTATAGTTTTCGAACAATGTGTGTTGCCAGTGTTAATACATGGCATTGAAATATTGTCTCTAACTATGGGCTTCATAAGATAGTTCAATGTCGCTCAGCGAGCTATGGAGTGAGAAATACTCGGGGGTTTCTCTGCAGGATCGAATCAGGAATGAGATCTCTAGACAAACGAAAACCACCGACATAACTCGCCCGATTAGTAGCCCGATAGTTGAAGTGGCAATGAGCAGGACATATAGTATGGAGAGCCAAAGGCCGCTGGGGCCGGAAAATTCTTGAGTGGAGATCATATCGGCAAGCGCATTGTAAGACGTCCACCTACGAGAGGGAAGGAGGACCTTATAAGTGCCGCGGGTCGACACTGAATCTAAGTTGCTTCGAAAAATTATGGGGAAGACATATTTCCAGCAGTGGAGATGACTCCCATAGTACACTTAGTGCTTAGCTGTGAGGTGATGTGTTTGGTTTGTGTTTCTCTAGTTATAATGACATAAAATGACTAAACAATGGATCAGTATCCACGGTTTCTTTAGAAGTTTATCTAACCATACAATTGAAATTAAGAGTGTATAATTTTAAACCATTTGAACTAATACTGCTCTTGTAATAATTTAGTAATTTTTTTTTTATTATAAAAAAAAATTTCTTATAAAATTAAGTATTTGACCACGAAAGTTCAGTTACGAAATATTAGAATACTAGGTATGAGCATTGCTTATACTATGTATTTATATGCATAAGTAAGCATGCCACGTTATATTGTGTAACCAAGAAACAACACGACACGAAGCGATTATTAAAATTGCTAGAAAAAATATATTTCTTGCATAAACTGCTGTCATTACAGAAAAAGAGTAACTGAATGATGAAACCATGTTTTTGCAAAAATAATGGTTGTGGGAAAATAATGTGGATTCAGCAGGACAGCAGGACAGTACTTAGTTGCTTTTGTTTCGTCCAGCCATTTCTAAAATTTGACGACGAGTTATAGTTTCTATAATTCTAAACATAAATTATTTTCTACGTTAATTAACGTGAAAGGTAGCAGTCCGAACACCTCATAAACTACTAATTAAAACAAATTTATAGTACAAACTACACGACTTTTAAGGACGTTAATAAAATTAATGTTAGCCGCCAAAGCTAAATTGGTCAAGGGATAAGGCACAATAAAACTACGAGAAACAATTAAAGTAACTGTTCCTAATGACGCCCTTATTTAATTTAGAGTAAATAAATCAAAATATGTTTTGTATGTTATTACTATTAAAGGTAATCGGTTTAGGTGTTTCGCCCGAAGAAACAAAAAGGAATAAGAAAGCACGGTTCTGAAGCATTGTTTAGTGTTATTAGTGTGCCTGTTTTAAGAGAGCGAAACTGTTTATTTTTTTTTTAAAAAAAAAAGCTCGGTTAGTTTAGATCTTGACTCGGGAATGACTCCTCAAAATGTTCTTACCCGATTTTCCAGAACGAACGCTACCCAGCACCACAACTCTTAACCTGTTAACAGTCATCTTCATAACTATTCATTCACTTGTCACTTTGAATTTGAAAAAAGTTTGTTATATTTGACATAAAACTCGATCGAGTACGAGATCACGATGTCAGTCAGCTGTTTTTAAAGATATGAGCAATGCACACGCGCTCTACGCACCTGCTTGCGAGCGACTGTTGGCTGGCGTCAGTCAAACTTAAATTGACGTAGCTGTCGCAGACATCCAGTGAAGTGTGGTTAGATTTTATTCAGCATTTTTTTGCATTTGATTACAAGCGACTTAGGTAATTATCGAACATGTAAGTACAACTAAGCCTTTACTGTTTCCTATTTGCAGTTGTGTATTATTCTCAAAATTATTCTACAGCATAGTTGCACAGTTTGATATTAGTTATGTAAAAATATTGCATATCCTTACTACTAAAAATATTACGTCCCACTACTGTATAAGTTGTAAATACTAAGCCTCTCGCCAATGTGAAAAACTGTTTATAAGGGTAGTCCACTACGCCGGCCAACTGTGGATTAGCAGGAGTTGACATTCCTCTGAAGATTATTATTTTTCAAGGACACACATCTGTACTGACATAATTCTCGAAATGTCACCGTTCAACTTTGGAGCATGTATCACTATTTCCAATCAACACTTATAATCGAAAAAAATCTAAGTTTAAATCTGGTTCGGAATCTGTATCGCTGCTAATATATTTTTGTTTTTAATTAATTTATTATTTTTAATTTATGTATTCCCATTTCCTTAACCTCATTTATTTATACAAATTCATTAGACATGCCATCTAGGTAATTACTACCATTTCAATTGTCGTGTTTAAAATGGCATACGTTTGTTAAAAATTATCAAATTAATCGCGTTGGTGTTTTACAAAAGCAATTTTCATGGAGCGAGTTCCCCACCTTTAAAACCTTCGAGCGCCTCCAGGGCGAAATTCTCCATAGTTGAGTCATATCTTGGGGTTATTAAGGCAAATATAACGCACTGCGAGACATAATCTGCCGTTAGATATGTTTGACACAAATATCGACACTAATCTGATAATAAAGTAATCGATTTATCAGCACAAATAAAAGTGCAAGTGAGTGTTTGTCGCGCTTGTATTCACTAGCATTACGGTTATAGACTGGACTGGTGACACGCTGGTGCACTAAATCCGTTCAAAATGTATGCCACTAGACGATACAAGTTACAATATAGCAAAGTATATCACAATATCTCATATCGCTGATGGACAAGTACTCACACAGTCGTATATAGTGACAAGTTTAGATGTAATTCTTATTGTAACAATTTGTAAGGTTTAGTTGATAAAAGTTGATAAAAAGCGTTTATGAAAAATATAAGGATTTGGATCCTTGATTATATTAGAACAACAATATTGGATTTGGTGCTCTAATAAATCAAGGATGACTCTTTGATTTTAGAACACAAGAATGATTCTGGATACTTATTAACATATTCAGTTCTTTATTAACTCTTTTCTAATTATTTTTACATTATTAGATTTCTCAAAAATCACTTTAGCGTTATAAAATTTTATAACATTGGGAGATAGAATTTGTTTTCTATGAGATTGTTAAAATTCTATGAAAACTCTTCAAAAATTCGAAAAGTTTTCTTCACCGATTTTAATTCGGTTTTTATTTATGGAAAACGGGATAAACGGGGAAGGTTTATATATACAAAAATTGCACTCCAGGCGAAGTCGGGAACGGGTTGCTAGTTGTGTATAAAATTCGCAAATAGTTCGACCACGATTGCACTTTGTATCCCTTCTTGCAAAAATAAACTCTGATCTCTTGTGAGACGAGTATTAATTTATCTAAGGGCCTAATGGAAAATGAGCCATTTAGTGCCCAATATTACGAAAGTCAAGCGTGGGTTAAACTCCGGTATTCTTTTATCATACTTGCACCCCTTTCTATAAATACAACCTTGAATTCATGAAAAAGGGAATGATCCTTTTATCAATTTACTCGTAACCTAGATATTCAATAAAAGGTATCACTCGTGACTACCAACACAAAAGAAGTTTCATAAATTAATTTTCGCAATAAAAGCAGATGTTGGTAACGTTAACCTTTATAATAATAATCTTAAATAATGACGTCCATAAAATAATGTCTAACTTAGTTTTGCAAGAGAATTATCTTACTTGGTTACTTACCACACTGTTAGATTAATAAGTTTTGTTTCTTCATAATAAATAGTTTTGGTTTAGTTGCTCAGTGAATGCTAATTTAACTACAGACTCATCTAAAGTATTTACGTTTTGTCGATTATTGGAGAGTTTCTTTCGCCGTTTCTTCTCTTTGTAATAAACGGTGGTTTAGTTTTTCGACTTCAAAAAAGTGATCTTGTTATCCTATTTTTGAGAAATAAACGATTTTATTTGATTTGAATCGTAAAATGGAAAGACTGGAGACAGTAAGTACCGTCTTTGAGAAGACAACCGAGTTCCTCAATAACGCAAAAACGACTGAACGGATTTGGATGAAATTTAGGATACAGATTTTACCTAGAATACCATACCTATACTTTTATCCTTGAAAAATATTAGAATCCCGAGGGATCGTCTAAAAACTTATTATTAAACCTTTTATAAACTTATTAAAACTTATTATAGGGTTAGCTAGTATAGCTATATAAACTTGAACATACAACTCGCATGTAGACACAGCAATAAAATCATTGAATAAAATAAGGCTAGGCTTGTGGTTAGCCTACAAGATGAACAGAAGACCTGATAAGGGCCGCTTTTGACCGGTTCATTTGGGAAAATATGAGAGAGGCCACAATCTGCATTTGTTTACATTTAACATGACCGTGAAATAAATTTTAAGTTCGTCAAAGTGATATTGACAAAAATTTTAAAAAAAGGTTTATTTAAAAAAGTATTTATTGTTTGGGTTTTTACAGATTTTGATAATTGAGTAAATTTTGTATATTATATAAACGAATACTTAGTCGTTTTTTAAGAGATATACACTGACACAAAACATTTGAAATAAACCAAAGTAAGTGTGTATTTTATGAACGCATTTATTATATATTTTGTGTGTAACTCATAGAGCAGTAAACGGATGTAATGGTGATTCATTTCCATAAACTGTAGAGCAATAAAAATCAAAAGAGACAGGTAACATAGAAGCGCAGTTTTGTTTGATTTTAATAGGGCAACTTAGATAACGGTCGCATATGGAAGAATTTTAACAAGCTCTTTGTTAGTGGAGACCTAATCGGTTTTGCAGATGCCACAAACCGGGACGACGCCAACCCGCCAGGCCGACTACAAAATAACAGCGAAATTTATATTATAGCTAACGCAATAATAAAATTTTAATTGAATTCCTACTAAACGACTTCAAGAAAAACATACGTGAAAATTAATAGTTCATTTCTAATTCTGGACATACTCTGCAGTAGAACTACTTGGACTAACCCACAAATAGGACCTAAACCTATTAAATAAGGAAATAGGGTACTTAATAAGAATGTTTTCAATTCAAAAGTATGTAACTTTTTAATTGAATTCATAAGTTTAATAATTATATATTATTAAAAACTTTGGTCCTCTTTAAACATAGAAAGACCGTATATAAAAGTTCATTACTATAAAACATTACATTTAGTATTTTACGTATAGCCAAATAATGCGACTTTAAATTGTAAAATTGTGTTTAATCGTGTTCAATATTAAACACACTTTATATCCTTTTTCTAAGAAGGATATAAGTATCCATCTTCTTCAACACGAATTAGTAAAGAATTGGTTTAAAATGCCTACTTTGTCATATGAAATGAATATCGAATATATTGAAAATATTTTGAATTTATATATTTGTTACTAAATATTTTCTTATTGAGTTAATATCAATAAAACAATAAAACTTTTTAATTTTTTAATTTATCTAAATCATTAAACTAAAACTTCGAATTCAAGCTTCAATTTCACTTTAACAATTCTCCCTATATTTTTTCCTATGGAATCCTAATAACATAGTGTTATGACCCATAATATAAGTAATGAACCGCTTTAGAATATTATGGACATATTAAGACAGGCAAAGTTGATAACTAAAAAAAAAAGAAAAGCGCGAACACAACTTTGTCTGGCAGGACGCAACGTCCGCCGGGATTCTAAAAAGGTTTAAAAGGCGATAAAATAAAAACGAAAGTAGAGATGCGGGGCAGACGACACCTGCAGAGTTTGTAAGTCTTCCTTGCGGTCTGCGTTCCCCTTCTGTCCACTATGCTTAACCCTTGTATGAGCGCTATAATATGGCCTTAGTGTATTGGCACATTTGTACAAATTAAAATACTCTCAGAATATTTACAACTTTATATAGAACGAGCTATGGAAAAGGGCTATGCTGGGGGTTACACTTCGAGATTGAATCAGAATTGAGGAGATCCGTAGACGGACGAAAGCTACCGACATAACTTGCACTTCCCCAGTGTTGCAATTGATTGTCAACCTAACTGTCACTCTTTATCTTAAAAAAAGACTACGTATAGCATGTTTTGTAAAATTTGAATAGGTATGAATCATATTGGGGTAATTACAAAAACGGTTGAATATACACAAAAATAGGTAAAATTTAAAAAACAGTAATCAATATTAGCTGTTCAAACTAACACCATGGCGTTATTACGTCTTTTGAATAAAAATGCTCTATATTAATGCATATTATTAGTAATTAAAAAATCTCAGTTTTCTATAAAATGGTCAATAATCAAAGACATAACTATATATCGACCGCTGATTGAATTCATCCGTCGCGTCGCTCTGACAGAAAGGTGCCGGCTCCTGTTTCAAGACCCACAAGGATTCGGTAGCCATTTGATACTTATCAGGATATTAGTACAAATCTCAACGATTTGTCCCTAAAAACTACCCAAAGTAGATTGTCGAAAAAAAAATATAAGTAACAATTATAGACAGAGTAATGAAAAGGGTTTTGAAGGGTGCTATTACTTTCCTAACGAAACATATTACAAATTTATAAACAAATGGAATTATAAGAGCTTAGATTTGCTTAATTAAGTTGCACGAAAACGAAAAAGAATTTCACACGAAAAACACGACCGGAAAGAATTATAATGAGTACCTACTTTCATATTTTGCTCTTTAATTACCCTCGAATTACGACCTGTCACCGCTTCATGTCGAAAAAGTGTAGATTTTTGAAACGCTCCTCCATGACTGACTTGTCCTAATTTTTTTTTTTTTCGAGTTTTTTGGTAATTCAACGTCTCACGAGTACCTCCATCAATCAGTATTTTTTTTGGCAGAAAAAGTTAATGATTGCTACGCGTTTTCCTTATGAATCTCGCTTTTTTCGTCTGGATTGCTATAGAGGTCTTAAAGAATATGTAAAATTGTTTCGTCCGTGCATCATTATCGAAATGATCAACCGACTGAGTCAATTCTGAAATTAGAATACTTGCGTAGATGTAAAGCGCATAGTGAGAAATGTAGTGATCTACAACCAACGCATTCCCGTAATTTTTACGACATCGTGGGAGGTCAGGCAACGTGGTGACTACAAAGTGTTAGTAGGTTATATTAATCCACTAGAAAATTTTCCTCCGTTAGTTATTCTTCAAGCTTTATGATATGTCTATTGAGCAACTATGAGTTGCGCATAACTGTGGATCTTCTTTGGTGGATTTAATTATTGCGAGATAGTTTTTGCTAGTTTTTCATATCATATTATTAATTTTTTCAAAATCCACGTCCTTTAAGGTTTAAAAAATTCTTAAGATATTTTACATTTGTACAATACAGAAACAAAAGGAGCAAAAATAGAATTATGACATTAATGGAATAATCAGAAAATAATAATGTGTACACAAAAATATCAAGCAAAATATACGATTGAGTTTTATACACATACATATACAACTGCCAGTATGTTATTTCCTTAAGAGTAAAAAGAAAACTACTATACTAAATTATAATCTCTAGTCACCAAGAATGTCGCAAGAAGAAGAGCAATGTTTTTTGTTGTTTTTCAGGAACACTAACGTCTAGATTACTTTTTTGACACAGACAAAATAATTTTTGATCTCCTCTAGTTCTGAATACTGTGTTTTAGGGAAGCGCCTCTGAACTATTAAAACTCCAATTTTTCCAAACCTCACTTTTGGACATTTCGAATATTTGCGCCTGGAATGCATTTACATATCTCCGTAACACGCGCCATTTAGGGACTTTGTTTTAGTACGTGAAAGATTACACAGAAATTAGTCATTATTCTCAAAGTGTTAAGTAAACTGGGACTTTACCGAGCGTCATCGCAATTTGTTGGCATTGTATATTTAGTAACATTTTTGTTTGATTTTCGCTAAGGCCATTCAGCTGGTTCACGTCACTAAAATATTTCCAAAAATTCATTTAGTTAAAAGTAGGTACATTTTAAGCACGAATTCTTCTTATGGCTGTCTTAACCTTGGATGCTGCTGCACGAAACAGTAGGAGCCTATTTTTCTGATGTCCTTCTCCTGCCTCTGCCAACCAGGATTTTCAAGCAGCAAGATTGACTTGCTGGTAAATTCTACCGTGAATAGGTGTACCTCTCCACAGTATTTGGAAAATATTTAGTTAATAAGATTTCCAAAAAATAATTTAATCAAAATTAGATATTTAAAAATGGGCTATTTTGGGCTTATTCACTGTTTCTATTCCATCGAAAAATAAACCTTTTGTTTTTTCTATAAAGTGAGTTTATTAATTTTTTAAAATAACACAAAATATTTTGGTTTGTCGATTTTCAACTATTCATTTTATTACATTGAGCTTCGTACACGACAGACGAACCCTAATTTTAGTATCGAAGAACAAGACGGTTTGAAGATTTATTGAATTATTGCCTCGCCTCGTGCCGCTTGCAAAGGTCAACAGTTTTATATAGGTAGAGTCAATCGATCGGTGTTTGGAACACAGCAAATCATTCTCACTTTAGTTCCTTATTGTGGAAGCGATTGACCCTTATTTTGAATCACGGGTACTCTTTTGTTTAAATTACAGACAATCACATCCATTTATCACTGCGTAAAAAGTAAATAAAACTTACTTAGGTACTTCTCCTGGTTACATGCTGTCTCCATTCCAAATTATATTAAACACGGTTCAGTAGAAAACAGTCCAAAACGACTGACTTTGACAATTCAAATTCGCCTATAAGTACTAAAAAGTTATACTATTTTACCTACCTATTGTAACCAAATGTTTACTAAAACATATACAACTTTGCCTATACAACTTGGAACTAGTATAAAAGCGCTCCAAGCTGCTTCAGATCGATCCCATTGAAAAATTATCAAGGAGGCATTATGTCCAGCAGTGGACATCCTACAGCTTAGACGAGACGACTAGATGCGTATTGGAGATATGGTAATTACTAAAAAAAATTTAATCGTTCCTTTGAAACTCTAGTTGTTGCTTACGTCATCTGTTTTAAGTTCAAAATTAAAAAGTTCTTAATCTGTAATAGATAATATAATAATAATATAAGGACTATCTATAATAGTCCTTTGTGTAAGGTTATTCTTCGTTATTGATTTATATAATATTTACGCAAACATTTGCAAAATTTTCAAGTGAAGCTTAATTTTGTATAATAACCTAAAGCACAGAATACTTTATATACTAAATAGCATTCCTGTGTAAATAATACATTTCTTCATACTAGCCTTTTTGCTGTTGATAATGTTTATCTGGCAGTAACATTACGCCGCGCGCGTGCTCCGCGAACACCATAAATACAGCGGCGGCGCTCGACACTACACTCAGTCAGGCACGCCTTCTTGCGGACCTCACCACAATATTACTACATCGGTTTTTTTGTTAAAAGCTAATGTGATGAAATATTTCATCTGTTAATGGAAACCTGTCAATCTTAACACAAATTTTGATATTCAAAAACCAAATATGATTCGACAAACTATTATTACACCTAAAAGGCTGAGAATAATCAGGCAAACATTTTCGTACAGGTGACTGTATACCCACATGAGATTCCGTTCATTCGAGAATGTCTCCAAGTGAGCTTGAGCTTACAATTGATTATATTTATTTTAAGGTCGTCAGACAGGCTGACAGCCCATTTGATGATTACCTTCGCCTATAATACAAGCATCAACGCCACAAGTGTTGCACGCGCTGCGAAACTATAGCAGAATTAAGGGTAAGGGATTAGGAAGGCATACGGAAATAAACTCTGGCTCCGGGTTCGATATCCGTTTAGGCCTACTTTGGAAATAAGCTTTTCATAGTTGGCTCTAATTTACAGTGGTAGCAGCTATTTGGGCATCCCGTCTGTAGGCAGTAACTCGCTGAAAAAGGCTACTCACTGAGTAAATTAAGAATTAGTTAAGTATCTGATTTGTTATACAATTAGTCACAGAACGTCAAGAGATAAAGAGATTAATAGAAATAATAAAGAGATAAAGAAGGCGACATGTAGGTAGCCGAGGCGTCGGACTCGAGCTACGATATCGAATGTTCTCGGATCACTTCTTAGAATGCAATTCGAGTTGGTGAAATATTTATTAACCGTATCAGGTTCTGGGAGCATAAATATTGTGCATCTTCTCTTTCGTAGTAAATCGCAGCCGGTTAATTACGAGCGCAATGCGAAAACTTAGGTGCTTACGATTCAGTGTTATACGATCTTCAGAAATAGCTATTTTATAAAAAATCTTTAGAATAATGGAAATAAATGTAAAAGAAAAATTTTAATCTTTGCTATCCAGTTAAAAAAAACACGTGAAGATTATGTATAGTAGCTATACCATTATTTATAATAGGTATAATGTAGAAGTACAAAAGAAAGGGTCGGTAAAGTTTTTGTCATTATATTTTATTGTTTGTCAATGGTTAAAATCATATCAATTTCCCGAAGGAGCAAACGAAATGACATTGTTATCAGTTATTCGTTATTGTAATTTACAACAGTGAAACTCTTGTGCCTGATCGGATATATCTCGGGCCAGGGCAAGGGTATATTGGTAATATCACACAGTCTATCGGCACGCTGGGAAATGCAACCGAGAAATTATCTGATCCCCCTCATAACTTAAGCTAAAATACTAAAATTACTTTCGAGAAATCTTTTAGTGAGATCTTCACGCTCTCCATGCTTATTACATTTCATTACTATACCATAATAGGCGAACACTATTACAATTCCTCATAACACGTGTACAACTTCCTATCTTAATTAACAATTATACAAATATAGGAATTGATTATATACAGTATGTGTAAAAAGCAATTTTCTAAAGCAAACCAATCCAAGCCGGATCTCCTGTCAAAATGAATGAAGATATTGAAGCTAATGTGGCACTTGAATGGCTTGGAATGTCCAGTCATCATCTATTATTGCTCTTTTGCGGACGATCTCCTCATTATAATAGAGCTACTCGACTTCTGCTATGTCATGTGAAATGTTAAGATAAGTTTTTCTTCGTAATGAAACAAATCATTTTATATAATATCTCTAGTTCAGGTTTCCTAGAAGCGAACTTACTTCGTCGATCATTTCATGTCGTTGATACTTAGAAGTCGACATTAAGCTATATTTTAGTAACAATTTACCTTATATATTTAATGATGTATGCTTGGCTGTTGATATACGAGTAGAAGCAACACCATAAGGACCATAGAAGGATTCAGGATAAGGGATAAGGAAGGGATGCCTGGGCTCTGGCATCCTTTACCACTCACCGAAACACAACAGCACATATGTTGCTATTTCACGGTTGTCTTCTGTAAGGGGTGGTTACTGCCGCCAGACGGGCTTAACTTCAAAACTTGAATTAACTTTAAACTTTAGAACCCGAATTACAAATTACCCTTAAATTTAGCACGGTTTCTCAATACAGTGATAGCAACATAATTATTATTTTAGGCGGCCTTTTTAATAACAAAACCTAATACTTTTTAAATAGAACAGTACAAAAAGTTTACAAGCCTCAAAGTCATCTACGAATACCTATTATTCACAAGATGTCATTCATATTTTAGTGTAAAATAGGATTATAAACCATCTAAGACATGGTGAAGTGTCGATGTTAGCGGTATGCTATAAAGAGTTCGTGCTCAAATAAATCGAATAGACTGTGACCTTCCGCTGTGAGCTAGACAGGTGCCGGTGTTAGGGTGTCGGCGTATATAACATTTGTATATTTTATTAGCTAGCGTGTATACTTAGTGACCGAAATTTATTGATTAGGTGTTAACATTTTCATAATAGAACATTAAAGCTTAGCTTTAGCAACTAGTTAATATTTAATAGCATTGTTTACTTGTATCGTAATATAAAAGTCTTTTATTTCTTGATTAAAATATTTTACATAATAGAAGATTTTTCTAGGTATATCTGATTATACGTTTTTTTTTAAATATATATACTAATATAATAAAAGGGAAAAATTTGAATGTTCGTTTGTTTGTATGTAGGAGATAACTTCTAAAATTTTAATCAGATTTAAAATAACTTTCAATAATAGTTAGAATAGAATTATTCCTATAAGCTAAATATTCCACGCGAGCGAAGCCGCGGGCAGCAGCTCTCTATAAAGACCCAACGCTTGGTAAAAGTATATAATTTCGGGTGTTATAAC
This sequence comes from Synanthedon myopaeformis, assembly GCA_944738685.1. Taxonomy (NCBI): domain Eukaryota; kingdom Metazoa; phylum Arthropoda; class Insecta; order Lepidoptera; family Sesiidae; genus Synanthedon; species Synanthedon myopaeformis. The sequence continues at coordinate 7,036,208 of OX122921.1, read as the reverse complement.
ATAATTATTGCTTTACATATTTTGTCTAGCGTTATGTCATTTATTGTTCAACGCGAACGAAGTCGCGGGAACCAGCCAGTTGTTTATCCATATTTTAATTTCAACTTAGAAAAACACACTTTAATATTATTTTAGTAAGATAATTGATATTAATATAATGGACACAAGTATATTATTTCAAATTTTTATAATACTCGTAGGTACCCAGAATCTCAAGACAGGACTTTGAAAGCCTCGTCTGAAAGCAGTATAATATAGAGGATCCCATGTAATATAAGAGATGTCAACAGTGCTCTTGCAAAACTCATGGCGTTGTTTAATAGGCATCCTTCTAATAGAAGGGATCATCAGTGGGTCTATTAATCTCTTCATAAAAAAACAATACAATTATCAATGGCTTATAAATTTATTACGTAATAAAAGTTTCAAACATGACCTATAAGCACGTATTGCCCGTGAAGGAATTTAAAGTAGTTAACGTCACATTTTAATTAGTTATATAAAAATAAAAGAAACGCAAATAAGTAGCGACCAATTACTTATTTGTGCTGTAGTTTTTGTATTGACCTTTCGGACGACGGCATTTTGCGTGTCAATAACCTTGGGTAAACCACAAAATTTTAATACGCATTTTCTTTTCGACTTTTAGTGTTTCTTCTTTCAGATGCATTACTATATGGAGCAGCTGCAGAATTCAGAAGCGGTACAATATTACTAATAATTATTACTTGCTAAAGTTACTAGCGGCCCGCTTCCGGCTTCGCAAGGATTTTTTTTCTGCAAATTTTATATGAAAACTTTCCTCGCTTAACGCCCTTTTCATTTGTGAAAACCGCATGAAAATCAGTTCAGTAGCTTTTTCGTATGATACGGTTTAAGCGAAAAATTCCTCGCTCCGCAGTGTAAATTAGCGTTAATTTTAGACCTTGCTTTACAACTAGCAGAAGTGTTGTCAGTAATAGATATATTGTAATAATAATTATCAAGTTTATTTGATATTGGTATTTATCTATTGCCAAAAAATAAAATTAAAAATACCGTGTTGAGCGGTGTGGTTGTGAAAATATAAAATAAGTATTCAAAATAAAATTTTGTTTATCTATTACTAAACTTATTAATCTTCGATCCGAATGTTCGGTCTACAATTTCGGTTACTGCTTTCAGGGCAACCCCATTTAGTGGAACTCGTTATTGTCACATGTATCTTTAATGTCAAGAATATTTGATCTAATAAAATTTATTCAGTAAATATAAATAATTGCTCTACAAATTACCTGAATTTTTGTGAACACTTCAAAATATTTCATTGTCAAAATATGTCATTGTGAACATTTGTCGATCGAATATTCATACGATAAGTTTGTATCTATACTAACATTAAGAGAGAAGATTAAAAGTATGTTTGTAATGAATAAACTATATATATATTTTATATGTTTTATAGGTTTGTTTTACAGCTAATATTTTATATTTTGATAACATGACGACTGCGACCACTCTGCCTGTAGTGAATTAACAAAGAATAAACGGGTTATATAATTTAATTAAAACAATTTACCCGTATTATATTAAGGGAAAGAAATAGTAAAAGAAGGTTCTGGAAATAATTTTCGAATTGTTCGTTTAGTTTCTTTGAGTAACATTAACTTGGCGTTGTTATAATAATTGACGGCACGAGAAATTTATCCATATTTGTCCGGCGGTGGTTTTTACGCAGACAGCTCGCTATTACAATAATACTAAGATTACGGACCGATGCGAACCCAGTTATTAATAAATAGTTATACCTGCCCACTGTCCACACAGCGGCCACGAAGTTTAAATCACACAGTAATTACCGCTCTATGATAGGCTTTCTTCGTAGAGATTGAGAAATGAAACTTCAAAGATGGTCCGATAACTCACAGAGCTGGAAAATGTAACTTGTTTTTAAATATTGGTTTTATTGGACACGCTGTGGATTGTAATTTAATTTCTCTTTGCGATTTTCCTTTTGAGACTCTATGGTAACAGAAACGCGTGGTTTCAGATTTTGATCTATTTGCATGCTGTAATAGAATTGCCAGAAATTGAGCGTTTTGTTCTTTTTAAAGTAAAATGTGATCAAAACGTAAGTGACCTGTCAGATGAGATGTCGTTTACAAATTTGCACAAGACCAGGCGAGTCGCAGTAGCACTGTCGATTATGTAAATAGTTGTACTGAAAAAATAGGATTAATGTAAGCATAGGAAACTGGACCCTGACATCATTTACTCACAAATAAAAAGTCAACAGCACATGCGCCTTAATTTTACGGTCGTCTTCCTCGGGGAAAGCTGTTATTTTCACTTTTTATTGAGGACTAAATTGAAATTTTAGTAAGTAGCTCATAGGTAAATATTTAGACCATACAAGGCTTAGGGAGGGATGGGGTAATGGGCTCTGACATCCCTCACTCACTCACAGACACACAACGGCACATATGCTGTTATTTCACGGTGGTTAGGGTGTGGTTACTGCCGCCAAACGGGCTGTCCAAATTACTGCGAAGCGCAGTGCGAAGCGCGCCCTGCAACTACTAAAATCGGTCCAGTAAAAATAATACAAATCTTTTCTCTTTATAATATTAGTATAGATATAAAAAAAACTATCCGTAATAATAATTCTTACCGTAATTGTATCTGTAAGGTTTTAATTGAACGAAATATCTACTTAATGAGGTATATTGTACTGCATTGTTGGTAAGTACTGATAAATGTTTGAGAACCTCTTGGTAAGCGAATACTCTAAGATTTAAATAGAATATCAAGATAAAACTAATGCGATTAGCACATGGATGGTATTTTTAGAATTGCCAGTCGATATAGATGTTTAATAGCCTATTCAACGAGTTGAATGCGTTGTCAGAACTTGCGAGCAGACGTGTGCTTTTATTCAGAATATCTATTCGACAAGTTGATTCATGCATGGTACACTCAGCAACATAATTCTTAAACTTTTTATTTAAATAAAATAATTTTATACTGAAATTTCAATTGAAAGAAAACAGCTGTGTACTAAAATAATTGTAAATCTTTGCGCTGGTCTTAATTTTTTTAAAATATATCTTGCTGTACGCAAATTATATTTAGAAGATTTTTAACGTTAAGCCCAACAGATATAATCTAGGTATAATGTGAAGCTTTCGTCACTTGAAAAAGTTTCAAACTTACTGTTTACCTATAATGTCATTAAAACATTGAAATATAAATTTGCCATCTATATATTTTTTCTTTTATTTATTAAAGTAGAATTTTTTAGTGTCCTTTGTCACTCAAAATCATTCATTTTCCATGTTTATTTAATTGTGCTAAGTTTGGTCAAATTTCTTTAAAGTTTTATGATTAACAATGATTAACAAACTGTCAAATTTACAAACAAATTTTTAAATTAATAGATAAAATACGCTTTGCTATTATAAAAATTAAATCTATTTTTTTACAAATTGCTAGTTGTCGCTTCGGTAATTTCTCCATGAAAAAAAATGCTTTTTTTATTTGCGTAGTTTAACATTTGCTTTTCTCCCCTTTTTCGTTTGACTGTACCCACATCAATATGTTACTAGCTGATGTGTCTTACGCAAACGCGCCACTATGCTGCAACATATACTGATGCCATCTAATATTTCAGCATCCATATTGTTTGAGTAGCATGTAGACCTTTTGCAAATTAAATGGCCAATCGTAATGGATAGAATCCATCATAATCACGCCGCAACTTGTTTAATATGTAAATTAAAACGATTCGTATCTAAATATTTCCATTGTAAACATCTCATTAATTTAATGAAATTTGAACGTTTTAAATTATTTGTAACATTTCTGTTCTCCTATATTATTATGTTATGTTGTTATAACATTAAGTTACGAAACTATATCTATACATTAAGTATTATTTAAAAAAAATACAATTTGTACACGATGTACTTTTGTTACCGAGGATAAAAATAATTTTTAGAATTTTTGTCTGTTTATCTGTGGTCAGAAACGGCTTAACTAATTTGAATACGGTTTCCATTGATGTATTGATTGTTACATGATTTAAACTATATGATACTTTTCATCTTAGAAAAAAGTTAGTTTCGTAATGAAGTTTTAACAATTTTTGTGTGGGACATTTTGTAAACAGTTAATTCAAAAGACATTTCGAGATTATTATTTTTTTCAATTAAGTAAAAGAGATGACAGGTAAAGAAAAATAAACTGTAGATTGATGATTTGTGACTACTCAATTCAACTGCATTTGATTTCTTCTATTTTAATTTATAATATTTATAAGGGAAATGTAGTCGTTCTAATCGCCCGTCTGAACGGCCAGCAAGTAGACAACAAACGAGCAACCTGACAGCATCATCCAACTTGATCGCTGCCATGGCACTGACAAAGCGAAGCGCGATCTGACCTCAAAGGAGAACCAATCAATGCACCATACAATGTCCTCGCGCACAACTACAATATACTGCAGATTATATTTTATCAAAAGTAGTGAAAAAAAAAATACCTTGTATGAGTTTATTTCGCATTTTGAAATCAATATACTTGTACAGATTTTGATTTTGTGTTTTTAAACTGGGCTAGTAAAACCATTAGAATACCGATGCATAACAGAAATTTAAATCAAAATCGGTTCAACCATAATTAGTAACAAACGTACAAATGAATAAATGTAGATTTCCATGATTTTTATGGTTATTAATTAATTGCTATATGTAATAAATATCGGAAAATAATTATAAAGTGAATAGTGACCGAGACTATTATTGTGGTATGTAATAACAAGAAATTTGTTTAATTTTCTTAATGAAAATAAATTAATAGATCAAAATCTATTAATCAAAAGTTTCAGATAGATTTTGAGTGTAAAAATCAATAGATTTTGATTTTCTGCCAATTCCATTTAATTAAATAAATGGCCTTTTATAAAAATTAATAGGTAACTAATGAATCTTAAAAACCGATGACAAAATTGCGCCGGGGCGAACATGGACAGGATTGCTAACATAATAACATTAAGTAAGTAATTACTAGCATAGACTTTCCATTGAGCTATAGTTTTATATAAGAGCGATGTTAAGTCCCTTGCTTTCAAGAAACGTAACTTCTATTCAGGAACTGTTTAGGAAATGTTAGGTAGTATAGTAGCTATTAGTGTGACGGGCTCGTATAATGGCAAAGCCCTGTTTCGTGTCTACATGCTGTCGCGCTGACAGACGCAGCCAAGGTGCGTTCACACATCGCCTAGTGGATAGACTACACATTTGTCAATTATCTGTACACTTTCGCCTGTGTATCCCTAGCAGCACACATGCGACTTTAAATTGCAAACGAGATGGTAATTAGCGAAAACAACCGCTAAAAGTCGCTGGTAAATGCCACCGCGAGACCCGTATGGTAATCAGGGACAAATTACGTCTCCACTCTTACTTTCCTTTGTGTATCTACAGTTACATAAAACACGTAATAATTTATGGTTTCTTAATCCGTTTATTGCCCTACATAAAGGTTCGAAACTTGTTCCAATTACATTAATGTTTTCTGCAGAGACACCTCACTTGTTCTTGTTGTAATAAATTCTAAACTAACGTGCAGTCACATTGAATATCAGCTCGATATCGTATACCTGGTGCTCCAGCTAAGCTTGCCACTTATGCAACCTATAAAATATTGCGGACTCATAAGCGAGCGCAGTACGCCGTAGCACCAAGATGGAACTCCAGATATAGTTAATCTAATAAGTCAGATCTGAAGCCAGACGTCGACTGGAGTAATAACTCACAGTTGAGATGCCAGAGGTTAATTAAAAATAGCAACTTCAATCTTAAGTGTCAGAGATGAAGCTAAGTTAGAATTACTTTAATTTGTACAACTTGAAACACTAAGAGAATCTCATTTTGATGCACATGAAGATAGCGGATTGTTGTGAAGTTTGAATGCCTATCAAATACTATTTAAGCAATCAATACATAATGCAATGTTAAGTAAGTGCGTATATTGCATTAGCATGACAAAGTTAACTTTTGTAACGTTAACACTTTAAACTCTTACACTCGTGTATTTCTTAATCAGCTTGTATTAATTAAGGCTCGAATACATTAAGTTCTGTTGATGTCTGTATGTGTGTGGTGCAATGTTTCTTCGTAAAACTTTTTCAATACTAATGACGACATATCTAATCAATAACATTTTAAATCAAGATGTATTGTTGAACGTTTAAAGCTCGTTGTTGTCGGCTGACATTGTCATAAACAAACATTAGATACGATCAAAGATATACATCGCATATTTACAATGCAAGTGGAATTTAGGATAGACGACAAGCGTAAACCATAACATCGCATATTTTATGTGTGTCTACATTCTTTGAGATATTTTATGAGATATATTATATCTTTCATCTTAAGCTGAACAGTGCCATCATTTTACAGTCAGAGGTAAAGATACATTAACCTTTTGAAACCTTTCAAAAGGAAGATAAAAACCGTAAGAAAAAAAAATTGCGTAACCAAGTATTTTAATATATCTAGATTTTTTTATAAATATTAAATCAGAAACATGCAAAAAGGCGCTAGCACTGAACAGCTTCTGTGCTAAAAATCACAAATGTTTCAACATAAAGAATACGTCTTCTGTCTCTTCGCTGGTGCCTCTAAACCAATACAATTTTTAGCGACTTATAGTACTGAAGTATCTGCTGGATACGGAGTATCTTGCTATTATAATTCAAATACATTACGGATTTTTCCGTACATTATCTATCTATAGAGTCATCCTGTATAATTTATAACTAATAATGAAAATTCTCATTGTTTTTGTCTATTTATTAAAAAAAACCGGTGCTAACATGAGAAGTATTTCTAACAACCTATCTGGGCTTACATTATACAGAAACCCACTTCTAGCTTTTTACGAATGCATACTTTATTTGAATGCCTCTAAAATCAAGGGCTCCATAGACCAAACTTTTCAGGTTATCTGCACATTGTAACGGCAGCATAAATTTGTAGCACAGTAAAAAAACAGTGAGATCTATTAATCAGTGATACGAGTATGCACCCAAGTTTGTGTAGTAATCTGTCAATCAAATACATGGAATCCCTTGTCAAAGGTCTCGCGTGTGTACAATCAATGGTGCGTGGAAATGTGTAACAAACACTGGTAACACACTCGTCTGATTGAACACCACTGACCTCCTTGTTGTTGTCAATCACAATGCGATGAACCGTTGTGTTTACTGTAATGAGCCGTAAGCAGAGAATATGCGATGCCATTAAGAAAGTGATAGACTCTTCAGAGAATTTTAATAATTTTTTTGATTGTAGTTTCCTTATTTCGGGTAATTTTAAGTTATTTAATATATTTTTTTTCACCATTTACTATAGATATTATAGTGTCAATATTTAACAAAATTAAACTTTGGTCATTGTTCGTAATTCGACCATAACCATTTCAAAGGTAAGAAAACAACTGTTCCAAATTTCTTTGATACACTGAAGCTCATTAGTAAGGCTATTTTTTTCTGCAAATTATATATGAAAACCTTCATCGTTTAACGCTCTTTCCATTAAACCGCATTAAAATTCATTGAATAGCTTAAAAGATCTAAGCGTACATATAGAGAGACAGACAGCGAAAAGCGACTTTGTTGCTTGATTCGTTCTAATTTCAATCTTCTGGCGATCGCATTATTTCATTTTGAAATCAAAGTTTCAATTTTAAATAGCTTAGGGCCTCTTTCACTATCTCTGAGTAAAGTGTCAAGTAGGCTAACCGCCATTTAAAGTCACCGGACACAGGGAATGATGGAGCTGATTTACCTTTGTTTGTACGGTAAAAGTCCCTAACATTAAAAAGAAAATAATAAAAAAATTCGCCTATCGAAGGATGCAGTAAACCGAGTGCATAATTTAATAAAACATAAAATTATTTTTAAAAGTAACTAATCAACACTTTACTTGTAGTTGGTGAAAGAGGCCCTTAGAATAACAGAACCTGGGATTTTTAATTAACAAGATGAATCGCATAATATAAATGGTATTCATCTTGACCTTCATATATGAATATTATTCAAAATATTTAACACCATGATATAATTAAACGAAGATAAAGTTGTAACCGTATATACAATATTTTGATTAACACTTATAGAAGTAATAGTTACAATAAATAATAAGAACAATAAACTATAGTATGATATGACGTCAAAATTAAGTGCTATCTATTCGCTAGGTATGGAATTCTATTATAATGTTTAAGAGGATAATCTCCGGGGTGCCGTTCAATAGAGAAATATTACTTTACCGTTAAAAGGATAAACTTTGCCGAATCCATAACTTACCGGAAATATATAGGTACTAATATTGTGAAGAAAGATCAGATTTTGTAAGTTTTTTTATAAATTGAGGGTAATACTAATAACTACACTTATTAAAATGTAATTAAATTAATTATTAGGTAATTAATTAGTAGTTAATTAATTTAATCATTGCACAGTTAAACACATTTCACTTGCAACATGGTAGCGCGCTATCGATAAGTATGTTGCCATATTATATCGGATCTGTCTGAAATAGTTTCTCCTCTTTCTTCGCCATCAACGGTGTCGATGTTTAATTTTGAAAGAACATATTGCGTGCTGTGCTCGCGTGCATGATCAATACAAGATTCGATTCCGGCACTTACCGACAGGCCCATCAATTTCGGGACACATTCGTACTTCGCAGAACTTTCGCCAGAAGCACGAATCGATCTGATATGTATCGACGACGTGGCCATTAATATAAAAATGTAGTGTGCCTTGTTCATTTCAATCCGTTTTAATTTACAAAGTCTTAAGTGTCATAAGAGTTGAAATAACAGAGTGTGTTCTGTGCGTATATAAGGGATGCCTGAAATCATTCTCTTATACTTAAATTAGGTTTTGATCCTTATTCCCGTTAATGTTGGTAGAGCAGTATTCAACTCTGTCATGTTTTGTGTTCTTAGGCAACGCTAGCCATCGACCATCAAGTGGACGGTCAGCTTGTTTTATACGGACTTAAAACAGTAACACTCAATTATTATTATTTTTCTTATTTTAGCCTATGTTCTAGTGTGACACTTCCATTATTAACTATGATATAATTTAGACTTTTTCATATAAAATAGTACCCATAGGTTAAATGTTTTTTGTAAGGGTTAGTAATTATTAATATATGTTATAAAATATTATTATCTACCTACTTAGTGGCGAATTAACTTAGTGGGAAACTTACAATAAGCCGATGCAACTACAGTTAGTTAAGTATGGTTATAGTGAGTTATGATTATTATTTTGATCCGTCAAAATTTGACCGAAACGAAACAAATTACGATTCCTAGTAAAAATCTCAAGTTAATAAAGTCTATATATTAATAATGTCTATGTACTAAAAGTTAGCCATAACTTTTCAATGGTTTCTATATTATCTCCGTTCAGGTTACACGCATATTATTTTGTGTAACTGGAAACCATTGTAATAAATCTTATTAAACAAAAAGATATTGGTATCAGCGAAGCGTACTCCTTTCGATTCGTCTCAGGCAGGCGGCTGGCGCCCTGCTGCGCCCATCTCTACTATATCGCCATTATTGCACTATTACTGTCTCCCGTCTGCTACTGCAGATCAAACTCGTGCCCAGTCTGACACATTTATAACAGTTGTAATAACGGTATTCTGTCACGTTATTCCCTATGAATTCTAAAGGTATACATAAATTAGATTTAAGCATGTAATGCAAGGGAAATAGCGATTCCATAATTTACACGTGTTGTAACGAAGGTCAGAGGGAATAACTTATGTTGAAGCGGTTTGCTGAGAAAATTATAACCGTATTGTAGGGTCCAGTTAGCATTGTCAATGAGAAGTAAAATACAGGGATTTATAATAACCATTTATAATTAGGTAAATATTATTCTTGTTCATTATTTGTATTTTACCATTATTGTATTTTTATTTTAACCAAGGTCGACACATAGCCAAGAGAATTAGCAGGTAGAAGTGGCGATGGGCTGGTCACGAATTGGAAAAAGCATTCCGCGTCTAGGTGGGTCGGCCGGCTAGGAGAACGGACGACCTGAAAGACTTCGCAGGAAGCAAGCTGGATGCGAAGTACAGGAGACCGTGTGTGGTGGGAAACTTAGGAGACGCCTATATTTAGCAATGGAAAGACACAGGCATAATGATGACTATTTTTATTGAAATTGACTGGCTGACTTTAATTAATAGGAAGTGAAGTAAACAAGAATGAAAACAATCATTAAAAATTTGATAGAATATAATATTTTTGAGAATACCCAGCAAGGCACACTGCTTTTCAAAGTTTTAAACTGGACCACCAGTGCGACCATTCTCCTAGAGATGAAAAGGATACCAGTAGGAAGTTGTTTCGATGAATGTGCAAAGGATGCCAGAGCCAATTACCTTTTATCATATCTAGATCGGCAGCGCACTTGTATCTTCTATGACTCTACCATCAAATGGACCGTCAGTTTCTCTGTCGACCTTCACATAACAAAAGCTAGCCTATATGTTATCCTACTACAAATTAGTAGAACTAGACATATTTTCCATGAAATCTTACTTGCAGATTCCCCAACCATTAATTAGGTCATAACTTCTGATCCACGCATTAAAATCTATAAATCATAGGAGCAAATCGTATTAGGTCAAGGATTTATTTGCAAATTAAACAACTTAATTTAAGAAGAGATGTAGCCTGTCGGTGGGTTCTACCGGCCGAAAATGCTGAATGCTCTGATGAGTTGTTTCCTGCGTTTTTATCACCGCTCGCGCGATATTGCACGCCATACTAAGATGTTGAGTCCGTGTGCATTGAGTACTTTATCCGAACGTACAATATACGGTCGGAATTTATAAACTTTTTGAATTATATAACTTTAAAATATTTTGGAACTGTCGTGTTTTCAAGCGTGCTGTAAATGTTTGCAGTGTCAGCAATGCGTCTGCATACCCTTGGATTTACTTGTATCCTTAGACGACGGTATCCACTTAATGACATTGCCTATCGCTATTTTTAATATGAAAATTTGTGTTTTTGGGCTAACACTGATTCTGAACAAGACTGAATACTGGAATCTACAAGGAATTATAAAAATTACAAATACTAATTAACTATTAAATTGTAGGAGATTGCGTATTTAAATAAATACTAAAGAGGTTACCTAATTACCCACTAAATGTCTCTGAGTGCGGCTCTCACTCCATAAAGAATCGCAAAGTGAGGCGTTTTAAAAATGAGATTTGTTCGCAAATTTTGTACCGTTACCTTAATAACAGTGTATTGTGAGATAAAGGCGCGAAATTCGTAATTTTTTTCGTAACTTACACACATTCATCATCCGGTGGTTTGAACAACCGTTATAGTGTTCAATGCACTGTGTTCAACCTCCAGGGAAGCGTGAACACTGAGACACCGAAATAACTAGATCATTTCGTCATTTAAAGTTAATTTTGTATGACGTGTGCGCAAAAGCACGCCGACCTACGTAAATGCATTAAATCCGCTGCTAAAGGTTGAAACTATGAAAGGAACATAAAATAGTTCTGGTCGTATTATGCACGCCCCTACGATGATTCGAGACGATAAATTTAATGCAATGGACAGCAAAATTGTTGTTGTGACCGCACGACTTTGCAGTGCTCTTATAAAACTGTGCTTTTTTTTATTTTATTGCCTATTGACACGGCTCTTTGTAGCCTGTCGTCATTATAATAGCTCTTTCATTTGCAGTTTTACCATAATATTATTTTTTAACAATGGACGCAGACTTTTTTAAATAATGGCAACACCATTATAAATGAAATGAGGGAATTCCCCGTCGATTTCATATCTACAAAATAATTGTCCCTTGTCAAAGTTCGCATTTTTCAGGCAAACGGTAAGTTTTATCATTTATAAAGTCACTGTCTGCGAACTCCTAAACAACGCAGCAGATATGATGTGGTTATATTTTTATAATATTATAATAGAACTTGTTTTTTAAATATTTGGAAAAAATTTTGAAGATTTTGAACCTAATTAATTTTTTGTGTAAGTAGAAAAAAAACTGTTCGCGTCTGTCTGTTTCTCCGCTAATTTCTTTTAAACTAACCAACGGATTTCACTTATGGAAGAAGATTTGTGTGTATAAAAAAATGGCATACCGAGCCAAGCAGGGAGCGAGTCGCTTGTATTAAAACAAATCAAAGTTTGTCGAAATCACACAGATACTTTTATTTATTTGTATATATGTTTGTAAATGTACTCGCACTCTCGCATGCTTTTTCCATTACCGACATACTCTAACGTAATAAATTACACATAGCATAGCATAGCTATATATCCCACACGCATGTTACCACACAGTCGCCGCCTAAGGTAAAATAAGACGGTCCCGCATTGTACGCATATTGTACGGGACCATGTCTCTCCAAAACGGGATCTACTTATCGACACAAAAGGCACACCGTCAACTAAACCCACTTTTTACGTTCATTCCTTTTACAAATATTTCCATCGAGGCTTATTTACCACTTTTAGTGATTCTTAAATAAATTCTTTTTTTTTTCCAACCCATACTCCTATTAAAAATTTTATACTGATATTATAATAAGTTTAACGGTATGTTTTAAGTGAATTGTTTGATCCTTTTTTTATATAAAACTATAGCGACATGCTCCCGGCTTTACCTAGGAAAAAACTTAATTAGGTTAAAAACAATATATAAAAATTCCGTGAAAACTGACAATGTAAAACCGCATAAAAATCAAAATCGACGGCTATCTCTTCCTAAACCATCGTTGCGCGGCCATACAGACAGACGCGGAAAGCGACTTCAAATTTTACTAAGTAATCATCAACTAGGAAATAGCCTGATGATCTTCAAACGCCTGAACAGATCTTCATAAACTATAACCAAGAACCATCCTGATCCACGACAGCCTTCAAACAAAAAAAAAACTGATCAAAATCGGTTTGGGAGCTACGACGCCACAGACAGATACACAGACACACAGGTAAAACTTATAACCCCTCTCTTTTAAGTCGGGCGTCAAATAAAAATAAGTTATAATGAAGGTTGGCACACCAAACGAGGCTTACCTACTAAAAATCAGTCTGTAAATCTTTTTTGTATGCCCAAACCGTATTCAAGCATTACCATATTATAAATTTAAAAAAGGGATAAAACAAAAAAAAAGTGCAAAATATAAATACTATTGTTATAATTACTTTCCTAGTTATTCCTTGGGATCGCTTGGTGAACATTTGTTTATTGTATACTAGCGACCAGCACCCAGCTTCGCACGGTTACATTTTTTTTGCAAAATTTCTTATATAAACATACCTTCTTTGCTTACCGCTCTTTTAGGTAGATCCGTTGGGTGTTTTAAAAGTAGTCAGCGGATATACAAGCAGACAATAAATCTGGTGAAATGTTATCTAACTGATTTTGAAAACCGCATCAAAATCCGTTGCGTGGTTTAGGAGTTAGCGAAGTTAGCGAATAATAGCGAATGTCGTCTTTTGTATTCGTTTTTAATGCATGCTTAGTTAACCTATAAGTTGAGTATACAATATTATAAAATAATTTTTAAATGTGAAAATAAGGATGTATATTGTGTTGGCTTCCTAATAAATAAATAAATAAATAAATATACAAACATAAAGACGCGGAAAGGGACTTCTAATTATAAATATTACTGTGTAAGGACTAGCGGCCCGCCCAGGCTTCCTCGTTGATCGCTCTTTCCTTTAATGAAAACTGAATCAAAACCCGTTGGGTGTTTTAAGAGGTGTTAGCGGATATACAGACAGACAGACGAGGAAAGCGTTTTCAATTTATACTATGTAAGGATAAATTAGTCGGGTAATGTAGTGTATAGAAAGAGGTACGGGTATTCCGTAAAAGATCACCTGTAGAATGTCCTCCAACAAGCAAAGAGAACAGCGTACCCTTAACACATTCTACGTATCACGCGGCGTGTGTTTTTACCTCCCGCGTCCAGACACCCAGTCTACCGATAAGGCTAGATTTGTGATACATACATACACGTATTCTCAAGCAAGCTTATTTTTTACCGCCGACAAGATCATCGTGACTACACGTCGCTTGATCGCTATTCCTAGATACGGACCGCCATAGCTTATTTTATATTTTGGTATAGATAGTGAATTATATCTTAATATAGATATAGGTACAACTTTATTATACTAAGTTATAAATAAACTAAATTGCAATCAACAAATAAATTTCTTTAGGGCGACACACCTAAATATTTCCTTCATACGAAAGCGCCAATTTAAAAAGGTGACAATTTAAACAGTACGACATTCAGAAAACGAGTAAATTATATTTTTAGTGACGTAATAGGGAATTCCTCTTGTGACGTAGACGACCGGCCGCCACACTCCTGCGCAGCCCTGCAAATGTCAAGAGTGCAGTTATATAAACGGCCGACTTACCGCCACGACCTTTGAACAACACCTTTGAATTCACTTACGTCTTAAGAAAACTTGACGTATTCATTAACTGATTTTAAAGAGAAAATTAACTTTGTGAAATATTATTTATGTCGGCAGTTCTTGTAAATTAAATCATCACTAACTTTTACATTTAGTCTTCATATAATAAATTCACACATAATTTATACATTGAAAGAGAAGCTCTCTTATTTGATTATTCAATGCACTTTCATATACTTTTATCTTTTTCTTGAAGTCTCTTTTCATTTGAAGTACAATTTGAAGTCGATTTTCGCGTCTATCTGTCTGTCTGTATGGCCATTAACTTTGATGCGATTTTTCACGAAAAGCTTATATATTTTATTAAATCTAATAATGTTTTTATTAATGAAGTTTTTATGTAAATACGAAAAACTAATAGAGGAATACACGAGTATCTTTAAATTTTGCAATAAAAGTCAAAACTTATATAAAGTATGCTGGTGAATTGATATGGGATTATGAATATGATCATAGATAAAAAAATTCTTCCAACTAAGTATCCCTTCTAAGCAAATGTTAAGGTGAAAAGATAATAATATTATCTGTAGAACACTTTTTGTTATTTGAGATTATTTGAATGTTTTAGATAATGTATATTCACACTAAATTAACATGACGAATACATGTTTACAGCAAATTAATAAAACAGAGTGTTGACAGTTCAACAGTTTATTAAACATTTCGATAATTAAAAAAGGTACCGAATTAAAATATCGATGTAAATCTTAATAAATCGTATTAAAGACAGGTTTAGTTCGTTGTAGGTGTTAGATGCAGCCACTAATGCATAATTGATTTGTTAATACGGAACACGTTTTTGTCCCGTAAACGCTCAGACAACTCAGCTCTAATGTTTACATAAAATATTTGAATAAACCGGTCCTTGTAATTGTAATTGGAGCGTAAGAACATTACCAGTGCGAGACATTGTATCTGATCAACAAATTACACAATATAGATTCTATGTGGGTGTGTAACTTGAGAGCTGTCCAGAGGAATTAGCGTTGCGCGTGCACATTAGGCTCCCCCTCGGCTTGTTACTCGGCGAGAACATGCCCATGCGGCTCTTGCAAAATTACTTGTATATATTACAACTTTTTTTAAGACCATTGAACAGGTCTCGGTTTCAAGCAAATTAATTCAGTGATGTAATATTATCTTCTTTTTTTTTTTTTTTTCAATTTTTTTTCAATCCCAATCAATCAAATCCCCCTAATTAATTAATAATAATATAAATAATATTATTTTTAGTTTGTATTATAGATATAGTTTAGATATATTAAATCCAATTTTTATAAACGAAATATACTTATTTTATTAATATGTTATTAGTCATATTATGCCCCACTCTATTCCTAAAGAATTCCAAGTTGTATATTTCATTGAATACTGAAGAAGGGACAGAAGGGACAAAAGAAATTATGTGTCAATAAAAGAATAAAAGAACATAATAAAAGAATTGGTGGTATGTCAACAGCGTAAGGATACCCTTTCCATGTTCTTGTGCACACTCTCTTAAATGTATCGGATAGAAAATCCGGACAGTTTTGGAGCTTGATTTCAACCAGAGATTCATTACCAATGAGCTTCTTGCCCCGGCGCTTTGTCGAGTCGAGTGCTGCCAGTTGAGCCGTCCTAGATGTGACTGCAGTACTCCATACACTCTAATATTCATCCACTACGAAGCAGCGTCCAAAGCTGCGTGAAATTATCTAGTTCTAACAGATCTATGCCTTGAAATTATTACTTAGTATTATAACGCAAATTGTTCCAGCGAAAGAGAAAATGCGGCGCTGCTATAGTCATCTATCCATGTAGAAAACTGAAAATGAGGCCAAAGAATGGCGCTAAATGGAGATCATCAAATAAATTTTACTCCGGTAATTGATCGTTTTCTATAAGACGTCTAGTCTTTGGCGCCAGTGTTCTGTAAGTAAAGAAGGGGTGGTCGCGATACAGCATAGGTCGGGAGCGGCGCACTAAATCACATACTAATAACTACCCGAGATAAGATCACTGCTTTCAATAATAAACTCAACCGATTGTACCAACCCGGTGTCTTATTTTAGAAAGCTCTTGTTGCTGTTTACCACTTTGCTAAATTAATGGATAATACCGATCAATTTTCTAATTAAGATCGGTTGATGACTCTATAGTCTGGAATAGAAATTCATTTAAATATACAATTATATTTTAAGGGCGCAACATTATGAACTAAAACTAAAAAATGAGCACTTTATGATGGTTTTCATTTGATTATATTCGCTTCGCAGATATTTCTATACTTTGTGAGTAGAACTATACCAATAAAGTTTACTTATACGACTTAATAGAATAACATCGGTTTGTGGAAATATGTTGGAAACATCGGAAATATGTATATTAGTAATTAAAATAAAATATTATGACATTTTATAACATAAAATTATCTATAAGTAAATAATTCTATATGTATGAAATCAATGAAATAAACAAATTACTGCAAAGTACTCATAATTACCTTTTTTTAAATTTTCAAGCTTTTCAAATCTTAACATTAAATTTCAAAAGCTTAAACGTTTAATAAAAACTTTCATTAAGTATTAATTAATAATTATTCATTTTCTTTTAAAAACTGTACCTTTATTTGAGACATGGACCATTTTGAGAAATGCCTTAAGCTGATGAACCGACAACAAAGTGCTGTTTTGGATACTATTTCTTTTTCTTTTGAGTAGCGTAACCAAAAAAAAACTCGAATTTTCTTAAATTGAGTTTAAAAAGTTCCAAGAAGGCTTTTGCGCATTAAAGCGTCTATTATTATTTGTAAAGAGTCTCAAATCAGTTTAGGGTTGGCGTGGACAAGCGGCGCGAACGTGCGGCGCCGACTCGAGTGTAAATCAATGGCTAATAGTGGCCTGATACCATCGACACTTTCGATATTGTGGCTAAAGATACCTGCCAGATACACCGCATTATCTAGACATATACCTAACTGCTACGCTACCCGACAGTCAAACTTGGATGCGAAAATTTATTAAGTAAATTATTACAAGAGAATATAAAAGATTCTTTAAAACAAAAGTTTATATACTGAAAATGAGTTCGATACATGAAAAATATTAACGTAGTTGTTTTGATACTGTTTAATACTATCCTTTTTTTGTGAAAGAAAATTAGTCTATACAAATTATCTTTTCCTATGAAAAGTATTTCTACATTCGTTTAAATCGTTCGTTATTTTTTTAAACTGCGTTGCCATTATAAGAACTTTAGTGCGGGTCTATGGTTGGTGAAACTAGTTTCTTAATAGTCCAAGTATTTGATAACATTTTAAAATCAATTTAAGTTTGGACTAATTTGATTAATAAAACGGAAAGTGTATAACGACTGAAGAAACACCTCCATTCTCTATGTTATCAAAATAATATGAAAGATACTATAAGATCAACTTACATAATAATTTATACATACACTGCCGACCAAAAAATTATGACCATGCCTGCAAAAGTTAATACATGAAATTATTAAGCTCAAAAATTTGAGACTAAATTAAGGAAAATATTTAATCATAATCAAATTTCATAAATATATATATTACGGACATTTTTTATAGAATATATATAGGTAAGTAAAAATATTTTAATTATTTTAATATTTTAAAATATTTCTACATGAAGAAGCTTCTATAAATTTTCTAGCTTTTCTTCAGTCTCAGCTTTCGTTTGACTGATTAAGGTCTATATATTTTATTGGAGCGGTATACTTCAAAGTGCCATAATAATATAACTATTGCGCATGTGCACTGAGCGTGAAACCTATAAATTTACTTAGTTCGTTCAAACATCATAAATTATAGTTTGATTGATCTCGTAAGTACAAATCATGGTTGTTTGTAGGCAGAACGCTTTTGTCTTTGGACTCATAACTCATGGGTAGATATTGCTGTATCAATTAAAATATTTACGCTAATCTCAGAAACGGCTTAACGGAATAGATGAAATTTGGCTGAATTTAGTTTATTACCTGATAGTTTATTACCTGAATTAACATATAGGACACTTTTTATGCTGGAAAAATGTTAAGTTCCTTTGGGTTTTAAAAGAAAAACCAAATACAGCGCGTACAAAATCGCGGGTACCAGCTAGTCTATAATAATAAATCAAGAAACCAATTGAAAAGAGACTCTAAAGTTATAGGATCTGAGATTGTTCATAGTTTCATTATTAAATTAATTATCCAGTTTTCAAAATAAATTTACTCATACCGACAAACCTGTGCTGTAAGTTAATAGATAACAAGTAAAAATAATGCAACTAACATGTTTTAACATTGAACTATCAATCTTCTAAACACGTACACTTCGTATTGTATAACGTCATATAACTAAATGCATTATGCAGATGCGTTTAACTGCACTTTCTTTTAAATCGTTTATTAACTGCGGCGCCGTAATTAATGATAGGTCGGCTTAAATACACTGTCAAAATAAAAACAGTATGTAATCTGTTAATTGGCTTTTTGTTGTGAGTCTAGTACAGTGTAAATTTACATAATATCTATAACAATGCGAATAATAAGCTCGACTGTTTAAGACAAGTATAACTTCAGACGAAATACAATATTTACGAAAAAGAGCGCAACCTATGAATTAAGGTGCAATATTAGACAACAAATAATTGTAGCTTCCTGGAGTACCGAACTGATTTAAAATTGGAAGGATTTTTCTAAATATTGTGTAAAATATGAAAAAAAGAAAAAGTAGACGATTAAAACTTTAGTACATAATTTAAGTTAATTAATAAGCTTACAAGCTTCTGAGAAAATATATTTAGGTCCGAAAGCGCGGTAGAACACTAGTATAGTAATCTCATCTATACTAATATTATAAAGAGAGAAGATTTGTATTTTTGTATATTTGTAATGAATAAACTCAAAAACTACTAACCGATATTAATTCTTTCACCTGTAGCTTCAGCTATCACAGAGTTATCAACAAGTAACATAGGCTATATTCTATAAATATACGCTAGCGAACTCGCGTGCAACAGCTAGTTTGCTATAAAATGACTTGTGATCTACGCTGCTAGCTCTCACTCTAAAATATTTTAAAAGTTGACTTAATATTTATTTGCATAAGAATGTACAGACACCCTTGTAAATACCCTTTATTTGTCAAAACCGAAATTATATATTTCTAATCGAATTCACCACTGTTCAGTAATGTACTGTGTTTTTGAAATCTACTGTAGTAAAAATGAAGATCGTACATCACGCGTCAGGAGAAAGCACAATATATCTTCCTTTGTTTAGTATTTGTAATACGTTTAAAACAAACATGGTCGTACTGGGAAATGATGCGTTTTGAGCATGTGTTACATTTATCAAACAGCGTTTGATACTTGAATCAGAACCGAAACATGCTGTTGCATCTATACATCTTTTTCGTGCACTAGTACAAGATTATCATAGTGTCATATTGTGATAGTAATATTTTCTTTAATCCAAAAATAGTATAAAGTCGCTGTCCGGCTGAATCTGATTCTCATCTCACTCCTTCTAAACCATTTGACGAATTTTCATACTGTTTTTAAATTGATGAAAAGAACGATAAAAGTCTGTGTTTTTAAAATTAGTACGAAGGACGGAGTTGAGGCGAGTCGTTAGTTATAAATCAAGGTAGTTGCGGATATTCGCATCATCATCCGTAGTGCAAATATTTTTCCGATAGTCAGTCCTAAATCTAGAAGATTTCCCCAGGATGAATTATGAAATTGTTTGATTACCATTAAAAGCTTGATTACTTTAAAAAAAAATATTAAAATGATCCAATTCCAACATTAATTTCGGCATTAAAAATTAAATATTTAAAAATAAAAATGAATTTGAAATCTAAATCCACATATGCGGATGTAATCCTCTAAAATAAAATATGCCGATATATTGTATACTAGCTGGTACTCGCGACTTCGTCCGCGTTGATAATTTAAAAAAAGCAAGATAACGCTTGACCTCGTGTTGCTATAACACTTTGGCCAGGGTTTTTTTTTTATTTTTTATTTATCCCTCGGGAATAGTCCTTTTTTTCTGGATGAAAGGTACCCTATGTCCTTTCTGGTGACCTAGACAACGTGTATGCAAAATTTCATGGTGGTGTATGCAAAATTCAGTAGTTTTTGTTTGAAAGAGTTACAAACATCCAAACATACTTTCGCATTTATAATATTAGTATAGATTAGTACCTACAAATATAGATATCGGCAGGACCAGTAACGTTGTTTTTTGTACTATAGGCGTTGTTTGTTCATTGGATGGTATCCGCCTATCATCCAATGAACCGTCAGCCCGTCTGACGGCCTTAACTTTGAAAAAAAATTGGAAAAAGCAATAAATATTCATAATTAAAATTTATAAAGAATATAAAAATTATTAAATTAAAATTTTCGCAAGAGAGTCCTTATGCTAAGCATTAGACATTATTACTTACTCCAATGAATACACCTATTTAATATTTGTGTACCTTTTCAGAACTATATTACATCAATAAATTAATTTGCTTATTTGTTTTAAGCAGAAACTGTAAATTATCAACATAGAAACGTTATGCAATCAGTAAGCATTCGTTGAAACGATAACTGTACTTAAGAAACTAAGAGAACAACGAAGTCCTTATCATTTCATAGCTAAGCACGTCACGATCCACGACTAACAACGATAATCCTCGCATTATACAATATACTGATTAAATAATGTGTAATTGTAGGTATTAGGAAGTTAATGCAAAATTAACCGGATATCACAATATTATATAAGAGAGATTATATCAAAAGGCAATTCTACAAGAGACAAAAATTATACTTTAGAACTTAAGTGGAATCGATACACTTAGTGATGTGCTATAAATGTTTACCAAATAATTATAATATAAATCATATAAGTTTTTATGCCTTTATATTGATTTTCATTCATTTTATAGTCATTATAAGCTGCAGCATGCAGTTTTACTTAATTTTACAAATTAGCTTATACTCGTATTAGACTCTGAAAAGTCCCAATGCCTGCCAATGAATCTTTTTTGATTTTTGGCCTTAAGTTTAACCATATTTATATCAAGATAGACAAAACATTGTAAAAAAATCCGAGTACATAAATACTTTTGTACACAAACCGTCTTTGCAATTGCTATTATACAGACGTATACTTTATTTAACAGGTCATGTATCTTAATTACGTAAGAAAGATGCCTGAGCTCATTCTCCTAACCACATCTGGTCCCGTGCCCTTCACCTTATCAGAGTCGACAGGACTGCTGCTTGTATTCTAAGCTGATTCCATCAATTAAGTAAACCTTTATAAAAAACCAACATATTAAATCAATTGTCATGTCCATGTCCAGTGTCTTGTTTCCAATACAGTTCTGTCCTACAGTGTCCTTTTTTTAAGTCTGCAACTTCTTATTAGTATTTTAATTCTTGAAAAATATCAAATTCTTCGCAATCTCCCTGATTTCTATTATTTAAATTCGTAGTATTTATCGCGAAAATTAAGTTAAAATTTTAACTATTGTTGAAATTATTAAAAAAAATAGTCATATCAAATTTACAAATTAGGAATAACTAAAAATAAAACAGAAATATCCTTATAATATATAGTTAAGATAAATAATGTGGTACTTTAAGATAACATTGATACTTATTTTTACTTAATAAGATTATCGAAAAAGAATTTTAAAAATATTTTGGTATTTATAAGTATAAATACCAAACATTACGTTCAAAGCAAGCAGTTTTCCCATCACTAGTACAGATAAAAGTCTGAGACAAAGTAAAGGTTGACCGTAGCGGTCGTGAGCCAGATTCACCTATCTACGATTTAGCACGACTAAAAGGAAATGTAGTACATTGCCTCTAATGGATTCGAAAACGGCTATTAATTGAATTGTCCGCGCTATCAGCACAACTAAAAGAGTTTATCTGTGATCGCACTTATCTTAAGGACCCGTGGCGACTACAAAAAAATAAAGGTAAAAGTATACTTAATCGAAACTCGGTGTCTATTTAAGAGTCAGTATCTCGTAATTATTTTATTTTGTTATTTATTTTTCTGTACTGTATATTTTAAAAAAAATATTCAAGTTTTTTATGTTAAGGTCGACAGACAGGCTAAGGTCTACTTGATGGAAGGTGGTAACCTGCAGCAGCGCCTGTGGCGCAAGCAACGCCACAGGTGCTACAAGTAGGATTAAGGATAAGGGATTGGGGAAGGAAGAGGGAAAATGGGCTATGGCATCCCTTAACCCGCCCGCACATTGAGACCACTAGACGTGGCCACTAGTAGCGAGCTCGGGCGACTCCCGCAGCTTGTGGCTCGAACGCTCGGTTTCCGCTGATACTATACAATATGTATGAAAAGACTCGTCCACATATCCATAGCTTGTGGTCGCGTTTAGTGGCCGCGCCTAGTGGCCTAATGTGCGGGCGGCCTTACTCACTCGCCTAAACACAACAGCTAATTATTTTAGGTTATAAGTAGAGTTTTATTGTAATGTATATATGTACTGTATAGATAAATAAAGATAATATACAAGAATATAAAAAGAAATAAATACAGACAAAATTCTGTACTCATTTATGTAATTAGTTTGATAATTATTAATAGTGACAAATATGTAAGTTTTGTAACAAACTTATTAAAAACGATAAAAATTTCGCAATATTTTATTGTTGTAAATAAAATGTAAATATTTTGTATGTGAAGTTATAACCATGTTTTGAACTGTAATAAATTATCAACTTTATTTTTTTTTTACTAAAGTTTAATTTTTCAATAAAAAATATATATTTTTGATTGATTTGTGTCCCTTTACTGCATTAAAAATAAAACAAAAATATCACTTTTGTACGGTACTGTACTTTTGGTTCAAGTTTTTTTATGAAAATAATATTTGTGCGAAACAGCTACTAAAAATATATTTAATTTTTAAGTCACTTCTTCGCACAATTCGTACGAAACAAAATTGTGCGAAACCTCTACTAAACCCACATATGCTGTCATTTCAACGCGGTTTTCTATAAGAGGGTGGTTACTGCCACCAGACGGGCTACCCAAATGACTGCGAAACGCAGTGTCCCTTGTCACCACTAATAATTTATCCTTATCCTTAATTAATCATAAATAATATTATAAATACGAAAAAAGTTTGTATGTTACGATGAAACCGATTTTCAAGAAATTTTGCACAGAAAAAAGTACTGACTCGTTACAATCCTATATACACTTGGCGAGATAATTGTGTGTGAGTGACTGTGTGTGCATGTAGGTACGTCTGTTATATATGTATATTACAAAATTAACGATTGCTACTCGTCCTTGAATTTAATAATTTAATTATTGGCCTGAACACAAAAAAATATATATTTAAAAGCGATGTTGTATAATCGCAAATTACATGAATAAATTTTAATACGTCTGCAAGAAAGTCGTGTGACAAAGAAAATACTTGCGATAAGTAAGAATTTAAAGACTTGCGTTCCAATAAATTATTTTCATGACTACTTTTAAAATACACTGAACCCTACAAAGTATCCATTCCACTGCGATATCTCGACTGACACTTTCATACAAATTGTATGGAGTATCATTTATCTCGGTAACAAATAAGTTATACGCGTGACTAATTGTTGATGCATGTTTCACACCCGGCTGTAATCTTGATATTAATTGGATGCTTTATTAAAGGCTAACATCGGTGTTAAAAGGACTTTTTTATTACTTATAATTACCCATAACTAATTGCCTCTAAATTTCTCTCTGTTTTCTTTTTAATACCTATATAGACTTGGAACACACGATTTATATCTGAAAAAAGTACCGATGCTCTTTCTAACAGCAAGAGTTAACTAACTTAACTGGTATCTGGAAACCATAGTATTAGGTACTACTTGTACTACTATACAATATCTACTAAGATGTTTTAGTAGATAAACATATAGCATTGAACTGTAGGTACTACATAGATATCGTTAACATATATTACACTAAGATTTAAACGTACTTAAATGTCGCACATACTAAAAGTGGTTATTTTTTTATTTTTATTAGTTTATTTAAAAAAAGAGCATAAAACAATTCATTGTGTATCAAAATGCTATCCTAACTTCATCAATATGCTAGTTACACTACCGTAAGACATAACAGTTACGAGCAATTTGAAAAAGCCAGAAATCGGAAAGGTGGCGTGTAAATAATGTTATTTTAAATTTAATCAATCCAGACCAGTTTCCCTAATATCGTGTTAAATAACATCATGTGTGTGTATAAAAATTTATAAAATTCAGCCAGATTAACACTAATCTCTTTTAAAACAAATGTTAGCTGATACGAGTATGAAAAATTAAAGCACTATTTTTTCAGAAAATCTAATTGTTACTAGAAATTGCCACCTTCATTAGTATTAGAAAGCTAAAATAGCTTCGCGGTATTGACTGCGTTTGCTCACAATTACACAACATCTACCGCCCTTAGTTTCGCACGAATCCTGCGCCCCATCATTAGCTCACTTTCACTAGGAAATGCAATTTTCTAGAAAACGGTAGCGCGAAGACCAATAAGGTTTCTCTTTTTATCCGTCCGTCCGTGTCCGCCGCGGGCCCCGGTTACGGCATAATACTGGCCCTCGCTGGGCTTGAGATACGACCTACATTCCCTAGCAAATTATTTACTTAACTCCCACGCTTATAAACCACCCGACCTGTGGAAAGATCGCACTCAAAGAACTTATCGCATTCTTTATGGGGGATACTGATGTGTTTATTAAGGTTTCAACGAGATCGATCGGTGTGCATAATGAACGCAGCACCGTGTGTCCGTCGACACTTTTCAGATATCCCACATTCCTTACCGGAGTTCGTCCTTCACCTTTCGTTAAAGGAAAGGAACCCGACCCGTGGCATCTCACACAATGAAGCAACTTGGCTTGTCTACTTGCAAAACTTTCCGCGTGCACGGCTCACGTTTTGACACTGCTTTTTGTGATTTCTTATCTGGGATCCTTCGTGAAATATGGCTCGTGGACCAGTTCAATCTCACTTGCAGTTTCGTCATTACTGTTGCGGTGTCAAAGTTTATCAGAATCACATATTAGAATCAAATGGTTTATTTTTGTAGTAGGTTCGATCGCTGCTATTACATACGGGCCTATCTGATTTATTAAAGTCAGAGTTCAATTGTAAACAGCTGCTGCTTTGTTGCAGCAATACAAATAAAGTGTAGTTCTACTGAACCTCGATTTGTTGGCGGCCATTTTGTGTCGCTTCCGAATGTAAATTATCTAATTATAGAAAATGAAAGAAAATCGGCTCACGCATCATGTAGACTCAAAAACATCAATAACAAGACAATAGAATGCAAGATGTTACAAAATGTGATATAGTTTAAAAATGTATAAAAAAAATCGTGTGTAGAAATCTTATAATACTCAGCAAACTGGAAGGAGATATCGCTCCTAAGATAAAGCATTAAAAACTACTCTTAATTTGGATTAGTTTTCTTATTAGCGACCTACTCAGTCACAGAGAGAACACGCGTTCTCGTGTCGTTCCGAACTGTGAAAATGTATGAACATAACTATTTATATATATGTACATGAAATGTAATACCATTCAAATTGTTAATTCAGATCATAAATTACAAACTTTTTTAATAAATTTAGATTTCAACGCCAATTGTTTTGAAGGTAAAAATGTAATATAGCTGTTGGACGCGACTTCGTCTGCGTAACTTTATAAATTATAGTCATTAGTCCCTCGCTGATAATGTAGCTTTTTATAAGTGAAAGATTTTTATAAAATCAGTCCAGTAGTTTTTGAGTTTATTCATTACTAACAAAAATATAAAAACACAAATTTTTTCTCTATAATATTAGTATAGAAGAACATATCTATGATAATACTATATCAACGAGTCCATCACAATACTTATCAGTTTACTTACCGTAGAGAAAACCCAAAGCTCAGACTGACAGTAGGTATTCAATACCAATAAGCATATAATCTACCGCATTATTATCCGTTACATTATAGGCCGACATGTCTAAGCGCTCACAAATGTCAGCTAATCCTGGTTGTTCGTTGAAATACAATAGAGTGTGTAAATAGATTAACAAAAACCAAATAGTTCTTAGAGTGAATAAGACAAACTCGTACATAAACGGTACTCTGGCTCAGCGTTCAAACATGTTAGCAATTAAAGAAAAATCTAGTTGGATTACAGCCAATCTTGAACTGTAAGTGATGTATATATTTATATTTACACTTAACACTTAACAGAAGATTTCAACGCTGTGTCTATTTTTGTAACTCTTTTTTAAACAATAAATAAGTAAAATATATTTCTTTTATAGCGAGTTTAATTTATTTTATTTTATTTTATTGGAAAATTTACAGGCAAAATATTGTCAATAATATCAACCATTGTTTAGGTTTAACTTCTTAACTTACACACTTTGGAGAATTTCATTAATTTCCTTTGAATATTTCATATTATATAAATGGGCATACGAGTAACATTCAAAAATGAAAAATACTTTTTTCACCTCTCCAGCACGAAAAGGGTGCTGTTCGATCGAATCGATTCTTGATGCGAGCGTGATTCGAAATACGAACACCCGATTTAACTCACAGGAACAGGAATAAAATGTTGATTTTATGAGTGTGTCCAGCGACTAGAGTTGGCCCAGCTGTGAAGATAGTTTCACAGCCGTTCAGAATCTAGTGTTGGTGTTTTGGTACTGTTTTGGTAAATATATAAAAAAAGTGGTGATGGTCTAACTCCAGAAGAATTAAGAGATCAAGTTTCAAATGCCGAACTTAGCTTTCTTCCAGAAAAGTCCCGTGAAAAATATCTTCATTCGTACGATTTATTTCATTCGTACAAACATAGAGACTGGACCCTTACCTAACACGCAAGTAAATAATACGACCATCACAGTTTCGCACAAAACTGTTACCTAATAAAATGTATTAATTTTACTTTCAACTTTTAATATTTTTGTTAATTTACTTATAATTTATGTGACTTTGGCTATGTGAATGTTACCTATAATAATTGTAATATTTAAAATTGTCTTAATTGTCTTACCTAAAGATGACCTATAACGTAAAATCTATAATTCCTTCTTACCTAATACCTACCTAATAAAAAACTGACGGTCTCATCTCCAAACAAAACTAATTTGACGAGTTACTAGACTACTCGCTGGAATTTAACTCACTTGAACCGGCGAGTTATCGTACTAATGAATCCTTTGGTTGACTAATAGATATTAAACTATTGACTAATTTAAACTATAATTACTTTTATATACAGATTATAAAACTATTGATCTTCTAACTAAGTATTCTAACGCCCGTTTCATCATATAATTAACATCATAACGACATTAACTAAGATAAGTATTAACTTGTATAATAATACACAATAGATATGTAATTGTTGAAACGATTACCATAATCCTAGTCATTGGTATTGTGGTTAAATCATTAATAACATTTGCGTTAAAATGAAACAACTTTCGTTTTACAACTTTCTTTTGCGGAATTAATATTATCATCCATAAATCCTTCACAGTATGATTTCGCTCGACATAATACTTTAAAGAATGGATTTTGCCAGTTGAAGTACTGTTGATTTATGTCACATTTAATCTAATTAACTGGTGTTTTAAAAACTCTTTCTTTTCATTTTTAAGAAAGTTGACAGTTATGTATCTATATTTAAATAATAGAATGCATCTGTTCAGTAAATGGTTGCCAGTTGAAAAAAAAAACAAGAACAGTTTTATGATCTTTATCATGGCTTTGCCTAACTAGAGGAAAGGATTTTTCATAATTAAGACGTGGTACTATTGGCTACCGTCACCAATTTTTAAGAAATATGAGATTAAAGTGCGCTGCCGAATCTGATTAAGATACTGCAGACATTTATTTCAGTAAATAAAAATTTATTTATCTATTTAAATGTTTATTTATAATATATTTTAAAAGTTTTACAATTGGTATTGTAATTATCTCTTGTGTTCTCTAAAAGCGTCAAGAAAACCCTGAATAATAAATGAATAGGCAAGTTTTAAGAGCATTGTCAAGTAGTAGTGAGGACCACCTCACGATAACAGCGGGGCGTCTTCGAACAAAACTTAGCGAAATCAATAATGTAATGAGCAATTGCGCAACAACACTATTCTCAGATAGTATGTTGCACTTGAACACACGAAAACAAATGTTGCAATGGAAGCGTCACTAATAGGTTACACCATAGTTCATTCTAATGGGGTAGTGTTTCGACTCGAGATCTTACCTATGGGCCTCATATCGCTTATAGTGAGATGGAAAGGACTATGTAAAGCTATAGAAAAGCTATGAAGAGCTAAGAATAGCTAAGAAAGAGCTAAGAATCTATGGAAGGGCGAGACCGAATTAGAAATGAGAAAATCTTTTAGAGCTACGAAAGTTGCCTACATAAGCCAGCGGATCAGTAGGTTAAAGTCGCAGTGGGCAGGACATACGAGTATAGTAAAGAGAGCCTTAGGCCGCAGGGGGCGGAAGGTTCTCGAGTGGAGGCCACGGACCGGCAAAATGGATAGACAACCTGATAAGGGCCGTGGGTCGACGGTGGATCCAGGCTGCTTCTGACCGGTAGTATTGGAAAATAGTGGCCGTCCTGCGGCTGAGATGATGATGTGATGATGAATCACATTGCTCTGTTTTTCTGATTTATCAGAATACCTAATCATTGATGTTTAAAGCGAGTACTCCATCTTAGTAACTTTTGTAGCTGTTTTCTGTAAAACTAAATAATGTATCTAATATCTAGGTCACAGTTTATACTGAAAACAGTACAGTACAACAATCAAAGCTATTATAGAATTTTGTAGAATATAAATAATTAAGTAGGCAAGTTGGATGGTTACCAAATAAATATTGTTTCGGTGAGTGAGTAAGGGATGCCATAGCGCATCTCCTTATATAGGCTATACTGTCATAGGCGACGGTAGGCACCTACCATCAAGTGGACCGTCGGCCTGTCTGCCGACCTTGTAATAAAAAAAAATCAAAAGACACTTCTAGTTGCACTCATATTTAAACACCTCTTAACAGTTGTGAAGACAATACCTTTAATAAACTCAAGGTTGAAACGTATTCATAGTAAAATGCAAAGTCGCGATTCATCAACTTACAAAATAGTGAGTGTCGTAATATTTTGGTATAATGATAATGATTGAGCAGTTATGATTCGCAAGTGTAATTTAGCCGCAACGCCGTCGCTGTCTCAAACGTTTAATGCATTACACATCTTGTAAACTCTCTATTCACCTTGGAATTGACATAGGGGTGTTGCATTAATTTCTTGTTACAATACAATGTATGAAGCGGCTTTTTGGTTTGGTCATAGTATTTCTTACTAATGGCAGCCCTACAGTTGAGAAATTTGAAAATTAAATTTTAAAATATTCCCTTGCAGTGTTTTAAAGAAATGAAGAAATTATATAACGAATCTTATACGTAGATATAATATAATATTAATAATATTAAAAAGTTATTCGTAGGGTTTCGTAGAAAAGAATTAAAAGTTTGTGAAAATATTTGTGATGCAATTTTTCCTGCAAATTGTATACACAAACCTTCCTCGTTATCGGTATTTCCATTTGTGGAAACTGTATCAAGATCAGTTAGGAGAAGTAAGCGGAGGAACAATCAGAAGCGGACAGTATAATATATAATATATATGTAGGTAATTCGTTCTGATTATGAATTTGTTGAAACTTAGCAGCAAGGGTGACTATTTATCGGATAAACATACTGTATATATTTTAATGTTAATATTAATAAATAATAACATTTTATTTATACCAAATATACTTATTACTTATCAGTCGATGAGCGTAATTGTAAGATCAAACTAAGTTTATTTCCAAACGTCAAATGCAGTAAAAGATAACTTCATTTCTTAGTTCTGTCGGTATCCAGCAATTACATCGCCTTTAAGGAGACACAATACGTCCATATTTCGTAAATAAACATACAAGATGTTTAGAACGATCGAGCAAGTGGGATCGTTATCGCGGTATGTGATCCCAGATTTACGAGCTATCCCGCGGCTTCCGCCATCGAGTTCCATCGCAGAACGCACTATCCAGAGATATATCCTGATCACTGATAATGTGTGTACTAGTATATAAATAAAATACTGCTTCTGTATCGGAGTCCTACATTTCCCATTGGATATTCTACTTTTATATTCCTTCAATTTGAAAGTTAAGGAACAATAAAAATTTGTTAGTTTGTTTATGCGTCTAAAATTATTGAAAATATTCCAAAAAAATTTTTACGAATAGATAGCTAAATTATCCTTCAGTAAAGCTTTTATTATTTTATTAAAATATACAATTTAGGTTTGAAATTCAGTTGAAAGAGAAAGTGCTGGTTAGTTGTATTGTTTAAAGGCACAAACCAAATCTTTGAATTCTCACAAAAATATTCATATATTTATAATAACAAAAAACAAATATCTATATATGTATACTAATAATATAAAGAGAGAAGATTTGTATGATTGTAATGAATAAACTCAAAAGTTACTGGACCAATTTTAAAAATTCTTTCACCTATAGAAAGCTACATTATCAGCGAGTAACATATCTATAAAGTTACACTGGCGAAGTCGCGTACAACAGCTAGTATCATATAAAATATTCATACATAAACTGTAGAGCGCTTTTGGCGGCAATAACTACCTAAAGGCACTTGCGCTTTCCTGAGTTAATGAACGCCAAAATTGTTTCCCATTACCAGTAATATAACATAGGCGACAATATCCACTGACCATCAAGTGAGTCTGTCTGCCACCTTTTTTAGCAAAAAAGTGCTAATTTGCTAAAAAATTTCTAATTTATTTATCTGTCTATCTTTAGAAGAAGTATTATAGCCACAATATAAGTAATTGATTTTAACAATAGTCATAATTGCGCTTTCACAGTAGAACTACGATTTAATTGCAGAAATTTCTCTTTCATTTAAATTTTGAATTGTTACTAAACCTGCGGTTTCATATTTTATATTAAATACAAGTATTGCTAATCCATTTGAATTGTATTAAATATATGCATTTGCTGTTATCATTGATTTCTGAGTACAAGTACTGAATTGCGTCATGAGACCAAACCCTTTTTTCGTCGGGCGTCAGGGATTTAAAAAAAGAAATCATATTATCTTTCCCCTTGTAAAAAATAGCTCAAAAGCTACTTATGTAATATTCGTATGAGTATTACAAAGATTTATTCACCCTTGAACAATAATGGAAGATATTCAGCTCCTAACCGGTGAGATTGCACTTATTCACACAAAAAGCCAACAATTCTTATTATAAAATGTGTTGAACAACATTCCAGCACCTTGTAATGAGCGGATGTCGGGAATCGATAGCAAAATTGTGGGCATATTTTTCCATATACACTAACAAAAGAAACCACTCCTTACAAAATCTAAATACAAGACTCATTATTGAGTACACACAAACATTTCTATTCGATCCAACAGAAACTGTAAGGCACAATGTTACTTTAAATTTGGCCTTTATAAACTTTGAAATAGAAGCTGGATTTACATCTTCTTCAGTTGAAACTTGCAATAAATAATATAATAGTAACGAGGCGCCAGACGGTTTGAACATGTGTGTGATAGCATCGTCGATACACTGCACTTCTTAAAAATTTAACTTAATAATAAAGCCAACCTGGCTGTGTTGAAAAATATATACCTTCCCTCCAATAAAACATTCTTAATGGATGTCGAACAAAGATTTTTATACAGATTGTGCAAGGCAAAGGCTGCATAGGCTTTAACTGCCTACAGCAAGTTAATGTAGGATTTAATGCATTAATGTTAAGCCAATGTCCTGTCATATTTTATTGATAAAATGACATGATTCAGTGTTCGTTTAACTATGTTTCTAAAAGTAACTAGGCGCCAGACAGCTTAATTCTAAAAGTCTAAAAGTCTAAACAACTTTTAGAATTTAAATTTAATGATTTTTAGAAAGAAAGATCTGCAATGGTAGCCCTCAAAATTAATAAATCCTACGCGTCCATTACAGTCTTTAAATATCACGTAAGTAATGTAAGTATATGGAGAGTTGATACTTTTTTTTTAATGTAGATGAAAATAATTTCTATTTTCCTCTTGGTTTAAATGATTGCAAAATGAGATTTGATAAATTAAATCTATACTAATATTATAAGAAGAAAAGATTTGTATTTTTGTTTGAAATGAATAAACTTAAAAACTACTGGACCGATTTTAAACATTCTTTCATATATAGAAAGCTACATTATCAGCGAGTAATTATATTTTATAAAGTTACGCGGACGAATTCGCAGCTAGTAAAACATAAACTAAATATAATAGTAGGGGAGCCCAAGAGGGGATTTTGGGATTATTTACTCGAGCGCGTCAGATATTGCCAATGTATATGCCCCACGTGTCTCCGATAACGGATTTATGTGTTAATCTGCCGGTTTGGATGGTGGGGTTGGTGGGAGTTGGGGTTGGGGAACGCGTCAGATTTTCATAGGATTTTCATAGGGATGTTAAGTGGACCCAAACTAAGCTCTCATTTAACATACAGACGATTCGGATGTAACTCAAGCTCGTGGCAGCTTTTTGAAAATGCGTAAGTATTTTTGGCGATGACATTTTGAATTACTCTTGGGGGTCAGATTTTCATACAGACGTTTCAACCTTAATTTCTTGTCGTGCTGCTTCTTAATCTGACGATTATTTTGAGGATTTTTCTTAATACAGCGTCTACAAACTTTTGAGCGCTCACCCCACAGTTGAAAAGGGAAACATCATATAACCTTTTTTTCTTCCTACCATCTAATCTTCAAAATCCAATAGGTCCCTATGACGCTCGAGCGACTCCACATTTAGCATCGTGGTCTCCCCTACTATAAGACCAAGAACAATGCACAGAGTGAACACCGATGAAAGCGGACACAGCAGAAGAAAAAATAATTAAAAAAATATTAACTAAAATATATTATTGTTCTACATGTAACTGCTTTCAGGCTCAAGGCGAAATTAGAGTGGCGTCTCTTGTACTGCGAATGTATAATCAACCCTTTGTTTATACAAGGAGTTTGCGTCCACCTCAACAAGGATACGCTCAAATAAATATAAACGGAATGTAAACGCGAGGGCAACGGTACGTTTGTGTACTGTAAACTTTACAAAACCGTGACCCACATCGCATTATTAATTTCCAGTGAATCCCTTGACAATGGCGTCATTTTGAACTAATCTTTAATTGACTAATATTGACTTCAGCCTTCTTTATTATTGCCGAGTAATAAAATGTCAATGTCTCGGTACATAATACAATATTCAACTCAGTTCTCATTCAAGCTTCGTTAAGTTTATTCTAAGGAAATTCTATCTACGAGATATACATATAAAATTGTTAATTCTCGTGTCACACTCAGTGTTTGTAACCAATCTCCTCTGATACGACTTGACCGATTATTAAGATTTTTTTTGTGTATATTTGGAAGGTTTGAGAATAGGTCGTTTTATATTATTTTTTATACCCCTAAGTCTAAGTGATAACGGTGGCCCACCCCAAAAAAAATTTTATATGGCAAAACAACGTTTGCCGGGTCTGCTAGTATATATTGAAAATACTAAATTTTTTTGACCTCTGTAACATAAATGTACAACGTGTACAAATTGTTTTTTTTTTAATATTATATACAGACACTGATGCTCGTTTACGATTTTATTATATGTATATAGAAAAAGATATAGACATATATATATATATTAACAC
Source organism: Synanthedon myopaeformis (assembly GCA_944738685.1). Classification (NCBI taxonomy): domain Eukaryota; kingdom Metazoa; phylum Arthropoda; class Insecta; order Lepidoptera; family Sesiidae; genus Synanthedon; species Synanthedon myopaeformis. The sequence goes on along the minus strand of OX122921.1, from coordinate 7,001,810 downwards.
TTAAATACACATTTTAAACACTATGTAATTTGTAAAGTCAATTTATAGATTATAGAAATTTATAGGAACAAAAAATGTTAAATTGTTTAACTCATAGCTACCACAAATAATCGTTAAGTATTAGGTAAGTACAGTAAAAATACCAAAAATATTGAATAAGAAGAAAACATAAATAAAAAGCAATGACAAAATTGTTACGTGCGTAATAATTGCAATAAGTGTTATAACCAATTTTACTGAGTGTTGTATGTCAGTTTGTTTGTGAGGCAGTATATGAATTTGTGTATGTGTGTGTAGATGTGTAATAATGAGCAATGTCGTATGTACCGCTTGGTTTTGTGGGAGTTATCGAGTTTTTTTTAACAGAAAGCAACTCAATGATTTAAAAATAAACATTATAAAAGTAGAGGAATTTGTCGTAGCCGGATAGGCTCTGGCGAAATGGACATGAAAATAATTGTCGGATAAATCCGACTCTGGCGGTTAAGGGTATAGCTTTTTGTGTCTCATTTGTCAGTTTAAACATTGATTCCGAGTTTTTTTTTTAAGAAAAAAACGAGTTGAAACACTATATTCAAAAATTTAATATGTAAGTAATATGAAAATGTATAATGTATTTAAATGTACAACCATTAGGTACCTACCTTTAAGTTTTTTATAATATTGAAATTGATATTACATATTGAAGTAATGGCAGTAATGGCAATTTGTTAAAAGCTAGTTTGATGGGGGAAAAGCCGGATAGAAACATTTCACTTACCAAGTCTGCCTTTTGGAGAGCTACATTTATTATGAAAAGGCACTTGAGGCGAAATGCTATAGTTGGCATTTGAACTCATTATTTTCTCTCAACGAGGTCCGGTTTATATTGTTACATAGTTTCTGTTTATAAGCGATTTATGGTTTCCTCTAGATAATGAAAGGCTAAGGTGAGAACCTAGACTGATCGGTAATTTGCAGTGTGTTCGGCCCATAATGTTGGGAGCTTAAATATCAATCAACTGATAATTTACACCGTGGGTTTGCGGCGCCTGCAACGAGACTAGCTAATAATGTCGTCCATACTGAGGCAGCTTTTTCAAAAAGTGGCTACTTTACAAATTTTAATATAAGAGAACTTAAACTAAGTTTTTTGGATAACTTTGAAATGTTAGTAAAATTTTCAAATTCTGGGTCTTTTTTTATTAGAGATGGGTTTGCTCTGGGCCAACATTCAGCTGTGTAGCGAAGATGAAGCCTATGATGGAGCGAGCTCACCCAGAAGATGCCTATTTACTCGAACTTTGAAAAGATTTGGGTTATATGAGCTCGGAAATTGTTTATAAAGCTTTATCTTCTTCTGATATGAACTTCTGGATAACTTCAAAGTTGCTATAATTATATAAATTAACACGCAAAAAACTTCGGACCCCTTATTCTAATTTGTTTGTGTACCTATTTTCATTTTTCTTTTTTTGCTATTTAAGAGCTCTAGTGTTATCAAAAAAATTGACAACAGTTTTTTTCTCATTCTCGAAATTATTAACATATGATTTCCAAAAGTGGGCGAAGACTAGTTATGATAATAAACTTAGAAGAAGTAAAGAAAATCCAATAAAACGTTTCTTGTAGAGTAATTTTTTTTTTTTTTTTTTTTTCTATATCAACTTTACCGTTCGTCTTTATTTACATAATAACGTTTCTGAACCAGTTTTATTACTTATAGGCAGTGGTGCTTCATTCATCGACTCCATCCAATGTCTTCATAAAAAAGACACAATGTAATAATGTGCAACTATTATTTTAAATTTACTTAAAATAGTTAAATAATATGCAATTCCTTAGCGAAAGAGCCCTCGGAGGGCGTGTTCTATTTGCATAATCGTTTTCTAAGGATAATACCCTCGCATGCATAATAAAGTAAAATTCCACCACCTGTATTATTGGATGCAGATACGCGAAGCCAGTTTATACCAACTTAATATGTTGCTATGGCAGAGATCGCTATCTTTGCGGACACACATTTCTTAATATTACTTCCCTGTTTGATATTATAAACTTCATATTATTTTTAGAGGACGTCAAAAATTCGTATCTAAAGCATAGGTATCATGTACTCTAGTATTACAAAGGTTTTCGGTTTTCATAGAGTGTTCTCTCTGATTTCCACATCCACATTTCACATTTTCTATGTTTTTTTTTTACACTTTAGTTTATATTTATTTTAATTTGACATACTATTTCTACCTATCATCTCAACCGCAGGATATTTACTGCTGGACTTCCATAATTTTCCATTAGGACTTGTCAGAAGCAGCCTGAACTCGCCACCCTTATCAAATTAACGTATATCTTAAATTAATAAGATATCCAAAAAATATCCAAAAATTAATAAGACTATAGAGACAATGTTAACCACGTACCGCAGTAATAAAATGGGCTGTTATTCTGGCAGTGAAAACCACTCTTTGACAGAAAACCCTGAACTACACATCTGATATTCGGTGCGTCTACCCTTTTCTTGTCTCTTATTAGTTTGGATAATGTAGTTTATGATTATAGACGAATGTTATACATATCTACATACCATCAAGTGGTCTATCTGTCTTATGATAAAAAATTCACCTTTCTTCAATGTCGACTTTGTCAGGTGAATTTATGGCGTATGCATTGTGTTCGCCTTTTTACATATAGCAGAAACGTAACTCGCTTAAAAGATCAACCTCTAATTGACAGCGTTCGATTACAAGTCTAACATACAAATCCAATAGTCTGTCCTGTTATCGATAAATTCACTCATGCAACAGTCACTGTAGAACGTGTTACGTGCTATTGAGAGACATATCTAACTGCTTACAGAGAGATCATTAAGGTGCGTCACACCACATTTAAAACGGAGAAATAAGAAATTTACTTATAAAAATCAATGGAAGTATGTTTGTCCCCTCTCTATGGACTCCTAAACCGCTCAACCGATTCTAATTCTGTTTTCACTTATGGAAACAAAGAAAATTCTCACATTCTGACGCCATACATATGTAACATGCAGTAAGTATATGTACTAAGTAGTTACGCCATACTATTCAAACACACGGCGTTCTGTAGTCATAAACAGAGGAAATAACAACAGCCTTGCAGAAGACCACCGTAAATATAGTGTTTAGGTACAGATGTTGAAAAAGTTATTCCCTTATCGCCTTCTTATTCTTTATCTCTCACCCTTTCCTGCAGCCTGCAAACAAATTTTACATAAAATGAAAACCTTATGCAAGAATAATGAATTTAAAACTATTCAATGATTTATGATTAATATTAAAAAACATAGACAATTCTATCTACAATGAAAGTAAAGATTTCAATTCTCAAGTGTTTGGCACCTTTAATATGATTAATCCTGACAGTAGATCTCTGCTGGCTGATAATAAAAGACCATAAGACTAATGCTTATTATTAACAAATGCTTTCCTCAATAGGAAGTCACGTAAAAAGACAAAAGAGTTTGATGCTCTTAAAAATTATAGTATAGAAATAAAACTGTACACAAAAGCTAGTTTCAAGGAGATAGGTTCTGCGGAGTTCGAAATTTAACTTTCGCTTTCAATACGACTCGATAATGTAAATGTACTTTACTGACGTGAAATCTAGCCAGACATCGCAGGATGTTGTGCACGCTGTATCTGAGGTTGTTCAACAGCGGCGCCGATGTCATACGATGTCGCCTCATATATCACAGAGTTTAGTTGCCGTGTAGACATATGTACAGTACGTCAACTTAAATACCTCAAACACCTGCCTTTGTGTAAGAGAACAAGTGTTAGATTATATTATGCATCAAAATGAAAGAAATTTCACAGTATATCATAGCGATATGTAAATGGAAACTTCTAGTAAATTTTTATACAAGGCAGGTTCGTACCTAATCAATTACATCCGAGATATTTTTGTTGCACTGGCAAGTGAACTTTGCAATGTCGCTAACAATTCTATTCTGTCATTTTATTTATTTATTTCCAAATAATTCCTACACTAGGTTAAGCTAATCTTGTGGGGAGCAGCACATTTAACATGGGGATATATTCCCAATTTTAGGTTTCTAAGTAAATTTTCGGTTTTCATAAGAGCTTTAAGATGAGATTTTTTCGTCTATGCGTCTAGTCTGATGAGACAATGAAGGAAAGATGTTTTCGTGATTGGGATTGCGATTTTGAATAGTCTCTTCTTGAGGAGCCCTCTATACGCAGATGAGGGCAATGACAGCACCACAGTTCCAAAAAGGCACAACTTCCTCACATTAAAAACTCCGTCTCGATAAAAATATTGTTAGTAATGTAAGGCTCTATTAATAGACAAAAAACCAATTTAAAATAACCAATACCTATTCTTCAATGGGTATAATTAATACATTTTGAATCAAATCAATAGTGGTGTAAGTGCAGAAAATTGGAAAATGTTTAGCTAAATTTGTTCTTGACTGTCATCAGCGAGTAAGCGTATTTCAGATTGCATGCGCATTACAGAATTAAGGCGTTTGAGAATATCAAGTGAACCAAAGTAGCTCCGAAACCAAATCACACTGAAGCAGACACGAAAGTTTAAATAATATTCCTTAATTCGTTGTTTTTCCTGCAGTATTAACACTTTCCATCATTGTTACTTGCTAGACAGATGATGGAAAGTGACTTGTCTATGATTTTTTTCTTTTAGGCTAAAGCAAATTGCATTCTCCTTGATGATGCTTGTATTTGTAGATGAATGTAGGCTGTCAGTCTCTCTTGCTTTATCATTTTTATATACAGTTTACAGTTTCACATATTGTAAAAGTGCCTTTAAATTCAGGAGATTTCAAAGTATAGACGTCCATAGTGCTTACGTGATTTTATTAAAACCAACAAACAGCAAAGTTACTTCCTGTTTATATATATACAAGTAAGTATATAAATGCAAAGCAATTCTTCCTATTTCACTTTGCTTCCGAGAACCCATTTGCTACAACTTAACCATCTGGTATTCGAAAATTGTTGCGGTTAACTGTCTTGATTTAAAACCGCGCCGTGTAGACTTTATAAAAGAATAAATAAAGAAAATAATTTACTTAACAATATTTATGCAATTTACTCTGTAATTCAAAAAGAATATTTGATTTTTAATTTGAAATCGAATGTTTTACTTTGAATCCATTTTTTTTTTTTTAATAAAGTTACTTAGATTCGAATTGTAGTGATATAAGTAAAGTAACCTTTATTGTTCACATTAAGTTTCATATCCTACTTAATTTCCGTCGATACTGCGTAATACAAAACCGACAGTTGTTATTGTGAGCTGCAACTCATGAGTTTTAAGTTCAATTTTTCGCAAGGTCGACTATGGAAAAGAACTTTTTAAAGTTAGCCTTTACTTTGGATTACTGGCAGTTTCTCCCTTAGTTCTATGTTTTTATTCTTATGAACAAGTTCATGTTGTGAGATAATTAACTTAGAGTCATAGGTTCGTGATCAGTGTAATTATCTAGCGATTTTTAACCTTAACAATATTAATTTAAATACCTAAACCTAAACCATCTTTTTCTTTTTTCATTTCTGTCTTTGATTTTGGCATTAATCATAAGCGATTTTTAACTATTGCTATAAGCTTAAAAATAAAAAATAATATCTATGAACCTCTTTGCCTTCCTCTCTTCTAACCTGTAACGCAGTAGATCTAACTAATTATAAGTCTACTAGTCATAATGCGACTTAATCCCTCAACGCATTAAGTACATACACCTATTTAAATGGAAATATCTTGCCTAAACTTGAGAATTCATGGATTCTGAAGAATGGTGAATTATCTGTTATATATGGTTGCGATGATAAAAACATTTCAAATTTAAAAATCAATTAATTAAAAAAATGTTATTTAAATAAATCGGTAACAAATTATATAAAAAAGAAAGAAACGATTAAACCGTAATAACTATAATAAAAATTACTGTATCCACATGTTTCCGCTTTTCTAATGGAAAGCACTCATAAAAGTTAAAATCAAGCAATATTTTGTAAGTACACGTAAGTAAAAATTGGGTAAACACTCATAAAAAAACATTCGCAATATTGAAATAAAGCGAGTCACGAATCAGTGACGCACTATTGCTTTCGATTTGCGAACGTTATTCAATTACTATATCGTATTAAATGTCCGGTATCGTCTCTCTCGCGTGACATGCTTTCATGTCAGACCAGTCACAAAGAATATCACTGTCAAAGATCCTAAGCAGAAGATTACGGCTACCGGTCAGTCACATTAGCGACCACGCAACACACATGACGTTATTTACGCAACCTAAGCTTACATATACAAATTAGCTGTTTAGTGTTATCTTCGAACACGTTTCAAAAGAATGAGGTTCAATATTTAATGAGTGAGAGCAATGAAATTGACTAGAAGTGACTTCCTTGAGTTATTTTTTAAACATCGACGACTGTATACAAGTGGATTGTTCGAAATAAGGACCAACACCTACTATTAATTTTGTATGAGAATTTGTAGATTAGTGATCTATATTAATACTTTAAGCGAAAACTTTGGTATCCCTTTTAAAAATAATATGGTATCTTCTCGCAAAATTTCTCAGTGCCTTAAAACAAAAGTTTTCGACCAATGTGTGTTGACCAGTGATGACAATGGCGCTACAACGTGGTGTCTTAACTATATGGGCCTCGTAAGAAAGCTTAACGTCGCTCAGCGAGCTATGAATAGGGCTGTGGGAAGTTACACTGCAAGATCGGATCAGTAATGAAGTGGTCTGTAGACGAACGGAAATTACAGACACAACCCGGTGGATTTGTAAGTTGAAGTAGTAGTGGGCCTGCCTGCTAGTAACCAATGACACATTAACCATATAACCATGTGTCCTGACACATAGTAACCAATGACTGCTTTTATTGTACCGCGTGCTTTTGGACTCGTGTCCCATGGATGGAACTGTTTCAGTGTACACTACTCGATTCCCCAAATTATGTCCTTTAGAAAATAAGTTATTTCTGGGTGCCCTGCGATCTTACTCTATTATTCCTCCTGTTACAGGCTAATGCAGATTAACGGCCTACACTTAACTACGTCTGTATCATTTCTAGTATGTTTATATCTGCATTAAATATTTCACTTTCTCCGATACGCCTTTTATGCCCATGACTCCAAATTCGCTAGTTGTGTGGGACATTGATTTCTATATATTAGTCTCTATTATAAAAATTTAAATCGATAGTCTTAGGTTTTTGTCATTATAGTGATTCACAAGTTAATAGCTCTGCTACTTGCTTGCGTATTATTGATATTATTTGTTCATTAAACTTAAACGACTTACATTGAATGAAATAATTAACAATAATTATTTTGTTTTATTTTTTATCACTAAGTATTTAAATTAATTAAGTAGTGGCAGCGAACAATGTATTCCGCAATTATAAATCTGATGGGAGTAGTCGCACTTACAGAAGACAACTGTGAAGTAACAGCACATGTTTTTTGGATGCCAGAGCCTCTTCCTCTATAAGTACTGTCTATTCCTTATCCTTTATCATATCAAGTTCGGCACTTGCAACCTATGGCGTTGAATATATTAATTGAAACCTATCATGAAATGGACTGTCAACTTGCTTGACGATCTTTAATTAAAACAAGCTATAATTAAAAATTATTAACTAACCCCCGACTTTCTATTGAGCCCAAACACGCTATAATCTGCTGTAAGTTGCTGAGGAGTTGGGTATGCCGCAGACTACTTGATGCTGCAGCATCAGGTCAAGGTTACCATGTCATGGAAATACCACCGAAGTAACAATATATACACAATTTCACATCAATTTGATCCCTTCGTTAACTAGTAAATGGGTTGATGATCTTCAAACGCCTGAACAGATAAAATAAGAATAAGAAAGAACTATCACGGTCACATCAGATTTTAAATTAAAAAAAGATCAAAATCGGCCCATCCGTTTGGGGGCTACTATGCCACAGACAGACACACAGATTCATACACATAGATACATACACACAGATACATACACAGACACACAGGTCAAACTTATAACGGGCGTCGGGGGTTAAAAATACAAGCATAGGTCAATCATTCCTCAACAGTTGGAATCTCAAATTCTAAAAGCGAATAAAGGTGCATGTATCTTTAAACAATTATCGTGCCAGTAATAAATACAGCAATATTTATCAGTGCTCCTTAGTTAGAGCACAACGCAAAGGTGGTTGCAAGGACATATTGTGGTTTGTGTGGCTACCCAGCCTACTCAGATGAAATTATTGAATTTATTCAAACGGATAATTTCATATTTTATATTTATGTCCATAATAATTTTATGAGAATTATTATCAAAACAATGCTCGCTATTGAATAAATAGCAACTCTCAAAGTAACTCGAACTCAACTCGCGAGAACTATGGAACAGGTATTTTCAACCAGGGTTGCCGAAGTATGGAAAAAATATATCGCTGCATTAAATAAGGCACACGGGGGGGACTTAAAGTACCGTGGACTATAATAATAAAAGACATCAAGAGACAAAAGTACGCGAAGTTCGAATTTTAGTATGCACGACGACGGGACAACGCTTGAAATCGATTGACGTAGTTCAAAAAGGAACTGCTTTATACTCGTATGATGATACGTCAAGAAAAGAATATCATGACCGAAAATTTAAATTGAGTCCATGACGAATTTTTGGGAGATTATTATTATCTTCCGAGGACATAATAGTCTCTCGGCTGCGTTGGCCACAAACAAAAGTCGAGCGTCTGCGCTGGCCCTTATTGAGTTCAGAGTATTAATCTTATGTTACTTAATCTTAAGGTCAAAGTATTAGAAAGACTCGTGATTATTTTTATTTAATTAAATCTTAATATTGTTAATTCTTAGTACATCGGTAGACACAACTGAAAGAAGTCGCTCACTATAACAGAATAATGATAGTATAGATAAACTTTCATACTCGTATAGGTAGATACGTATTAAAGTCATTATTGCGCATTATTTGTCACATTAATTTCAAATGATGCATTAATTTAAATAGTTGATTCTATTTGAGAGAAACACAAGCATTTAGATGAAACTTTAATCGTTCAATCTAAAGCGAGAGATGAAAGTGGCTGATAGCGTATCTATTGCATCGGGAACTCAGATGCTCGGGCACCAAGACATATCTACATGTCATGGCTCTTGTCACTGCGGCGTTGCATCGTCTAACTCGTACGACGATAATACTTTAATTAATTCTATTTACTTAGTGAATTTTGCTCGTAACTCATTCGCTGTTCATACTGAAAAATCCATCATCTTCCCTTCTCTCCAAATCAGTTTTTTCATAATTTATTTAAGAAAATATTTAAATTAATAAATATTTATATTCAAGCAACGCCACATGTGCTGCAAGTGTCTTAGTAAGATAAGGATATAAGATTATGATGATAACGGAAATTGGCTCTGACGTCACCTGCTCTCACACTGAAACACAACAGCACACATGCTGTTATTTCACGGGGGCTCCAAAAGATTCCAAAATGTAATGTGCCCCGCCAACGCTTAAAATTGCTTCATTTTGTTGCAGGTCCCTAGTCAACTGCTTAGTGACCCTGCAACGTCTAGGGGCCCCGACTCCTAATGAAATAAAAATTACTTATATTTTCAGTTGTTGTGTTTTTCTTTTATTAAATAGGCTTGATGGCATACCTTAGAATTTATGGTAAAAAATAGTTTTAAAAAAGTATATATTTTAAAACGAAGAAAAGCCCCATCGTGCTTAATCCAGCTAGTTGACATTATGACGAAAGTTAGTTAACGTGGCTAGGCTAGGAATAGTTTAAAGTCTTGCAGTACGTAGGATTCCATCTGATTACATCTAATAATAGCTTTCACTCACCAATCATCAATGCCGATTCATTAAATTCTACAATAATTGACGCTAAATGTCGGCTACAAAAGGTCACGTGTTCTTGACCCAACTCTTCTTAATAAATTATACATACATTGTTGACACGCCTTTCCTAATCAAGTGCTTGTTTTTTCTCCTAGTAAGAACTAGCATAAATTAACTGCTCACTTTTTTTTTTAATTGTGTAAAATCTTAGCTATTAGCGAGTCGCGATCTTTATCGTCCGATTCGTTCCAGTGACGCAATTTTTATTGTAATTTATTTTCACTAGTCACTTTAAGTTTCTCTAGTTAACTTTCATTAAAATGATATGTTTTTCTATAAAGTTTTTGAATTACCTATATGCCTTAAGTAAAGGTAATGGCATTTGTGCTTATGCAACTTCCAAATTTCAAGGATTACCTACTAAGGAATCTTAATCTGCGCAACCAAGCTGCATTAAAAATACATATTATTATTTATCGTTAAGTATTGTATTCTTATTTCTATACCGTTACATGTTCTTGTTATTATAATGCAAGTACATCTCCATCGATAAGCGTCGCTCCGATGTACTTGGAACTACTAGATTTTGCGATAGATAGCAATAGTATCCTATCTGTTTTTCGTCTCCGAATCAATTATACCATAATAATAATTTTTACTACATATATAATTTCAATAATGTAACAGTAGACACCGGCTATACAGCTGTCTATAGTCACAAAAGGGGCATCCCGTCTGTCACTGTAATAAGGTCTGGCTGTGCTTCTGTTAAAAGATGGTTAGTATTGTCAAACTAAACACCTTCTTACAGAAGAACTTGTACTGTTATGTGTCAATGCGCGATTTTGCCTCAAAATAATTTATGCCCTTACTCTATAATTAATATCTTTATTTGTTCCCATAGGTGTTGCTTGTGCCTTATTATCAAGTCAATCGTCATCCTTTTTGATACCAAAGAATAATTTTTAATGTCTAATTATAATGTCTCTAATTATGAGATAACATTAAAATTTTCGAATATTTATTACACAAGTTGCTCTAGCATCAACGCCGCTAGCACGCGATTGCATTCTGTTTTTCCTTACGTTATGGTTGCAATAAGCGGAACGTTGGCGCCACTAATACGATCTGTGTCTAAAAGGATCCGATTTATTGCTTATATCTCTCCATCGACCAATACACCTGTAACAGATTTAATATGAGCGCGGAACAAGCCGGGAACATTTATTGCGTATTGCGTAACCCTACAGTTACCAATTGCTTATTGCACCACGATCATATTAATTATAGCGTCGTGAGTTTATAGCGTGCACTTGAACCTACTGCCTCTTTTTGTAGCGTTATGGTAGAAACGAGGTACTGAGTTAAGAAGGGGTCTAATAAGATCAATTGCACATCAGGCCAATGTTTTTTTTTAACTTACACTTTGGAGAATTTGGTAATAAAACTCTTTCTTAATTTCAGTAATATTTTCTTAGTAAAATCTATACTTTCTTCTTACCTAATGGTACAAGTTTCAATCGTTAAACTGAAAATAACTGATCTCCATATAAAACTTATTGATCTTCTTTGATACTAAGTGCTTTCTTAGTACTCCACCGCTTTAAGCAACTTACTTAAAACAGATCTTTTCTTTATCCTGCCCTCAATAGGGTCAACGCCAGCCAAAACCATTGTACACTTTATTGCGCTAATGTCTTATCTGTACATTCTGATCTACACTCAGCGGCACGAAAACTTGGCCAACACAGAAATTTGCGATAGTTTGCATTTTAATACTTTTTCATTCATAAATACAAAGCAGGTGTGTTCAATAAGTGTCTCTTTTAGGTTTTTAATCCTTTTTTAATGACAATTAACCGTTTACCTTCCTAACAATTAAGATTAAATAAAACCAAACGTTTTCACAGAAAATCTTAACTTTCAGCACTCAACTTTAAAACACTAGGAAATGCGGGATTGCTAATTTTTCATTATTTTTTACACATCTTAATATCGGGTAATTCCTCCTCTAGCCATGATAACTGCCTGCATTCGATCTGGCATGCTTTGGATAATGCTTTTGACCTCAACTTGCGGTATGTCATCCCATGCGGACCAAGCAGCATTTCGGAGCTCAGCAAGTGTCCGTGGTGGATTGAATTTGTTTTTTATCTTTTTTTTAAGCATGTCCCAGACATGCTCTATGGGATTTAGATCAGGACTACAAGCTGGCCACTCCAATTTTTGAATTCTGACCTCTTGAAGGTATTCATTGACGCAATGTGCGACATGTGGGCGTGCATTATCGTGCATTAGCAGAAATTGGTCTTCGCCAATGAACCCCGAAAACGGTAAAACATGATCTTGAAGGATCTCTTCAATGTATCGAGAAGCAGTTAGCCGGTTGTCGACGATAGCCAACTCGGTACGAGCGTCGGAACTTATTCCTCCCCACACCATTATGGAGCCACCATGAAAACTCACAGTTTGTGTAGTGGTGATGGGTAAAAATCGTTCTCCTCTTTTCCTCCACACTCGTTGTCGACCATCTGGTGCACGTAAAGCTATCCTACACTCGTCAGTGAACAAAACCTTAGCCCAATGCTCGTGGGTCCAGTTGGCATGTTCTTGAGCGAAACGAAGTCTTGCTATTCGATGTTGTCTGAGAAGCTCTGGGCCGCGTGCTGGTCTACGGGCTTTCAAATTAACTTCCTCCATACGTCTTCTCACCGTACGCTCGCTAACATTAACACCTCTCGTGATTTGGAGTCGCGAGCGGATTTCAACTGCAGTGAGGAAGCGATTTCGCAGAATTTCAAGGTTAATAAAGCGGTCATCTCTGGCCGATGTGCATCTTACACCTCCACTACCTGGTCTGCGGGTGTAGCCGCCAGTCTCCTGGTATCGTTTCAATGCATATTGCATTGAAGAACGTGGTACGTTTAGCGTTGTAGCCACTTCGCGTTGTGTCATCCCTTGGTTGACTAATGCCACGGCTTGTGCAACCTGAGCTGGTGTTAAGGGCATTTTTTTTCGTTTTTTAGCACCTTCGTTTATTGGATTAAAAGCACAAAATGACCGATGTTTGGTAACTGAATAGTACACAATATTAAAATACGGAGTTTAAAAATTCAACTTAGTCGCTCAAATGACTCGATTCATCTAAAGCTTAAAACAAATGTCAAATTGCACTCAAACATAATAAATTACCCTCATGAACTAATCGGAAGTATTTTTTCGTCTCACCCTCATACTAAAAAATTTATTATAAACACTAACAACTTTGTTATCGCAAGATAAGCGCTTGGCCAAGATTCCGTGCCGCTGAGTGTATATATCTCAGCTTTGCATTTCTTAAAAAAAATATCTACTGCTAATCACATTATGTTGTTGTTATGGCGAAATTTCACTCTGATTGACCTTGAATTTGCACTTGTCGTAGCTTTCACGTCTTGTGAACTTATAACATCACGTTCAATTCGGACGTTATCTTTATATCGTTGCCCCTACCATGATTAATAAAAGTTGATAATACTTATAATTTACTTCTATCATTAAATTAGAAATAAGATATGCCTTGTTAATTTTGGTAAAAACATAAGTCAGTTTGAGTATTGGTAATTATTATTGTATATGATTTTTATATTTCTTAGAAAACAAGTCACTTAAAAATTATATTTATTTTAACTAATATAATGATATAAACAATTCAAAGTCCTAGTGTTCCTAAAAATATATTTTTATAATTTTACAGCAACAAAACTATTCTGTCATATTTCAGCATTTAAACCATATCACAGACGACTAAGACATAATCGTAAATATTTTATCACACAACACGAAAAATTATAGTAGGGGTTTTAGATGTCCGAAGCCAATGCTTCAACGTAAAGGCGGACTTTCAAAGAACTCTCTCCTACTATTGACTACCCTATCGGTTGGATATATGCGAACACCAACGCGTGTCACTCATGAAGTCCACGCGCCAGTGAGAACCAAAACTCATTAGCGCTTTTAACTACATGCATACTTTATCTTGTACCATTACAACCCAATGACGCTATCAAATTTACAATCAAAGAAAGTGATGACCAAGACACAATTAATTCAAACCTGCCTTAATATGAGTTTGCAACGATGCTTCGTAAGAACGAGTCTCAACATTGCCCTCGGATTTGCATTTGATGCTTTTTTTTGTATGTACAGATCATCAGACGGGCTGACAGTCCACTTGATGGTAGGTGGCTATCGTCGTCTATTGACACAAGCAACTCCACAGGTTCTGCAAATGCGCTGCCAACCATTATTAGTATTAAGAATAAGGGATTAAAAAGCGATAGTTAAATGGGCATTGACATCCCTTACTCACTCAACGAAACACAAAGCACACATTCTGTTATTTCATGTGGTAGGTATTTTGTATAGGGGCGATTAGTGCCGCTACGCGGGCTGCAAAAATGACTGCGAAACGCACTCTGCCCTGCCACTTATTGCCAAATCAATACGAGTATTAGAGCCAACTATAAAAACTTTATTTCAAAAATTGGTCAAGCCGGGAATCGAATCGGGATATTTGTGCATTTTGGAAACAATAAATAAAAATAACATTTGTATTGTTTAATATTTTATTAACACATAACTAATTACAAACTTATTACGGTGTTTTGTATTAGATAAATAATACAAACAAAGATGTATTGTAATTCACAATTGTGTTCTCACTGTAACCATATTTTTATAATATAACTTACGCCTAAGTAACTAATTTATTTACAGCTACGATGTTTATTTTAACTTTTAATGCGAGGTGCGGATATTTTACACGTTTACACGAGATTGTTTTACAAATGGTGACAGAAATAAAATATTAAATTAGCATAAGGTTAAAAAATTACGACAATGGAAGAAATAAAAGCAATTCTTTTACCCTGTAAAAGTATTTTAAGAATTTTAAATATGTACAAATATCTAAAGAAATAGATTAAAGCTTTTTAAAATTTTTAAATAAAAATGATGAAACTGTAGACTGACAAAATCCCGAAAAATGCGCAAATTATAGCTTGGTAAAATCGTTCGATAATTTATATTAATTTTCTCTGTATGACATGACTTTATCATTTAGTCGGACGATAGTATTGACAATTACATTAAACATGCAGCGCGGATACCACCAGGCAGTAAACTTTAGGTATACCTACGAGGTAACAGAAAGGTTAAGGCATCGCTAAGGTGCAATATTTCGGTTTAGTAGTTCATAGTTACAATATTGCCACGCGACCTGTTGTTTGTCTTGGCCGCTATTGGCCGCTGTTTAAGATCGAAGGATTCCTAATACAAAATACAAAATTCGGAATGAAAAATATATATATGGCAACAGTAAAACAATCATTTCTGTAAGACCATTGCTATCCAAACTCTTAAACAATTACTTATAAATTTATTTTTGTACAAATTATAACACCATACTAATAATTCTAAAAACCTAATTTATGATATAAAAATTTACAAAAGGTCCAGTCTATTCTTAAAATTTATTGATTTATTAATATAAGTTTAAATACTAAGCGATGGTCTTTTCTTGCGCACGCTCTTGCTGTTTTTCCCGAATATCGTACCAATGACCTACAAACAAAAACATATTAACAAATTTGTTTTATATAAGTTAAACTAATACTT
The DNA here is from genome assembly GCA_944738685.1 of Synanthedon myopaeformis. Lineage (NCBI taxonomy): Eukaryota > Metazoa > Arthropoda > Insecta > Lepidoptera > Sesiidae > Synanthedon > Synanthedon myopaeformis. The sequence goes on along the minus strand of OX122921.1, from coordinate 6,986,271 downwards.
AATAGTCAATCAATAATATTACTATGATACCAAAGAAAAACTTAAATATTAAATATATATCGAAAACGGTTAATTTTTGGATAGAGTTATTATATAAAGAAACTTATACATACATAACTTATACTTAACTTACATGTAACCCTTTATATGCGCATAAAGACAAAGAAGGGACATCTGAACTATACTTTCATGGTTACCTTTGAAACGGAATAAGCGGCTAATTTTCTCCTGGGCGCGGGCAGGAGCAGAGCGAGCGCTCTCGCCTCGCGCAGTAGCGCGTGGAAGGCGAGCGCTGCGCCCGCGCACGACTCGGCCGCCGACACCTCGTAGAACTGACACCCGAAACGGAGTGACAGCTCCTGACCCTCCTCAGCATGGACCTCTCTACATACAAATTAGTTTACTTTAAAATCCAAATTCAAAGCAGTTTATAAGAACGCTGTATCTTTCTAAAGGCATTTCTTTACTGATTATAAGAGGAATACGTATTGCTCTGAAGCCGTTAATCTAACGAGAGATGCGTAAGTTCATAAGAGCCACGTGTATCAATCGCGACACACACACAAGGCTAGGGATATTGTGGGAGTTGTGCACAGGCTACAATTCAAGTGAATTTATTTTACTAATATACTTAATTGTTAGGGAGGCCGCACATTGGCTACTATCGCGCGGGCAACTCGGTTGCGACAACTTTACAACTGCACAGACGTGTGTGCGCTCGTTCAGCTTGTCGCTTCAACAATTGATTTTATGAGGGAAATCAAACAGTATTTATGCAACCTCCGTGAGAGGCAGACTATGAAAAAAGTTTCCGATTAGTGTCAAGGAGAAATTAAATAAATTAACCCTTTTGGGAATCAATGATTGGGGAAGTCTAAATTATTTTGAACTTTTATGTGCTTGTGCAGTTTGGTCGCTCTAGCAATAGAGAAGTCGCTTATGCAACAGTAATTGTAGTAATGATAAATCAATATGAATAAAATATGGTATTGTGTGTGTATACGTAGCTAAAGTTTTATCTTTTTCTATGTTTTTCAAGTAAATAAATAATAAGCGATCATGTCTATTGTCTTAATAATATAGATGTTACCATGATAACATAAAAAAAGGGTAGAACTTTGCACCCTATCATGTCTATTGTTTAAGAAGTCTATGGTCGAGAAATTCCCCGCTACTGTCGCGACATGTATTGGGTACGTGAACAATTAAATATTATGTCATTCTGTTAGGATTACACGACCGAGCTAGAGCGTTAATGTGAAAGATCACATATTATATCATAATGTTTAATATTTCTAGATCGCGAATATGTTACAAGAATGCGAAATGTTCATGCGAAAAACTATAGAGGGCGAGTTCGCACTGATGAACAATCTGTGTATTTAGTTTAAACTTTCTTATTGGCTACCACAAAAACAATAACTATACTACTATAATGTAAAGGAGAGAATGTCATAGTTTAGAAGAGAATTATAAATTGTATACCATGCATCATCTCCAGCGAACTTGAATGCAGATTATTTCGATGGTCATCTCTACATAGAGAACAAGTCATAGGTGCTGTAAGTGCCCCGTCCATAGTAGGATTACGTACTGACAAGGGATTAGGGAAAAAAAATCTATACATTAATAAAATTGTAAACGACCCGTGTCTGAAACATTAAATATTTTTTCAAAAAATCAATTCTACACGTACTTATGTTACCGCGAGTTAAAAAAAATAGTTTTTAGAATTTTTGTCTGTTTGTCTGCGCACGCTAATCCCAGAAACGGCTTAACCGATTTGAAGGCGGTTTTCACTGATGTATGATTATCTGGATGAACATATAGGATACTTTTAAAAATGTTAGGTTCCTGCGGGATTTTCAAAAAAAAACGAACTACATCGCGTACGAAGTTGAGATGGAATTCACATTGAAAAAAATTAATTTTGTTGTTCACAGTTTCTTATAAGTTGGTGTGTTACATACCTCGCATGTTCGAGGTCACGTTTGTTCCCCAAGAGAGTAACTGCGGCACATCCCGGGAGTCTGGTGCGTTCCAAGAGTGAGAGTAGCTCAGCGGCCGCCAAGAATGACCGTCGCTCGCAGACAGAGTAGACAACCGCAAATGCGTCACCCCATCGCACGTGTTCACCTAAGCAGCCGCGGATCTACGAGTAAACATGTTACACAATCAATTTTATTGATGAATCACAATACGAAATAAATTCCTGCCAATACAATAGGTCCATTTTGACAGCTGTCTTTATTAATATATAAGATATCTATACTTATAAAATCGTTTGTCCTGGCTGACTATCAATGTAAATACATCCAAAAGCTTAAATTTGGAAAATGAGTATATTTTTTAAAATAAGCATCCGCTAAGAAAGGATTTTTGAAAATTTCAACTCCGTGCGAAGCCGGGGGCAGGTTTAAAATAAAGTTCAAACTGTCTTTCACGTATTAGTTTTATTTTCAACTATATTTCAATCAATGTTGAATTAAATTATATTTCAAAATATAGCAAACACCAAATTAATCTAATTAAATATGCTTCATTTAAGAGTGATTGGGGGCTTTTTCATGATAATATGAAGTTTTTATTCTGTGTCTATAAGATATACAATGGCGTTTCGGGGTTTCCCCTTTGTGTATAGAAGAAAGGTTGATTCTGAAATTGTAAATATGCTAACTTCCGTGCTCTCATATACTTATATAAAAAAAACAATAAAGAATGGCCTTTACAAAGTTTTTACTATGAGCCGGAAGGTAAAGCACAGCGGGAGCCATCCGAAGCGCATCCAACAACTTAATCATCTATTACTCAATCGTTAACATCGGGAACATTCTTTTATTCGTCGATCAATTAATCGTTCATTAGACGAAAACAAAAACACGTTTGTGTTGCATTGCATAGAAACGGTACATGGACGATTTATGTAACTCGATTAATTTCGGTTGAATTTGTGGTCAACGGCCCGAGCGATCTGCGCGTTGCGGCCAGGGTTGCCCAAATCATGCTACCAATCCTTTACGTATAAATTGAAGTCGCCTTCCGCGTCTGTTGTCGTATGGCCGCTGACCTCCTAAACCACGCAACGAATTTTGATGCGATATTGAACGGAAATTGAAATACTTTGCCTTGCCGTCCTCCGATCTGCGCCAGCCCTAATTCTATTAGGTATTCAAATAATTATGTTACAAATTAATGTTATTCATTTCTATGTCAATGTAAAAAATCTAAAAATAAAAAAATTATGTAGCAGCTGTGAGTGAGATAATATAAACCTTAAAAAAAGAATGTTTCCACAATATTTCTCTGTGACACATTTTTTTAACATCTGGAAAAATTTGGTTAAAATTCAATATTATTGTTCTTATAATTTTGGTAGGTAACCCTAGTTGCGGCGGTAATGATCGCATCTTGATAAGACGATACAAGGCCTATAAACTTCGTCTAATTAAATTGTACGACGGGTATCAGCCACACGAGCCAACAGATTAACATCACCATTGTTTTCAGCTAAATTAAGTTGGCTCATGTCTAGCATTTTATTTAACACGACCATTTTAACATTAGCCACGTAAATCTGTGTGACATCACAACTTTCATTCGCAACAACTAACCACAATTACTTGTAAGTTATGTCCCCTTTAAAGTGCAACATAATGTTAAGTTATTTCTTACCGCACAATTAGAGGTGTCAAGTATTTCAACTTCTGATACAGCTCCGTCGAAAGCCACTCTGTGCTGATAAAGGAAATCTGTAACATAAACACCACGATACAGAACAAGTCACAGCATTCGATAAGGAGAAAAACACGCTGTTCGCTTAGATATTTAAGTAAAAGCTTTATGCGTCAAATGAACGTAATTATTTAATACTAGCTGGTGCCCGCGACTTCGGCCGCGTTAAAAAATAAAAGATTTAAACGCCTGGCAAAATATGTGAAGCAATATAACGCCTGACATTATACTTTTGCTAAGTGTTGAATCTTTATTTTTGTTGTGTTGCATACTAACTTTCCTAAAGTAATGCCATTATTACTAGGTGTATTTTTTTAAGGTAATGTATAACAGAGGGATTCATAAGATCGAGTTGTCTAACGAAATAATAGGTAAAAAACAATGCCCGCGAGAAGTCTAGTAACTCAATGCTATCCATAGAGCTGTGTAACTCGATATACACATGAAGCTGCGCTGTCCTTATGAAGATATTTCACGTGTTAATGTTACTCTATTGTAATACCGACGCCGGCCCCAACATTGCGTTCCGCTGTCATAGACTGCACAAGATGTCTGGCGGCATTTGCTACTTCATTAGCGAAGACCATCGTAGAATAGAATGCCATTTTTATAACCCATCCCCATCCACATTAAACCTTAAAAAACCTAAAATCCTAACAATGCGAGATCTCCCTTATGTTTATAAGGGGGCAATCAAAATGTATCCAAAATTAACTCGTACGTATAAAAACCTTGTCTCCATAATGTTGATATAAAATAATATTAAATATAATTTCTTTTATGTCATAATTTATATCCCGTGGCGATGTCGATAACTATAAAATTGGTTTGACGTAAAACGCTACGGTCGTTTAAGGTCGGAAGGAAGGAGACATTTCAATTTAAGTAAAAATAAAAACACGAGCGAATGTCTCTTGTATCTGTCAAATTGAGGTTATAAAAAAATTAACTTGTGTACCTGTTCGTCTATGGAGTGAGTAAAGTATAATAAAGAAGTGAACTCAAATGTTACGTAACACAAAGAACAGCATTTGTAACTTTTGCATTTCATAACAGCTAATGAACGATAAGCAGTTTACCAGGAACATGATTCAATCAATGAACTCACCTCCTGTGGAGCTGTATTCGCCGATGTACCTCTTTGTAAGATAACGCACGACCACCGCTGCAAAGAACAAAAGCCATGAGTAATTTTATTTATATACAATAATCTTTCCCCTTTGGATTGCAAGACATTTTTCCTTATAAAATACTTCGTTCATTTTTTCTTTATTATTGGTACCTAATATAGGTACCAAAAAAGACTAATAAAATTATAATTACAAATAAATTTTATTAATAAAAAAATAATAAGTAATTTTCTGATCCAGGAAATGTCTTATCGGTATAATTTATAACACCTTTAAGAAATATTATAATTATTATCCAGTTTTATTATAGTGGATATGTATTTTAAAGTCAGTAATATAAAGAAAGAATAAAATAAAACATAAATCCCATTAAACTCGACTTTACAGTGGGTACATAATGAATCTTTTGACCGAGTCTCTTCTGGAATTCTCATCTAAGGGTCGATCGAACAAGATACAAACAGTTATCAACAACAATGACGATGCATGTTGTATGAATAGCCGCCGCAGACAGCGAGCTACCGACAAAATGAAGTGTGGAGAATCCTGCAGTCCTTGAAAGGAAAGTAGAAAATCTATTCAGAATGCTGATTGCTTGTCCGACGACTCGGCTTCTTGCTTTGTACTTTGACAGATTGATTATACTCGTAAAGGAGATTTAACAAAAACTACTTTCTACACACACAAAATTTAAAACGTATTGAAAAAATGCAGCGCGTGGTACTGTAAGAAGTAATAGCCGAGTATTACCCTAGATGTATAATATGGTATAGTAAGTATACATATATGTTATATACTTAGTATGACAATGGGTTATTAAGTAACTAGCATCCTTATCCGCGAACAGAACATCAGATGTGTTTTCTGTTACGACGGAATTGGTATGCGGAATGTAGACCGTCGTAAAAGACTAAATGCAATCTTTAGACTAATAAATATATTTACTAAATTTATTAAATTCGGATGTTGAAAATAGATTCAGTTCTGACAATGCTCAGCAAGAGACTATCTTTCTTTGCTCTACTAAGTGCTAACCTGTCCATAAGATCGTTATTATTCCAGTAGACAACTAATCTATTGATAGGGACCATTTCGTATTCCGCTTCAAGCGTCGTTTTTATCATCGCAGGATTATTTTCCCGGGGGAGTTTATCGTTGTGACCATTTTGGTATAGTTCTTGGCCCAATTCGGTTACACAAGAACAACCGGTCGGCAATGACTTTATGCAACTGCGGCGTTGCTGCCCCGCATGACAATGGACTTGGAATGCATTCCGCCCGCGTTCGACACAAACTGGTTAATGTTTAGCTTCAAAACAAAACAGTATAATTGAAACTAAGGATAATTAAACTAAATAAGTAATAATCAATGAACCATAACCGTAATAGTAAATGATTATAATAATTATAATCAGCAGTAATACAGGAAAACACTATTTGTGACAATGGAATGAACGCATGGCTGATGACATGAAATCGCTTGAGTCCTGAAATTTTGCAATCTTGCCATAGCAAGAACGTTTGAACGTGCTAATCTTTGGAAATACCAATGATATTTGGTAAAATGATATTTTTGCATTTGATAGCTATTATCTTGAGGAAGATTACATGTAGGCAAGTTAACATCATGATACGACCCTTAGGGGTAGGTCAGAAAGATAAAATATCATAAGTAATAATAAGCTAATAGAACAAATGCAGTTGCCAAAATTAGGGAGAATAAAATAGTCGTACATAATAAATATAAAATATTTTTGACAACTTAGATACAGATTTAAGAAGTTTATATTGTCATCATTCTAAATAGATCTCATTAAACAAAGAGGCCTCCGTTTATGGTAAGTTTATATGTATTATATTATTTCCTACCGCTAAACAGAGCAAATCCCACAAATTAATTAGTAGGACTTCACACTTATTTGAATATTACTCGATTGCCTCTCTCACACACTTTCTATAATTAATTATTTATTTAATATGTAATTTTTTACTAATCTAATTACAGATAAAATCTATACTAATATTATAAAGAGAGAAGACTTGCATGTTGTACTTGTCAAAAACTACTGGTCCGATTTTAAAAATTCTTTCACCTATAGAAAGCTAAGTTATCAGCTAACAATAATAACATAGGCTATATTTTATGAGGTTACGCGGGCGAAGTCGCTTACAACGGGTAGTCCAATTATAAAATGGAAGATATCCAGGACCCAACCAAGATTGAACTTGTGCCAGAAATGTCTAAAGACTGGGCCAACTCTATAGCTAAGAATTTGTATTAAATTGTAAATATGAAAAACAAAACTAAGCAATAGAAACACTAAAATTTCAGACAATGTCGATGTCTAATACACCGAGAAATTAATACGTCCAATACAACTCAGCTAGTATAAATCGTCGACTATTAAGTTGCAACACTCGATACGATAACAATTTGACACATGTTTACAACACAATAATGTTTACCTTCCTGGAAGGCAAATGGCCGTTATAAAGACTTGATTTTAATGAGGCATTATAAAAGTTACGTTCGCAATTATAAAATGCGAATTATTGTAGTTTATGAAACACATGTTAAATTCCACACTCTCAGTTTCCTTTCGTTTTTTTTTTTCGTCTGATGTGAGTATTAAGTGCAACACTTTCTCCGCGATCCGATTACGCTACGTATTTCTGATAAAGCTATAGTCCATGGACACATATTGAAAATTAATTAATACTAGCGGCCCGCCTACGGCTTCGCACGGATACAATTTTTTTCAGCAAATTGTGAAAAAAAAACAGCAGTAGGATCACTTTTCCCATTATTGAAAATCGTATCAAATCAGAAAGAAGTTAGCGGAGAAACAGACATAGGCGCGCGCGGACAGATGGTTACTGTGAGACAACCGTAACATATATAGATATGCCATCACGGAGTTTTCTTTAGGATTTTAGAAGAACTACAATTTTAGAAGACTACAACTCTACTGAAATAAAAACCTAATTGGATTTTATTACAACCATATAAAAAACTTCTCTGAAAAATTATCTAACTGATGGTGATAACCGCATCAAACTCCGTTGCATTATGTAGGAGGAGTAAGCTGTTAGACAGACAGACGCGGAAAGCGACTTCAAATTATACTATGTAAGGATATCTAAATTATATTACAATATTAAACACTCATGTAATCGAGATAAACTAAGTACCAGACGATATTAGACGATAGGTAAAAAATCTCCCATTATCTCGAAATATGAAATTTTTAAATCAACGATGCATAAAAGACAAATTATTAAGGGGAAACAACATGGCACCACGTGGGTTGATAGATGGTTCGTTATCCGAAGAAACAATGGTCGGTATATCGACAGAAATCTATGAGGTAATTAATAGATTATACGCCTCATCCATCTCACGTTGAACTAGCCTTCATCGTAGTGCTGACATGTACTTTACTATAAGTTAATATGTTCACCATAATTTCTTAATTGATAAACAGTTGTCACATCCAAATTTAAAACAAATTTAACTTTAAAGGAACTTTAAATAAATAACAACATAAATAAAAAAATACAAAAAAAAATCTATTAAAAACTAGCTGGCCCGCAACTTCGTCCGAAATTAAAAAATGAAAGTTATTGACATATTTGACATCTTTACAAATATTTCTTTTATATTTTTTTTTAAACAGAGAGGTTATACCATTTTTTATATAAAAAAAAACATTGAATTAAAGTTCGTAAGAAAATATATAAGTAAAGGCACAAAATAGTCACAGCTCAGCTGATAGAAAGAAGATGGTGCTAAAAATCTGAATAATATTCTTTATTCAGATTGAAATAATGACCATTTTTAATTAACGAATCTTCTCGACTTCGAATTTCGACACGAGCCAACACCTACTTCTAAACGAAACTTCATAAAATTATTTCAAGGTTGTTAAATGTATAAAAAATATTATTGATTAGGTACATATAGGGCGAGCAGGAATAATGCAGGCAAAGTCATCGATCATGGCGTGAGAAAACGATACTTTATGATTGTCATTATTAACATTTTTTATGCGAATGCGACGTATAGACACATTAGATTCATATATTGTCATACATAATATACACGTGTGTAAAAGCAGAGGAGTCGTAATTGTCTTTGGTCAATCAAATGATGTAAAAAGTAAATGGGATAAAAAGTGGATAGGTAATGTTGTTTGGGAAACACACCAGCATTTGATTTCTTGATAGAACTTGACACATATTCGTGACAAGGTGTTGTTTCATATATTCATTTATATGTATTTTATCTTGCCTTATGTGTTATTAACCCCCCGACGCCCGACGCAAAAACGGGGTGTTATAAGTTTGACGTGTTCGGGATTATAATTTATGAAGATTCGTTCAGACGTTTGAAGACCATCAGTCCATTTCCTAGTTAACGAAGGAATTTCACTAACTTCAACGTGTTCGATTAATGTGAAATATCGTATAAGTATTTCCATGACTTGGTAACCTTGACCTTATGCTGCAGCATCAAGTAGTCTGCGGGACATGCAACTCCTCAGCAACTCACAGTTAGGGATCATAATATTATTATATGACTTGGTAGTCGTATAATTCATAGACTATTTATACTTATATTATTATTTTTCACCTATAATTTCGTTTAAAATAATTTCTACTCGTTGTTTCATGAAAGACATTGAGAGAGCATTGCCCGGAAGAAGACGCGGAAGGTAATCAATTTCTGATGAAACACAAGCTTATGACAGCCACAGTCGTTAATTGAAATACTTTATTGACTAAAGGTAATTATACTTTAACCGATTCCAGCCAAACCGCGAGTAACCACAGGGTAGAGAGATACATATCATGTATTTTGAGAGCGGAGCTGTGATGTGACCTAGATGTATAGCGAGGAGATAACATTGCCAAACGGGGAATGCAGTAGCAGTTTTAATGACACCCTGTACGAGTGAGTGAAGTCAGTTATAGGTATTTGGGAGATTTTTTTGTCTCAACTTACTAGAATACGAATAAAAGAAGGCAAGAAATTCGCAGCATTTTCGCGAAAATAATAAAACATACTCCAGCAATTATAATATTTTAGAAAATTCTTTAGTGACAACCCAATTTTAAATTAATATTATAGCTAAAATGTTTTTATAAAAAACTATTACAGGTTTTTAGTTAGTAATTACAAGAAATCGACCCGAAAAAATTCTGCACATTATATAGAAATTAATTGTACTAGCCATGAAATTAATTTCACTTTTTGTTTCCATCGAAACATTCACATTATATATCAGAAATGTCATGTTTTTTTATGTATTGCTAGGACAAATAACTACAGAGTATTCATGAAATTATGTATGGAACTCTTGTTGGCAAATGAGCTCTTAATAAAGCAACCAGTATAACGGACGCCGTAACGACGTGAGAATAGCGGACTATTTTACACGGTCAGCGTAATGAGCTCCTGGAATAATCTGAATTACATGCTAGTGGCAGTGTTAAGTGTGTTTGCTCCTAGAATGAAGGAACGGTGTCAGTCGGCCGCGGATCCCTAGCTGATGGACAAGCGCCACTCCCTTTGGCCCTGGGCAGACGGGATCTACTTTAAAAACAATTTCGCGTGTCAGCCCCGAGTTCCTTAATGAATTGCAAACGCTCGTCGGTCTCGGCCGGTCCGTCAACCGTCAGCCTACCGACAATTAGGGCGGTGCAATTATAACCAGTCGGCAGCGACTCGGCCGGTGGGTCAACAACGATTTCCCGACGGCTGCGTCTGCGACGCCTGGCGCCAACCGGCGGCGTTGTGTAACTTATAAACGTCCGATTAACACCACACTCGATGAGGTCGTTGCTCTACACATGTCTGTCGCCAAACGTAATACTGCCTGTTAAGATACCGAGTATAAGCGCGAATTATTTGCCGGTATATGTTATGACAATTGTGTTATCTTGAAAAAAAAACATGTCGCTATAGTTCAGTGGGTTTCATTTATAATAATATTGTCTCTATCAGTAATTGAACTCAACCAAACGTAAATATTTTAATTTATTATAAATCCAAGTGCACGATAAAAAGGTTTGACATAAAAAACATTAAACTAATGGATGTTTAAATACAAAACATTATACTCGTACAACATACAAAATTGTTTAAGAATTAAATTTAAAAAAAATCTAAGATATTTATAGCAATAAATCCTATGACGAGTTCCTAATGATTCCGATATCTAGAGCAACGTCAGTAGTACGAATAGAGTAGATAATGCAATGCTATTTTAAATTTTGGTTTGAGTATATCTACTGTAATTCGTAGTGTAAAATAGTTCTAACGATTATTTAACTTTTTATCGTTAATGCACATCACAAGATTAGCGGTTATTATATGCGTTACAATAATTTTTTTATTACTAATTCTATAAAATACCAACCAGTGTCCCTATATGGACTCCTAAACCGCTCAACTGTTTAATTCTGTTTTCGCTTATGGAAAGACGTATAAAGGGGGAAGGTTTGTATATATAAAAATTGCAATCCGAACGAAACCGGGAGCTTTTAAACTAGTAAATAAATAAAATTAAAATTAAATTCATTTTTTTCGGGCATCTTAAAAAGGTCCAGATTAGATGTGAAACAAACTTAACATAATTATACAATACATAAACAAAAGAAAATCATTTTACTTATGGAATGGAAAATCTTTATAGTCGATTTATCAAAGCGGTTTTCTTGTCTTGCAAAAGATATCGTCAAAGTCAATGCAAGCTGTCTTATCATATTGTATACAAAGCATTAACTGAAGCATTCCGTCTAAAGGTATGCACTAATAAGGAAAACAAACATTATCATTTATTTGTCTGTATTTTATATGTTAAACAACACAATAGATATAAGAAAATTGTTTCTATAGGATCATTGTTGAGGCTTTAGTTTAAAAAAGTATTTTCACATCAATAATTGAAACAGACTATGCATTTTTTTAAATACTCTATGCAGTAAAATAAATAATAATACATAATAATCATCAATCAATGTAAATAAAACACAATGTAAGTCTGTTTGTCCTCCTAAACTGCTCAACTGATTTTAATACGATTCTCACTTTTGGAAAAAGGGATAAACGAGGAAGGTTTGTGTATAAAAAAAATTGCATCGCGGGCGAAGCCGGGAGCGGGTCACTAGTATGATATAAAAATAAATTTCAAATAGTATAAAATATACCAATATTAACTTTATAATAACGATCCATAATTGTACCCAATTAAAAAGAATTATACAAAAATACACAAAGTTATTGCATAAAATAACCAACATAAACTTAACTAGACTGTTGTAAGTAAATTACTTAACTAAGCTGTATTTTGTTATGATAATTTAAAATATTTTTTGTCACTTATTTTATTAACATTAAGTGAGTTTAAAATTTCCATAATTTAGATGTATTCCTATGATTTATTTACTTAATAAATAAAGAATTATTGTTTTTCTTCTAAAGTTAACAATAGTATAATTAATCCTTTATAACGACAAAGCATTAAATGTTTAAAACGAACAATAATGTTTTTATCTCAAAATTCCAGTTATTTTCGTATTAAATATTTGTGGTTTCGATAATGTATTTCTTTCAACAACATGTTTTAACAATTCTTACGCGGATGCACACTTATCTCCATTTTTTGTTTCTTTTGTAATGCAGTAACATAATAAAAGCAGTTTGGTTACCCGAAATTACAGTACCGATAAAAAAATTAATTTTAGTACAAACGCATTTTGTGAGGTCTGCTGTCGATTTGTTTTTGTTGGAAAAAATCTGGACGATCTTTTATAATATGGGAACGATAAAATTATTTAAATTTTTGAGAAAAATACATAAATAATTTATTTAATAAAATGTTTTTATTTTTAAAATTATATTAAACTAATATGCAAAAATACGCACCGGATTTCCCACATCGCGGACTCCCCAACACCACCACCCTAATACGATTCACAGTCATCTTCATTTGGACTAATTTTTAAATCACTCTACTTATCAAATCAAAAACTTAAGTTCAACCGAACATAATGCAAAAGTGATACAATAACCACAAAAAGTTCAATTTCACTTAATTTACACGGTCCACGTTTGAGATCTACAAGATTTATCGTAAATGTTTTCGTGATCGTAAATTGTGCGATCGTCGTTATAACTGAACAGCTCTGTCTGTAGTGACGACCATCAGGCGCGAAGTTTCCCGCGCGACTGCCGATTCGACCGGCTCGCGTTGCCTGTGCATGCGTTTGCGCAGCCTCCGATAATACAACCTACTGTAAAGTGTACATATAGCTGTGCAACCCATGTATTATGGAATCTTGTATCTTTATTAATATCTTTTTTACGTGCGCTTTTATGAATACTCACAGGCTACTGCTAAATCGAAACGAAAGAAAATTAAACTTTTGTTATGATAATGCGTGACTATCAGGATGTCAAGCTATTAAACGGATCTCGCTTATAAACTAACGATTACACAAAAGGAGGATTGATATGAGCTCTTATATAGTCTGTGATAGAACTATAGTTCTATCATGAATGTGTTCTCTCATATAATAAATATTATGATAGGATAAGGGATAGGGACAACGTAGGATTAGGAGAATAACTTACCGACGATATTATACAAAAGGAGCAGTGATTTTCTGGATTAATGTCTAGCTTAATTTACCATTATAGAAACTTTCCTCGTTTAACACTCTTTCCAGGTGCTCTGCTACTGCAAAATACTATTTTATTATACTACTAGTGCCCTGTCCCCGGCTTATTTTCTGCAAATTTGCATATAAAAACCTTCTTCGTTTAACGCTCTTTCTATTAGTGAAAACCGCATGAAAATCCGTTCAGTAATACTTGAGATTATTGTGATACATACCAACAGACATACGAGCAGCGACTTCAATAATTTATAATTATAATAGTATATTGATCCAAATATGTACCTACTTAGTTAAGAACCGCTTCCTAGAAATTAATATACAGTGTAATGTGCTTAGTATTACAATTGGTCTACATAAAAATGTTTAATTCGATATTGCAGATACATGGAATAACATTTCACTTATGCTGGACAAACTTAAGCTATTCTGAGTCTTCATTCCTTATGTTTTAAGTTCGTAATCAAATATAGTCTCATGAAAACCTGTTGAACCGTAAAATTAGATCTTGTTCAAATTTCGTAGTCCCTAGAAGGTCCGGGAATCTGTTCTAGTTTGGCTACATTTGCGACATGTCAAGGTGAGAGCGACGCAAAGGCGCCCACAAGTCCGCAATAAATTCGTTCGTGCTGAGACGTAATTGGATTCGCTCCGCCCACGCGAGATTCCCCGCTTCCTCTTGCACTATTGTAAGTTGCATTTTGCACTGAAGCCACAAGTGCATCTGTGTCGTGGGCCACTTTGTCTCAATATCGTCCCGACACAAACTCAGATGAAGTCACATCTATTAATTGTCAAACAATTGACAAAATTAGTTCTTCTCCTGACTAACTGATCCTTTCAACATGCAGAACTACTTTTGAAGTCAATTGGTCATTTACAGAGATTAATTTTATTTTAATAAAATTATGATGTCATTCATAAAAATCATGAAAAATAGTTAACGACCGGTACTTATGCGATCCATGATAACATCTGCAAGCAAATAGGTATTTCTCTACCCAGCAATTATTGGTTTTGCGAGCTTTGATTTCCCAAAAATAAATGTTTTCGTTTGAAAATCAAACATTTAAGTTTAATCAAACATTTCAAAAAAAAAACTTTCAAACAATCAAGTATTCATTCAGTGTCATCACAACATCACCTGGAAAAAAGTTATTAGCCGGTATTAACTTACATGAAAATTTCATCATAAAGCTTTAAACAAATGTTCAAAAATGCAAATCGCCTTGCAATTTGAGAATCTACAAAATTGTAAGGGGCATTAGCATAACATTTTGAGAATAAGGTATTATTTAACAGTCTCCGGCTTATATTTCGTCTGGGTACAAGGCAATTTTACTGCAAAAAATGTTCAAATAAAAGACTGCTTATACTCCGATGACGAAAAAAAAGGTAATAAAATTACATAAGTATATACTAGCTTTTGCCTGCGCCTTCGCCCGTGCCCCTTTTTCTTGAGTGTATATTCAATCTTTATTGTTTATATATTTTTGTTGAATCTTTTATTTTTATTTCGATGATCCCCAAAAAGAGTTTTTTTTTTTTTTGGATCAAAAAGTATATTACCCCATGTATTTTCTATATCCCAGACAATTTTTGTATGCAAAATTTAATTACCTAAGATCGATTGAATAGTTAAGGGGCCATAGCGTAACAATCAAATAAACAAACTTTCGCAATTATAATATTAGTTATAGCATAAGTATAGTAAGTATATAGGCAGTAATAGATAAATAGCCCTTAAACATAAGAGTATATC
Source organism: Synanthedon myopaeformis (assembly GCA_944738685.1). Taxonomy (NCBI): domain Eukaryota; kingdom Metazoa; phylum Arthropoda; class Insecta; order Lepidoptera; family Sesiidae; genus Synanthedon; species Synanthedon myopaeformis. The sequence goes on along the minus strand of OX122921.1, from coordinate 6,970,965 downwards.
TCTACCTATATTGGTTAAGTATTGTATATGTTTCTAGTTGATAAAAGTAAAATCCCATAAAACACAGATAGGTAAACCGTATTTGTCAGCGTTCATTAGCGATCTCACAAATATGAACTTTCGAAAATCGAAGAAAATACATTTGCATAGAAGTTAGAGCGCGGTGCGCGTTTCTCTGCTCATTAAGGAAGGTTGAGGTGGAAAAAAAACATGGCGGGCGGCTTCCCTGCGCAAATTGGTCGTTACTGGGCAACAACTTCCTAGAACATGCCGACTTACCGTATTTATGCAATCGGCGTCATAGTTGCCGATGAGCAAGATTTTTCTTAGGCTTTAATTTAACTAAACATCTTATGGAATTATCATACGCCTTACGGCATTTGCAAATGATTAAAAAAACAGGTTTATGCCTGGTTCGTCCTACTGACAGTGATATTTGAACATGTGTTTGTTATGACCATCAGGCTGATGGTAAGTGGCTACCATCGCCTCAGGGCGCCTCAAAACTTCTAAGCTAATCTTCACTTTAATCCACAAGCGAAAATTTTCAGTATGTATTATTGCACAGTTGTAACATTTCATATTTTGATACAAGCTTGTAAACATTTCTTATTTTCATTTTTCCACCCACTATGATGTGGATTACTTTGGTACATACAACCTTTGATGTCGCAAGTGACTCCAATTACTATCCACAGCCACCAACGTTTTGCTAACATCTTTTATGAATAAAAGATATTCATCAAATGTTACAACTATGTATTTCAACAACAATAACAGGCGTAGGCAGTGCAGAGCAACATAGCCAAAAGTCATTAAAGCCAAAGTAAACGCACACGCAAATTATATTTGATTAATTTGTTGCAACAGTTCAGTACACGACTCTTGTTATTTTCAATATTCAATTAAAGCAAAGTGTTCTGATTAAATTACTTATCAGCGGCTTGTGCAACCGTGTACATATTTATTTGTTTTGTTTAGTCGTGAACCGAACGTTTTGCAAGTACCTACTTAGATATAGTCGCGTGTCAAAACTTGTTTGATAATAAGTCCAACAATGGCGACATTGTTCACACTTGCCTATTAAATGAAACATATATCTCTATATCTTTAACCTCATAATGTTACAGTATGCGTTCGTGTTCATTGCTCATGTCTAATGTTTAAAAAGAAAAACATTTTCAATATAATTGTATCTACTAGTTGTGATCGCGACTTCGTAAGAGTTGGTGGGATCACTGGGGTGAAAAATCACTGGGGAATCTAAAATTTTTTTCCAGGATGAAAGGTATCCTATATGTTATCTAGGTTGTCTAGGTAATAAACTATCTGTGTGCCAAATTTCATCTAAATCCGTTCAGCCGTTCTTGCATGATTGAGTAACCAATTTTTTGAGGGCCCCTTTTTGGGGTTGCACTTTATCGAGGGACACCTGTATATTATGAGGTGAAGTCGTTGTTTTACTAACTTAATACTGTTGTATTAATAACAATATTATCTAACCACAAACTTTTAACTGTAGCATATTTTTGGATTCGCTCTTTAAAATTATAGTATATTACATCGTTGATTTTCTCAAACTATTTGGATTATAAGTATTTAATTACACAAAAATTATTAACATCACTAAAAACATGCTACATTTTTGCTAATTTGTTAGTTAGTAAATTATTATATTCACTCGTTGCGTTTTAATAAGATCTCTTAATCCGGAATTCATGACCATAGTTATTAAATAAAATCGTAACACTTTTGAGATGGGGTCATTTGATTGACGTTTGAAGTATGTATAATAGATTACGATTAGCCGTCTCGCTGTCGACATTTAAAAAAAATTAAGACTATCCGCTCTTTCTATAACTCCGAAAGAACTCAGACTCTATTTGTTCATTTTAACTCTTCTTTAACAACCTGTATTCGTATCAAGAAGCTATATTTAATTAACTTCAATTTGCAGCCGATCGTAAAGAATGACATACGAGCAAAACTTAACAACACTAAAATTACTGTCAGCAGATTGGTCGAACTCGTGAGACCATATTTCACAATTATGGAAGTAAAATAAAAATCGAAACGCTAAAATATTATTCGTTTACCGTTAATTTTTGACTCGCAAAAATTCGAACATGAAAATAAATAACAGAACTGGCAGCGAGACTTCTTGCATTGTGGGCCAGTCCAGTTATTTTTTTTATTATTAATAGTACATACATACACCACAGTAACCATTGCACCAGCGTATCTGTTTTGTGTTACGACGCCAATAAAATCATTGATATATGGGGACTTGTTCACTTTTTGAGTTTTGAAACTTATAAATTGAAGACAACGATCGCGACCGAATTCACCAAAATGTAATGCGGTTTCGATATCAACCTCACTTAAGTACCGTTACATAAAGGGGTGAACGTAATACGTACAAACATATTGGGGTGTTTTATTGTTATGTGCGTTTGTTTCTTGATAAAGACATTTATTTACAATTCGATGCGCCCACGCACTACACCGCGCCGCTTGAATTTGTAGATAGTTTTGTGTGGCGTCATACATGGATTTCACTGTTCAGAATCCACATTGAGGTACTTATTACATAACCCGATGTCAATACGACAATAAATTTTCAAGTAATAAACGTTGCTACACGTTGTATTCTCACACAAAGCGTGAGTACCAAAAGTGTGTCATTAATAAAACTGTCACATCTACGATAAAATTCCGACATATTTTTGCATAGATAAAAACCTGTGTAAGTAAAGACAACGTAGTCTGTTAGGAATTTAATTAGTTTTCATGTCAAACAAACATTCCTAATTGAGTCAAAATTGTTTCATAGTTACATTATATGTATCTACAAGAAATGCAACGCAAGAGCATATAATCTGTGCATAAACCCTTCAAGAAATCCATTAACAAGGTAAATGTAACGTTTTACGTCCGATCGTGTGTTTTATACGAAGGCTCGTGGTCAAAGCGACGTTTGGACAACAGAGAAAGCATGAGCCGCGGTAATAAATGGACGCAATAAACAGCCAATCTAAATAAATATCGGGCGCACCGACAGACAAAGAGCGCGCGCATTGAACAAACCAAACCTGTGCCGCAAAACATAGTTACACTATTACTAAAAACCAGCTGAGCAAAGTTGGCAAATAAATCTTTAAACGTCTCTCCTGCTAGCCACGAGCGGGACCTTTGGAAGCTCTTTCTAAATTATCTAATACCTGTAGAAACAAATCCGATAATTGATTAATGATTTAAGAGATAAATGTTGATATTTGGATTAGAATTTCATGTGTCTTCTAAAACTACATACTCATTTTATTTTTATGTAAATGTCGTCAGACAGACTGACTGCCGATATGGTGGTAGGCGGCTACCGTCGCCAATAACACAAGCAACGCCCCAGGTGCTCCAATTGCGCTGCTGTCCATAGGAGGATTAAGGATGAGGGATTAGGTAGGGATAGGGAAAATAGCTCTGGCATTCCTTAATCACTCACCGAAACACAACAGCACACATGCTGTTATTTCACGGTGTATGGGACTGCCTAAAATCCTCATGGATTTAAGGCGGGGGGATCCCTGCAGCGCAAACAGATGAATTTTTTCAAGGAACAACTGTAGGAAGTAGGTTTCATGAATTTTTTCAAGGAAGTAGGTTTCTTGCTGATCAGTGGTAACTGATATAGTTGAAGTGTTACCTAACCCTTTGTCTGTTTAACCCTAACCATAGTTTTGAACAAAATCCTTTTCTAAATATGTAAGAAGGAAGCATATAATTTAATAGAGAACTGTCCAAAATCAAGCAACAAAATTTAAGTATGGAGGAAGTTAAAAATTGGTTAACCACATTAAGTATTCATAAGTATCCCAATATCAACGCCTCTCGGAACTGGTCAATTTAATAAGAATTTCATCAAGCTCATCAAACCAGGGCGCCACAGCAATCAACGTCAACATGATGTCAGACTGGAAACGAATCTGTCAAATAAGTGCCACTCAGTGCTGTATTACACCCTCACAAAACTATGTCACTTCGTGGGTGTTCGATGCAACGTATCTCCACCACGCCAAAGACATATACATCATTGGCAAATTGATATAGGGTTTCCTCACGGGTTGTAATTTAAACGAATATTTAGGTCGATGTTTGGCGATACGCGAACACGATCAATGTATGGCGCGATAACTCGTCAACAAAACGATTGCAAACCCATTCTTATTTCAAAGAAACCCGCGTCTTCGACTTTGTAACAGGGATAATAAAATAAGATTTCGGTTTTCTCCAACATTTAAGTCGTAATGTATTTTGACGTCTTAAATATGTGCGAGTGTTTTCGATGACGAAACTTTATTTACGGCTTAATAAATTCCGTCATCTTTAAAATCAATATCTACTTACAAAGATATTATTGGTATTGAACGGGATGTTTTACCAGTATCGGTGTCAGCCTATACGGGATGAATTTGTAGTAGCTGTACAAAACAATTAGGTATTAGGTAAGTATTACCTATAGCAGGGCTATGAGCTATACTATAAGCTACCAGGATAGCCCCCGTTACGGGTTGGGAGTACGTCAGAAATCATTAAGGATTGCTAAGTCTTCTCACCCCAAAAGTTTTTCTCGCGATATTTTCATTCACTAGTGATCATTATTACTAATCGAAAGATTAAACAAAGAAGTGCAGGTCCGGCCGACCAGAACTTGAACGTTCGTTTGTCGTATCGGCCATCGGGTGAGTACCTAAGAGCTGCTTTCATTTACTTGTAACTGAAATAAATTGTTATTTGTACGGCAATGTTTTTCTTGCTAAAAGTGGTCTCCTGCAAGCAAATAGCAAGCAATTATCTAATTGCAAAGTAAACAAATAACTCGACCCAAAACCGTCGAATGGAACACGAAATAGTCTTGTAAGCTGATGGCCACGGACGGAGTTCTTAACCGCTTAGTGACCAATTTCACTGGAAAACGATCCGTTAAACGCTCTTTATAAGTTCCCTATGGACCCCACAGCAGCATAACTGTAACCGTCTTTACATGGCCAGCCTTAACAACCGGATGGCTTACCTTGTAGGTAAAACAAACCATTAGACGAATTGCGGCCGTTACGAGCTGTAATACTTTTAAATATGTCAATAAAATAAAAATAGGTAGATTGGACGTGTGCTCACTATTAGGCAAGAGATTCTCTAGCGTTATTAGAGATATCTAACTCAGTTAAATAAGTTAGGTTATTTAACTGGTTATTTTAACATGGTTTATTTTAAAGATTTTTGGTAATTCTTTAGACCTCTAGACTTTTCCAATACTTTTAATATAATATGATTCTTACCTATTATATATTAAGAGCATAATATGAAGTTGATAAGCAAGGTATGTGGCGCAAGTGCATTTTTAAACCCCGATGCCCGACGCAAAAACGGGGTGCTTATTATTTTTCAAGGCGTTTAAAGACCAACAGTTTAGTTCCTAGTTGACGAAGGGATTTCAGTAACTTCCACAGGTTGTGATGTGAAATTTGCTATAGTGTTACTTCGGCGGCATTTCCATGACATGGCAACATTGACCTGATGCTGCAGCATCTAATAGTCTGCGGGATATCCAACTCCTCAGCAACATACAGCAGATAGAGCATTTGTGTTTAATAGAAAGTCCGGGGTTAGTTCATAATTTTAAATACTTATAGCTTGTACTTATATAAAACTAGCTGGTGCTCTGAACTTGTTCTGAACGGCTGAACGGAATTGGATGAAATTTGGCACACGGTTAGTTTATTACCTGGATTAACATATAGGATGCTCTTTATCCTGTAAAAATGTTAAGTTCTTATGGAATTTTCAAAAAATTAACTATAACGCGTATAATACTCCATGCCAGGCGAATTTCTCCATCTTATACAAGTTTGGGGTGTCGGGATCTAAACTATTTCAGTTTTAAGTAAACCTCTGACTAAAGGCGAATTAATGGATTGATTGATTGAAGTTTTAAGATTTTTGATTTAATTTTGATTCGTCGTAGGTACTCTCAAGGACTGTGTCTTCCTAGGAATTTAACCGTAGCGACTTATTATTAAGTATAAACAATAAGTCGTGAGCCAAAACACCCTCCGCCTCCCGATAGCGGAATCCACGAGGGGCATCCAATTTACGACCTAACTGTTGTATACACAATACCTACGGTTTATGTCGAAACGTGACGCAACACAATGAAATATAAAATGTACAATATCATTTTATTGGTGTAATGGATTGGATTACTTCGACAACAGCAGGAGAAATTCGACAGGTGTTTATAATTTTTTTTACAACAAACAATATATGTGCAACTTTTAGTTTAAAACTTACGTGAAGCAAGTTACTCAATAAACTTTGAATTAAATCTAGTAATCTCATGTATCACTACATATTCTACTACGAATCTAGTCTACTATCGTACCTAGATCAGTTATTAGCTAATTTTAAGGACAAAGCATTCAGTACTCATTAAATAGTAATAAAAATAATTATATCCGTTATCAAATTAAAGTTAATCACTTAAAGTTAGCTTAAACCAATAAAACGGTGTTTTACTGGTTTTAGAGTATTTTTAGGCATTTTGGTCTCTGCTTTTAGAATATTTTACGAAATGTAACTAGATATTTTGAATTATAAAGTGATTAAGGCTAAGTTCACGTGACCGCGCTTAGTGTGGAACTAGATGGTGCTGTGTGGAATGTATGAAGATATTTATTATTTATTATTATTTATAATTTAACGAGAAAATTGATAAAAATAGAAATCGCAATTAGTTCACTCGTTAACAAACTTGTAAAAATCTCGAGATCCACAAAGAGAAATGCAAATTATTTTTAATTGCCTTCCGGTAGAAAGTAGGTGAACCCGAAAACAGAACAAGCCGGACGGATCGGTTTGATTTTTGTCGAAATAATGACAAAGCGGCAATACTTACACTGTAGCGAATGAACGCCGAACTCAGGAGCAACCGGAAGATCGCAGTCGGGCCGAAACGCGAATTACTTTCTACGCCCCGCGTCTTGTAATTTTGGTTAAAACTAATAATCAGCATTATCTTTAATGATAACTCTTGTAACATGAATGTACAACCACCAAAACTCGCTAAGGAACTCACGCACCCTAGTGGCTATAGTGACTCGTAAGGTCGCATCAGCCATGTTACGAATGTTCAAGGGATTTTATTATATGGTTTCGTGACAATATAAAAAATTAATTGTCTCATAGCCCTTCCACGGAGCGGAAACAAACGTTAATCGAGATAATTTAACAACATTTATAGTAATTCATTGTATAAAATCTATTTAAATTAATTAAAAATAAAAATAAATAAAAATACAATTTGAAAATTATCACCCCATTTCAGTTAGTAAATTAATTTTTAGCTTGATTTAGAAGTATAACTACCTATCTACGACAAATACCTAGTGGTTAGCGTTAATTGGGTTGGGTTCACGTACTTTATTAATCTAAAGATTGACTAATCTAAAGATGCCTACGCGTCTCCATAAAAAACTAGGTTTTTTCTATGGACAAAGGCTAAATTGAGCTGAATAAATGTAGTTACTCCCTAAGGAGGGATTATGTACTTATTTAAATAAGGAACAGAAGCATAAAATTTGAGCGAATTTCTTAAATTTGAATAAGGACAGTGTTGTAACTTTACCGTTTCATTTGGAACGTTTCTTGGTGCATTGCTCTCAAAAATGCCCAGTCAACGCGATAATAAGTTGGAATCAATAAATCGTCTGTAAACGTGGGTGCCCGCGACGTGCACCCATTTGTTTTACTTACACATAATGCTCTTATCCACCGGTACGCGTCCCGTTGCCCTCTTATATCAGATGACGGTTTACCGGGTGGCTCTTTCCGGGATTTTCGACTCCAAATTCCCGTAGGCGTATCGTCGATGTATCATAACTAATGTTAGTACTTAAATGTTTAGGTAATTGTAAATTACCTTGATGTACATGACATTACAATATTTATGCATGCAACACTGTAGGCAATGTATTTTGAGGGTTACTTCAAATAATCAAGTATTCAAACTCAAACAAATTAATTGTTCTATTGTTATTAGGAATAAAAAATTTTTTAACAAGTAAGTAAGTAAAAGTTAAAAGCATACATTAATTTAAAAAGACACTTGATGGAAGTTAAAAGTTTCATAAAATAATTTCAAGAAACTAAATTGTTTCATAATATTGTCAGACATTTTAAATTACAACAAAAAAAAAACTATAAAAAATTAAAATATATCTTTAATATGATTTACAAAATTTGTTAAAGAATAAATATCTGTATAAAATAAGCAGAAAACAATATTCATATTGCAGTATTTAATTCTAAGCAAAAATTCCACATATCAGGCTTTACTGTCCATGTTTTAAAAAAGTTTTCTTTGACCAACATCCAGTTGTTTAAATATCTATCTGACTTCCTCTTCATTTCATTGTATGGCACACTCTTATTTACACAATCATTAAGTATTTTTTTATGTAGTTCATCACATTTATCTAGAGACATAATTTTTAAAAACTTATTGTAGATATTATATTTACTTATACACAAGGAACTGTTTAAAAAATTTGCATTTTTCTTAGTGACACCCAACTTTTTGCCTTGAATAGCTACCTCGAGAAGTCTGAAAATAAAATTAAAAAAATTACTATAATACATATATCTAATATGTATTATATTAGATATATGTATTATTATAATATATAATATATATGTATTATTATTATTATATTATAATATATCTATAATACATAATCAATATATTTTAAATGTTTTATGTACCTATCAACTTATTTGCTGTTCCACAGAGTCAAATTACATAAGTGAATTCCATTATTCATCTAGTCATTGCTTTGTCAAGTTCTCTTTTCATTTACAGGCATTCCTTGAAAGCATGAGAAACAAGTATCCAAGAGGCTTTTCTTAGGCTTCTTTTAGATTACATTATGTGCACTCTGAAACTTCCTTTGTTTTTATTTTTCATCAGACAAGCTGATGCCACATATAACACAAGCAACACTATAGGTGCTGCATGTGTACCGTTGTGTTTTGGTGAGGGATGCTAGTGCCCTTTTCCCTATTCTTTCCTAATTCCTTATTATTAATCCTACTAAGATTGACAGGTTGGCTTTGCTTGTGGTAAAGGCTACGTTTAGATTTACGTTATCCAGCTGTGGGGCTGTGTCTCAAACTTGAGTATCATCCAAAGACTTCAGAATTCTATACTGAAAAGTCTCTCCAATGCACCCTTCCTTAGAAACGTTGAAGTCCATAACATATTTGAGATGAATACAGTCAAGAAAGAAATTGTAGCTTTGGCTGCCTCTCACAGAAACAGGCTTAAAAACCATCCCAACCAACTGGCTACAAGGCTAATAACACCAGACTATGTAATATGTCTAAAAAGACGTAATTTCCTCACCCTATAACTTAAACTAACTTAAAATAAAAAATAAAATAAACTCACCGTTGTCTTTGTTTAATCCAAATAATACTTCCAGGAGCCGGTTTAAGCCTTGTTTCACTCTTTATACAAGTAAATTTTAATAAGCTTTGATAAAACTGTGGTATTGCTTTTAATTTATCATTAGTCCAATTAGAATTCCTTATTAATATGGCTCTTGTTAAACTCTCTTTGGAATAAGGCACACCTGAACTGAATATGAAATGTTTTATATAAATAGGTTCTTCCAAAAACAAGTCCAAGAGTGCTCCGTTAATGCCGCAATGAACCCATCTTGAGATTTTATCACTACAAGAAACTGACAATGTTCTGTCACCCCTACCTGGCTTTGTTCTCACTTGGCCGAGCAAATGATAATTGCATCCAGCTTCTTTAGAATCCTGAGCTGAATTGGGAAGACATTTTGCACCGGTTCTATGAATGTCATTTTCTAACTTTTGCTTTTTGTTTCCTATTTCCATTTCCACATCTAAATGTCTCTTGTTCGATTGTAAAACATCGCCAAAATTTTCATCACTAGACTTTGGTATTATTGATGCATCACCACAAGGCAATTGTGATGAGTAAAATAAAAAGTCGATATTATCTTTTAATTTGAACTTAAAGTTTTCATATTTAAAGATGGAAGGTTTGTCTTTTAAGGTGTTTTCGATTTGGGAATACAAGTAAACGATAAAACCTCGACGTGCGATAACCTCAGCATGACTGTCATTAAGTATATCACCTGAAGGAGACATCTTAGTGGCTCCAATGCATTTTGATCCGGTCCCCAAGGAGACTACCTCAATATCTTTCGTTTCATTGTCGAATTTCACAACAGCAGATAAAACGGTCCACTCGTTTTCCACAGGTTTACCAGTTTTAGGTAAATCATTGAATATATTTATGCACGAACGGGCAACAGAGTCAACTAAAATTTGATTGTTTAAAAACATTTTTCTTCATAAAAACTAGTATAAATTTTTGGTCAAATAAACAAAAGTATTTCTTAAATTGAAGTTCAAATATAAAACATGCATAAAATATTATTATAACACCATAAACAGTATAAACAAACACAAGCACGGTTGACGTGTGATGTGACAGATGACATGACTGACATAAACGTCAAACCTACTGTATGTTCTCAACTACATTTTTTTAGTCTGGCAACATAAAAGAAAAGACACATGACCTCCGCTTGGTTCTCTCTCTCTGCCTGCATTAGCCTCTGTATAAGGCGCAATTAAAAGTGAACTTTAACCCTTTAGATGCCCCCTTTAGATAAAAAATTATCCCCAGTTGTCTACAGCACACAAATAAGTTTACTTGCACATTAGTGCATAAATTGAATTATTGAACTAAACAGCGCGGTTGGTCTCTTTTTTATTTACTAGTACCTACTTACCTACCTACGGTGTAACTGTTTACGGTCACAGTCAGCCGATCCTCAAAAAAACATCAAATAGATAGGTATTGTTATTCTTAATAATATTATTGACAAGCAATATTTTTTTTATGATTGCATTATTATATATTCATTCGAACGGGCGGTATAAAAAAGTTTTTAAATTTGAAGATACGAAAAAAACAACTGTTGTATTGACCTATTAAGCGATAACAGCGCATTTACATTTGAAAGGAAAGAAAGAATATGGATAATGTAATGGGTATAAGTATGATTCTTACCCTCTATAATCGATATAGGAATAGACTAGTTTTGATCAATTTTATTGTTGTCCTACAGAATTTACAAAATAAATTAGACATATTAAATATTATTATTAGAGACCTGCAAACCGGACCTGCATCTATCCTACTTATATTAATTTAAACGAATATAAATGGGATAGTTATAATTATGAAATTCCAACTTAACATGTACTATAAAGATACATGAAATGCCTACTAAATTACATTTCGTCCAACAAATATTGAAAAAGGTTCCACCACGCAAAATAAAAACTAATTGAAGGCCTGGCCCGACAATTTGTGAAAGGTAATGAAGTTCGAAATCATCGGAAATCGGAAGACTCAAAGCATATTAAGTCTCATTAGTCTTGCTCATTACAGAAACCTCAAACACTACACTCGAGATAATGAAGGGCCGCACGTTTCCATGTTGCTTTCATACTACAAAATTTGTACTTCAAAATACATTTAAGTTTAGGTATCCTCTATTAGTAAAATTTTAACGAAAATAGCAGAAATAATTTAAATTGAAACAAGTGTATTGATTATTACATAGCTACCTTGATCTCTGTCTTCTTTACCTGCATAGTGAAATTTGATATCGCTTTCCGCGGCGGTCTGTATGGCCGCTAACTTCTCCTAAACCACGCAGTGGATTTTAATGCGGATTTCGACATTAAGTAGATAACTTTTCACTGAATTTTTATATATCTAAGTATATAAGTAATAAAACCTAATTAAGTTTTTTTTGGGCGAAGCCGGGAGCTGGTAGCTAGTTTTATACATTCTATATTGATTACAATCAAGTAAGTCCAGATATATGTATCTACATTGTGTCTGTGCTAATTAACTAGAGTGGAACTTTGTTAGCGATTTTTATAACTTACTTATTTTATTGTTTTGTCTAAAAAATATCATCAAAATCCTCTAAGAAGTTTTTGCGTGAAGGAGTAACAAACATCCATATACCTTCACAAACTTTTTTTGCATGGTGAATCTATCGTGAAGTGAAATACTTCAGTGATTTGATTAGAAACACAAGAAGGTCCTTGTGGAATTTACAAAGGAAAGTGAACACTTTCTGTTCGTATAATAAGCTGGTTACAAGGTCGATTTAACAAGCATTAAGCAATATTTTGGGACCGTCTTATCTCTCATCTACACTTTTCGGCATCATTCATAATGCAACATGAATAATTTAAAGTTTCCCAAATTATGCAATGGTACAAATTGAAATCGTTTCGGACCGACGTCGACCCCTGCGGTGCACCACACCTCACTGGAGCACAGGATTGTAACGATAACAAAAGGCCCGATTAAAACGAGGTTAATTTTGTCTTGCGCATACGCATACAAATTTACAACTTAACACCGCGCCACTTAGTGTCTACCTAAGAAATAATAACATATTATCGTTTTCTATTTCTAAAGCTGCTTGGAGATAATTGCATAAGTTAATATGCTGTCAGGAATGTAAATAATGTTCTTTTTCTTAATCGCTTAAACAAGCTTTTGCCCGCGACCTCGTCCGCATCCCTCAGGAATACTACATTTTTTGTTAAAAACCCTACATACTTTTCTGCACCCCTGATATCTTATCTCTTATAATATATGAGCGGAGTGCACAGATAATGTGGAACATGTGTAATCATGTATTTTTTAATGTTCACATTAAAACAAGAAAACATATCAATTTTTCTATATTTTGTACAACATTTTTTAAGAACATATACAAGGTAATGGACAACATTGAAGGTTGTACGTAAGGCTAAGTACTTATTATATACATTCATGGAATATATATACATGGAAGAGATTTTGTTACATTGTCAACCCCTGTTTTACAGTGCCGGATTAGCTATGTAGCAAAAGTAGCAATTGCTACGGGCCACGTGCATTGGGGGCCCCGCGTACCCATGCCTGCTTGAGCGTTAAATATTTTTTTCATCATTTATATAATATTTTACTTGAATTTTGTACTTAAAAGGCTAAATAAAATTATCTTTATATTATATTATTAGAAAAAATTAGAGGAAATTCGCTTTATTTAACATTTAAAATCCACGTAATCAATTAAAACCTTAAACTGATCCTACCTCCTATCCTAAAAGATCCTACCAAAGGCCTCTTGACAGAATTTGCAACGGGCCCCTCGCATCTTAAATTAAGATGGCAGTGCCGGATTAAGATTCTTAATCCGGCACTGCATGTTTATTCACATTTGTAATAATGTAACAAGCAGTCGCTAGTCGTGCTGTATTTGGGTCCGATTTTGACACGACAAACATGACACATTTCAGTTGATTGCTCCTCCTGCCTTTATTCGTCTTGCAACCTTTGCCTACTATAGGCCTACTGTTATAATTATTAAAAACTAGCTGGTGCCCGCGACTTCGGCGTTAAAAAATAAAAGATATAACGCCTGACAAAATATGTAAAGTAATATTAAACGGCTGACATATTTATACTTTATTTTTAGTTAGTTAGTGCCCGCGGCTTTGCCCGCGTGGAATATTTAGCCTATGGCGATCCTGAAATTCCATTCTAACTTTCTAACAATTGGTAAAAAAAAATTTCAAAACATATTATAAATAGGTATTATACCTATTATGCATATTGAAATTAAAAGAATTTGATTACAACATAGAAATAGTTGCAGGGTTGAGCATAGGTTAAAAATTTACTTAAAAATTCATAGTTTTTTTTAGTTTCTCCCCTTGGGAGTCCACCCTTACGAGTCGTTTATATTTCATTCATAATTTATGTAGAAATCATTCATTTCTTTAATCTCAATCAATCATTAAAATAGAGTGGGGGGGGGAGACTACCCGACGTAGGGGTTTAAAAATAGTTATTAAAACAATATTTAAATGTTACTGCTGCAGATTTGAATGCAATTTTAAAAACGTTTATCTTTGTCAGTCCAATAAAATTACGATGAGCCAACGAACTGTGTCATATTGTACACAACATTGACAATGGCATTGATACAAATATCTGCTCATTGACTCTTCAATCGAAGACAAAGAGTTTTGTAAAACAGAGCTATCAAGTGGGGTCAAGTGGTGTGGACACCGAAGGTATCTTATTTCTTCCATGGATGTGGATAATTATTTGCATTTTTCAACGAAAAACCAAATTGAGTAAGGTCCTGTTTACTTGCAGAGGATGATTAATAATAATTACTATGCTAATTGTTATATGTAGGTAAATTTTCAGACATAAATGTACACATTGCTTTCTTGTAAATTCGAACTAAATCTAAAGCTCGAAAATAAAAGCTGTTGAGAAAATGAATTTTAAAGAACACTGGTTGTTTTTAAAAAGAATATATATTTGAACTAAGTAGTTTAAATTGAGAAAATGTAGAATAGAATTATAATGACAGGGAAAATTTATTAGTAGCTTTTAAGACATAGTTTTGATGAGATAGTTTAGTGAGTTGTTTTGTCGACAGAGAAAAAAAATGAAAAAGTCAGATTCGATAGTTGTGTTCAGAGAGTTGTTTTGATATAGATTGTTTTGATAAAAGTAAAATGTAAAATGTTTGTTGATTTATAGTTTTGTGATGTTATAAATATGAAATGATTAAGTAAATAAAAGGAATATATATGTGCACAAGTTTGGATTATCATTTACTATTATAGAATACTATTATAGAAGAGAAGTAAAGGAACTGAATAAAAGCGACCTCCCCAACAAACGCAACCTTCGCTTAGATGCGATTAGAGTACTAAGCTATTATTCCACTGGCATGTACGGACAACAGAAAACCTCGTTGGTGGTTGGAATGGTTTATTTATAATTTAATGAAGTACTTACTTAATAAGGTGAAAAAAATTGTTTCGCCTGTAAATGATTTTTTCTTTAATTATTGTAAAAAGATGGAAGGCAAAAGAAAATAATACCTAAGTAATATTAATTGTAATATTGTCAATATTGATAGGTACATAAGTGAATCATAATTATAATGTAAAGTTTTCTTTTGTTGTTAAATATTTTTTATTTATTGCGGTTTTAACAACTTAGATAGGTAATATCGGGTATTGCCCATGATCTATATACCTACTTGAGTTTAAATTCTAATATTTTTCTATATTCTAATATTTTTTGATACTGTTCGGTGTTTTGTATCAGCGCCATTTTTGATTTCGTAAATCACTTAATTTATATGAATTTTTATATTTTATAATATATTTTTTCTCAAAATCGAAATGGCAGCACCATTAAGTGTTGTGCCGTATCCTCATTTGCAAACTTATTAAACAGTAATGTAGGTAATTTTCTAGTCGTCTATAATATTCTTAAGGTCTGGGTAACATGAAATATCTAATAGCAATATTTCTAGATACATTTATAAATTGATTGTTACCCGTGAAGATGACCATGATTGTTTAGATATAATGTATCTTATGTCAAGATACGGTGGCCCTCTTCTAAAACAGGCGTGGCCATTGAAATAACGTTAAGACTTTTAACAATATATTTTTTCTTCTGTCTCCTCGCACATTAAAGCGCTTAGGAGTAGCGCCTAATATGTATATCTGGGGTTTGAATGGTGATAACGAAACAAAATCGTGCTCTGTTCACATTAGCACGCTGCACGTTCCGCAGAGCACGGCATCTGATAGGTATTGCAACCGTAATGCGCTCTTAGTATCACGGCCACCACGCTATTGCATGTCATTACGAGCGTTATGTTGTTTCAGCAATACACAGTCAATATTATATTTTGTACAGTAGACCTATACCCCTTAGCTTTCCCCATTCCGTATTAACTATCCATCTATATGTATATACCTAATAATACCTACATGCGAACTGACTGTCTTCGGCGCTGTTCTCGTACAGACTTGCGGTTGGACCAAATCTCAAGATAATTTAGTATAGTTTACACTACTGTTAAAGATAACTTAGGTTGTTAATCTTGGCGGATTAGTAAGTTGAAGTGGCAGTGTGCAGAACACATAGTACGGAGGAGAGCCGACGCCCACTGAGGCAAGAAGCCATAGACCGGCAAGCGCAGCAGTGGACGTCCTACTGCTGAAATTATGATTATAACTTGACGAGCCATGGATCGTGTGGTTAAGGTGTTTGACCTTTAGGGCTCTGACTTAGAAACCTCAAGTTCGATTTCCGGCAGAGCCAGTTTATGAAATAAACTTTTCAAAGTTGGCTTCGGTTTGGATTTGGCAAGTAGTGGCTGTGCACACTGCGTTTCATAGACTTTAGGGCAGCCTTAGTGGCCATCTGTCGGCAGAAACCACCCCCATACAAAAGACCACCGCGAAATAACAGCATGCGAAATCCCTATTCTTTCCTAATCACTTAGGTGTTCTTAATTCTACTATGGTCGGCAGCGCACTTGCAGCACCTATGACGTTCTTGTTTTATAGCGACAGTACAGTATCCACCTACCATCAAGTTATCTGACTGCCTTTACAGAAATAATTATACTAAAGAAATTGTGAGTTTCAAGGCGCCGTTCTTCCGAGTAATTATACAATAAGTTTTACAGTCCTTAATGTCTTAATGCAAAGCTAGCGTTATAATCCGATTTGTACATAAATTAAACGCTAGTTAATATGACAATTTACGAGCGTGCCTAACAGGCCTTCACGTAACAACCTGTAGCCGTTAAGCCGCTAGACCCAATCGGTGATCAATTAATTTTACACCTAGAGGACATCTTTATATGTCCGCCACGCGTATTTTAACGGTATTAGGTAATAGCATCAGGATCCTCTATTATTAGTGTATTAACGGTTCTTTAAGAGGACGCGTGTAATTCTTAGGTTCTATTTAATTACCAGGTTTTATACTCGACACTATTTGTAAAAGTAATCAATATGATAACTATATAACTAACACTAGCGACCCGCCTTCGGCTTCGCACGCATGCAATCTTATTCTGTAAATATTATATACACAAACCTCTTCCTCGTTTATCGCTCTTTCCATAAGTAAAACTGTATCAAATTTCGTAGGGTGGACGTTGGGTGGCTTAGAAGTTTTTATTTATATTAGTTTGTCAGAGGCTGACGAGAAGAAGTTTATTATTATTTTTTATTTTTTTTGTCAGACCGGCCACTTGATGATAGGTAGCTATAGTCGCCTATAACACAAGCAACATCACAGGTACTGCAAGTGCGCTGCTAACCATAGTAGGATTAAGGTTGAGGGATTAGGAAGGGATAGGGAAATGGATTCTGGCATCCCTTACTCACTCACACCGAAACACAACAGCACACATGCAGTTATTTCATTTCACGGTGGTCTTTTGTAAGGGGTTGTTACTGCCTCCAGACCGGCTGCCGAAATGACTGCGAAACGCAGTATGCCACTACTTTCCAGATACCATACCAGAGCCAACTAATTCTATGTACCGGTTCTATATTGGTATCTATGCTGGTCTACCACAGTGGATTCTTTCAAATCAATATTATGCGCATTTGTTTCGGAATTTAGCTCAGGGTCAATACTCCTACCCTTCTGGTCACAAGGGGTAGAATGATAGTTTAATAAACTTGTATTTTTACGTAATTAATAGCATAAAGATTGAGTGTATCATACGATATCATACCCTGCCCAGAATCGAACCCAGGACCCCTGAAACAGATCGTTAAAACAAGCACCTTGTGAAATAATAGGTGTGCGTAACATTTTAATTATCGGTATTTTTTTGGAATAATCAGGAATGTTCTAGAAAAAAGTTGAATTTTGTATTATAGTTATTGAGAGTAGTTACCGCTTCAGATTGTTTGAAATCTCATTGCATTAAGGGAATGGGTAATAACTGCTATTACGCGGCGTAAATTCCTGTAATAGCGATGCAATTTACCGCCATCGATGCTCGCGAAGCCCTAGTCCTGCAGAGTCATCGCAATTTTACACAATCACGTGCTGATAAGGAGAACTAAGAATGTAGGTATTTTATTTTTTAATATGTTTTGTAAAAAAAAAGAAAAATAAGATTTAAACGAAAAGTTACTAATACGATTAACGAAGTTGAAACAACTGTGATTCCCAAAGATTTAAAATCTTTAGTAGGTTCTTCCAGAATATTTGTGGCTTTTAAATTCAATTGAAATTTGTCTGACATGAAGTATTTAATTTATTATAATTTTTATTTACTTAAGAGAAAATGTATGTGAATGCGTGTATAAGTGTGTGTTTTAATGACAGCTACAGTGTTTTTGTTTATAATGTCATCACATAGGTACCTATGTGAATCCTAATTATGACAAGATAATCACGAAATTATAAGAAATGATATCCATCATCGTTAAGCTAAACAATCAGGTCGAAAGGAATTAGATAGATGTTTACATATATCAGTTCAAGGCTCCTTGTGACCTAGAAAAATGCTCGTATTCCTCTTGGGAGAGGAAACTATGACTATATTCATCTATATTGGAGCAATTTAACCTCAGTCAAGGGTCGAAATAAGGGTCGAAAATTAACCATTTTAGATACTATCCGGATTTATGGAAAACTGTAAAAAAATAATTAGTAACATATTAACCAGACATATTGTATCATTTCATAGCTAACTAAATAAATAACAAAATAACTGGATTTAACAATGATTATGGGATTTAACTAGCGCGACCTGTTATCCTTGAATTATTTCCTTTAAAATAGAAATAATTGACCGCGCTCGAGAATATCAAGGTGACATTTTTTTTGCAACTTTGTGACCCTCCTATTTCCTTTCGTAACGCTCAAATCGTTAGATTATTAAAATGAAACTTTTCAGCATAAGATTTTCAGATTAAGATATCCACCATATCTTAATCTGACGCTCTCGAGTAAATCCCGAAATACCATCTTGGGCTCCCCTACTACTACCTACCCAGAATGCCCATCCGTTTATCGTCCTTCCTATATCGATCGCAAGGCCCCCTATATCATTCGCGAGCCTCAATCATGGCTGCTAGTTTCGCGTCGACCGCACCTAGCTTCTTGCTTGACGTTTCCAAGGAAAGTTGTTAGATGGCGTTGTACGCTAACGGGAACCGGTTCTAAAACCTTCTGCTTGTAGCGCCACATCAGGACCAAAGAGTATAGTAATATATAGATCAGGACTCATTATAACAAAAGGCATGCTGCTCAAGAAATTTTATCCGTCGGTCCAAAAGACAATGACACCGTGGTAGATTATAACATTGGTTGCAACAAAGGACTTGTGGAGGATAGTCTATTAATACTTGAGCCTAAAAGGTTTTTAACATTTCAATATTAAAGATTCTTTACTCTACGTACCAAACTTTTGTCTTCTGTGGATTGATATTGAAATTTTCAATATCAATACATATACATACATTATACATATCTTCTGTCATTGTCAATTCTCGTTTGTTGTCTGTGCTGTGTTATCAATACATAAGCAATTCAATATAATTATTATTGCTAAATATATTTATTTATTTCATTCAATTGGATTCAGATTTAGAAAGGAAGGAAATGTAACATTTGATTTGGAAACAAAATTAATTGTCACTGATTTTAAACCATAAAATTGATACAATTATGGGAAACTGGAAACTAGAAGTCGGCAGAATGGCTATGTACATGTCTTTCCCTGTTATACTCTTTCATATTTTCAATCAGCCGAAGTATTTTGAGGAATGGGTGACGAATACCAAACGTGAAATATTCCCTCCAGAGAACAAAAATGACAGAGAAGCGATACAGGGCCTTATTCGAGACATGAGGAAGAAACAAATTATGTCACTAGAGACTGAAGGATAAATGTACTTCTAATAAAATAATATTACTTGCATTTCTTTCTGTGTACAGTTATAGTTAAATATATAGTTTATACTCTGAAAAAATCTTTCTTTGCAGTGATATAGTTAAAATTAAGCATTATCTAACCTGCATAGTATTGCCTAAACTATGCCCAATACTATAGAAATGATCTCACACTTATACACAGTAAGACGACTTCTAAATAGGCAGATATATTAGTCTAATTTAAAAAAAAGTTTTTTTTTATGTCAACAGATAGGCGGATGGTCCATTTGATGGTAGGTGGTTATAGTAGGTGTTGGTATTTCCCATTTAGCTTATTCACCAAACCAAGTCATCATAATTATAAGAAAAATAAAGTACTAATGATGCCCAATACAAATATATTGTAAAAAAAAGATATCAATGTGACTTATAAACATTAGGTAATCATCTTTTGAATCCTATCGATTTTATTACAAAGAGGTAAATAACAAGAAAATATTCTTTAAATATTACAATTTAATACTTAAAAAACGTAATTTTTTTTATACAACTATTATGCATAATTAATATCATTTTCAAACCAAAATCTGCTATGTGCAAAAAGTATACTTTTGAGATATTGAAAAAAGGTTTATATATATAATTATAAAAAAAGTATTTTATTTGAAACTTAGGGTTGTTTTACATAAACTTATTTATCTTTTAAATGTGAAAATTTAAATATTTTGATAAAAAATAGTAATTTTGCATAAAATAGATTCTACCTGCACATAGTATATTAAGAGCTTATTAGCACTATTTGTCGAATTGTCGTAATTCGACAAATAGTGCTAATAAGCACTTAGCAGATTTTTTATACGATAGATAAGGCAGTTTACTATTCAAAATGTTGAAATCTCTAAAAACTGTATATAGCAGATTTTGTTTTGACAACAACGATATTACCTATATAATATGTTTACTTGTATGTCCCAGCAAAAAAGGCACTTGATAACATTGACAGAAGTACAAGTCACTTCTGTATAGGTAATTTTTTTTTGCCAGTATTTACATTCTATTCTATTTTTAATTTTCTTCTGTGATAATAACTTATTACAGTACCTAACATGGTTGCACATAGAGATGCATATATCACATATGAAACACCAAAATACTGGCCTATGTATCCCGACACCATCGGAGCTACAACCCCTGAGAGAGACCTCACACTGTTTGATGCACCAATCAAAGTACCCCTGTGATCATCATCACTTCTTTTAAGTATCATTTCAAGTGTCACTAATCTCCCCATTGCATTACCAACGGCTAAAGGAATCAACCATAATACATATAAATAAACATTAAAAGAAAATATCAACCCAACAATAGAAATACACAATAACAAAAATACATGGAAATTTCTTAAACTGTAATCCTTGTCGTTTTTATAGAAACTGTTTATTTGACCCATAAAGAAACAAGATAATGAACCTATAACACCTTGAAAAGATATAACATAACCTATGTACTTTGGTGACAGTTCATACTGTGATTTTAAATATAATGAATAATTTGAATAATACACCCCCATTGCAAAACCTATTAGCGCTTTAAACATAAATACATCCCAAAAATTACTCCACTCTATTTTATATAGTTCAATAACAGATTGTTTAAGACTATTGAAGCCAGATTGTAAGAAGCTTTTGGATGTTGCACTGTATTTTCTTTTTGAACGTAAATTTGTCTTCGGTAGTAAATATGTTAACACTGCAAAAAAAGTAGGTAAGTATGAAATCCTACTACACTTCATATACTCTTTCACATAAAAACTACTGAACGGATTTGGGTGAAATTTGGCACAAAGATAGCTGGGTACTTTTTATCCTGGAAAAATTTTAAGGCTCCCGAGGGATCGTCTAAAAATATTAGAAAATGGCGCCACCGTCGCCACAGCGATGAAGATGTTTTTTATTAGGTACTAATGTATTTTTCAATGCAGGCATCAGCTAGTATTTTCAATAGTTTTATCTGTCATCTAAACTTGCATAAAAAGTTTAGCTTGGATATATGCCTAAACAAAACCTACACTTCCATTGTTTTATTAATTTTTGTCATGAGTACAAGTATTTTTTAATATAAATTTTCAGATCATTTGGTCCAAAGATCATTAGATCGGGTTCAGAAATTTATCCCAGGAAAATATCAATAATATTGACTATATTGAAAAGATCTACGAGAAATAATGTGCCAAGTTTAAGATCTACGAGAAATCCATTCATTGAAACATCAAATTATACAGAAATTAATTATTATTAAGAATTTAAAGTGAAATGCTAGTTACAAAATAGTGTACAATCTTTGTTGAATTTATTTCATTCAGTATAAACATTATAATGGTATGTACCTGCATTAATAATAAAACAAATGCCCACAATAATAGATATTATTGTAAAACCATGCTCAGGGTGATCTTCAACAATATGACCTCCAATAATTGGTCCTAATGTAATACCAACACCAGATATTGCTGCCATTTTGCCATATATTTCAGCTTGGATCTGTTCATTCTTTTCATAATCGGGTACTAAGGCTCTTGTTAACACTTGAGTTTGTTTAAATAAACCTGAAAATTATTGATTATTTTAACATGAGTACCTAAATGTATATGTACCTAATAAAATTAAAACAAATATAAATACCTAATTAAAGACATGAGTGGATGAAAGCAATATAAAACAAATTGGTCATTTGAAGTAATTAGAGTTTTAAAGTTTTTGTTAGTTATTTCTAAATTTAAATTACATGTCTCCTGCAATAGGCTTTACTAAAATAAGTCCAAAATAAAGTATACCATTTAAAAGTTTTTTTATTAGGGTACACAAATCACCTGTATTCATGAAAAAAACAACCTTCATCCACCAGGTATGTCTTCAATTGTAGGCAGATAATAAAATATTTTTACCTAGTACTGCTCTAAGGAATAGAATAAAAGTAATGGAAATAGTAAGTCCCAATAGTGTATATGCAATACTACATGCTAATAATGTTATTAATAAAATTGCTTTACGACCCTTAATATCACTAAGACTGCCCTGAAACAAAATAAAAATATAGGTATTATTATTCTTCTTATTTTTATATTTCAGAAGCAAACTATCCTGAGTCAGTACACATGATAAACATCTGAGTGTAAACATGTAACGACTTGGTCTTGTAACATAATATAATCAAAAGCTAAACATTTTTGTTTTATTTAATAAAGTATAACAGTACATAGAGTATAAAATGCTTATTCCAATGACATCATAAAATGATTTTTTTAATGGACTTAGGATAGTATGCCACTGGTATCTGGATTTGTTTAACCCTGATTACAACTAATTGAATACATAAGTATTATACTTACTATAAGTGGACCTGAACCTAATTGAAAACATGCATATATTGAACCTAAGAGACCAATTTTTATATGGGAGCCACCCAACTGCTGTACATGATTTGATAATAGTGGAACTATAAGGCCAACTGCTAATAAGTCCTGAAATAGAAAATGTAATACCATATTATTGTTAGGATTTTTTTTTCTAAATATATCAGTAATCACCCTCGAGAGCTATAATCTGATGTGGTATTTTGTTTTGTTAGAAGGAATATTCATGATAATTTTAAAATGTAATATAGATATATATTTTTTTAATGTTAAGGTCGACAGTCAGACAGGCTGACGGTCTGCTTGATGGTAGGTGGCTACCGTCGCCTATAACACAAGCAACGCCACATGTGCTGCAAGTGCACTGACGACCATAGTAGGATAAGGGTATAAGGTAGAGCAATGGGCTCTGGCATCCCTTAGTCACTCTCACTCACCGAAACTCAACAGCACACAAGCTGTTATTTCACGGTGGTCTTCTGTAAGCGGGTGGTTACTATCGCCAGAGGGGCTGCCCAAAATGAGTGCAAAATACGGTGCCCTGCCACTGTAATGTAAAAACACCTACTAACCACAAAGGCCACACATTGTAAAATATAGTTTGCTTTTAACATCTTTCTAGAGTATTTTCTTTAAACTTTTGTTAATTTTGAACTTATTTAAGTGTAGCTACTTATAATTTGAAACATGATAAACTAGTAAGTAACATAATGTTGCTTTGATGTGGTGGGTAGTAAGGCACTATTATAATCAATCAAATCGTTCAATCAATCTATATCTTCGATGAAGTGATGGATTATGGATGATAGCAAGGGATGATAGTTTCACAAAGATGGGCATAAATTAAATATATGATCAAAGAATCGAGATCGAGATTCGAGGCAAATAAACAACACTACTTAGATATTTAGTATTCTGTGTCATAGTGTCATCATTTGTCAAACGATGAGGGATGGTAAAATACTTTATAATTACCAGACCATAAAATTAAAAAAAACTTCTATATTAAGCTCTTAGTCACGTAATTAAGTCAATGAATATCTAGATAATTAATGGACAGTTCATGGAAAATAGAGATGAAGGACTAACTTATATATGGGTATTAAACTAAAAAACTCAAGCTACAACCGGTGCTTGTATAGCATTGGGGTTTGGTATGAAAGTACGAAGTTGTGTAGTTTATGAAAGCAACGTAATTAAATTGCTACTACAGCGAGCCGACCGACACTTTCTCACGTATAGTGTCTTCCTGAAGGGTTAGAATCGGTTAGGATTATTATGTTTATGGAGGGTAGAGATAAGGAGGACCAACTTACATGGGTGTTGTATATACTGAAAAAGTAGCAAGCTAAAAGAATTAAATAGTGGTTCATAAATTGACCAGAATGGCGCTAGAGTAGCAAGTGTGTACTGTACCAAGGTTAGGTATAGGAAAATAACACACACAACCATTAGCGGTTAAATATGGAAATAGGTCTGACAAGAGCTGTTCATATTAGCGATCAAAGTGATTCTTCACATCACATCCACTGGATACCCGACGGGGGACTAGTAGGTACTCGAGTAGAAGCCAGCAGCAGTTTTCTTCCGCTAGATGTTTCTTCCACGGCGTCCGGTGGGCAAAAAGGGCAAATGGCCGGCCGCCACTACGCGACCTATATTTATAACTGCGCACCTCCACGAATTCCACGAGATATTGCGACGCGTGAAGCAATATCTCGTGGAATTCGTGGACAACATTGACAAGATTGCGAAGAAAACGTTTGCGACGACTGAATTTTGTACCCTAAAAAATGGGTTTATGGTAACGTACTTCATTTTACAAAGTACAAACCCTCCCTAATACTTCCTCAATAACTTTGAACGTCTGTATCTCAGGAACTATCAGGTCTATGTAGACTAATTTATCTCATTTTATTGGAAATTTAGTGCACTTTAATAACTTATAAGGTAACTTTTGCCATAAACCCACTGTGTATACACATTTAAATATATTCTAAACATGGATATTCTATCACATTTAATGTCAATAATTCTTCTTCTTCTTCTTCTTCTTAGGTTTAAATGGCAATGCGGCTCATTTTAAAATGGCCATTGTCTGCCAGTGTCAAGTTAATGTCGATTGTCGCGTTATGATTTTGCCAGTGTCATTAGTAAAAATATCAATTTGTAATAGCTCTTTTTTTTAAAAAAAAGGCAAAATTGAAATTAAAATCAAAAGTAGCAGATCCAGACACTAGTTAGTCAAGTCAAGTCTATAATTTTTCTTAGTTTTCCAAAACAGGTCCGTTAAGTCTAAATCAGTCAGGTCAAGTCCAAATGTCAATAATTTTTGTATTATTTAGGTTTTGCTCTGTTATTTCAATCATATTGTGTCATTGTGCTTGTGCTATTATGGTATGTCAATGCTACTGACAGTTGACAGTACGGGAATACAGTATACTACAGATTGTTATTTATTGTGGAATCATGGAATGTGGAATTGTGGATGTAATCCAAGCAAGGAACATAAATACTCTAGTGAAGCGAGATATAATCGAATCGATCGACGGACGGAGATACACGAAATAAATGGAATATTTTTTTAAAATTTTCCTTATTGTTTATGAACTGCAGTAATATTTGAATAAAATGAATAGTGTAAGAAACATTGTAAGTATTGCAATAGGAACCAACTTTTAAAACAGTTTTACATAAATTTCATGGTACCTATTCATAATTTTCAAATTTATATTTATTATAGGTACTAAATAATTTCAAGAAATTACATCGGACAAGAGTAAAAGTATTTGCAGGCGATGAAACTGCTTTAAATGCTGCTAGAATTCGCATAAATGAGGAATATAAAAAAAATAAAAATGTTCAAGAGGGAGATGCTATAAAAGCTGTAAGTGGATGAGCAAAATGTCGTTCGCAATGTTGATAATTTCATTTAATGTTGTTTTGTTACAACTGATTTTATTTAAAACCATAAATTACATACTCTTTAATCATTCTATTTTTTTTTTCAGTTGATTAAATTTGGAGAAGACATAGAAAGAGAACTGAGGACTTTGGTAATTCAAGCTCGAGAAGTTAAACCAGGTTTATATGGTAAATATGTGGTGTATTTTTGTGTAGCATTGCCTATAGCTTAGTTGTAGCCTAACTTACTGTCATTCAATTCTCATCATCTTGGATGCCCACTTCTGGATATAGGTTAGGCGATGCACTCAGTTTTAAAACATTTAAAGTTTATGTTAATGAGAGGTAAAAACTATTTTTTGACCTCTAGATATAACATAAGTACAAAGTGTACAAATTGTTTTTTTGAATAAATATTTAATGTACATTTACAATTTTATTATAAATATGCTGTTATTTCAATGTAGTCTTTTGTAAGGGGGTGGTTACTGCTACCAGATGGGCTGCCCAAATGACTGCAAAACGATGTGATAGCTCACAGAAAACATCTAAGAACTATGTCAAATTTACCCACAAGGACTAGGATTGACTGTATACTGTATTTTTGTTTTCAGAGGCTAGAATCAGAGAAGATATAAATAAATTGGATAATATACCATTCATGGAAGATGCTATACCAAAGGAGGGAATCAAAGGAAAAAATATTTCATGCTGTAAAGATCAATCACAAAATAAATAAAATATATTTATTGTTTACTATTTATATTTGATATAAAATGAAATTGTAAATATTGTTTCTTAGATGATGTTAGTGTTATTTATTTATTTGGTAATAATAAATATTAGAAATACTTTATAAAGAAACACTTTTTTTATGAAAATGGGTTATTTTACACCCTAATTAAATAGACAGCAAAGAACTACAACTAAAGTATATTGAGCCGAGAACTACAGAATAATATGTGACCTAGAACCACTTTAATTTAAAGGTAGAATATCTGATTTCTTTTTGCAGATTTGGCGAACCTATTACTTTTTATTATTCTATTCTCTAATCTTATTCATGATATATCTTAAATATTATATAATTCCATAGGAGGATATTAATTTACTTTGTTTAGTTAAATGTTTTCTTTTTGACTAACTGAACTGAAAAATCCAAACTGACTGAATAATTTCAAGTCATTGTTTCCAATTTGTACAACAATAAAACAGTTCTTAATATTTTTCTTATCCTCAAATCTTTTTGAATTTCTGCCAAATATTCCTTTAAGTAGATATAATAGAACCACATACATATATTTGAATAGATACTTACTCATTGGCAACAGAAAGCTATGTTGAGTGCAGTTGTAAAATTAGAAAATTCTGCTTCAAGCTCATTCCTATAAGTTTAGCTTCAATTATAGTTAATAATAATTTCAGCTTGAAGGACATATCCTGTAGGTATACCATTCTGTTGTAATGAAATATAATTATTTTTAAATATAATAGCTTTCTACAAATATACCTAAATTGGTTTTTTTGCTTTTTGACCACCTGCTTACTATGGCATCGTCATAATTAGCTTATTATATAATAATATGGCTAATTAGGTCAATCACATTATTTGCTCATTAAACAATTATATAATCTAGTGTACATAAATATAGGAAGGTTTCTAAGAAAACACAGATTGGATAAATTATTATTTTCTAATTACAAGACAAAAACCAACTAGAATAACATAATATTTGTATTAAACAAATTACTTAATTCTTTTCAGAGGTCCTTGCGAATCTGGAGGAATTCCAAGTTCTTCATCAGTATAAGTAGCGGGATCAATGTAAGGCCACTCACCCTAAAAATAAATTAAAACTTTTAATTAATTTACTCAATTAAAACTTTTAATATATACCACCTAAATGGTATAAGTAGTACAATTTGGGAGGCATAAAATAAAAAAAAATAGTTGTGGCAGTCTATGGGAAATTCTTATTACATATTTTATATCATAACTTCTGTATTTATTTATAACTAGCTGTGTCTTATAACTTGTTGTTAGCTACATAATCTTTGATGTATTTTTTTCACTAATTGATATCTATCTATAAAGAAATTTTTTGAAGTGGTTCAGTAGTTACAGAAATTATTCATTACATGCAACCAACATTTTTCAATATTTCAAAATTAGTGTTAACTATTAATGTTAACCTCTTGCTTAAAAAAATTGTAACATTAAAAAGTGCCTCTGATGATGAATTGCCGGTATTCAAATATGCACATACATGACATTCATGGTGGTAGAACCTACTATGGTACTCTTCCTCTAAGTATGCAAAAGTCAAACTAATTTTTACTTTCAAACTATTAAGGTGACCTAACTCTGCTTTGATATAAGGTAAGGCTTTTTAATTAGTGTGAAATTGTATAATAACATAATAAAATAGTAAGTAAATTAAAAAAGTTTTGTGGACTGATATACTGTAAGTAGAATATCAGTCTTTTCTTCAAATGTGTGAATGTAGACTCATATAAATATAAGATTTGAGATGAAAAATATACCTAGACGAATCCTAGGAAAATCAGGACAATAGAGCCAAATGTGAATTTTGAAAACATAATACAGATATCTTAAATTGATACATTAAATGCTTAACTTACATAAATATGTTCAGGCTCTGTTGCAATGTGGTAAAGGATCCAAAACCAACATAATCCTCCCAGTACTTGCGCTAACGCTAGAATCCTTTTAGATGGCAACGGAGGAGGCACGCGGTAACTCCAAACTCTGTAAGATGTGATTAAAATTTATAGCTTTCAATGGAATTGGCTATAAACAGAAATGTGAACCACTTAGTTTTAATTGCAGAGCCTACACCTCTAGGCATACAAAGTACAAATTCCATACTTTTTAAAATTACTATGTATTCAAAACCTTTTGAGATATTTTGCGACGCCCTTTGGGATAACGAAGAACACCCTATGAAAAAGTACTTACCCGTGGCCTGCATTTCGTTTGATTGGAGTTACATTTGCAACATTTCGCAATGTTCCCAACAATAGGGCTTTTCTAGCAAGTTGTCTTGCTAACATTTTTATTGTAAAATCTTAAAGTAGATAATTTATTTTCCAATTTTTCTAAATTATATTTTAACAAAATCGACGTTACGTAAACGTCAATGTCAATCAAAACCACACAAAACTCAAAATAAAAAACAGACCACAGAACGCTATTTATATACTAACTATGGCTCAAATTCATTTAACTCAATCACTCAATCCATGGAGAATAGAAGTAAGGATTAATAATATCAATTTTATTATAGGTAATAAACCATTATTAAACTGAAAAATTTTCAATTAAATAGTGGTTCAAAAATTGGCTAGACAGTGATGTCGGTATTTTTTTATTCGGTGTTAAAAGTTTACCAATTGGCAAAGCAAAGGGATGGACAGACGACCTAAAGGACTTTGCAGGAAACGGTTGGATGCGAAAAACAGAAGAGGGTATGTGGTGGCGAGCCTTGGGAGAGGCCTACGTGCAGCAGTGGAGAAAGCAAGAAGAGCAGTTTATTAACTGGATTAATATATAGGATACTTATTATCCTGGAAATATGTACGATTTCCTAAAGATTGCCTAAAAATGTAAAAAATTGGGCGCCACCGTCGCCACAGCGATAAAGATGTCTATAAGAGTAATTAACATAACAATGAGCAATGACTACACTTTTAGATCCGCTTTCCTTCCAAGCTGCTTTCGACTTGAGAACATGAAAAAAAATTAAAATGTTTTATTTTTGACGTGTTTGTGTGACTGAATCGTGAAGTGAAGTGAATCAAATCAAACATTTCGAATTTTTCTGGCTTGTCTTGATTAGTAATTTTATTAAAAAATTGAATCTGTTTGTGCTTTCATGTGGATATACATTTTTCTTTGAATTTTGTGGTTGTATTGTGATGATGTGATTTTAGTACAAGGAAATGGAGACAAATACAAATTTGAAGGGTAAGTGTTACTTTTGGTCTAGTTTGTGGTGTAAATGTTAATTTGTGTTATGGTTTTTATCGTAATTAGGTGACGTATGCCACCCTAAATGTATTTTAAGCATTTCAATTCGCTTTTAAATTAACAAATTCAATAATAAAACAAATCGAAGACAATTGTATTCGTATGAATACATTTGTGGCGTCATTTTGTTAAAATTCGGTAATTTCCTACATCAAGTTATATATATTTTTTAACTTAATGTATTCGAAACAAGTGTATATTTTCTCAAAAATTAAATTTATAAAGAAAAAATCATATATGGCATACAGTACTGTCAGTTTTAATTACGAATTTTTGTAAATAGTATGACTCATTTTGGCATCCTCTCCTCATATGAAACTTGAATACTAATAAAATATACAGTTGCAAGTATTATGTATTTGCCGACTTTTATTTTTATGCTTAATGTTTAACTTTTTTTGTATGCTTAATATGGGTTTGCTAGTGTCCCAAGTGACCTCTTGGGGGTTTAATATTTTTATTAAATATAGGAATATTTTGATGTAATATCTGTTGGCTAAATGTTGCTGACTTAAATTACATTAAATATGTTGCCGACTTATTTATTCAAGGGTATGTTACAAGATGAAAGAAAAGAATGAGAACACATCTCACATTTTCACAGTACACACTTTTCTTTCATAGAAGATTTAGGCTTTAAGCAGATTGTTATTGGAATCAGAAGAAAAGCCTAACTTTTGAATACAAAAAACAGTGTGCCCTGCACAACAACAACAAAATACAACAAAAGTTATATTAGTTTAAAAAAGCAAAAGATTTGTGTTAGGATATATTGATAAGGGAATCAAGGACTGGTCTTTTTCCTGAAAAGTTATAATTCTCATAACCCATCTCATTATGGTCTGGCATTATAAACTGTCATGTTTATATTGCTGAAATATCTAGATTTTTAGTTACATTTCTGAATTCGAAATACAGCAGAAACTAGATATAATGACTTCTGTATAACAACAGATTGGTTACAAGGACTAAATGGCCGAATCCCTATAACTAATTATTATTGCTTATAATGACTATCCCTTTGTTAAGTACGACCAATTTTTGGTATTATTTTAAATTTCTATTTGGTACAGTCCCTTGAACCCTTGAATAACATGGTTTTGTATTGGAATTATGGTTTATATATTAAAATAATTTATGATAAATGTTATTTATTATTTGTTTTGTGTCAGTCTCATTTTTAAGAGACACAAAAATATTTTCTCATGATTATTAATTTCAAATTTATCATAAAAAAAGACAGAAAATTTATCAGATATGTGAATAATTACTTCATAAAAATATATAAAATATGTGAAAAACGCATTCCTTGTTGGTTCTTTTGTGTATGAAATGTCTATATCAATGTTTATTTATTATGAAAAATCTTCAACAGTGTCCTGTATAGTAAACTATGCATACGATGCATCAGAGCCAGACGAGCTGACAATAAGACCGGGTGATGTTTTGAGAGATGTTGAGCGGCTACCTGGTGGATGGTGGCGTGGCGATCTACGGGGTAGAAAAGGGATGTTTCCTGACAACTTTGTTACTATCTTCACTGACAACACCAATTTAAGGTAGGTTGTTCTCTATGCCATTGTTTTTTAATCACTGTTTATTTACTCAAATTTTAAACAAATCAAGTGTGACTTCATATTCACATGTTTGAAAACACCCTGCAAAAATGGGGTGTTATGAGTTTAATGTGTGTGTCTATGTATCTGTGTGTCTACTGTGGAATCGTAGCTCCCAAATGGATGGACCGATTTTTAATATGAATCACCATGAAATCATGGGCTTATTTTTTTATTAAACTAAAATATGTAACATTTGAAAAAAAAATCATAGAATGAAAGAGTTTTATAATTAAAACGAAAGTTCAATTAATTGCAATGGTGAAATCTTTACTTTAAAAAAATTTTTACTATGGTGAAATCGCAAAAAAATATGCTTCCGGTCGATTACAACCAAATCCCAAAATGCCTGTTTCCTATTTCGCCTGAAATGCAAATTACTTTTCCCATTACAACTAAATCCCAAATTGCCTGATTCCCATTTTGATTGAAATTCGAAATGCCTTAGTACCAAATTGCCTGAAATTTGAAGATTGAAAATATTATTAGATATTATGCATGTTTATTGTTTATCAGAGCCAACTTTGTTATTTGCAAAATTAAATTGCAAAAAAGTTTATTTGTAGTTGACCCCCTTTTTTTTATTTCATTTTTTGCATGGGAAAATCTGCGAACCAGATCCCAACCGATCATGTAACCCTTGCTGACATCTCCACAACAATCGCGGCAGCACCATTTTTTTAAATTTTTTTATACACCACTCTCCACAAAGCCGCGATTGCAGTATTCTGTCAGACGGTCCTTCCCTGCCGTAGAGCTCCCTCTTCGTGCGTGTTGCTCAACTACTACTGAGCAACAGAGCTATTTGAGAGATTCTTCCTCATTGATCCCTCATTGATTCCTCGTTGATCAAACTTACTTGATTTATTTATTATACTAGCGACCTGCTATATTACTATTATATTACTAATATTTATAATATTAGTACGGATGTATACACCCCATGTGTCTCCAATAATGGATACACGTTAATCTGCTAGTTTGTTGGATACTATCTAATCTTCAAAATCCAATAAGTCGATTACATGCTATAGTATCCACCCACCACCTATTAAAAAAAAAGATAAGAAGAAGCCACCTACCGAGTGGACCGTCAGCCTGTCTGTCGACGTTAACATAAAGATTAAAAAAATTAAAGAAATGTGCGGCTTACATTAATAGAAATTAAAAATTAAGTCAATTTGGCGAATTGGCAATCAGTTTATTTGGGATTTAGTCAATTTCAGATTCTGTCGATTTAGGATTCAGTTGATTTAAAATTCAAGTGTATTCACATTTCATGCAATTTGGGATTTGGTTGTAATGGACTGGACGCAAAAATATGTATAATTTGCACACTGTTTGCGTTTTTTTTTAAAAAACTCGTATTAATCGTAATGCTAATGTTTGTAGTCTTAGGATTTAAAATTTTCCATATCCATTTGAAAAACATGCCTAAGGAGATGTTTAAGAATTTTGCATTTTTTTTTTCTTTTAATGCATAACTTTGAACTGAATACGAATGCAATAACTTAGAAAATCAGAATAACCTTTTAATTGGAGGGTAAAATCATCTCGATTGGTCATCATTAGAATCGGATTTGCAATAGCTCAAATATTAACTCAATTAATAACAAAAGTATGACAGCTGCTTTTCTTGTCAGCATCCAAGTACTCTTACCTGGTATGAACGCAATAATTGCACTTTTCGGCAACCTTGTTAATTATTAATTTAAAGTACAATTTTAACATTACGTCATGAAGATTACGTCATGATTATTCACGATGGAATCAATTAACATTTCCCATCACAATTTTGTTTGTATTTAACATAATCAAATTATTTTTGCAGGTCTTTTAAATAAAAGATAATTGCAGGTCTTTTATTTTTGTCTTTTCACAAATACTTAGTAAGGTAGTCCAAATTTTAGTAAGGTGGTCCAAATTTTATAATAGACAAGCTGTTAGACGTGACTTCGTCCGCGTAACGTTATAAAATATAGCTTATGTTACTCGCAGATAATGTAGCTTTCTATAGGTGAAAGAATTTTTAAAACCGGTCCAGTAGTTTTTGAGTTTATTCATTACAAAAACAAAATATAAAAATGCTGGAACTTCTAATCATACCTGGGCTTAAGATATGCTGGCATTATTAGATGTTATATTTTCAGTATTATTTTAATTCCTCATTGTTAAATTTGGTGGCTGGTTTTCGCACTTTCTTTTGAAGTGAAAACGATAGCGTCAAAATATGTCACAGTGCGTTTATTAGTCGTGGTTTTCCCCAACACGTCTGAAAAAGCTCGTAACATACCAGCCTATTATTGTGTTTTTACTACGAGCTCAATACCCTAACTTTATCGATGGCGCCTCTTTGACTTCACTGATTTTTCATAGCTCTAATCTAAAGCAACACCTTTCTAATAAGACGCCGGCCTATCCGTCACATATCAGCCTTAAGCAGTAGCTATTTCAGTAGAATACTACTTGAAAGTTTGTTACCATATTCACATTAATGTCAAATGTGAAGAAGTCAATTAAAAACTTGTGTTGTAACTGTTGAGACGTTTCGTTTTACTGTTATGTTGAGTTCTGCTATCAGTACCACATCCTGCTCTAAGCGATCTCTTCGGAACTGGTTTACACACAATTACCGTGCGAGTCTGACGTTTCTAGTTCACTGACACACATATTGTGGCTTTTGTAATACATTATAATATAGGGGTTTATTGTATAAAAACAGTGGATTTTTTTTATAAAAAAGGTCTTCGTAACCCCGATTTTTCGCAGACTGTGCCACACGTGCGGATCTTTTAAGATTTGGTACTTACTGCGCGTTGTAAGAAAAAACGAACCAAATCACGTACCTACCACGTTCCTGAGGAAATAGTAATAGGTTTTTTTATATCTAAACAGTATAATACAAAGTTCCTCGTCTGTGTACTTTTTAACCTTATTATCCACTATTGCTACATTTACTTCCTGTTTTAATGAAAAAGCTATTACGATTAATATTATAATTAGATCTCAAAACAACTTCTCTGGCTTGTATCAATTGATTAATACTATTTATCCGTCTATTGTGATCATTGCTCATATCGATTATTGAATTTTGGTAACATATTAATTTTATGTGGATTTAATTCCAAAAATCTCTTACAGATTTTCATTTATTTTTAGATTTTCTTACTGATCCCTCGGGAACACTAAGTTTTTTCTATGAAATGTACCCAGTGAAATGTATGTATTTTTATATTATACATGTATGCTTCATTTCATGACGATCGGTTGAGCAATTAGAAGAGTAACAAACAAACAAAGAAACATGCTTTACTTTCGTATATTTAAATATTGGTATGAATAATTTTTGGTTCAGAGAAAGTTGAACTTTGTCTATACGTTTAAATCTGAATTCAACTAAAATGTTTTCTCAGATTGGCAAACGTGCTAAACCTGATTATAAACTTTGATTAAATAAATTTGTGAAATATGAGGAAACTGATAGAGAAAGCGAGATGGAAGCCTACCTACTGTCGGTATCGTTTTGTCAAAGAATTTGATGACCTAGCGTGGGAAGATTATTGTGGGCGACAAGCTAACCGCATGTGAAGAGAGGGCTTCGAGTATTAAATTATGTGTTTTTCCTATTTCTTTTAATACTTCATTGAAGTGCATCATGAATTAAAATGATGATAAGATAGGTGTTCACAATGTAAATATGTAATTTAAAAATGACTAACTAAACATCTAAGTATTTGTTGTACATAGAGTTTAGTGATTAGAGTCCTATAATAGAACAAAAATATATATATATTGCACTAACTACATTTTTAACATGACTTCTTGGAAATGTGACAAGGTTCCATTTCCATACATTCCATATTTAGATTCTAAATCTATGCCTAAGAGGGATCGTACATTTTTTTAGAATAAAAAGTATCCCATCCCATGCTATGCAAAATACTTCTTCGGTGCCCCGCTACGGTTATTTAGCGCGGGGAGGGCTACACTCCCTGTCAGAACCTCGGCGTACCCGAAAATGGAGGTACACCGGCCATCTCAGGTTACCTTACGTCGGATGATACTCGCCCTCTAGGACTACCGCCCGGTCCCGGTTAAGGGGGAAGGTGGCGGACATAGGCCAGCCGCCTGCGCCCGAACCTCCCCTCCGGCGGATCGGCTGAGCCTTAACCTAGCTAGATAATGTATCTATAGGTACCATGGCGGAAGTTAATAGTTTAATGAAATATTCAACAACAGCGCAATTTTTTGATAAATATAAGTTTATATCTTAACTTATAAACAATCTCTTTCTCTGATCGTAAATATGTATTTGCATACTAAAAAGTAGTATGTACATTACACTAGTCTTACAAAAGAACTGAGAGATCAACAAACAGACGCTGTATTCGCATTTGGTAATGAAAAATGCCCATGAAAAATTAAAACAAATAGGAACATCACATTAAAAAGAGTCATTATTTGTTATATTAGACATTCCAATATTGAAAAGATAAAAATAAAATTTATAATGAAGAAAATATTCAAGATTGTATTGTATATTATACATTGCTTAAGGAGAATAAGTACCTTACCTACCTATTTGAGTCACTAACATGATTTATACTTGCTAATGTAATCAATGATGTCATTCTTGTACTTAACGTAGTAGGTAAGACATGTTTGGTGTTTGGTATGTTCATATTGTTCTATCAATAGCCATAGAACTACGCATTTTACGATATTATGTGTAGAATTTGTGTTTACAAATAACTGAAACAACGGTACCGGTGTTTTATGGTCGAGATGAGGTCATTTTGTTTCATCACGATGTAGGCTTGTCAAAGGGCTCATAGAAGTGTGCTGTGTTTTTGTGTATTTTTTTTTAAATATATGTGTATAAATTGATCCACGTGACCGTCCGTTTGTCACCGCAAAAGAAATAAGCACCTTTAAAAGCTAATACTAAATACTAATAAGTGAGTATTTGTAATAATAAGTCTACATTTTTATTAACTAAATTAAAAATAACAACTTTATTGCGTTAATATAAGTAAACGATTAAGATGGAAAAATGCTATTTAAATTTAGTTAAAGCATTCTAGTCCTTATCGTCATGTAATAAGTGTTAAATTTAATCATCATCATCTCTCCGCTGCTGGATGTAGACCTCTCCCAATACAAGGTTCGTCACCACACGCGGTCCTCAGTCCTTCGCAACCAGCCGATTGCGGTAAAGCCTTTCAAGTCGTCTGTCTACCTGGCCACGGGGCGCCCCACGCTGCGTTTTCCAATTCGTGGCCTCCATTCGAGAAATCGTCTACTCCATCGGTTATCCGCCCTGAGACAAATATGACCGGGCCCATTGCCATGTCAGCTTGTTGATTCTTTCGGCGATGTCGACAACTTTGTGTGAAGTTTAGAATTTCTGATCTTATCCACCGAAGAAACTCCGAGCATAGCCCGCTCTATAGCATGCTGAGCGACTTTGAACTTGTGGACCGCAATTGCGGATAAATTGGGTACAAGTGTTTCAATTTGATCATAATACATTTCGTCCGTAAGTACTTATATAAAAAAAAGCAAGTGGGTGACATTTAAATGCATTTACCATATTAAATATTTATATGAATGTTTTTGATTAGCCTTTTGATGATTATTCACACAGTATCTAATCAGCGCGGATAAGGTTTTGATAAGACGCCCAGTCTGCGTTAGTGTGTGACCCTTAATGTAATTTGTACACAAGTTTTAGGCTATGTTTTTAAATAAAAAGGGAAAAAATAAAAAATTAAAGTAAGTAAAATATTGTGTTTATATCGGGACGATATTAAAACAATTAAGTCATTGGACTACACGCAGAAAAAAGTGTTTATCAATGTGTGATTAGGTTAGGTGTGTCAGAGTTTAGTTTTATTGTGATATTGTCCGTTATGCATGATCGTTTAAAATTCGATATAGAGTATTACATTGTGTAGCTGTATTTTTTATTAAAGAAATGATTGGCAACATCCGCCCGCCAAGCATCAGGAACACAGCAAATAAGACTCGGTAACATTAAACGGTTAATATTCTCGTTTTATTTCCACTTACAATTTCGATACTTTATCACCACCGGATGTGTTTATTGAATCATGATGTTTTATCACACTTTACAGTTATAGTATTTATTTATACTACTTAAGTAATTCGTTTCGCATAAGTAATCATATAAAGTACACATTTAATTAAATATATGTGCAGCCTCTAATAAGACTGAATACGTTAATATAATGATACAATTAGTTAGTGAAAAAACATACCATACAACTTTACCATGGTAATAATGCTCGCACTTGTTAGTGAGAGCGTAAAATATTTATATGGAAAATTGTCAATTTAACGTGGACAGTTTTTCATATAAATGTTTTACGCTCTCGCTAGTGAGTGCGGTCATTGTAAACTCATGGCAAAGGTACTGGTTTTATAATGGAAAGAGCAAGAAACGAGGAAGGTTTATAAAAAAATCCCAAGTGTGAAGCCGGGGGGTCGCTAGTACCTACATATTTGCATACATTTCCATGGTATTCTCTTATATTATATACTGGAGATTAGCCCCCGGCTTCGCACAGATGCATTTGTTTTTTGCAAATCGCTCTTTTCATCCTGGTTCTGGATGGTATAGAAAAAGTAAGTAAAAAATATCTTTTGACTAGATCGGGCGGTGTGCAAGGCAGGTGTCGTGCTGTGTTCAGCTACCAGCCAGCGAATCCCGACGAGCTGCCCCTCTGCGTCGGTGATGTGCTTGAAGTACTCGGAGAGGTATCAACTGTATTTAAGTACTTACTTATTTATATTATGCAAAATGTGTTATGTTCAATGTACTATTTATCAATTATATTGTTGATAATGAAGTAAAGCAGACAAAGAGTTTATTGAATCATGTGTCATTACTTGCTTTGGTACCTGTATAATAAATAAAAGTCGGTTCTATGAAGGGTTTCATAGATCTTTACAATGCAATCGTATCACGACATATTATGTCCACGACTTCGTACATAGACATTTGTAATTGATTTCTATTTCTTCTCTACTCACATCATTTTCATAGTGAATATTGTGTATTACCTCGTAGTATTTCTCACAATGTGATTGAAAAAGATACATGTTATTAAATGTGACTTGATGTTCCTTTTTTTATTTATTTTTGTTAAGGTTTTTGTTTTTGTTATTTTTTCTATGTTGAGGTCGACAGACAGGCTGACAGTCAACTTGATGGTAGGTGGCAACCGTCGCTTCGCGTTACTATAACACAAATTATACCACATTGTAAAAATAACTGTTTTTTTTTTTTTTCTTTGCAGTGATTGTATGTTGCCATAACATAAACAAATAAATACAATGATGTGTTTAGGTGGAGGAGGGATGGTGGCAAGGCCGTCGGCAGGGTCGTGTTGGAGTATTCCCTTCTAACTTTGTGGTGATGTTGGATCCACTGCAACCAGCGCCGCCCTTTGAGCCGGCGCCGGCTCTCCCACCAAAACCAAGTAATCATTCTTATCATCCATTGTTAATTTATTATTTTGCACTGCGTATAAATTTTGTAAATATATTCATTCACGTATAAAAACATTACGAAGTATTAAACATTAGTGACACTATCATGAGTCATATTAATCTTGTTAATAATGCACTATTTTCATACGTATATTGTTTTAACACGTCACCATTTAATCTATTAATGGACCTTTTCTGCTTATAGAGCATATTTCTATAGACTTTTAAATAGACTTACATGAAGATATATGATTCTCTACAATAATGTCATCTTATTCTCTACAATAAAATCATCGGAATATTATGTAGGTAATTTTATAAGCTTTTCATATTTTTATTTTTGTACTACGAACACTTGTTTTTTTAGAAAAAAGTGTCAGTCCACGCACCTGCTATTGTTGCACCCAACAATAGCAGAGGCAATGCAAACAGTGATAGGATTGCATCCCATTCTCCACTATCTTTAAAATACACATTGCTATGAGCTCTGGCTTGTTCGTGTGCACACAGTTAGCCAACGCGAGCATGGCATCGTTGCACTAGTAGGTTTAGATTTCTTTCACATCAATACTTTTATTTAGTTAAAAGCTGAAC
The DNA here is from genome assembly GCA_944738685.1 of Synanthedon myopaeformis. Lineage (NCBI taxonomy): Eukaryota > Metazoa > Arthropoda > Insecta > Lepidoptera > Sesiidae > Synanthedon > Synanthedon myopaeformis. Next base: position 6,930,967 of record OX122921.1, on the reverse strand, counting down.
ATGGCTTTGTTTAGGCTTTGGCTTTTCTAATCCTAACTAATATAAATGCAATTGTGAGTTTATTTGTTACACTTCCACCGCTCAACCCATCTTAATAAAATTTTCCATAAACGTTGTCAGGGATACATAGGTTACCCTTAATAGAGAAATAAGATACTGTAAAAATAAATAAAAAAATCAACGCAATGTATGAGCAGTATAATTTATTTATATAGAGGAGCTTTGTTCATATGGCGCCGTCGATAGATAATTTTCTATCGACGTATGGCGCACATATTTTATTGTAATTGTAAGTAGCAGACTCTTGCGCACATTCGGATTACAAGTGGCGCGTCTTACACATTTCAATTAATCCAATTGCACTCGTGAATGGGAATCCCTCAATCCAATTTATGTATATTGTTTCATTTCCTCTATTTGATTGAGTGGTTTTATTTTGTTGTTATTTTTATGTAAGCAGGTATGCAAAAGTTTTTCCCCTGGGAATATTTATCGAAACATCAAACCGTGCACGTTTTCTATACTAATATAATAAAGCTGAGCAGTTTGTTCGTTTGTAAGCGTTAATCTTGGGAACTACCAGTAGGAATTAAAAAAAAAAAATTGCTTTTGATAGTCCAATTCTTTGAGGCTATTTATCATCATGCTATGACTTTTAGAAGCCAAGCGAAAAAAAAAAAACGCAAAACACAGCTAGTAATATTAACTAAAATATAAGAAATATAAGTATGCTTAATGTCAAGCGTCAATGTATGTCAGGTGTTCTTTTATTTATCAACGCGGAAGAAGTCGCGGCCACCAGCTAGTCGTAAATATATAAATAATCTTAAACTTAATAAAAAAAATAACCTATATACATATATAGAGGTCAGTCTTATAATTGTACAATTGGTTTTCTATCAGCTGAATATTATAAAGGTGATTTGTGTATTGGCAGTCAAGGAGCAATGCCAGGTGTTGTTTCCGTACACGGCGGTGAACGAGGACGAATTGACCCTTAACGAGGGCGACATAGTGACTATTTTGTCAAAAGACGCACCCGACCGAGGTTGGTGGAGAGGCGAATACAACGGCCGCACGGGACTCTTTCCTGATAACTTTGTCAAGTTATTACCGCCAGGTAAATTTCCTTTTTTTTTTATTATCTGTTTGCCTTTTTGATAACAGTTATCATTCTTTCTTTTGCAAAAAACTTTAGCAGGTGGTATAACGTTTAGTACATTTAGGCTCGAGTTCACCAACAGACGGTTAGTTTGTAACTTAATGATTAATCTGATGTTTAGAGCGTTTAACCCGCAGTTAGACCAAATATTATTAAACGGCTGTTTAAATTTTAAACAGCTGTTAAAAACTAACCGTCTATTGATGAACTCGAGCCCTAGTAGTTATAACGTGTTATGGAAAGTGTAATTTCCACAGATTTTTGTTTCCTCTCGCGGTTGTCCATTTTTATTTTAACCCCCAACGCCTGACCCAAAAACGGGGTGTTACAAGTGTTGTCTGTATGTGAAATCGTAGCTCCCATACGAACGGATCGATTTTAATCCAGTTTATTTTTGCTTGAAAACCAACGTGATCGGGATGTTTCTTTGCTAAAATTTATGAAGATCTGTTCGGGCGTTTGAAAACCATCAGCCCATTTCCTAGTTGACGAAGGGATTTCACTAACTTCCACAGGTTCGATTGATATGAAATATGGTATATACTGGTGGCATTTCCATGACATGGTAACCTTGACCTGATGCTGCAGCATCAAGTAGCTTGCGACATACGCAACTCCTCAGCAACTTACAGCGGATATAGCGTGTTTGGGCTCAATAGCCATTGTTTATTAAAATAAGTCGTTATTATACTCATCACTCATTATAAAAACAGCTGGAAAGCGCTTAACTCCAAAAAACCGTGTGACCTTGTGATTGATAAACATAAAGTTTGATTTGTTAATCTAGCGTTTATTTACTTTAAGCAAGCCTATTACGCAAAGTTCTTTTCCAAAACAAGCGTAAAACTGGTAGTTGTTACTTACGAAACTGTGTTTAATTATTCATTAATTTAAACATCGATTGATTGTATGCTCAATCTATAGATTAGGTATATATATATTCAATATGAAAAATATAGTCTTATTATTTCAGAAATCCATTCCTATGAAGACTTGTTTAAGTTTAGATTCTCTACCAGTTTAAAATTTCTTTGATCCATTTGGATTACTTTATATATGATATATGTTAACGCGGTAAGTAAAAAGCTTGCTAGCTGCTAAAAAGCACTACTCAAGTGCTATAATATACATAAAAAATAAAATACACACCTGGACTTTACACGATAAAATGGTTTGGCAGACGGCCCTGAATTTTATTCTTTTTTATACATATAAGTGAAATGCAAGGTTAAAAACAAAATTGGGAAAAAATTAAATGCTGATAACTAATGAATATAAAAAGTGAGTCTTCCCACGTTTATTTATTTTAGAAAAAACATTTTTAACAAATAAATAAATTTTATTTATTTGATATTTTTATTGTAGGTGATTTTTAAAATATTACGAATGTCGTATAATTGCTGGACATAGGTCTCATAATTTTCCTACAGGACTAGTCAGAAGCAACCACCATTTTAAGTTATAGTCTTTAAGACGTAATCATTAAAATATTTGTTACTTGTTAGAACGGCTTATTTTATTACTTAACTTATTAACAGAATGGATTTATAGTCGTATAAATTATGTAAGAAGAAATGGCATATTACTGGCGGTGTCATCAAGCTAAAGAGTTTTTTGTAATACTCTTGAACACAGAATTTTCGCAGTGTTTTAAATAACGAAAATTGTATTCATATGCATAATTAAAAGCCATAGTGTTGGTAAACAGTTCACCCACGCACTCTAATATTAAATGTATTCCGCTATTGACATTTCTCATGAAGGTTACGAGCAGAGTCGTGACTGCTTCACTTACCTCATCGCGGCGAGCCTTAAAATATCTTTTTATAGTTTCGCTCTCTCATTGATGTAATTCCTCATACTTACCTACACTCGGACGCGAGCACTGGGGGATTATTATATTAAAAAAAAATTATCTAAATGGGCGTGGAAAGTGAGTCTGTGATATTATAGTTGCGTTATATCAAGGTTGCATTATTGAGCAAGTTTGTAAATTTTTTGTAAGGCATAACTTGACAGTTTGTCCAAAGTTTACTCTGTATTCGACATTATCTCGTGACCTTTGCAATAAAATTAGTTATATTATTTTACTTAAAATTAACTGTTTTGTTATCACAGCATTTAGGGCTGTCTTTCCCAACTGACATAATTATACGCTGATTGTGAACTATGTTATCGTAATGCATTACGTTTTTGCAACTACTGGTCTGTGGCGTGAGTGTAACAAACTTTTGCACATTGCTGATGAAAAAAAGAAGATCTCTCTTAGTGATATAAGAAATACCCGCGTATCAATAAGTGATGTTTCTTATAAAGTTTTTAATGTGATGTGCGTTCGCGAATGTTTCAGTGGCACACGACGTCGTAGAAGAAAAGAAACCAGAGAGGCCACCGTCAAAAACAGCAAATATTTATCCAATACTAAACAAGTATTCAGAGAAAACATCTTCTATGAAGGAACTCACCACTTCGAAAATAAGGTGTGTATTTATGCAATTTGCCTCAAAATGTAATTTATCTGTCTTAGTCGTGTGCGCTGCCGAATACAGTAGAATTAAAGATAAGGGTTTGGAGAAGGGATAAGGAAAATGGGCTCTGGTATCCCTTGCTCACTCACCGAAACACAACAGCACACGTGCTGTTATTTCACGGTAGTCTTTTGTAAACATTTTGTAAGCTTAACAGCAGCTTGCTGTGTCAGCAAACATATATAATTTAAGATTGCGAAACGTAGTGTGCCCTGACTTATGACCATTTTCACCAACAGTCACCTAGAGTTAGGGAATAGTAGTTAGGTGTTCCCTAATCCCTAACTCTAGGTGTCTGTCGGTGAAAACGTGCATCAATGCAATAAAATGACATACCCACGTAATTCAATTCAGTAGATAATAATTTTTGTTTAATTGAATCTTTATAATAATGCTATCGTTCAGATTAGATAACAATACAATGAAATATGAATTGATATACAAATTTAGTTAATTGTTGTCGTTGATCGAGCATGTTGTTTGCAAATTGCAGCATGCACAAAGAAAACACGTTGAGTAAAGAGAGCACCACACAGAATACCGTGACGCACACGAACAAAAGCGAGTCAGAGAAGATTGCACACAGCGAGACCGTAACAGACGGGTCATTGGAAGGACAGGTGGGTTTTTAATATAAAACTCTCGTTAATCTCTCGCTTTACAGAAGAATGTGGACAATTGATAACCAATTTGTTTAGGTAGTAATCAAATTATTCAAATTTTGCTATAGATAACACCAGTTTTTTGTGTTAGGGTAGGATCCCAGACCCCCAGACATAACTTATTTTCTAAAGTTAATTATACAGTGTTTCCGGTCATGGACTAGCGATATTCTAGGTAAATAAGTAATTTATTATTATTTTAAAACACAAATACAGCTGAAAATCTGTCCATCTAGTAAAAAAATAAATAAAAAGGATCATAAGGGTTGTTTTTGCAGTAATTTTTTGGAGTTCAATATATATTTTTTTAAAGTTACGAAAATGTGAACCCATTGTTTCTTAATGTAAACGATAGACTATATCGTTGCCCTCCGAATAAGCCTATTTTTATCTCAGGCAGACTAAAACTTTGTGAGATATTTTTTTGTACAAATGTAAAGAATTTCTCAAGAAAAAAATAAATGTATGCCTCAGTATGTAGTGTGTGTGTATAAAAATAGTTGTAATTTGTGTACCTAGAATATCCTTAGTCCATGTCCGGACACATTATTATTTATATTTTAATGCCTTCTATAGAGGTAGTCAACGATTGTAGACTACCGCCTTCTATAACATAGGAACGCGCCAGGTGCTGCAAGTACCTACGCTGTCGTCCATAGTAGGATCAAGGATAAGGGATTAGGTTGGGATAGGGAAATGAGCTTTGACATCCCTTACCATTCACCAAAGCACAACAGCACACCTGCTGTATTTCACGGTAGTCTTCTATAAGGGGGTTGTTACTGCCGCCCAAATGACTACGAAATACAGTGTGCCATGCTACTAATTTCCAAATTTAGGCTAGAAGCAACTTTAAAAAGATAATTTCGAAAGTTGGTCCTGCCGGCATTGAACCCGGGTCCCCTGAGACAGGCATGCTCCTTAACCACTCATCCAAAGGGCTCGTCGAAGATGAAATAAAAACTGAATAAAGCGATGGCTATAGCCAAGATGTCCGAATGCTCTTATGCCCATCCAATGCATATCTGAAGAGGTTGATCTTATTTTTTACACACTTTAGTTGGTTTTAACAGCTGACTCAATTTTCGAATTAATTTTAGATTTTTATCGCCTTTAACAATGAAGATGTATCTATCTATCTACACAAAGTCTTCAGGCTTCATTTATAAATTTATTTCGTGTAGACTTTATTTTATACAAAATATATTTAGAAATGTGATAAAAAATTAATTGGCTAAACGATCAGTATTTATCTATTGTATTAGTAACTGAGTTGATAACATTCTTATTTTTAATATGTTTAGATTAAGAAACCGCCGGTTCCAATGAAAAAAAGTCCGACTCCGGGGTCGGGTGTCGGTGGGCTTTTCAGCGGGCTTAAGAGCAAAATGATGACTACCGACAAGTAAGTACTGGCGCATCTTTTATCCCTTTTATTTTTAATAGGAAATTTTATAACGCAATATTGTTATCTTTTTCCAAATTATCTTCATGAATCTTGTGCAGATACTTTTTAATATTTTTTTAAATTAAAACATCTAACTAAAAAAAATGGCGTGTGCTTAAGACCACACGACAGAAGTGAAAACTTCATCAAAGTGAGGTAATAATACAAATTTTTTTTTAAAATAAATATCTCTCACTCCCTCGAACCGACTTTACCCGAACGTGCGTTAATAAGTGAGCGTTTCAGCTCAGTCTCATTCAATACCCACAAAATAAAGTGCACAGAGCGCCTAAAGAAGTTTTCACTTCATAAACCTAGTCGCTCTCTGTCGGAACCTCGGCGTACCCGAGAGTGGAGGTACGCGGCCATCTCGGGGGACCTCGCGACGGCCTGTAGTCTCCCCAATTTTTTTTGGAATTTTATGGCCTGGTAACTAGACCTTTAAGCCAATTCTTTATTTTATTTTAGTCTTCCCTAAGACTATCGCCCAGGTCCGTGTCAAGGGGAAGGTGGCGGACATAGGGCCAGAAGCCCAGAACGCAACGAGCCCTTATCGATATTGTAATGTAGATCACATTATAATTCGTATGTGTACAATGTTCCAGAGAGAAGTCGTCTTCAACGACAGTTTCAAGCGGTAGCAGTAGTGGCGGGGAAATGGATCGCACAGACGGAGGAGCTCCGAGCAAACCCTCTGTAACATTGACAAATGTCACAAACACCAACACCTTCGACCACGTCGAGAGAAACTCCATCCTCAACGATCCTAGAGCCGGAAGGTTAGTTTTTACTTACACCAGATCAGACTAGACACATTAGCACCTTGAGGTTGTAACCAGTCTGTTACCCGCAAAATTAGGAAAAAAGAAGCTTTGTGATTTCTTTTTTAAGATAGGAAATTCTGAATCTACGTTTATATATAAACATAATAATATAATAGAATATTATATTGCTCATGTTCTTTAAGAAATCAGTGCATAGATGTGACATTTTTGGAAATTCCTTTTTGAATTTGAAAAAAGTATCAAGGAGTACAGTAGGTAATCAGAAGTACTTGTGAACGTTCGAAAGTACTTTTTTGTCATAATTATTTTGTAAACTCAACATTGATATTATATTTTGTAGTGATATTTGAATAAATAAATTACAGAGTGAAGGCGCCCAGACGTCGTCCGCCCAGTCAGGTGTTAAGAGACGACACTTTACAAGTTATTGGACTTAGCAACGGACATGAAGGTATCTTTTTACATGAGTATAAAATATAAACATTTATGAGATGAATATAAATAAGATAAATTACAAATCAAAAATATTTTTACCATAAAATATTATAGTAAAACCGATATTAGTACAGCAATACGGAAAAAATGCTGGTCACATTATTTTAAATTTTGACATTAAGACCTGTCAAATTACTCCTTCGAATTAAAAAACGCAGTATACCCTTTCCCACTTCAGACGCAACATGCTACAAAAGCGTCTTAAGTTCTCGACATAGTGCCAATGAGGCTAGCAGGTAATATTGCTAAACAATTTATAGATACTTTACAGGAGTATTTTTAAGCTTTTTTAGAATTTTCAACTGAAGAACTCTGTCGCGAAAAAGTTTAAGGTGTACAATTCGTTAAGGTTTTGTATAAATTGAATAAAATATGACGATGATTGTTGAAGATGTCGGAAAAAATGTAAAAAATATGTATATAAGAAATTAGATTAGAACCAATTCCGTTAGTTTGCCATTTGAAAATATGTAATAAACTGGCCGGCTTTGACGCTATTCGATGACTAAAAAATTCGCGAGGCCGCCATTTTAAGGCGAGATTTACCTCTAAATAAGTGGAGGAAATGTTTTCCGGTTTACAGGTAGCCCCAGTCCGAGCGGCGCGAGAGCGGAAAGTATGGAAAAGTCGGAGGACAAAGTGGAGGTAAAGCCGCGCGCCCGCGAGTGGGAGAAGCACAAGGCGCCGTGGATGGAGGAGCTGAAACTCAACCAGGCGAAGAAGACCTCGTTCGGCGCAGACGGCAAGTCGCGCTCGGTCTCCTCGGACGCTGGTCACGCGGGGCTCGCAAACTCCAAGGCGGCGAGTGGAAGCACCGACAGGTGATACAGTCATTTACAATCACATTCTAGTATACTGAATGTTTTAATTTAAAATTTGCTTAACAAACTTTGTAAATACAATTGAAGGTTTCTTTAGATAGGATATATCGCGGACGAAGTCGCGTGCATCAGCTAGTATAATAATAAAAATTAAATTTTCCCTTTCAGAATCCTCGATTGCGGCCTAGAAGAGAAAAGATCGTCGACACATTCGATGGAAATGTCAAAGAGCACGTCGTCTATCAGCAACAGAATGACCGTACTGGAAACGTTTGAAGAGGTATTATTTTCGTCTTCTTCTTCATGTGCCTCCCCATTACTGTATTCAGCAGACGATATTTGTCTTTTCTGTGTTTAATAATACTAACTAGTTTTTTCGTTTTGGCCATTCGTGACCTTATTATTTTCATAGGCAATTAATTACTATAAAACGTTTTATCAGGAAGTGTCAACTCGTACTAAAAATAGTTAAATGAAAACTATTCTATGATAAGTTTAGCATAAGGTTTCTTTAAAATATTCGTATGTACAGACAAAGATACGTCATTCGCTGGATAGCAAGAAGGAGCCTTCGCCAGTGGCCCGAGATCGCGAGATGGAGCCTGCACCACAACTACCTTCGCCCACTGCAGCTGGTAAATATTAATGAATATTCTTCTTTTCTTTTCGTACCGTTTTCGAGTAATGCTCTTTCATACATGTGGCAATTGATTGTTATTTATCTCTATATATATATAAAAATTTCGTGTCACGTTGTTTGTCCGCGATGAACTCCTAAATTACTGAACCGATTTTGAAAATTCTTTCACCTATAGATAGCTATATTATCAGCTAGTAACATAGATTATATTTTATAAAGTTACGCGGACGAAGTCGCGTACAACAGCTAGTATATTATAGATTACAAACAAGAAGTCTAAAACGAGTTTATAAAATTTTATAATTAATTTGTCGGTTTTGATTGAATTGAACAACTCCAATATAAGTGTTTTAAACGACGCTTTTTAAAATGAACAGGAAGAACTCTAATGACGATGTTGGACGATATAAAGAAATCGCCAGCTCCGTCTCCGCCCATGACGACGAGTCGGTCGACGGACACTAACGAGCGAATGGACAGAGACAGAGACAGAGCGCACGAGAAGGCCAACAGCGAACTGAACTCGGTGAAGTCTTACGAGAAGTCCGTCGAGAGGATAGAGAAGCTAGAGGAGAGGGCGGCGGACAGGTCCAGTGTCAATTCCACTCTGGAGCGGCATAAGCATTCCACCAAAACCGCCTCTCAGGAAGACTTAATAGCGCAACTTACTCAAAGTGTAAGTAATACACTCACCAAGCGGCCGGGGCCGGGTGGCTTACAAGTATAAAAATTTTGAATTTTAATTGGGTGTCCCGCAGACGACTTGATGCCGCAACATCAAATCAAGGTTACCATGTCATTAAAATACAAATGAAGTAATAGTATATCAAATTTCTGAACGAGGAAATGGGCTGGTGTTCTTCAAACGCCTTAACAAGGTCTTCATAATATATAGCTAAGAGCATCCCGATCTCGACATCTTTCAGACAAAATAAAAAAAAACGGATCTAAATCAGTCCATCACACTTATACACAGACACACACGTCAAACTTATAACAATTCGATTTTGCATCATGCGTCGGAGGTTAAAAAAGAATTCAAAATGAAAACAACTAAAGACTGTATTCGCCAACAGAGCAAGGCAATTTCCATAAGAAACATTTTTACCAAATCGTTTTACACAAGAATTAACAACGTAGACACGAAAAGATTAAATAATTGAAATTCAGTGTAAAAAAGGCGTCATAATGACAGATTAAATTAAAAAAAAAAAAAACAAGTATTTTCCCAAGGGTCTGTTAATTTTTTTTTTCTATGCTCTTTTTTGTATGAATCATTGTGCATTTCACACGACTGCTCTTCCCGCGCATTGTGCTGTGTGAGACTGGATGCATTTTAGCCACACTCACCGATGAGTTCGAGCCGCCGACTAGTTTAACTTTAAGGAGTAAACTCCAAGAAGTTGTAACAAGAAAGTTTACATTATAACACTATGCAGTTCTCAAAACTTTTTGATTCAACCTCGTTTAAATAGTTTATTGTTAAATGTAGTAAGTAATGTTTGATGATTATTGATTACAGATAGCAAATTTGAAGAAGGTAGTGGAAGTTCAGAACGCAAAGTTCACGGAAGCCATCGAGGAGTTGAATTTGAAATTGGCCGAAGAGAAGAGTAAGCGGATTGCGATGCAGCTGCAAATGGAGAAACTAGCGCAATGCGTCACGCAGGTGTAGTCTTTTTATTTCTTTGCGGCTTTTTCATACAAATGGTACATCATTTGTACATGTGTATTGATTTTTATTAATCTTGTACTAGATGCAGTATATATATATATATAATTATTTTCAACGTTAATTTTGGTTTTATATCGAGAATTAAATGCTCAAATAATAATTGTTGTTGGCAACTTGTCTCTCACATTTGTAGCTAGATGAATGTATATTATGACTATTTTATGAAATAAATATTTTGATTACGGTTTTCAATAAAATCAGACATTATAGCCCACTCGTGGATCAACTAGGCGCTTATGATTGTCAAAAACTTTGCACTTACTTGAAGTAAGGTATTGCAAAAAGTGATTTTAGTTCTTAACGTTGTATCGAACAGGTATTTTTCAGACATAATTTGTATTTCAATTTTTTACCACAATTGGTAATTTTGAAATTATATTTTAACAGAATTTGCATTGATGTTGCTAATATTATTTTATTTTGTTGTTATTTATATGACAATTTCAAATCGGGGCGAATTTATAACAATGAAGTTTTTTTTGTTAGTATAAACTAGCTGTCCTAGCGAACTTCGTACCGTCTCATACAAAATGTATGAGAAAATGAATTTTCTTCTATATATTTTTTTGTCATTATATTTCCGTTTTTTTAATAGTTATTCTGCCATTCGGAATGGAGACAAATTCAATAAATCAAAAATTATAAAAATCGATCCATCCGTTCTCGAGCTATAAATGGTGTAACTAACGCGACTTTGTTTTTTTTTTTTTTTTGGTATTTATATAGATATCGGTAGAGAAAAATTAGCAAATAATGTAAAAATTACATAATCTAAACATTTTTTTTAAAGCATTAATTATAATAAAATTTCTTATTTTTACCATATCTATTTTGAACAAATCACCCAGTTATATACTCTTAGACGATAGATACATGAAAAAGAACAAATTATTTATTGTAATCACCGTGTATTTGTTATAATTCTAAATATATAGCGCTTAAATATTTATACACTGTTGCCCTTAATAATCACAAATATTTTCGTCCTCTTTTAGGTGTTACTAAGAGTTATTCTAGAGAGCTTTATTCGAAGCATAGGTGCGGGAATGATTGGTTGTAACATTTTTTACTGTAATGCAATTTATATTTTCTAGTAGTTTTTTACTTAAGTGAAAAAAACTTTTGTATTATGTACCTATAATAAATATAAGACTACATTAAAAAACGGCAGTCTTAATAAAAATGGCGATAATTATTTTAAATATTGGTGTATTGCATGTTTCCCAAAATTGAAAGTATTTCAGTTTGTAAAAATAACTCTTACATGACTCTTATAGAGCTTATTGGCGCTAAAACATCGGTTGGTGCACAATTGTTTTGTGTGAATATGAAAAAAACGAATCTTGTCTAAAATTAAGGTGCAATTTTAGTCATAATCATAATAATTGAGCATAATATTAGTCATGTTGTTGAAAATCTGCAGTGTAGCCAACACTACAACGGCTATTTTGTTGCTAAGTATCTATTGTATAGTTAATATAATCTTATTAAATTAGTACATCTCGCGTGGTCTCTTTTTTTGTATTTATTTTAGATCCGTGCAATTTATATTTAAAAAATAAAACAATCAACAACATGATGAAATGACTTTATAGACCTACTAGAATATGATTTTGTGTGCGACTAACCAGTTTTTAAAACCTCAAGATGTATATTATTTTTTAAATCTCAGTGCTAGTAGTGCTTTTTCATTCAAATGCTATAGTACTGACCACTTAAATTAATTTCTGATATTCATACAACAGTACGACGCACCAATAAAAGTCAATAATATATTTGAACCTAATCTCAAAGTAATAAGGGTCAGTGTTGATTGCTTGAAGTTGCAGGGAATAGACTATATTTATATAGAAATTAAAAAAAAAACTTTTTGTGTGCTGCTAATAGAGTACTTAATACTTACATTTTACAATTTTTAAATAAACATGTCCGTACAGGACGTGAATAATATTTGTGTAAGAAATTTAAAATACTGCCTAATAAAGTTAAGATTGTGTAGTTAAGAAATTTATGGTGAAGTGTTTAAATACAAAATTTTTGTGCCATTTTAATTTTGATTAATGCACATTTGTATATTGATTTTACCGAGGTAAATGTAATTTTATTATAATTATACTGTTATAATTTTTTTTAGATGACGTAAACATGTGATCCGTACATTCCATGTCATACATACATACATTGTGTGTCTGTGTCTATTATAATATATTATATTTGAATGGATGAATTTAATAACCAAACCAAAGTTAAATTTTGAATGGGTGGTATATATACATAATTATGAATATGAAGTACATAATGTATCCAGAGCCATAATATTTTATAGTTAATATATTTTTGTATGTGTACAGAGTTATTTTAAATTTTAATTCAGACAACAAAGTACCTTTATGTGAACATATCTGTCGTCGATTATTTTGACCTCTAAGGTCGAATAATCTAAAAAAAGAGGTGTATCATATTCTTTTGTGTCCGATTGTAATGAATTTATTTGATTTGCATTATATGTAATGTAGATTATGAATTTTTCTTGGGGGATTAGTGTTGTAGTTTTTTTTACAATAAATGAATTATTATTATTATTAAATTAGGTAATGGATTGTTTATTTATTATTGACGCAGTTTTTATTTTCTTTAAATTATGCGACCATTTAGTACTGCAATATCTTAAAATTATGTATTTAAGAAAGAAAAAAAATAGAAACTCAATTTCTAGATTAAATAAAATTGGTTTGTTTATCATTACAGAGTCATACAAAAGTGTTATTAGCAACTAAACACTCCAATGTGACTTTTATAGAACTTATAATAATAGACTACGTAAAGGATTTTTTATTACCTTTACAGAACATTCTTTAATGTTCCCCCTTTAAAATCCATAAGAGAAATATGTACCTAATTAAAATCTATTGAAATTTAAACTTAGTAAAGTAGCTATAGAGTTAGGTCACGATGTGATATAGACGTTGACTAACAACTTTACTATTGAAAAAAATATTAATAATTTAATAATGCACAAATGTAGGTCACACTTATAAGTTTTTTTTAAATAGGCAAGTACCTGAGATTTTTATACGAAAAAAGTTGAAGTAATATGCAGCTGTATTTGAAAGCAACAACTAAAAAAAAGGTATGTAGTTCATAATTTCGCAGAAATTTAATGTCTTTTTGAAAAAAATTTCACAAGTACTCGATTGCTTTATGCTTTGTATAAAATAATAAAATGAATGACATTTCGCTCTCGATGCGAACAACGCTGCATTTATTTTTTTGTGTATAATATATAAAATAACCCAAGTTATTGTTTCTTAACCCACTGTATATACACAAATTGAGAAAGTAATACTAAAATAAAATAATAATTAATGGTTTATATGATAAACCTAGCTATTAATGTGTAATATAGAGATCCAGTAATTTTAGTACTTAATTTATTTTTACGTACCTACGCTGTACCCATTTAATAATGCATTCCTACTGTTTTAATGGTTCAAATTATTAATCATAAATTATGAACAGTAAAATAAATTTATAAATAAATAGATTGTTTCATTTATTTAGGTTTTACGAGTTTTCAATCAGATTTAGATAAAAGCTGTACGCCGGATCTTCTTTGTAAAGAAGACATTCAGTGGCTCTAGTATGAGTTTATAATGGCCGCACTCGCTAGCGAGAGCGTAAAATATTTGTATGGAAAATTTGGAAAATTGTCCATATAATTTTTTTATATAGACTTTTTGCCCCCTTTGTTCTACCGTAGAAATAGAAAACTGACAAAGAAAATTTCTGAGTAATTCTTATTAAAAAAGTAAATAAAACTGCATTTTATTAATAAAATATTTATTTTAATAAATAAAAAAAATCTTTTTCTAACAAAATTGTATAAATATAATAATTATATTTTCACCTCTCCAGCACGAAAAGGGTGTGGTGCTGTTGGTACCTAAAAATTCGAACACGCGATTTAACTCACAGGAATAAAATGTTGATTTTATTAGTGTGTCCAGCGACTAGAGTTGGCCCAGCTGTGAAGATAGTGAAGATAGTCTTGGTGTTTTGGTACTATTTTGGTAAATATATAAAAAAAGAGTACGTCCAGTGGTGATGGTCTAACTCCAGAAGAATTAAGAGAACAAGTTTCAAATGCCGAACTTAGCTTTCTTCCAGAAAAGTCCCGTGAAAAATATCTTCATTCGTACAAACAAACATAGAGACAATCAACATACCTAACACGCAAGTAAATAATACGACCATCACAGTTCCGAACAAAACTGTTACCTTTGTTACCTCTTTCACCATCTGTCAAGTAAGCTAATCATTTAAAGTCACCTGTCACCGGGATAAATGGAGCTGATTTACTTTGTTTGTACGGTAAAATAATAAAATAATTTAAAAAAAATTCGCCTATCGAAGGATGCACAAAACCGAGTGCATAATTTAATAAATCATAAAAATATTTCTAAAATTAACTAATCAACACTTTACTTGTAGTTGGTGAGAGGCCCTTAATCTTACAAATTGCAGTAATTTTACTTTCAATTTTTCATATTCTTGTTAATTTAGTTATAATTTGTGTGACTTTGGCTATGTAAATGTTAGCTATAATAAACGTAATATTTAAAATTATCTTAATTGACCTAATAATGCTTTTCTCGCTGTTGAGGTGAAAAGTTGGATGTTTAACACGAGAGTAAATTTTTTTATGTCTCGTGCCTTTAAATCACTCACTTCGCTCAGTGGTCTATATTTCTATAGACTACTTTGCTAGTTCGTGATTTAAAGTCGGCACTCGCAGCAAAAAACAATTTTGCTCTCTACTCGTAGTTCAACAAATAACTATTATTATTTATAAAGTACATGTTTTGGTATTATTCACAAGTCGCTGTTTACAATGAATCTGTTTCCCTCTGAGTGAGTGCCAGTGTACTTGTAGTGGCATTTGCCGTAGGCACCTGAAAATATTACACAACATATATATCAATAGAACTTAAAAATGTAACCTGTGAAAAGTACGGAATTGTTTTTATAAGAGAGGGAGACGCTGACGGTTTACTGGATGGCAAATGGTGACTTACGACTCTGGCATTCCTTATTCACGGACCGATATCAAAAAGCAAAGGGATGCCAGGTGGGCTTGTCTATTACAATTACAATTTTGTAACATTGCTTTTAAAGACGACCGCTGAAAGTTTTAAAGACGCATCGATTTCAAAATGCATAGTTATACGAGTAGGTATCTATATTATAATAATTTTGATAAGATGAAATTTACAAAACTTATTTTATTAACAATTTCGGCAATAAACTAAATGGTAGTTATAAATATTTTAATGAGTATTGTAATAAATTTTTAGCAGTAAAGGCCGAATGGGCAGTTAACAACACGCAATTGGGCAGCTGTAAGAAAATTCATTACAGGGTTAAAAATAATAAGACTTTAAAATGCTGTTTCAGTATGGGATGTTAGAAAACTGAATAAAATTATAAAACTTCACAAAACAAAAAAAGCCTTGTTACTACAAAAAAATTTTTAAAAAAAGAGATGCTCTTTATTCGCTTGGTTTTGTAGGAGTTGACGTGCCCCCTAGCGCCTGACTCATAATTTTTTTAAAGAGAAAACTACTCAATGATTTAAAAATAAACATTATACAAGTAGAGGAATTTGTCCTACATATCCGGCTCTGGCGAAATGGACACGAAAATAATTGTCGGATATTGTCCGACTTTTGGCGGCTAAAGGATTGAAATCGCGAACCTTTGTGTTTGCCCAACGCAGCAAAGTCAACGGGTAAAGGTCTGGCGGTGTTGTTCGGGGGAATCCCCTGGCGGCAAACCGACGCTGTCACCACCGGACGTCGCACGCGCATGAATTCGCCGCGCGTCAACGCTTCGCGAACCTCCTTTTCAGTCACACGGCGGTAGTCGAGAAACTTCAATTTGTTCAACTTGTGTATCACGAAATATCTGAAATAAATCAAACATAATGATAGTGTTCCCAATTCACAATACGAATAAAAACGGCGGGGTACACTGAATTATTTCCTCATATCAGCCGTAGGACGTCCACTGTTGGAAAAAAAGCTGAACCATTATTTTCCAATAGGGGCCTTCCTTGTGCCTTGTGGGTGTACGTCCTGCGCTGCGCTTGCCGGGTCCGTGGCCTACTCTCGAGAACCTTTCGGCTCCAGCGGCCCAAGGCTTTCCGTACTATATGTCTTGCCCACAAACATTTCCACTTACTAATTCGCCGGCTTTTGTCGGTAAATTTCGTACATCCACGGACGTCCTCATTTCTGATTCGATCTCGTAGTGTAGGTAACTCCGAGCATAGCCCTCTCCATAGCTCGTTGAGCGACGTTGACCTTTCTTACGAGACCCATAGTTAAAAACCACGTTTCAACGCCATATATCATCACCGGCATCACGTCATCACGGGCTATCTGTGCAATAAAAGCACGCGTTCTGATGGCTTCGATGAGTGAGCAATTTGCTGCCTATTGCTGTACAAGCTAAATTCCTCGTTAATATACTCGCCGAGTACAGATAAATAGGGAAGGGTCCATTCCTTTCTCATCGAAACATGCCATTTTACTGTGGTCTTCTGTAATAAGGTGGTAGCTGTCATATGAGTTTCCCAGTTTATGATTGCTGTACCTGTATCTCTGATAGTCAGAGTCGTCCTTATCTATGTCGGATAGTTGGTCAGGACATGCTTTATTACTGAGTAAACTCAGATAAGATAGTGCTGGAAATCTATCGCTGATCTTCTCTATCAAAGCGTCCAAGTCTGTGATCTGAAACAAAAAGTTCTCAATGGTATATTTATGATGTTGCTGTAACTTTTATAAGAAAGTAAGTCCTGGTGGTGAGTGTAACGTACAGAAATATTTCTAAGTATAGCATAACTTTCATTATTGGATGGATGTATGTATGTAGGTACGTATTGGGTGTTTGTTCCTCTTTCATTTGGTTTGGACGAAATTTCGCACACAGATAGTTTATTACCTGGATTAACAAGGGATTCTTTTAATGCTGAAAAAATGTTAGGGTCCCAAGGGATCGTCTAAAAATATAAAAAATGGCGCCACTGTCGCCGTGGTGGCGCCATCGCTAATCGTCTCTACAGCGAAAAAGATGTCAGATATTTTCTCAGGTGTTATATTTTTCATATTTAAACGCGGACAAAGTCGCGTGTACCAATTGGTTATATATTAATCTTTCCATTAATTAATTATATACTGGAAAGCTAAAATCAATTTTTTTTAAGTCCAGCGAAGCGTCTATGATACCAATTGCTTCTATCAGGTGACTTGTACGAATGTCCACAGAGAATTTTGTCAACGATATTATGAGAAAACGGAAACGATTGAAACCCAAATAGCGGACAAATTATATTTGATGAAAAATTTTATGGTTTCATATAAATGGTTAATTAGCGGCTTTAACGGCTGAGACTTGAGAGGGTAAAGTATCGCCATGAAATATCCCTATTAAAATATTGCACCCTTTGAATTCTTATTAAGTTAAATTAATACCATGAGTTTAATAAAGCCGTAGGTAGGTACGCAAGTAAAGTATCGTATTGTAATGTACGCATGAATGCTTCGATTCGCGTGATTGAACCGGTGATATTTATTGTTAAATCTCTATTCACAGAAAAAGATGAAATACATATATTACAAATATAAAAAGATTGGAATTGGGGCTATTTCGTACTCATAAGTAAGTAATGTAAGTACAACGTAGGTATGTATTGAGACTGTACTAATAAAACGTGTGAGTAGAGCGGAGTACAGGCGCTCTCCCTTACATTTATAGGCCTTATGGGAACGTGTAGAGATTAACAGCGTTCGTGTCGATAATGTTATAGATAACTTTACAAAAACTTTTAAAAAATATTTTATTTATTTACAAATTATCAATTAAGTCGTCATCGGAATTTGAATCGTCATCGTCAGAATCATCATTTACATTTATTATAAATGAATAATTCCGCTATGTGTGACTTTCTCAAGTCCTCATTTTGTAGGGCTTCCGAGTTCGAACACAATTTTCCCAATGTTCTTTTGAAACGTTAGCTTTCACATTAGCATTTTCGTCTCAGTTTGGTAGCGTTAGCATCTAGTTAACTACTGTTGCGGGCCCCGACTAGTTTATCGATAACTTTTGCCTGCACGTGCACATTACTGTGCAAAAAATAATTTATCACTCGACCTGCAGCGACATTTTGTCCGTACTATAGTATACCTATATCAATAAAATCAATCGATGCAATCGCAAGATTGCTGATTGTCAAAGTTTGTATTGTGTCCTCTACGAATAGAGGGACTAAGGATGATAAATAAAAAATAATGGTAATTATTTAGTGTTCAATGTCTTTCTAATGATGAAAATTCTTTGCGTTTTTGTTGGCGTTGTTCACATCTATGTTCATTTTGATTCAATAATAATTGATAAATTTCTTCTACAGAAGAATTAGGGTTATTCTAAAAATTATATAAAAAACATATTATATAACCAAGAACCAAGAAAACCTTTGCATATTTTTAATACAGGCAACCAATTAAGTATAACATTGCTTGTGCTGTTTTGTTTTTGTGTGTGAGTAAATGATGCCAAAATCCATGAAAAAGTTCGTTGATATTATTAATAAAACATTTGTATGTAAGAAAAACAAAAAAATCTCATTGGTACAGATAGTGGCTAGACAGTATGGTTGACTTGTTCAATAGCTGAACAAACAACACGTATTTCTTGATATTAAGCCAGACAGTTTGCTTGAGAATAAAACTAACTTCCAATTTCCAATGTGAGCTTTCTTGTACTTTTCCCACTTTTTATATTGAAAATTATAACATATCGACATCTGAGATTTTTTTTTCTATTCTCTAGCATCAGTTTACGTTTTCATATTTCAATAAATAATCATCTATATATATTTGAATCAACGAGTCTGGAGCCAAAGGTACAAAAATTTTTATAGGAAAAAGTTTAATTTTATATTTTTTAATTTCACATCTTAGTGATGTCATAAAAAAATAAATTTTGCTATAAAGTGAGTTTCTATCGAACAGAATATTTTCCTTAAGATAAAGTATATTTTTCTTAGCGTTGTTGTCGCCCTGAGTGGAGACAAGTGTTGAACCATAATGTTGAACAAGCCTCTTTATTTTAGTATACTGTAGCTAACGTAACGAGTAAAGAGAGATAGATATACATACATGTATATTAGGGCCGGCGCTGACTGACGGTATGGCACGGCAAGGCAAGCTTCGTCGTCGTGGTATCTAACTATTCAGGTTAGCATTGCGTTACTCCGAACTCCATTGTGGATACATAATTTGATTGGGATTTAGTGATAATAGCAGTTGTTACTGAAGAATTGTAATAAAGGAGTTCGAGTGCTTTGTTTTTGAGTGATAGGATTTTTTAACTTTTGATATTTTTTAACATTTGACATTGTATCTTGATTTTATACCTGTTTTTGTTTGTAGTTTGATTCTGTTGGATTTTTTCTGGATTGGTTTGAGTTCCTATACCAAACTGAATAATGTGTTCAGCTCTAATTGGCTTGCACACTGGACCTAGATGTTAAGCGATAGGGTTTGGAATGTTAAGTGTGCTAGGCTGTTGCTGATTTAAAAATAAAAATAGAATAAAAACAAAATAAAAAATAATATGTCCAGGAAAAAATCATCGCTTGCCATGCCGTACCGTGCCATTCCGTCAGTCAGAACCGGCCTTTACACAACACAACACATCTATTTACAAAGTTGAAACGAAGCATTCAATCTACTGCTTACCTACCTGGTTATTATTTAGGGACAGAGTCCTCAGATAGGGTAGATAGGGGAAAGCGACGCCGTCTCCTAATTTATTGTTGTCCAATATCAGTTCTTCCAATCTTGCAAACTGTTCCAATCCCTTAAGTGTTTCGATGCTGTTGTAGCTGTAAAGATAAACCAGTTCAGTATCGATGTTCCGTGATTAATGACGTCCGCGTCCAGACCAATTATGGTTGTGTGGGACGAAATGAATCTGGGAGATATAATAACTAATTTCAGTGCCCTATTTGCTTTATTATTAAAGCGATGGCTTGCGACAACCCTAATCAGTAAACAGAAGTTCGTATTACTTAATTGCTTATTGTTTGCTCATTCTCCTACTCATTTTGATAAAATAGATATGTCAGACTTTGTTTTTGATTGAATTGTTTTGTACATATATGAAATATATATTTTATTTACATAACTTTTTGAAGACTCTACCTAGTGTTTTCCATTGCGATTTGAATAAATACTTATAGTATTTTTCACATAGCATGTGTACGGCGACATTTGATTTTTAGAACTGGTCTAAACCTCAGAGAAAATTTTAAAAAATATCTAGTGACCATTTTCAGTGACTCAATTCTTTATGAACATAGGTAGATACTTATAAAGATAAGATTTATAGCAACAAACCATGCAACGATTTTATTGTTCGAACCCTTAAAAGTCTTTATAGAAATTTAACTTAGGTATACTTTAATGTTCAAATGTGTGAATTATGTAATGACAGATCTACTATTGTACTATATTACATTAGGAAAAATAATTACAATCATAGGTTAAATAGTTTATCTGATATTAATAGTCTAAAACTCCTTTTAAATGAGACTTCCTTCTAAACCGACATCGTTGAACATAGTTAAATGACTTGGTATGACTTGATGGTAGGTCTACCATATAACGAGGTTCTGTCATCATACCGCGGAGAGTATATTATGTGTTCCCGGTGTTAACCATCTGCTGATTTTTAGGACTTTATATAACTTCGAAGATTGGTTCAAAGATACCGGGCCCGCAAGTTATCTAGCCGTTAGAGCCAGAGACTATTATTTTTTAATCCATATTAGAATTCGAATGACTCAGAAAGGCAGGAGAAAGACAGCTTTTTTTTTATAAATTGAGTCTTAGCAGCGCTTGGCCGCGATCTCACTTGATGTAAGGTGCAGATGTGGCCAAAGGTGGACCACGCTTACCTAGTAAGTGCCCATTTACCCTAGATTTGAAGACCCAGAGGTTGTATTTTTTTTATAAATCATAGTGTGGGAAACCATTAGACCACCATATAGACACCACCATATAGACTCTTAAATATATATACTGTTTACTGTATAAAAGTATAATGGATCGGCACAATATTGCACGTAATTTGACTTTGAATTAATAGGACGGATTCCAAAGTGTGAATAATAATAGCTAAGTAATAAGAGAATGTGTCAATACATAAACATAACACAAAATTAATAAAAGCAATCAAATTCAATGTTCAAAACTTACGTAGGCAGAGAGCTTTTTAGTCGTTATGAACATTGTTCGGTTTGACGTCAGAGGAGGCATAAGTTATTTTAAGTGGAAGAAACAGCCATTGTATGCCTTCATAAATATTTATATTTATAAAGGGTTAAGTACTGTACCTATTCATACAAACTTCATAGGATCAAATTTGGATCTGCAAAGCTCAGCTTAGTAATTATACATGATTAGCTAAACACCTAAACTTCATGGAAATATGTAGCACACAATATTTTTTTTGTAAAGGTTGTCACAGGCCGATGGTCCACTTGATGGTAAGTGGTTACCGTCACCTGTAAACACAAGCAACATCACAAGTGCTGCAAATGACCCGTCGAACTTAGTAGGCTTAAACGCACAACAGCACGTATTATTTCACGATAATTTCCCGATATAAGGGACAGTTCGGCTGCCACTTTAAAACTTAAACTTATTTCTTTTCTTTAAAGAAGTAAGAGACAGTGTTCAATGTGTCTTTTTTTATGTTAAAGTCGGCAGACAGGCTAACGATCCACTTGATGGTAGGTGTCTACCATCGCCTATAACACAAGCAACACCACAGATGCTGCTAGTGAACTGCCGACTACATTAGGATTAAAGTTAAGGGATTGGAAAGGGATGTGCTCTTAGATATCTATTATAGTAGGTACCTAAAAGTATTTTCTTCTCAAGTAAATATTTGCATTAAAAAGAAATTAACTCGAGCATCTGAGACTATTTTTGTGCCTATAAAAACAAAAATGATGAACACTCACCTTAAATCTAAATATTGCACTTTGTCACCATACATATTCCACAACGCAGGTGGTATTCTTTGACAATCCTGGCCACAGTAACTTAGCTAAAAATAATAAATAAACAAAAAGTTAAACACAAGATATTGAGGAGAAAATGTAGTTCAGTCCCATCTAATATAGGAAAGTAAGCATGAAGATTTAGCCTAGCCTAGTTTAGCTTCCAGGCGAAAGCTTATATAAAATCAAGTTTATGTATCTCATGGGCACGACACATCTTTTCTAAAAAAAAAAAAAAAAAAAACGGAAAATTTCTTTCATGTGCAGGACGAAGTTGCGGAGCCTCTGCCTGGCTGCTAAGTATGAAATATGATTTCTGAGAAAATAGTTGCTACTTATTTAGAGCCTAAGTTATTACCTAAGTAATAACTTTGCGTAATATAGTTTTACTTGCGTAATATAGTCACCCGCATGGAATATTTAGCCCATGCCATGTCCATTCTGAAATTCTATTCTAACTATTAGTGAATCGAATTATTAAATCGAATGAGTAGTGTCGAAGATTACCTCCTACATAAAAACTTTCACCTCTTTATTAGTATAGAAATAAGAAAACGAGATAGGCATTTACTAAGAATGCGTTAACAACTACCTATATTTATAAAAAACATTCATATTACCCTGGACACTTGGTTTAATAATGAAGTGCAAAACTGATAACAATTACAACAAATACTTAAATGTCAGATGCAAAAACAAGTTAATAAGTCGCCAATGAAGTCACAATAAATAAAACGAAGTTACTCGTACCTAATGGGAACAATATGACAAGCAAAATACTGCCCAAGAAGATTGTTAAATTTTATGTGTCCAACAAATGGCGCTTCTAATATTACCGCTACGGAACAGTTAACTTCTTTTTATTTCATTCCCCACTTTATTAGCTGGTATTTCTGAAACCTTATTCTGTACAGTATTATGTGGTAGGTATAATTTTACATGTTATAATATATGCATACTAGCTGGTGCCCGCGACTTCGTCCGCTTTGACAAATAAAAAATATATATGTACATATAAGCAATATAACGCTTAACCCCTTGTTGCTATAACAATTTGGCCAGGCATTAGTTTTTTTATTTTGTTTTAGATGATCCCTTGGGAACAGTACTTTTTTTCTGGATGAAAGGTACTCTATGTCCTTTTTTGTATCCCTGACAACATGTATTGCAACATTTCATGATGATCGGTTGAGTAGTTAAGGCGTGAAAAGATACGGCTTAACCGATTTGAATGCAATTTTCACTGATGTGTTAATGAATAGTTTTTTATCCTGGACAATATTCCTGTGGGATTTTCAATAAACGAACTACAGCACTTACGAAGTTGCTTGCACTATAGCTAATTACATAATTAAATATGATACTAGGAGAATATGTGTGTAAATAAATAAAATTAATCAATGTTTGTTTATACTAATTAGACTCTTAAAGTTGATCAAGCGCCTTGACTCCTAAATGCCTTGACAGCAGAATGTATTATTGTGATTATTATACTGACATTGCTTGTTTGATAAGCCTGTCAAGTTTAAAAGTTAAAGTGTATGTTTGAAGATGCTATTAATAAATTTTATAGTTCTTAGTGTATAGTGATGTAAGTATGGTGATTGTGAGTATATATGTATTAACTATGGGAATGGTGGTAGGGCCAGGGATACAGAAAAGGACATAGGGCACCTTTCACCCAAAAGAAAGTAGTGTTCCCAAGGGATCATAAAAACGAAAACTAACACCTGACCAAAACTATAATATTGCACTCATATAATTATTTTGTCAGGTGTTATTTTTTTATTTTTCAACACAAATGAAATCACTGGCAAAAGCTAGTTACTAATCATACGAGGATTTTGATGAGCTCATTCGATGAGTCATTTGGGCAGCCCTTTTGGCGGCAGTAACCACCCTCTTACAGAAGACCACTGTGAAATATTAGCATGCGTGCTGTTGTGTTTTGATAAGTGCCAGAGCCCATTGCCTTATCTCTTTTCTAATCTCTTATCCTTAATCCTACTGTGGTCAGCAGCGCACTTGCAGCACCTTAGTCATTACTTGTATTATAGGCATAGGTACCCCTATAACATAAGTTATAGCATAATACCTACAAGTACCATCAAGAGGACCTTAACAAAAAAAACACTAACACATTTTTTACCTGAAGCCATCTTGTGGTATTGTTGTCGTTCATCACAAAACTTACATGAGACACAATTTTTTCAGTAGTAACATTCATTTCATTTCTACATGTTGTAAGCTCCAAACTGTATTTATATTGTTTTTGTAGTCTACTGGTTACAGCTTTCTTATTACTGTTTGTGAAAAGTGATATAACCCCACTATATTTAGTTGCTAAGAATATCCATTTCAATAAAATTACCGGTAAATAGGACTCCACCAAAATGCAGATAGTAACCGCAATATTTAATATGGTATTTAAATTAACAAAAAATTTTGTCATTTTCATATTTCATCTTGTAATTTATTCATTATTATTAACTAGTTATTGGTTAGTCTTTGTTTGGAAGTTCTTAATAATTTTAAAGCAATTTAAATAAGTAGATATACTATTTGTTTCAACTGAGTTCATAATATACATATTTTAAAGTCACTAGTTTCAAACAATTTTATTTATTTATTTACAAGTTGAATAAAGGTATTCAGTTAATAGAATCACTGCACTGTTAAAAATATTTCAATACATAAATACACGGACACATTGGTTTGAACAATGAGGTTGTACTAAGTTTATCCTATTAGAAAATGTTATAATTTAATAAGCCTGTGTTCAGTTAATGGGATTCTGTACATAAATATGATATACTAGACGACGTACCCCAGCTTTGCTCGGCAGCAATTGGGGGGATTAGTATACATAATGTACACCCTATGTCCATCTGAAATAAATAATAATGTACCTTTCAAGCAGTAGAAGAGTTTTTCAAATAAGTGCAGTGGTTCCGGAGATTACCCTTCACATATTAACAAACAAATAAAAACCGCATTTTCTCTTTATTATATTAGTAGGTAAATTAAAACAGAGGTTTAGTCCCATAAACTCAGTTTCAGGATGTCAATTTAAAAAAAGCTTAAATAAAATAATACTTACTCTATTGTTCTCGAAA
The DNA here is from genome assembly GCA_944738685.1 of Synanthedon myopaeformis. Lineage (NCBI taxonomy): Eukaryota > Metazoa > Arthropoda > Insecta > Lepidoptera > Sesiidae > Synanthedon > Synanthedon myopaeformis. The sequence goes on along the minus strand of OX122921.1, from coordinate 6,905,443 downwards.
TGTAAAGAAAATGAGCTTGAATAATTATCTTCCATTACTTATATGATTAGTATTAAAAAATAAGATTGAATTCACTTTGGTTGCAGAAAACTCTATTTACAAACGTTTATAACAATATTAATCAAGTAAATAAGTAGGTATCATTAGATTAGCTATCGCGAGTCATTCTAATTTATATGTATATATATCTAATTATTCAATACTTATGAAAATTAAATGTTGAGTACTACTCAAACTGCATTACTTCACTGAATTGAATTATTGTAAATTAATTGTATTGTAATGCAGATTGTTGTCTCAAATGTCAATGTTTATGTTACATTTTTTTAACCATGTTTTGGTTGACATGTGTAACTGTCAAATTGTATTCTATGAAGTCAGTTGTCAGTTGTCACTTAATATGAAATGTCAAGAAAATTAACATTTTTTATTTTTATTTTATCTGTAGTCTCCTCCAGGGGTGTGGATCGGATGTTCCGATTCTGATACATCCATATGACTTACTTCCTTCCTAATATTATAAATGTGATAGTAACTCTGTCTGTCTGTTACCTATACATGATCATCATAAAATTTTACATACTTACTTTATTCATTGTCAGGAATTATACATTACAGAAAAGTACCTACACAAGGTACTTACCATTCATCAAGAAAAATTAAAAATAAAATCATTTAAAATAAAATTAAAAATTCAACGCCTCGCAAAACTAAAACAGCAATAAAAATTAAACAAATTATTGTCCATGTATTTTGTCAGTCTATTTTTTTTATAAGGAGTGCGGTTGAAGTCACGGGCACCGGTTAGTATATCTTAAAATCGAGGCCAGATGACGGCCAATCTTCAGCTCGGTTGAAGTCAGAACGCTTCCAGCAGGTTGTGTGAAACGAGCTTTAAGATCCGGTGCTAAATTGTTCTGAAACAAAGGACGCGTCATTGTACCAATTAATAGCTCGACTTTTGACAACAAGGGGGTGGAGAGTTTTTATAATTGCATTTATTACTCTTTCATTTGAGAAAATCATGAGAATTTTATTAAGAATTTTCTTTTACCATAACAGCATTAATTAAGACATACCTACATGGGTTTAGTTAAAATAAGAATATAAGCAAAATAATGTAGAAACAATTTTAGAAGAAAGCCTCAAACCTTAATTATATAAAGTTCTCGTGTCACAATGTTTGTAACAAAACTCCTCCGAAACGGCTTGACCGATTTTTATGAATTTTTTTGTGTATATTCGGTAGGTCTGAGAATAGGTTGCAAGCTATTTTTTATACACCTAACATTTTTTTTGGCATAACGTTTGCAGGGTCAGCTAGTATAACTATAATAATATACTCTGTTTCATTTTGTATTTTTTAAATACAGGTACCTGCGACTATGTCGGAGAAAAGTATTATAATGCCCGACATCTTTATCGCTGTAACGACGGTGGCGCCGTCACGGCGACAATTGCGCCTAATCTTTTTATATTTTTAGATGATCCCTCTGGAACTTAACATTCCAGGATCAAAAGTACTTATCTTATGTTAGTCCAGGTAATAAACTATCTGTGTACCAAATTTAATAAAAAAACTTCCTTTATAATAAATTTATAATAAATTTACTCTGCTCTTATTGCAAGATTCATAGGATTATTGAAGTATAAGAAAGAATCAAAAACGGATTACAAGAAATGTAACTTTTAGCTTTCAGATCTTCACTTTATATTCTACTTTGATAATCGTCTAAATAAAAAAATAACACCAACGTGGAAGTTCCACTCTGGATCAAGTCACGTCCTACCGCTCTCTCGAGATTTGAGGGACACCGATAAATAAGATTTGTCGATATTTTAGAATTTATATCACGTCCCTTGTTATCGGTATCACATAATTATGTAAGGGTAAGTCTGTAAATCTCTTATTATACCAGATTGTTTTTTTTTTTTTTTTAGATAACCCAGAATCTTTACTCAGATGAAATTTTATATCGTCTTCTTATTAATTAAGAACTAAGTACTAATTAATAATTAATTAACAATGCTAACGAACTAAAAATCTACCTACATTTGGACTGGATATTTGGACCGCAAAACGAAGGCAAGCAGATATCTATCTAAAAAATAAAAAAAATAAAAATGTCACAATTCACTTGTGAATAATACACTGCGCCTTAATTCAGATGATAATGAAATTTATGGTTTAGCAAGTAAAGTAGAAAGGGAAATAATCCCCACAATTTATATTAGTATACCAAGATGACGAGCGACATTGTCCCAAATAACGTCAGACCTTTCATTTCCCGCTAAATAATTCAACTTTTCCTAAAATAATAAACCGCATTTTGCGATCTTCGTGTAAGGAATTATAATGCCATTTTTGGCAAACATCGGGAAATTACTCACAAAGTTAATTTTGAGGTAGCGATGTTATAACTACAAGTATACTTCAATATACTTAGTCTTTAATGCCCGAGTGGATAGTTGGATACACTGGCTTACATTATTCATTCTACACTATCGCCTCAGTTAACCCTTAACTGAGGCATATTTTTTTTTAATTTAACCTCAAACACAGTATATTCCAGTTGTAATATATATGGTAGAATCTAGGATCCTAAAAATAAGTCTACATAATATGTAATGCTGTGGGTTCACGGGAAAACGTAATTCCCGCTTAATCCATTGTTGGGTGGACACAGTGTGTGCATGGGTCGCTGGCCAGATAATTAACTGTATCAGATAACTAATTCATTTGTTTTTTTCTACGTTAATATTATGATAGATAAGCAGAAAATCTATTAGATGAATATATTATGGTGTGCCAGAGAAATAGCATAAAGGATAAGGGTAAGGTTAGAGGAATAGCATTTGGAATCTTATTCAATGTTGATTGTCTTTTGTAAGGGGCTGGTTACTGTAGTCATATGGGCTGTTTACTTTATCATTACGAATAAACTTTGTCTGTCAATCATCATCATCATCTCAGCCGTAGGACGTCCACTGCTGTATTGAGACTTCCACCATAATTCCACCATAATTCCACCATAATTCCACCATAATTAATTCCACCATAAATAATTCCACCAGACACCGCCAGCTAATTGTATAATCAGAAGCAGTTTGGGTCCAATGTCGACCCGCGGCCCTTATTAGGAAGGTCGTCTGTCCACCTTGTGGATGGACGTCCTACGTTGCGCTTGCCGCCCCTTGGCCTCTACTCGAGAACCATCCGTCCGGACCCAGCGGCTGTCGACAGTCCGTACTATGTGCTTTGCTCATTGCCACTTCAACTTACTAATTATAAGTTTGTTTCTAGCATTGTAAAATTGCGATGATGATAACATTCTTTTTCAAGTTTGGGAGGGTACCGCTTCTGAATCCACACACGGAGTGGCAGCTGACGTTCACAAGGCTTCATGATACAATTCTCTCAAGCATCTGACGAGTTATCGCTGGAGATAAAATGATTGACGAAATTTGTGCCTCGCTTGTGGAGACCATACCTAATTTAGGATAAAAATAAAATTTTATTTACAATAATGTAAAAAAATTGTATCGACAATTAATAATTCAATACAATTTAAGTAAACCTACTCGTACTTACTTCGATAAAAATATATAATTTCATCGAGGTAACCTTGAAAATAATGACTGTTTTGTTGTTGACGTTAAAACAAAGTTCATCATTCAGCGAAAAGCTTCACTGAAAGCTTTCTCTTCTTAGTCCGTGAAGATGACACAATGTAATTTTGTAAATTCCGCCTAACAGGTTAAAACATTAACGTTGTATCCTAATATATTAAAAAAGCAGTAAGTGTGTTCTTGTCTTAGAACTTAGTATTCTTCATACACATATAGACAAATTAATAAATACATTATGATCACAAGAGTAGACTGGCAGCGACATCTCTTGCTAGACCAAGGACTAGTTCAATAAAGATTAAACATTTCGAGTATGTGTTTTCGATATTAAATTGTTGGAATCAATTTCAGAATATGTATTAAAAAATAAATTTATAGTACTCGTAATTTTTTCTTATGATTTTAAATTTTATACTTGTATGTTTATAATATTAATTCTTGTGTCGTAATTCCAACATATTCCTTTCCTATTTTATGAGTATACAGTACCGAGATACCCTACTCATATCGCTCTGTGCTATGTTTGTATAATAAACAGCTTATGTTGCGAAGGGCACTTAAAGATTAAATTGGGCTTGAACTGAAGCTTAACGAGGCCTATCGATATCTGAATGAACATCTCAGAATCATTACGTAAAATTAAAAATTAATACATGTGAAAATTATATTCATATTTTAAACATGTAAAATTTAATATTTTTAACACAATGTTCTGGTTTTAAGACATTAACTACTATCCAACAATAAAATATTGAATGAAAATAAGAAAAATAAAATTTATATTATAATTAGAATGAATAAAAAAATCGTTGAAAATTATTTTTATGATACTCGCATTAAGGCAGCAGCTCTAAACATTTGGTCTTTCGCTTAATTATGGCTTGTTTTCATTATTTTTGACGAGATATTAACTATACATTATATAATAAAATCGTAAAATCGTAAAAAATATCTTCATAATTTTTTTTAGTTACTCGTAATATTAAATTATTCGTAAGATATTGTACAAGTACAAAGAATATGATCTTTACATCAGGAATTTATGAAATTATGACTTCTATCTTCTATAATGTTTTGATTGAGGAAGTAAAGCTTCATTGAAAAACATTTTACTTGAAATTTTAACAAAACAAAGACAAATTTTTATTTCACAAATTCATACCAAAAATAGAGCGATTGAAGTGAAAATGTTAAATTCCCCATAATTTATTGTATCCCATTCAAGATTGTCGTCGAGTCGACTTGACTGTTCCTTTGTTTGATCGCGTTCTACTTAAAAGGTTCGTTGAAATGTTCATAATAAATTGTTGTTTGGAATTATTTACTTTACAATTGTCGAGACTTTATGTAGCTTAAAAGTATAATTATTAAGAGGAATAAGGTATTTTCAAATCATTTATTATATATTACTAGCTACACGCTCAAGGCTTCGCCCGGGTTCAAAATAAAAACTATCCTATCTTTTAAGTTGGACCAAATTACATATAGTTACGAAGTTTTATTAATATCAGTTCAGTGGATTAGGAGTTCACAAACATGTGACATTAAATTTTTATATAATATAGAGATGTACCAAAAATTAAACCGAAGTGTTTGTTCGTTACTCGTATTTCGAAATAAAATACATATAGGTACAAAATTAAACTCGTAATGTTTATGAGTCAAAAAACTCAAAAATTATTTAAATAATCACAATTTTCTTACATATTTAAAACAGGCAGGGTAGACAGGCTGACCGGTTCACTTGATGGTTCACTTGATCACACAAGCAATGCCACAGGTGCTGCAAATGCGCTGCCGACCATAACTATTGATTAAGGATAAGGGATTGGGAAGGGGGATAGGGAAATGGGCTCTGGCATCCCTTACTCACCGAAACTTTTACGGTGGTCTTCTGTAAGGGGCTGGTTACTTCCACCACAGGATGCTCAGATGACTTCAAAGCGCAGTGTGTTTGTAGTGTAATTCTTTTTATGAATTACAAAATATCGCGAGACAAGCTTTTTGAAGGAGCAATTTTAACTTACAAGAAAGGTAGATATTCATGTGTAAGATTTTTTAAATCATAAAAATTACAACTTTAAATATTTTTATATATAAAATTGTTAAATTGGTTTGTATACGCTTCAAAAACTTGAGAATAGGTAGACCGATTTTAATTCTGTTTTCAGATATGGAAAGAGGGATATACGGAGAAGATTTTTATATAAAAAAATTCCACCCCGGGTAAAGCGGGGACTAGCGACCCAGTTATTTATAATTATTAAAAGCTAAAGTTCGATTTGGTAGAGCCTTAACGCTAAGGTTGTTTATATACCTAATTTAATATTTTGTAATAACCATTATGCACGGATTTTTCTTAACAGCACTTTTAAATTTGCATATAGACAGCTCTTCATATTACTGCCAAGTTTGTTGTGTAAGATAATAAAGGCCTATAAAAGAGTTGCTGATTTTGTTGAGACTGTTTTATACACAGCTTATATTATGTTTACTTATAAAATTAACTTTCTGAAGCTAGGTACCGATATATTTTTATGTTTGTACTTTGAAAAAATCTTCAGAAATCACGTAATATTTGAACGCCCCCGAAGAGCAAAATATATGTGTATTAAGGTTCCTGTGAAGTCGGTCTAGTCTATTTATATAATATGACAGTAGGAAATAAGATAAGTAAAAGAAAGTGTCAGTTATTTTGTTACTACAACTTCAGTCGTACTTACACGCAAGTTCATGTGATTTATATGTAAATGTTGTCTAACTAAACCCAAGTTGAGCTATTTAGAAATGCGATACTGCTTGCATTCTCGGTTAAATAATGTCTAAACCCTCTTTAGGGTAATTGTGTAACTTAACCCTTTTCGGTTTATTTACTTTTTAAACTAGTTTAAATTAGTTGGTAATAATTTAACTATTTATAAGTAGTGAATATTTTTTTTATTTATAGTAGGTACATGATATTTGTCTAGTCTTATCTAGTATACAGGAATGTCTACAGTATAAAACGTATATAGGTATACTTTGCTTCCAAATATGTTTTACAAACCGTCTTAGGGTATCAGGATCGGCTGTAAGTAGTAGGTAGGTACATAATAAAATTACATCCGCCTTGTTGTTAATTTTTGTTTATGAGCCATGTAAAAAAGTCCGCGTCGTCCGATCAGTCGGACAAAGCAGTCGGGCGGACCACGCGGTCTCAAACATGTATCCATCGAAATAATATATCTTTTCATGTATCACAATAAAATTTATATAAAAAAGTTTGTTGTAATTTATACAACAGTCAATAATATCATATTGCATAGCCATATCAGATAAATATTTTGATATATATAAGCTTTAGATAAAATTGACACGATCTAATGAAAAGTTTTGTTGATTGAATTAATACTCTCCGTGATAAGTTTTCTTTTGTAGAAATGTAGAAACGGAAAATAGCGCTGTGTTAAAGTAATACCTTATCTCAGTAGATATTAGGTTAGTCTATTAATAAAATAATAATAAGAGTAATTATTTTAATAATTAATATTATCATTATTTTATAACATTAATATTGTTGACGATATCTATATTGGTCGAATGGTTAAGGTCTCAGGTTCGATTCCCGGCAGGGCCAAATATGGAAATGAATATTTTATATTTAGCTAGTCTGGGTCTTGAAAGTAGGGGCAGGGCACAGTGTGTTTCGCAGTTACTTGGGCGGCCAATTTGGCGAAATTAACGACTTCCCTTATAGAATACCCGTGAAATAACAGCAATATTTAAATTATCTATTTTATACTCAAGAAAATAAATAAATAATCACAATGGAAACCTACTTAGATCAGTCGTATACGCCAGCCAGTTGATCCCATCAGGATAACAACTTGACCAGCAATCATAAATATATCTTCAAAAATGTACCACATACTTTATCTTGTGACCCAGTGTTGACCAATTAATCGCATGCGGGTCCATTCCCTTTGGGCTACAACGATGGGCTCTTTAAAAAGGTTATAAATAGCTTTTTCAGGCCACCCTCACAGAGGCTGTAAATAATAGGGACATATAAGGCTACAGTAGTAAATGTGGACATTATGCTTGTATTTCGTTTTGTTTTTTTTTTTAAATTTAATTTGCGTTTTGCGATCGGCTATAATAATATAAATCTATACTTATTATTTTTTTGTGCTAACTGACTATCAAAGCACAGCCAAAACTACTAGGTAAGTCTAGAAAGCCAAAATTTGGAACTTAGGTTTCTAAACGTTTTAACGTAAGAAAGCATTTTTAAAATTTTTTACTGCATGAGAAGCCGGGGGCGGGTCGCTAGTAAATAAATAAATAAATTGCCAAGACTAAACACACCAATTGTATGCCCATTAGGCTAAATACAATGGACAGGGGGCGAAAACCCTGCACACCCAGATCAAAGCTAACTTTGAAAAGATTGAAACTGCCGGGTATCGAGCCGGGGTTCTGAGGGTTCGCAATTGTAGGAAACATCCCTTTCAATGACACCATAGTATTATGACAGAACTTATGTTCTTTGATCCAAGTTAAGTATAAGCCATCTTTTTAGACGTTTCATTAGGTATCTGCAAGTATTCACGAGTTTCTGCATTTCTTACAATTTTAAATCAAAAAACATTATCTATCAATAGATAGATAATAAATATATGAAAATAAAAATGAATTGCTAAATGTGTTGCCAAGTGCAAGACTCGACAACGGCTGGACCAATTTGGCTATATCTTGTTTTACATATACTTATGGAAGTCCGACAAAGATAAAAATAGTACAAATTATCCGAAAAAACGAAAAACCCTCATTTTCTTTTCCTCATCCAAAGCACAATAGAACGACGTCTTTCGCGTCAGCTAGTTTTACAATAAAAATGCTGGCTAGTACAAATTTGGGCTATCTATCATAATAAGGTTTACCTACACATTAGGTAAATGTTAATATTCGTAATATTTATTTCACGATTCATACAAATCGTATAAACACATCCTCAAACTTTCAATTTAAGTTTATCAATTCAAATAGTATGTATATTGCGGTTTGCGTTTGTATTAACGTCGTCTGCGCATATAAAGAATGTCTTGTGCTATAGAAATAAGATTAGTCTATTGAAATAAGAATAGGTATATATACCTACTCTTATTTCGTGACCTAAAGTGCTTTACTTGAGCACTTACTAACTTGAGTTTGGCGTCCCATAATGCGGGTTCGACGACAATATCAGAATTAATTTGTATTTAAATCAGTGGATTAAACTTCTCGTATACCAAACACGAACCCTGATAATCTCCTGAGACCGTTAGTTTGTAACTGGATAGCAGGTAGTTATAATAACAAGAATTTGTTGAACACTAGTTGTATCAGAAATTTATAAAAACGAAACCTATACTTTGTATTATTCTTTAAAAAAAAACATCAGGAGAACTTTATGACGATTACGATGTGATATTGGCTTTTAAATCAGCATATGTACTGACATGTGTCATTATTTAGTATATAATTCTATATGATCTAAAATCCGAAGAGAAGTATATTTTATCAATGGTTATGCATAAGAAAATAAATCTCGATTGTGTTGCCTATTAAAATATGCTCATGTTTATCCTTAATATATAAAAAAAATAGCTGCTATGCTGCATCCTTCTCTATTACATTGCAAGTACGCTAAATGCTTCTCTGTCGCAGAACTTTTCTTGCTCCGATTTTCAAATTACAAAATTATAGCTTCGATAGAATATAATTGCTTGCGAAAATCGTAACAAGAAAATGAAAGAGTTAACTTTAAATGCATCTTACCTATTTCATGATTAATTTTTTTTTCTCTAAAGAAAAAACTAATCTAAATCATCGAAATAATATACTCTTTTCAGTTTGCTGATTTAGATAGATAGATTATATAGATATAAGATAGGGGTGTCTTGGACGGTGATTTTATTTATCGTTTCTCTATTCACTCATATAGGTAAAAAACGGTTTGAGAATGAGTGAGTTGTGAAAAGCTGAATGTTATTGACACATTGAAACCATTGAAATATAATAAAATAAAAAAAATGTGACCAGTTAATTGAATATTGTACGAGAACATTGCTATAAGTAATATAAACTTCGGTTATAAGTTAAAAGGTAAGTTTAGTTAGCTCGCATTGAAAACTCAGTATTAAATTGTCAATTAGCAAGTGGCGTGTTTATTACTTAATATTTGGATTGTATTCAAGATTTTGTAATGCAAAATTCATTATCCATTTAACATTGAGTTAATATTCTTTTGTCTCATAGAATTTATTATCAGTAAATACATTTTGATTAATTAATTTTGATTCCTACTAAGGCGATTGAAGTCGTCAATATAATTGATATTCGTTAGAACATTTGAGCGGAAGCTACCATAGTAGTCCCAAAGAATATTTGGAACTTGAATTGAAATATTTCTTTTCATCACACCTATTAGAAAAGTTGATTCTCTCTTCTGATTCGTCCGCGTTGTAAATATAAATGTATAATTCCTTACTACGCTCAGGATTCTACTTTAGAATCACCTTCGCTTCGCTCTGAATTCAAAACAACACCCACGAGGAACATAATATTACTTTGTCCCCTTGTAACACAAATAACTATTTCTATTTATACATAAGAAATATGGAGTTAATAAAAAGAGATAAAAGGAAAATAATCGATAATTATGCCATATCTAAAACACACTTTCTAACAAACAATGTTTCAGTGAAATCCCTCTATACACTCTCTATACACAAAATAAACAGTGTTATGATTGATCGCTTACAATATCTTGAAGATTACACAAACTAATAATAGCTTAGCTGCCATCTGGATGGAATACATTTGAACTTGTGTGCTTACCTGTACCCACTTGTAACTACATTTATGTAAGATCTCTATGGGGTTGTTTCTTGCAGGTACAGTTCATTTATTTGTCCTCATGTTATTGACATAAATTAATGTACAAATATAACAGGAATTGTACCAAACATACTAAGAAATATAATTAAAATGATTTTGAACATTTAATTTCAGACAAGGACTAACCTTACATACACAACAAAAATGTGTTATCATCGGACTAAAAGGCTCAGTAGTCCGATGTTCTATATCATCGGACTAAAAAGTCTCATCAGTCTGATCATCGGACTAGGTAATCGGACTACTGATACTAGGCCAAATTTTCACCAAAATGAGCGCTTACCAATTAACCTATGAAAAGTGCAATATAGGATTGCACAACAAATTTACAGAACTTGATTAATAAGCTTAAAAATGTAGTCGCTACATTTTTACTATGAAAGGTTTTTTGGTTACTAATTTACAATTTTTTTTTTCAGGAAATAGAATTTTTTGTATATATCTGACCGATAACTTTTTTAAATATAGTCTTTTATGCACTGTTTTTATTTAAGTTTTAATTTTAAACGAAAAGTCAAATTAAGCGAAAATAACGCTTTTTTTGCTAAGTCCCCGCCTTAATCCGGATTTCCGACAGCGCTTGGAATTAAGTTTATAACACTCTGGAGTACATACATTACCTACCTACATGGTTAAAATGCATCGGATTATATACTTACTAGCTACACGCTCCCGGCTTCGCCCGGGTTCAAAATAAAAACTATCCAATCTTTTAAGTTGGACCAAATTACACATAGTTACGAAGTTTTATCCATTGAGTAACTTTTGTTTTATCAAAAGGAAAATACATGTATTATTCTAGGTAAATAAATACTAATTAAATATTTTTACATAATTAAAAAAATTCTAGCAGAAATTGTCAAAAGTATGTTTTGTAATATAATTTAAATTGTGACAGCAACATTACTTTTCATATAGTTTAGGAACGTCATTTTAGACTTTATCATTAAAAATTTTACGTAGACACCTTTCTTTAATTCATAATATAATTAGACCATTTTAATCTCTGAATTTAATGATATCATATTTTAAATTCAAATAATAATTAATATTTATTATTAATTAATCTTTTTATTGTAAACCTCACTCTCTCAAAAACACTACTAATCTTATTCCAGTCTTTTTATTTCGTTACAAGACTCAATGAACCATTTTTGGTTAGAATACTAGAAATAACAAAAATCTCAAATTAAATATAATGAACGAAATATAATGAAATGTAAAAGTAAGTGTAATAGTGTGAAGAGTTCCCTGAGATTATTGCGTGAAAAAGTAAAGAACATCCATACATCTTCACAAACATATTAGTAGGATTTTTATAAGTCATTATTCACTAGTTTAGGTATGAAAACAACAGACTCTGTGCCTTTACGGAGTTCTGACCCAAAATTCACCCCATTCAATAAATTTCTTAACTCTAACTCACATCTAAGGGTGGATAACCTCGGTGTTATTTATGATTGCTCGTCTGTGAACCTCATTCAGGACACTGTCGTTTAAATCTCTTTATGTTTGTATATCACTATGTACGAAGTTTAAAATGTACTCTCATTCCAAGGACATTTAAAAGCGAACAAAGTTCAGATAAGCTTTTATAACCAAGCAATTTTTTAAGTCAACGAACTGAACACTAATTTCATTAAAATTAACATGTTAGATTACATTGATTAGGAAATAATACGTTAAGAAATAATGTATTATATTCTATAAGTCGAGGTTTCTAGTACGAACGCGGTTAAACAAAAAAAAGCAAGCTGTATCCTCGCCAAACACAGCATTGACTCTGATTCGAAAATTACTCTGATTTTCGCTGTTTCCATCTCCATTTTAAAAGCTGAATGTAAAATTGAAATTCGAAATCAAATCAATCAAATGTCATGTTTTTTTTTTAATTTAGATTGTTATAGTTTTCGTTTGATAAAAGTTTCTCTCTGAAATCTAAAACCATGTACGTTAAATTTTAATTCAAAGTAGCCTATGCGATAAAACGGCAATTTTACATTAAAAAACATTTTTACTATTACAAACATGTTTATTAAAAAATTAAATTATTGTTGTTTTATTTAATAAATTGCATTTTTGTATGTATTGTATTTTGACGAAGCTTTCATAGCCTTTGAAATACTTGCTGTATTTCATATACTTCCTAATAAAAATATGTTTTATGAAAGTAATAAATAAAAAAAAAGTATTTTACACAAAATTTTAAGCAATCTAATAAACGTTTATTAGATTGCTATCTTCCACGATTCTGTTATATAACGCGAAAGTTTTTCATTTCGAATTCCGTGAACTCAGTTTGTCTAAAGGCTGCCTACGATTTCTATTGAATTCTTCGAATGCTACTCAAGAGAACGCTCAAACACAAAAAGGGATTGTAAGTAGATGATAAAACTACTATTCTTTTAAAAATATTGATAAGTATAAAAAAATCAATTAGTTCTAGTTTGTCACAAAAAATCATGTGTTGTATTAGTTCGATTAGGATTTAACATGTCAAGAACCTAAATATTTTATATATTTTTTGAAAACTTAAAATGTTTTCGAATATATCCAAGTTATTTAAAATTTTATTATAACACTAACAAGTATTCTTCGCATAGTTTGTGCGATTGGAAGGGATATAGAAAATATCTTTTGAACGTGAGGAAGAACGCGGAACTTTAAATAGAACTTGCTCTACAAGTTTATAGAAGGGCTTTTAAGAATAAATGATTGGATACGAATCTTAAAAGAGATGTAGTATTATAAAAAACTACATTTGACTCGTAAAGGACTCATTTCGTATTTATCATTATAAAAAATAAAGGTTTTAAGTGATTTTACAACACAGTCTTTACTCTAAAAGCCACTAACGAATATTTATTTCATTCGAGTAATTGCAGAGAGCAAGTCTTGTCACGTACTACCAGTAAATCTTACATGGAATTTGTAAACGTAAACAAATAAATACGTGAACTTCTTACTTGGAAAAAATTATGGATGTACTTAAAAAGTTTGCTACAAAATACTTATTTTTTTTTTTTGTTAGAAGTAAATTGATTAATCCAAAGTCTTATAAAGGCTCCGATATAAAACAAAATGTAAATCTGAAACTTGTTGGTATAATAAAAGAAAAAAACTTATTTTGCATTTTCATTGAAAACAAAATTTATGACTTTAAAGTTTTCAACCCCATTTTAAAGGAACTTGTTGTCTGTTTTTAAATTTGTGAAACGTAATTTTCTCAATTATTTTTCAAAACATATCAATATATACAAATTATTAAGTGGTATTTTTTTTTTGTGATAAATATGCAAATAAGTATAAATTGAGAAAGTCGGTATAAAAAGAAAAGTATAAAATCCCAATAAAATAAATTAGTTAATAATGGTTTTTTATTATTACAATATTTCAACTTGTTATCTAGTGTAATTGATTTTATAATGTCCCATGACGCTCTTCGAACTCAATGTCTATCAATCAAAGATCGGCTAAAAGCTTCTATAAATAAAGTAGTGACGATAAAATCTTTCTAGGTAGATACGGTTCCGTAAAATAGGTTAAATGATTGGGCCTGTTGAGTTTTGAGGTCGTCATCGCTTCGCTTAGGGAATATAATTAAGTATAAATGCATCTTTCAATTTCTGCAAATTAATTAATTCCAGAATGAAATCCATTATTAAATTCCAAAATTAAATCAATTAAATGAAATCCAGATTTCATGAAACTCATTTATTTATAACACTGTATCTAGATAGAATTATTATGCATGTTGGGACAAGACAAATATTGTAGACTAGATGTGTCCGCGACTTATATCAATTTAAATTAAATTATCAATTTAGCTTAAGACACGAAAAGTGTACACAAAATTAGGACATATTATATAAATTGTTAAAAAAGAGATATAATTTTTTTTTTTAAATACTGACTGGTTGACTGGAATCTCGCTGGGCTTGAGAGATCGCAATACAGGATGTTGTCTGCATGGCGCGGGCATGCGCCGGTTTGGCCCGACACCATACAAGCTCACCGTTCGGGATTCAAGATCCAAGCGCACATTGTAAACGCCGCTTTTTAAGCCCTCAACACGCCGCGCCGTACCTATCGCGAGCGTAAACACGAGTCTCGTCAAACAATTTACGAACAAACTCCTATTGAACAACAAATAAGTGAAAAATTGTATGAAGAAAATTGTTACGTGACGCAATCGTTAAACTTTAAAGACTCAAATCGAACTGGCTGTACGTTTTCGAATAAATAAAATTGTTCCTTGTGAAAGTTGTTTGTAAAAAAAAACTAAACTACAGGAAAACTTGTGTGATTATTAATTAAATATGTTAAAGTTATTGTGGTGAGTAATCATATTTAATTTGAAAATTATATTGCTACCATATTTAGACCATTATGGATAATTTATATCTTAATGCACTTTTGATTTTCCACAATGCATAATATTTATGATATTATAAATGGATTATTTTTATATTCTTTTTGTATGGCTTTAATAGTTAATATTTTTTGTTACTGACATTGAAATTTCTTTCTTTCTATACTAAGTGGTGTAAATTTACAATTAGGATTCTTAAAGTTAATGAGATTAATTGATTACTTAATATTAGTAAAAACTAAAATTTATTAACTACTAAAATACTAAAATTTACTAAAATTTAAAACTAGTTTTATTAAATATTAAATATATTTTAATTTAATCTTAAGGTATCGAAAGATATAACATATTACGGCGTATTTTAAGACACGATTACATTAATTAATTCGCCCGGGATGCATTTTTTTTTTCTGAAATTTATGTACCTGTAAAACCTTCCTCGTTTAAAGCTCTTCCCATTAGTGAAAACCGCATTAAAAACGGCTACGTAGTTTAAAAGATCTAAGCGTACATACAGTGGGACAGATAGCGAGAAGCGGCTTTGTTTTATACTAAAGATATGTAAGGACACTTAATAGAAGACAATAGAAGCACTAAGCCTATTTGTCCTTAAGTCTTTTGTAAGAAGGGCTGAAACCTTTTTTTTTAAATCCTGTGAGGTCTTCGGGTATATTACAAAGGAAAGTTATAAAAGAGTAGCAAAGAATAACAAAATTGCCAACTCACTTCTTACGCAAACTGCCAATTTGGCACACCTGGTATAGAGATTGTATCCAATAAATCTTACTGTGATATTTCTTGTGTTTATTTTTTCACAGAATAATTTTGATCAATATTAGGTAATATTGATCTAAATTAGGTGGGCGTAGAAATGTGAAGATTACACTTTTAGTGTAAGTAATAGCCTTGCAATTTCACGGTTGTCTTGTCTAGGGATGAACATATAGATTTAAAGTTACTTATAAACTAGCAACCCCTCCCCGGGTTTCCACGGAGATGAAATTTTCGAAAATCCTTTCTTAGCGATGCTTACGTTATAAAATAAAGGACATCGTTTAAAACCAGACCAATGTTTTTTATTTTACTTACACATTGGAGAATTTGATAAAAAAGTTTTTCTTAAATTCAGTAATTTCCTGTGAATATTTTAGATTTTGTTAATGGGTATAACAATCATAAAAAATTAAAAAGTCCTTCGTAGTACGTCCACTGCTGGACTTGGCCTCCTAAATAATATTTCAAAAGAATCAGTCAGAAGCAGTCTGGATCCACCGTCGACCCTTATCAGGTTGTCTGTCCACCTTGTTCACTCGAGCGAAGACTCCACTCGAGAACCTTCCGTCCCTAGCGACCGACAGAGAGCCTAGTGCGAGTTTTACTCTATCAAACGCAACGTGAATTTGTATGGAAATGAAGCAGAGCCACCTAGTGGCTAATGTGTAGCGCTGCTTCATTCCCGTGTGGGAACGTTACTCATCAAACGCAATGTCAATTTGTATAAATTGACGTTGCGTTTGATGAGTAAAACTCACACTAGGCCCTCTGGTCTCTGTATTGTCTGCCCTACTGCCCGCTGCCACTTTAACTTACTAACCCGTCCGTCGGGTTATGTCAGTAACTTTCTTTCGTCTACGGATCTTCTCATTCCCGATTTGATTCTCAGTGTAACCCCGATAGCCCACGCTATAGCTTCTTGAGCGACGTTGAGCTTTTTACGAGCTTTATCACTGGCAACACACATTGGTACAGCACTTTAATCTTTGACACTGAGGAATTTTGGACAAGAAGACGTCTCGGAGGTTTCCAAACGCTGCCCTGCATCCGAACTTGATTTGACCTCCTTCTGGAAATTGGCTGCACCTAATTGGACATAGGATAAAAGTCCTTACGTCTAAACAAAACTAGGAGAAAAACAGTTCTCGAATTTTAAAACATTAAAAAAAGACAAACATTGCCGAGTGTCAATTTCAGCACCCGTTGATTTAAATGTAAATCAAATGTAGATTTCACTTTTGTCGCTCTTTTGAAGCAAAATATTAGTAAAATTATATTAGAGGAACTTATAAAAATGGTGATTTTTAAAAATTCATATAATTTATTATTACATGGTTGAAAAAAAAAACATACGATTTTCGTAAATTTTCATTCCAGAAAAGTATAATCAAAAGAGTCACTTTTAGTAATTTTTCGTGATTATTTTAGGATCAAATTTGAGATATTTCTGTTTTTTCTTCGTCCTAGTATGTGAAGTCATTTATATGTTCTAAACATTGATTTATGATTTTTTTTAATAACTTGTATATTTATCTACGTAGGCCGTCGACCGCTAGTTTAAAAAAAGGGCTGTTTAAAAACTGTTCTAATGAGAATTCCTTTTAAAATATTTTTCAGCCATTTACTAGATTATAAAACTACAAATAATATGACGTCAATATATTATCTGCAAACTAAAACATCTGAAACTATTTAAATTATAAATTTTGACTCCAGCGTGATTCAAATGGATGAATGCTCTTAAGGTGACGAACCTTTTGTTCGCCCCCATGATTGAAATGCTTGGAATTCATTGAAGCGTGCATAATTAATTAATTAATAAAAAGTCATAATTAAAAACGAGTTAATAATAAAATCATTTGGCTGACTTAACTGCTACCTACTCATTTTGGGCAACGACAGGAGATCAAAACTTTTAAATTATTCTTTTTATTCCCCTCGGCGTCCCTCATGCTCAGTGGTCAAATTAATTTAACTTCTATTTGTTTTTTGACGTCCAAATTCAGAAACGAGTTTTATTTTATTTTTGTTATTAATTAAATTTGTATATGTGGACCATTTGAAATTTTTTTCTTTAATTTTTTATGTGATAATAACGATAGGCTTAAAATCGACAAAACTGTATATACAATGTATCTTATATATACATACGTGCGAAATAAAATCGTGCTAGATGACAACTAAATTGGCATCCTTATTTACAAAGACAAAATTATTGCTGTTTTTAATGTTGTTTTACTACAACAGAGTAATTACTAGTGCCACCACTCGGAGTTTCTTAAATTTATTTTAGAAATTTCTGAACTATACTTATATGTTCCCTTAGCAAATAAACTTGAAAAAAAAAAAAACGTTGATAGATTCAGTCAGTCTTGAATCTGGTTAAAATTAAAACGTACTATATAAATGTAATCCCCATCTATATGATTTTTTCGCTAGCTAAATTCAAATTACTTTATTTTAATCCTCCAGAACCCATAGAGAAGAAATATGTTTATTTGCAACGATCACGAAAGACATGCGGATTCATGATGATTCATAGACTGGAATTAACTCACACTGAAGCTATTTTTCATCGTTTGCTATAAATATTCCCAGGGATTTTCATTTCATTAGATGTTAATATTAAATATTAACATCTATGTAATTGAATAGTAACATTATATTGATGACAACACTATCACTTGGAACTTAATTTGTCTTAATAATTATATTAAACTAGCGACCCGCTCCCGGCTTACCAGTTTATCTCCCTTTCCATATGTAAAAACCGAATTAAAATCGGTCTCCCCACTCTCGAGTTTTTGAAGCGTACACAAACCAACTTAATTTTAGATAAAAACATTTTTAGATATAAAGATTTTTATATAATAATTTAACCTGTAAATTTCACAACTCTGTTATTTTCATTTGCGTCTTTGCTCTATAGAGATAAGAGTATTTATTATAATATATCTATACCAATATTGTGAAATAACAGCATATGTAGGTACTGTTGTGTTTTGGTGAGTTAGTAAGGGATGACAGAGCCCATTACCCCATCCCTTCCGTATCCCTTATCCTTAATCTTTCTATGGTTGGCAGCACACTTGCAGCACCTATTTCGTTGCTTGTGTTATAGGCGACGGTAGTCACCTACCATCAAGTGGACCGTCAGCCTGTCTGTCGACCTTTACATAAAAAAAGGCTTGTGTAGATAAATATTTTACAGAAAAATCCGGTGCATCCGTGTGAATCCGGAGGCGGGTCGTTACTAGGTAGATAATATAAGTTATTAAATTAAGAGAAATGACTGGTAGGTCGTAAGTGTTCTCCAATGATTGATGTAGGCCGTCGGACACACCTTACTTTAAAGTATAAATAAGTTGTGTACAAATACTCAAACCCGTAAACATATATTTTTGAAAAGAGAGAAAATGTTTCTTGTTCCTGTCGCAAGTGATTTGTTCCATAAACCTCCAGAGACTTACGGTGAAAAACGCGCCGTGCCACTGTAATCCCTTAAGGAACTTGACCGGCTGAGACTGACTTCAGGTTTCAGGTTTATATCTCAGGCAGAGTCTCTCAATTGTATAAACCTGATGAGCAAACAGTGACAATAACTGATTTAGAGAAGTAGCTATAACAAGTATTACTAAACCAAGTATTTAAGGGCGAAAAATGCCGGGTTTTAATAAGTATTAATACTGAAGTATTTACTTATGATAACCATCTACTATCTATATAAATAAAAAATGAAATAAAAAATAATCTAAATGTGTAAGTGCTAAGTGCAAATTTCGAGAACGGCTGGAATATTTCGCTTATTTCATAATAGACACTCGATGAGTGGCAAGGGAAGTGGGGTGGGAAAATGCAAAGACATAATGTGACCACTCCCACACATAATACGCCTAACAAAATAATAACAAAATAATAATAACATAATACAGCAATAATAACGCCTGACATACATTGACATCTGACATTATACTTTTGCCTAGAGTTGGATCTTTATTTTTAGATAGCTGGCGCTCGCGACTTCCACCGCATGGAATATCTAGCCTATGTCCATCCTGAAATTATATTCTATAATAACTATTGGTGAAAGATTTTTTTAAATCGGATGAGTATTTTCGAAGATACAACATACTCGTACATACAACCAAATTTTACCTCTTATTAATAATAATGTATATTATTCAAAATAAATCAGTACTAAGCCGACACATTGCTTTGGTCAAGTTTCTATACTGGCCAGTGTACTAACTGTGAATGTTGTTCCTACTTGCTAAGCCATTAAAAGTTGCTGAGATTTTTAATTGTCTCATAAATCAAATGAGGGTGCTGCGTGGAGTGTTTGTTCGTGCAACCGAAATAAAATATTTACTATATTCATTAAGCCTACCTAAATTAGGGAGCGCTTTGTGGCATCGTATAATTAAATCTAAGAATTCGAAGACACGTTTTGTAACACTTTGTGATCATTGTATTTTAGTGACCGGATGTAAGTAGTCTGGCTGCAGTAACCACCCCCTTACAAAATACTATCGTGAAATAACAGTTTATATTATACATACATAAATTTAAATTTTTCTTTATTAATTAATAATACCTAAAATGATTTATAATATTATGGACTATTAATAACCATATTCGATTATTCGAAAAAGCTGGAATACATGCAAGGTATTAAACTACCGCGAAATCATTACACTTATTTATACCGAACTATAGCGATATAGCTGTATATTATGGTTTCTTTGATATCGAAACTATATTTACAAAACAAATTGAATCAATTTTTTATTGGTTCTTTTAATACTAAAAGAAAATAATGAATAGCATTTTAATATTAAAAAGTTTAAAAGAGTTTTTACATTAACTTATTAATGGTTGGATTCTATATACCCGAAGAGGAATTTCCATAAATAAGCTTATAAACAAATTTGAAATATTTCCATTATCAAGTAAGCCCATCAACTTTATTTATTTATTTATTTATTTTCCAAAAGGTACACCAACAGCACAAACAAAAAACTTACAATAGGTATAGGTAACAAAAGGCTAATTTAAGGCATACACAGATAAACTACAAACTAGAAATTAAGACGATCGATAACACACGCATGGAAACTAAACTAAACTATACTAAACAATAAAAAATATAACATCGATTTCTATTGAAGTTGCCAATTATTTTCAAGTTAAAAATAATTTAATATCGAATATTTCAGAGTTATATAGGGAGTGCTACTCAATAAGTTAGATAGTATATATTAGTTACCTAAACTTGTTCTAAAACTTGTCTGAATTATGCTAATCTATACTAATATAATAAAGAGAGATGAATTTTGTATGTTTGCTTACACGTGAAGGTTATTGCACCTAATTATTTTAAAAATTCTTTCCCTATTTGAAGTCTACTTGATGGAAGATGGCTAACGTCGCCTATAACACAAGCAACGAAACAGGTGCTGCAAGTGCGCTGCCGACCATCAAGTAGACTATCAGCCTATTTGACTTAAATATAAAAAATATAATTAAAATAAAAATTGGAATAAAAATAAAATAAGTACAGTTGTACTGGGTATGGTGGATGGCAATTGCTCTCGGGCGAAGTCTAGTGTCCAATAAAAGGGTAACATTATACAAGAAGTAAATGCATATATAAACTGTCATTTAGAAAATTAGTACACAAAAGGGTCCATAAGGCTGCTAATGACATTCATTACCGGCTACACTTTTCCAACACGAAAAGGTGTAAAAAGTGTGAAGATGATAAGAAAAACAAACTCTCGGAACTTTCCCGCAACAGGGGCCTTGTTTTAGAAATCAGGGACGTATTTTATTGCTTAACTGACGTGAAAAAAGATTTGTGTTTTCTCTCAGTTTACTGCGAGCTTTTATACCGGTTATCGCGTGCACCGCATTTTTATGGGTACTTAGGTAAAATAGGTATGCCCATTCGCATCTATTCTAATGTATAAAGACAGTCTTGACGCTACTCAATATGTTAGTTGAAAACTTTATTGCAGATATATATAGTATGAGAACTCATATAATATCCTCCTAAAATTTCATGTGTGTTTCAATTTTAACGCAAGTTAACTATTTCTTTGTTAATCGTGAGGTCAAACATTGACA
The DNA here is from genome assembly GCA_944738685.1 of Synanthedon myopaeformis. NCBI lineage: Eukaryota > Metazoa > Arthropoda > Insecta > Lepidoptera > Sesiidae > Synanthedon > Synanthedon myopaeformis. Next base: position 6,883,620 of record OX122921.1, on the reverse strand, counting down.
TATGTACAGTTTAATTTAAAGTTAATTAATTTAAAGTTACAATTAAGTTATATCGGGCTCTGAATTGCTTTCAGCCCACTATACTATATTTGAGTCCATTTAAAATGTCAGTCAAAATATGAAATAAATTATCGGAAATTCCGTCAACCATAATAATAGGACTAAAAATTACTAAAAATATTATACCAATGAAGAATATTGAAGTTTATTTAAATTAGAAACTTATATATACGAGAGAAAAACGCTACATTCTCTTAAATTATACTAGCGACCCGCCTCCGGTTTCGCATGGGTGCAATTTTTTTCTGCAAAAATTATACACGCAAACCTTTCTCTAAATTACCACTAGCAGTTTTGTGTTAAATTCAAATTTAATTTAAATGATTTATTTCGTTTTGTTAAAGTAACGTTGTGTAAACTTTCTAATATGTTACGCAATCTGGAATGTAACAAAGATTTACTGAGACAGCTCCTTCGTTTTCGCGAGTAATTTCGTAATATCATTTCATTCTACTCAGATATATTATATTAGGTACATATAATAATATCTGAGTAGAATTTTGGATATTAGACGTGCTGCGTTGCTCGGAGTATAAGTAAATGAAATATTATACGGACGAGCCCCGGTTTCTCTTGACTGCTATTGGGGAAGTTAATATAATTAGCTTCCCAGGGCCCCTAGCCAAGATGCAAACGTTTCATTGAGTATTTCGGAAACGAATAGAGAACGCTAAGAGAAAGCTTGGTGATTGGTCAAAATCATAGAACAACCAATTAAGTTATATTAAGTCGATATAGAGTAACGAACGTTTAAAATAGTAAAAGATTTTTTTCAAATATGTTGCGGATATAACTCTCCACATATTAACAAACTTACAAAATCTGTTCTTTGTCTCTTTATATTAAAATTTTTTATTGAAGTCTTACTTCCATTCGAAAAATAATATAAAAAAAGATTATAAATTACTACGGTCGCAGCAGATGGTAGCTATTAACATCCCAATTTTAAATGTACGTTTTCATTATAGCTATCATGTTTTTTCTACGACCAATAACTAATGAGTAATTATGGTATTACGTAGTATGAATTTGGTAGGTTGCTCGAGTTGGAAGGTGCCCTCTCAAGGCAAGAAAATCTGAACTTCTTATGAGACAAGGCGTAATTTAGATAATTTACAAAAATAATTTATTTCATTAATCATTTACAATAAACTAGTTTTATAAAGTAAAAATTTCGTTCTTAAAAGTCTCATTAGTACGGTCACCGAACTACTGAGACTAGGCTTTTTTGAGATGTCCCTTTTATTTAAACATCTAATTATGAAATAGCTTTTGATAATTCTCCATTCGATAAAAATGTTTTAAATTCTCGATAAAAATAAAAAAGTTAATAAAAAATAAAAATTAAGTAATACAACTTTATAATAAATATGTAGATGAAGTGAATTGTCTTTTGAATAATATATATTTTATTTAATCTTTAAAATATTTGCATGACTTTCTATACATTGGTGACGTAATTGTAGTAGACAATTATATTCTAACTAACCCATAACTATCTTGTCAAATTGTAATACAGTTTGTTATATTTAATATTATTTTCGAATTGGCTATATTCATAGCTCTCTCATTATTGTAATGTGTATCTTTTCATAGCCATTCTTAGAAATATTTTTTAGCTTATTTTCCGCCATTATTGAGCGTAGGCTTCCTTCCCTCAGGCATCGCTACTCTGTTTAACTTTTAATACACGTTCGCAACTAATGTGTTTTCGTAATACACAGTGACTTTGAAAAAGCTTTTAATTAAATACTTGTTTTAAAATCTGATGAGAATCAAATAAGTTACACTTTGCTATACTAAATTACATTTTCAATATACCTCTATAATTCTACTATTAATATATTATAAATGCAAATAAATGTTTATGAGGATGTATTGGATGGATGGTTTGTTACTCTGTCACGCAAAAATGGCTCAAGGATTTTGGATGAAATTTGGCACACAGATAGTTCCAACGTTAAAACGAAAATAATAAAAACTGATGAAAATAATATAATATAAATAATAAAAAACTGCATACAAAACTAATTGATTTCCCTTAGGTCTAGAATTATAAGATCTTTTAAAAACTTTATAATCTAATGTAAACCTAATACATTTTAAGTCAAAATATTAATCTAAAGCCCGTTACAAACATAGCTATAATATATATTCGGTATATGTTGGTGACGTCATAGAAATATATATTATAGCTGCGTGTGTGGTCACTCCAATATTTGTATAGAAAATATATCGTAATATGCCTTGCTATAATTTATATTAATATATATTATAGCTACGTGTGTGACGGGCTTTAGATGTATATTTATATAAGTACCAACCATAGTTCAGGTCTTGAAGAAACAATACAATTCTAATTTAGTAATGCAAGGAGGTTTGCTAACGTAGTTCCATTACTGCTAATGAGTAGTTGTCATGATGCCAACGTTTCTTATTTATCACGACGTCAAACCTGACAAAACGTCTCCTTTCTCATCGTACATCTGTCGACACATTAATATAACACTATATTGTCTATCGAAATTTGTTCTTTTATTTTTATCTGTACCTTAATCCATGTTCATATCAAACTGGGTTCGACTCAGCTTTTCGACCGGTACAAATTGTTTTTGCTGCCGAAGCAATTATGTATCTACTACCTTTAAGTATAGAGTATTTGTAAAAGGAAGGACAATTTCTTGATCGAATACCTCCTGAGGCTAAAATGGGATCATCGTGTTTGTTACTAGGGACATGCTTGGAATTTTTTCTTGGTTGACCACCGCGCATCTAATGGTTATTAAATGTTTTACAGGTTAGATACTAGCTGATGCCCGCGACTTCGTTCGCATATAACACCTGATAAAATATGTAAAGCAATATAATGCCTGAGATACATTGACGCCTGACGTTATTATTCTTGCCAAGCGTTAGATTTTTATTTTTAGATAGCTGGTGCCCGCGGCTTCACTTCCGTGAAATATATGTACACGAGTATGTCCATTGTGGATTTCTATTCTATATATTGGTGAAAGACGTTTTTTAATTCGGATGACTAATTTCGAAGATAGGGTACATGCATACAAATTTTACCTCTTTATAGGTAATATTAGTATAGAATATACCATTTGTGGTTGCTGGTCAGATCACTTTGCAGAATAAAAACACAATGATAGCACAATTCAGAATGGAAAAATTGGAATGTCCAGAAATTTTAAAACCTGTTAGCTGCAATGAGACTTTCATCGTCTGTTGCATCTATCCCTACTAAGGTATTCCCAACTGCATACATATTATTAATCAACAGAAACGCATAATTGGTAAAGAGTGTCCCAAGTTTAATTCAAATCGACTGGAAGTGAATCCGCTTGTTTAATCATCCAAACATTTTCACGATTTAAATTTTCATATATGTATAAGATATTTCTATAAGAATATATTTACTGTGTTTGCATACATGTCATGTTTTTGTCACTTGTCTTTTGTCATGTTCATGTCATGTTTTACAAGTATATGAGACTATTGAGCTTATCAGTCGTTTCGTAGTCTCTTCTAGTCTAGACAAGTAGTTATTATTGTCAACCCAGCATTTAGTTTAAACTGTATACTTCAAGACCTATAAAGCTTATGGTAAGAAGACTTAACCAATATACACGCGTACCTATTTATGAAATGGATCTCTAGGGAGATGATGAACACACAAATATTGGGCCATAATATAAAATATTTCAATACATTTGCTATTATATATATTAGTATTGCGACAATCGCACTTGAGGGACTTGGTTTAAGAATGGATCTCTTCTTCGTACAATTTTAAACAAATTAAGATATTTCCCTTCAAATTATTTCATTTTTTATCTTAGTTATAAAATCTCTTTTCTCATCAATTTTTTGGCCTCCGGCTTCGTTTAGCTTTCAGATCCTGCTTGTAAATACCCTCATTTAGCTGATTCTGTGATCTACGTTGGTGGCTTTTGTTTAATTAAAATGTAACATTTAATAGTACAATGGCTTCTGTTTCGTTCCACATTTACTGTTCTCCGGGAGATATATTGTTTGTATATTTATATTCATTTCCATAACCTTTTAGGAGATAGAGCTACTTGTCTTAGGCTTATAAAGAAACCGCAAAAATTGGTGTGACCAGTAATGTGGGATTCTTCTTCTAAAAACCTCCTCTCTAGTACCCAGTACCACAACACCACGTTGGCATTACTTCTATATGTTCTACTATATGTTCTATGTTCTATTGGTAACATATTGCTACAACTCTATTGGCAACAAGGTTTAATGCGATTAATTATAAATACAAAACTTTGGGATTATCTATGGAAGTTTGTTACTCTTTCACACAATATCGGCGCAACAGTTTTTTTTATTAAATTTGCCACTTAGATAGTTTATTATCTGGATTAACATATGGGATACTTCTTATACTCGAAAAATGTTAGGTTTCCGAGGGATCATCTAAAAATATAAAAAATTGGACGCCACTGTCGTCACAAGCATAAAGATATCAGATATTTTCTCAAATGTTATATTTTCGATTTTACAACGGGGAACGAAGTCGCGGGCACCATCTAGTGTTAAATAAATCTATCATTTCATACACGTGAATTTATTACTATATATCTGCCACTTTTATCTTTATACAGGATCTTGACATTTTATCACTCCGTCTCATTTTACTTACATGGAAGTTTATGCTCCGTGTAAAAGTTCACTGCAGATAAAAGTACTTGCTACGGTCCTAAAAGGATTTCGTCAGCTTAGAGTTTGCGAAAATATTTCACCATATTAGGTAAACGTGAAATTACTTTTGTTAAAACATAAAAATAAATACATAAATGTTGTTACATAAAAATAAATATTTCGACCTACCTAATTAATGAATTAAATTAATTTTTATTAAAGTAATTTTAATTAAAATAATTTTAATTAAATTAATTTAATTATAAAATGAATTTAAGCGATCAAATACGAGTATAAATTTAATCGTTTTTTAAGTATTTTGATCCGTTGACTGAACTATTGATAAACTCGTATATTACCCAGGACCGGAATAGATTAATTTAAGGTAATTTTAATGCACTAAAATATTGATTCTGTTTATCATTTATTCTGATAAGTAAACATTCTTATGTAACAATACGATTTTAGGCCCTTCGCACTTATGATACTCAAAAGCGACTCCTACGCAAATCTCGTGGTTGAGTTTCCACGAAGTATCGGGGGGGCTAGCCAAGGTCCAAACCAATGCAAACGTTTCGTTGCGTACTTACGAAACGAAAGCCAGAAAGCCCGGTTATTGGTTGTTGTAACGCCCACATAAAATTTTGACCAATCACAAAGCTTTCTCCCAGTGTAGCGTAGCGTTTACGACTGTAGAAAGCACTGCGTTTGTATCTTGGCTAGGCCCCCTGAAATACAATTGTATGTATGGTGAGTCACACACTAATACCTACGCGTTCGCAACTAGTCTTTCGTTGCGATACCCGCAATGTCGGTCGCCCATACGTATCGCCATACGCCCATACATCTCTTAACGAGTATCATCAAAATGGCGGCGGAGCAAGAACTACGAGTAAATATTAGATTTGTGCAGGAAATTGAAAACTTACAGACTAAATGGAAAAGATATCGAGTATGTTTTTTTTTTCGAAGTCATCTTCTGCTTCTTTAAAATAAAAAACCGCAAGTTCTTCTTCATCATTAGAGTCATTCGACATAATTAAAAAGATTAAATTAAAAAGACGTCAAATGTTGTGTTATGTAATTAGAAATGATAAAATTAGATTCATTTGTACGAACCTCGAGACGCGAACGAGTACGCAACTGGGTATGCTACTGGAGTATCGTATCTAATGACTATCGTAATGTGCGAGGGCCAAAGACAAGAAAACCGCACCACATTTACTTTACATTCACTAATTTGTTTGTTCCAATAGTTGTAAGCACTGTTCCTTCGCGTACATGTGAGCTTTCGCCTTTGCGAATTCGAAGGAGAAATTTATGATGCTCTATTCGCTTTTAAGTTGATCCGGGGCCTGTTCTCCTTGAGTCCGTAAATTTCTCTGTTCCGAATTCCTACAGTGTGCAATAGGAAAACCCTCATTCCAACGTCATCGAGGATGAATATATGTAGGTCAACATTCTCCTCTCTCACGCCTGTGTAAGGCCATAAACTCTCTACAAAAGAATTTTGACATTATTTTCTGGTTCTTTGATCTCTCCGAAGGTTAAGGCTTACAAAATGATTGTGCTATAAATAATTTATCTACTTTTAATTTTTTTTGTTCATTTATTATTATTATTTATTTTAGTTTTATTATTTTAAAGATGTTACCTAACGAATACTCAGAAATTCTATAATTTTTATTAATACCTATATTAAGTAAAATCATATAACTACAACATTTTACCGACAAGCGGTTATTATAATCACACTTTTCGCTCATTTATCATAAATACTCATCAATCTGGACATTTTGGGGTCGTCGCGATTGCTTTATAATCTAAAAACTAGTTTTGACTTTTCTCAAACTAACTGTGAATGACAGAGACAAATGATTCACTAGGTGCGATTTCCTTTTTAATATTATTTTCATAATACAGATCTGAGACATTTTCTTAATATTAAACCCGTCTTACTTGGAATCTGAAGGGTTTAAAATTTTAATTTTGATTTGATAGTGTAGGCTCTGGCACCGGACAAGACAAACTTATGAAAACTTAGTCTAGCAAACACTTTAATTTTGAAAGCGAAACAACGAAACTTCTAATATCGCTAGTTCATGACTCGACACATTGTATATCATAATACATATCTATATGTTAAGGACGACGTTATAATACATATCTATATGTTAAGCCAAGACCTTTTTCACCAAAGATAAGAAAGGCGATAGTTAAATGTGGCTAGCTTAACCACATTTAAAACATGTAACCCTTAACCCCTCTATCCATCCGTATTATAGGTTCACGAACCCAACTTTAAGCGCTCCATTGAACACACACTAGAATACCTTCAAAATTAATCACACAATATCACAGAGTAACAAGCCAATTACTTACAAAGGAATATCCCTCCTTAGTCAAGTTATATACAAGTTATGCGTAGAAATAAATTTAATATTTGCTACAAATTCCACTATTTCAAAATCTGAAGGCAAAGAGAAAATTGAGGTAAATATTATAAAAAATATATTCCTATTAAACTCTTACACATAATTTAAAAAAGGTCTAGCCATTGAATTATAAATTCATGTATCCGAAACCGTTTTCACGTCATTTATAACTTTTTGTATAAAATGTTTGCTTATAACGAGTAGCTTTTGGGATAATTGGGGATAAGAAAAATTTAACCGATTTAATGCTTAATACTCGTAATATATTTACTTTTACGAATAAATGTTAAAGGGCTTTCATAGATTAAATATTTATTTCTAAAATAAAATTACATATATTAATTCCATTCATATTTTTCTCACGTTAAACTCGTTCATTTGAAGTAAGCGGAGAGTAGAGTAATAATCCCACATATTAATGTGGGATTATTTCATAAATATGTACATATATCACAGACTCTCAATGTCATATAATTAATGTAATCATATAAACAATATAATTGAAATTTGTTTAGTAGTTATTTTGACTACTTATTTATTTGAGCTATTTCCATCCGATTTTATCCCTTAACACCTCAATTAATACATGATTTTTCTTTGTTACAGATACGCGTCTTTACAACTTGTTGAACAATTATCACATTGAATAAATATGTGACTATCAAATGTCACCGAAGAATGCTCTACACTAGTGAATCGACGATTCAAAATGACATTCAAAGGGAAACATGCTCCGAATGCCTTCAGAACGTATCACAAACATTTAATGAAACACAGTACTACAACAACACATGGACTCACCACGGAGTGGCATGTGTTTTTGAGACACCATCAGAGGACTTTATCACATCCCCTCTGTTTCAAATGTGTGTGTATTTTATGTACAGTGCTGTTTTCGTCGTAGCCCTCTTGGGCAACGGTCTAGTATGTTTTGTAGTGCACACATCGCCAAGAATGAAGACTGTAACTAATTACTTCATAGTGAACCTCGCGGTTGGTGATATACTGATGACATTATTTTGTATACCATTTTCTTTCGTGTCAATGTTGGTTTTGCGGTACTGGCCGTTCGGTGCTATAATGTGCAAAGTAGTGAATTATTCGCAAGCTGTGTCCGTGTTAGTCAGTGCTTACACACTTCTAGCTATTTCGATAGATCGGTATATGGCAATAATGAGGCCGCTTAAACCGAGGCTCGGGAAGGCTGCAGCTAAGCTGGTAGTGGCTACGGTGTGGGGCGGCGCTTTGGCTACGGCCGCCCCGATTCCTATAGTGTCTCAGTTACAAAGACCATCACCATGGCACGAAGTGTGCGAAGTGTAAGTTTTATTACAGTAGTTTAATTCTAGATTTTAATGAAACCAAATTTTCTGTAATTGTTACGTTTTTTATGGCCATCGGCAAACTGATTGTTATCTTGGTGGTAAGCACAATCAACACCAGGGATTCAAGTGTACAGCTAGCAGCCAAGCGTTGCTTGTGTTATAAGCGACCTTTTGTTATAAATGACCTTTACATATAAAAAAGTATTGTAATAATATTGTAATATCTGACCGTATCTGACAGAAATATTTCTTACTATTCAAGAAAATCTTTCTGCAAAATAAATAAAGGTGAGTTATATTGTAGAGTACCTAGACATTATGAGAGTATCTCCTTTCTCGTATATTTTGAAGATAAATCTTTTTCAGAGATATCTGTGGAGAGCAGTGGGCAAATAAAGAGCAGAGCGAGCAGTACACGTGCGCTTTACTAGCGTTACAATTTGCGTTGCCATTTTGTGCTCTAGTTTGCACTTATGCGCGCATCGCTCACGCGGTCTGGGGAGGTCGACCGCCCGGCGAAGCACAAAGCGCCCGTGATTCCCGCATGCAACGTTCTAAAAGAAAAGTTAGTTCAAATTATATAAATAATTTGTTATAAAAATAAAAGTTTTAATAAAATTTTAAATTACAGATGATAAAAATGATGGTGACTGTTGTGGCAGTGTTCACGATATGTTGGCTACCCTTGAACATTTTTATAGTAAGTTATCTTATAATTATTGTTTTTTGATTTATTTATTATTGTTTTGAGATTTATTTTTATAAAATAATCAAACACCAAAACTGTATATATAGGTGTTATGGACAACTCACGAGAGTGACGCCGATTGGGGAACTTGGCCCGGAATGCCTTACGTTTGGTTCGCATCTCATTGGCTGGCGATGTCACATTCCTGTTACAATCCCATCATCTACTGCTACATGAACGCGAGGTATCGTCGGGGATTCAAACAGGTAAACATCAGTATTAGCAATTTTAAAACATATTTTTTTAAGGATAACTAGGATTCCGAGGACAAGTGTTAAAGTTGCGAAAATTTTCCACCAGATTCTTTTATCTAATTGCAAAGTTCATTAATATTTTACTTACTGTCTTATTAAATATTATAATAACAAAACACAATTAATCTTTAGCAATATGCAATTATTTTTTGGAAAGATTTCATAAGCCATAGGTATACCGCTATACCTATGGCGGCTATGGCTTTACCTATGTAATAGGTGACGGTAGCTACCTACTATCAAATGAACCGTCAGCCTGTCTGTCGAACTTAACATAAAAAATATACAACGAAGGATTTTTTTCTGTGAGACTTTTCCACTGAATCTAAAAGTGTTTTCATTATATAAAAGTGAAGTAGAAAAATTTCTAGACAATTTAACATAAGCAGATAATTAAGACTTTAAAAATCCTATAACTTAAGTTTTAAAAATCTTATTTACTTAAATCTTATTAAATTTTTTTTAAATAATCTTCTAGTTGGATTATTATGATAATGAAATTTATGTTCATTTTATAATATCCTGGTAAAGTTTATACTTACTTAATAAGATTGAATTTAAAAATAAGATTACATTTCAAGAAACTAAAAATAGTAAGTATAATTATTATATCTTTCACACTGAACGATTTCCGCTACACAGAATTTAATCTTTTACTTATATTTACCAGTCATACGTATACATTATGATACATAATTGCTAATTAGTGTAAAGCGCTCTTCAATTTTCATATCTTTAATTATAAGAGTCACTTTATGTTAAAAGTACTTATTTACACGCCTTAATCGTGTCAATTAAGGTACGATTTGGGGTCCTTGTTATATTTTGTGTAATAACTAATGTAATTAAAATTCTCAACTCCCTGTAACAAAATCAGTGTTAAAACATTTCAAAAGATTATTATTTAAGAGAAAATATAAAGGTTAGAGATATGGTTATTGATCATACAAAAAGTAAGAATTATTTATTTAGAGTATAAGGATTTAATGCTAGAGAAAAGATGAAAGCTGGGTATATCAGAGTGTCTATTCGCGTTCTGAAACACAACAGAACATGTCATGTGCTGTTATTTATGGTGGTATTGCCTATAAGTGCCTGTACCTTCCACCACAATAAGTGCGGATCTATTAAAAATATAAAATATTAAGTATATTGATATACTATTTAGTTATTAGGAGAGTTATTAATAAATACACTTGTTCAGTAAACAAATTTAAAATTATCAGTGATCGGTTCCAACTAGACTAAAAAAAGTATTGTGCATACTAGCACAATTTATTAGTTAGCACATCACATACCATAAATAATGCATAAAATTTTTACGAAAAGGCAGTTAATATTTATGTTAAGTTATGTACAGTTAAGTCATATTAACAAAAATAATTGGATAGAATTTCATTTACTTACAATTAAGTCTCTTGAAGTCTAATTTAACAATGCTTGTTAACCTTCTTACATCATGGTAACTGCTTGATGGTAACTTGATGCTAAGTGGCCACCACCTATAAAACAATCAACACCGTTGGTGTTTCATGTCTATGCTGTCGAAACTGATAGGAAAAATGCATGTGAGCTTTTGTGTTTTTTCTCTAATTATTTATTTTTCTCAGCTTACGTCCGCCGAACGTAGTATGATCTATTAAGTCATTAATTACTGCAGAAATTAGAAAAAGTAAAATCATTTGTAGACAGAAACTAAAATAGAAATAGGTAAAATATACTAAAATGAAAGCCAATGGATTTTATTTATTTGATACAAAATATCCTACTCAGAAATAGCAAACTAAGATACATTCTAATAATGTCAAGATTGTTAAGTTACATCTCGACTATATTTGCAGCGTCTAATTAAGAACGGTTTATTATTACAGGCTCAAGCATCGTTTCTCTAAATAAAATCTTTTTAAACAAAATTAATAAAATAATAGTTTATCAGTGTGGAATGTAGGTGATATTGTAATTTTTGACTCCCTACATTATTTTGTGCAGATTGAGTAAAATAAAAACGTTTAGCGGTGTCGTGCTCGTGTAAAAGGTTGGGATTTTCAAATATTCACTATCGCTGTGAAATATACAAATTTAGTCACGTATACTAACTGTGGATGTTTGTGGCAGGTCCTGGCTGGGTTGATGTGCTTAAAGTTTAACGAGTCGGCCCGCTCGTGCCATCGGTCAAGTATCTGCGAAGGTGTACCCTTGTCCGGTAAGACAGCTATCTCCTACACAAACCATCGCATCCCATTACTTAAATCCCCTTTCACAGAGTCACGGTAAGTAAATTAAATTGTTACCGCAGTCGTAAATGTGCAACATCGTGAATATCATTCGTGATTAGCACAGAGTTTGAAGGGTATAACAACATGGATCCGGATTTTGCTGACCTTGAAGACTATTTATTCTTTTGTTCCATAATATTTTCTCTCTGTCTAATGCAGTTCCCTCGATTTCATCTAGCCAACCAAAATTATTCGAGAAAAATGCCCTAAGATGTTGGATTGGGATCCCCGAACTTGTAGGAATCATTGATCTCACAGTTTACAATCTGAGTGATTTGGGGCGAATTGTTAGTGGCGCGATCTAACTAACTATAAGCTTTTACTAGGGTTAAACTTAATCCGAACTTTGATTTGCGCTCCAAATTTTGAAATGTAGCTCTTCTATATAACGAGTTATTTTTACAAACAAGTTGGTGTTGTCCGCATAGTTTTGAACTTAGTAAATTTAAGATGCTTAAATTTAAAACTTGAGTTAGCTAACAATAGTAGCACCGCGTATAAAGTCTTCAATGGCCAGTCTAATCAGCCCCTCGTGTGTTATCGATAAACGACAAGCGGTTAATTGCACGAAACTCTGACAGGAAATAGCGAACGTCACTTTCTGTGATTAATGTGCCTGGTATAATCATAACGTTAAGTCTCACAGGTAGTTTCTAAACAATCAAGATATGTTCGAAAGTATTACAGCAGGGTGTAGCAACTTTTATTTTTGTACATAATTACTCGTAGCTTTACATTCAATTTGTTTGTTTACTAACTGGTTCCTGCAACATCATTCGCGTTGTTTAATAAAAAATATAACGCCTGCCGAAATATGTAAAGCAATATAAAGCTTGACATCTTTATTGCTGTTATACAATCTTTACTTTAAGATAGCTGGTGCCTGAGACTTGATATTACTCCTGAAGTCTTTATTGCTGTGACTACGGTGGCGCCAAATTATTTATTATATATTTTTAAACGACCCCTCAGGAATCTAACATTTTTTCAGGTTAAAAAGTGTGCTATATGTTAATCCAGATAATAAACTATAGGTGTGCCGAATTTAATCTAAATATGTAGAGCCGTTTTTGCGTGAAAGAGTAACAAACATACATACATCATGTTTATATTTTTTGTTGTACATTTTTTTAAGTGTACACCGATTATAGATCGTTTTTTCCTGTTTCACAAATATCAAAATATGTAACAGAATATAAATTTTATTAAAAAAAATACAAACCCATGTTACTCATTAATAATATAGAAAATATTTTTAATCACTATATCGAGATACATTCTTGTAAACATCCAAATAAATTTTATTTTACGTCTTTTAATTTCAGTATATATAACAGTATTATAACTGTATTTTAGTTCATTTTCAGAAGAAATGAGGACATGTTACTTGGGAATTTAAATAATTTAAAAAGTAATCTCTACATTTTTAATTTTTCTTGCAAAACTTATCAGCCAGTTCAAACCAAGTGATATGAGAAATCTTTTCTCATATATTCTTCGGTACATAAATTTCAAACAAAACGTTAATTAGACGCGGCCCATATAACACCTGCGTGCTTAACTTTACGTTTGAAGTTTTAATTAAAAAGCGTAAAAGTGTGCACTCAAAATTCGGCACCCTATACATTTCGAAGCAGTAATTATATTAATATTTTTCAATGCACAGTAACATCAATTGAATTTATAATTATGAATTTGAATTTATGGCTCGATGGTACACATAGGATAATTATATTTTTAACAATAACATTTTAAGAAAAATTGTAAATACAAAATGAGGGATAATTAAAAAATAAACGAATGTATTCGGCTTACATTCAATAGTCATAGATCTAGAACGATCTATATCTATGGAAATAGTAGTAATGCAAATTATTGTGGCAACCAGTTTCGGTTGCAATGCAGTTCGATTTTTTATTTTAAAAATTATTTATTTACAAGTGTATAATATAGCATTTAATATGATTTCTAAATATACAAGAAAAAACGTAAAAGAGAACAAACAGATTCAAATTATAAATTTGATCCTAGTACACAGCATCTTGGTTGCATTTCGAGTATATATCCGGATTGCTATATTTCACTTTACTGAGCAAGGCCCTGTAGTCGATAGCAATTTTTTAGTTATTTTTAACAATAAAAATAAAAGGTGAAATGCATTCACACTTCTATTCATGACCACGTTTCTAATATTCGTTCGTTGCTTCGGTTCCTAATGGTTTAGACAATTTAATTGTCGCCATCCAATAGCCTCGCAGCGAAGCGAAATTCAGGGCACGCGCAAATTGCTGACATTTGTTCTCTTTCCATTATATTTACTTTCGCGTCCAAAACCTTACCTCCATTTGCCTCTCGTCCTCTTTCCTCTTATAGAATTTGATTAACATAGATATCACAAGTTTTAAGTAAGACTATTTAAGAAGACTGACGGCCCACTTGATAGCCACCGTCGCATATATATATGTACATAGCCTGTCGGCATAGAGGCTGCCAGTTCACTTGATGGTAGGTGGCTACACACAGTATAGGGATTAGGAAGGGATAGGGAAATGGGCTCTGGCATCCCTTACTCACTCACCGAAACAAAACAGCAAACGTTCTGTTACTTCAGGCTAGTATCGAAACACACACTCTGTGTAACTTCTTTTTTATGATACACTAGTTGAACCCGGCCACGATTCGCTGTGGCTGTTAAAACCTGAAATTTAGTGAAAATTAAATCCTTAAAACTACAAATTTCAAAGGACCCTTTACACCAATATTCAAAACTTCAAAATTTATTTATGTATTTTTATTTGAAGCCGTGTAGTGGTCGCGCCCTTACTAACTTGACGAAGTATCACTTTACGCCTTACTAGAATGAAAGACAAAGTAATGAGTGGTTGTGTCTTTAGGTTGCGTTGGTACATATGTACTTAGAGGCAAACAGGCCACTCGTCTGTTCAAATTCCTACTATATGTAGCGTGTTATCTACTAAAGAACTAAAAAAAAGACTTCATTCACATTTTAAGATTATCAAGATAATTTGGATTCAGCTTACATATTAAGCCAACCAAGAACATGAAATTCAATGTTTTAGAATACAGAACATTGGATTTTTTTCTTATTAATTTAAAATATATATTTGCAAGGCAGCAGCTACTTCATTTTATAATGTTTAAAGAAGTCCTATAAACATTTTACATTTGAAGCGTGGGCATATTAAACATAAAGTTTTTTTTTAATATCTTTCATACGAATAATAATTGTGGCCACACAAATACAATATATTGTAGGGCGCGTGTGGCATGCAATGGCTACGCCTCCTGACATGCCAACCTTATTTACAAACAAAAATGAATGTTTGTACATATATGTATGTTGAATTGTGGAAAATCCCAAAATAAAAAATTGTTTTATAATTAGAATAACTCTCATTCATTTTAATGCAAGTTCTATATGTTTTCTTTATATTCAATTTATCTAAAACAAATATTAATAAATTGACCCCAATTCCTCTTTGATTCATGTGTACTATTATTTTTCAGAAATGGTCGGCATGAATGGATCGGCTGCTCCAAGACGTAGTGCGGTTGGATGTAAATGCCGATTGTCTCGCACCGCTTGTAACGGAGTCTCTAACGGCAATAGTAACAAAGCGTGCCCCTCTTGCAACTCCTTAAGACAACTGAAGCTTCCGAGTCCCGCTACAGTGTCAAGAGCTCCGTCGCCACCAGCACGCGCCCTTTCAGTACGTTCGCATTTCTCTTAAACCAGATCATTATTATCATCTCAACCGTAGGACGTCCACAGCTGAACATAGGCCTTTCTAATAGGACCGATAAGAAGCAGCCTGGGTCCACCGTCGACCCGCAGCCCTTATCAGGTCATCTGTCTACCTTGTGGGAGGATTTTAAACCAGATGCATTTAGTTAATTACAGTTAAACGACTCGCAAATAGAGATCTCATCAAGCCGTACTCGGTCACTGCTCATAAATAACATTACTTCGATAGAAAAAATAAAATGCTTAGATATGTCCTGGAAACATTCGGTTAATAAAATAAATATATATAGAGGATTAACTGAAGCTCATTGTTGTTTATCAAATTTAATAAATAATGGGGTGATTTTGATATTTCACTACATAAAATAGTCATAAAAAATACTGTTAACATAATATCTCACACAGTCATTGCTTGTTTAAAAACCTGTAGTTGCCAATAAATTAAAAAATATATTTTTTTTTAATTTGAAAATTTTCCACGGAGTTCTGTTTGCCCCCAAAGAGTTCTACAATATATCTTAATAACTTTTTTTGATAGGTGCAATACTTTGGTTAGTACGACGACGCAAAGTATGTGATTTGTAAAATTCGCCCCTCATTAAATTTAAATTAAAAATCTCGAGTGAAAAATCAGCAGAACTATTGATAAAAAGTATGTAGAACATCAGAACTGCATGGAGGGCAACTCGAATTCGTTATATTTTTTGGAAAAAAAAAATTAAAAAAAAAAAAATTTGAAATTCTTCCACGGAGTTCTGTTTGCCCCCCAAAGAGTTCTACAATTTATCTTAATAATCTTAACAACTTCACATACGCCTTAGTTGCTTTCTATATCCACAAAAAAAAAGTTAAATTTAAACTCTATAAAATAGACATTGAGATGGCTAAATTTTGCAACTGTCAAAAGAGTAAGTCGCCGTAACAAACAGAATTTATTAAAACTAGGATTGCTTTGTTCAGTCCAAAGTATGAAATTGAAAATTCAATAACTTTTCTGGCAGAAATTATACGCATAATTTAACAAAACATAAAATAGTATCCTCGTCCTGTAATCGACCTTCATCAGTAAACATGTTTTGCAAAATTGAACTCGCGACTGGGTTTTGTTTATTTAGGCTCTACTACTTCTTTCCTAGTTATTGGTACACTTAATAAGAACATTAAAAGGATTTATTAGGAAATTTTTCAGTAAAAGGAAATGACAACACTCAACTTGTACCAATTAAATTAAAATTAAATTTATATTTATAAATTAGATTTATATTTAATTTATATTTTAATTAAATTACTCAATTTAAGTACGATATTTTATGTTTCACTATAATTATTTTTCCTGCAGAAACTGTAATTCCTTGGAGCAATATAATCTTAAAATAATAAAATTATATTTATATTTTTATTTATAATTTTACCTTTACAATTTTATAAATTATAATAAATACATTACATTATATTTGTACGCCATTAATGGCAAAATGTGTTAACATTGTTGCATCTCCTCACCTCACATTATCGGCGAGTAAACTTCGATAGTCAATTTAAAAAATGTTTAATAACATATGTTTATTAATAAAAAAAAAATAGATAATGTTTGTATAAACAAAGAAAGGGTACATTAGCACATAAATGTAAATTCAGCATTAAAGTCTGTGGACGATGTGAAATTTAATTAACAAATGAACTTACCCTACAAGGGATTTTTTTTAAAATTCAAAATACTATATTATGTAAACTTTAATAAATGTTCGTTGATTACAAATTAAAAGAAAATTAAAAATTCAATAATAAAGATTTTTTTAGATTTCAATTAAGGAAATCGTTCAAAACCATTATTTTTTTAACTAACATTTTGGAGAATATTGTAATAAAAGTTTTTTTTAATTTCAGTTTTTTCCTGTGAATGTTTCAGATTTTGTAAATGGGGAATAACCAAGGAATAAAATACGAAATTTAAAAACACTTTTTTATACTTTCAAAATTTTTATACAATTAAACATTTTTAATACTCTTAAACTTAAATATTTATGAGTGAGACCCCATACCAAAGTACACGTAATTTTCCCGTTAAAATATATAATTTCTTCTTAGCTAATAGTACAAGATTCAACCTTTAAAACGAAATTAAACTGATGGCTTGATCTCCTTAAATAATAATGTTAAATCCGATACTTAATTCATAATATTCTATTTAAGTATAACAAATAAATCGTATTCTCAAGTTGAATTTTTTATATGTTTATTTTTTAAGAGCTTTTAGTTTAATTTCCTCTGTGATCTTAACACGAGTGAATTACTTGATCTCCTTTTCTCTAATGTATATATAATATAATATATGAGTGTTTATAAATGTTAAAATATATTTCTCTGATATCGAACTGTACTTATGTTAAAAAAAAGTTAATTACTGTAAACATATTTATGTGTAAATGTTAAAGTTGAATAAATGTATGTAAAAAAAATGAGATCCGCTACATGTAATGTACAATAAATTTTAATGAATTTCAACCGTGTTTTTATTATTATTTTTAAATAATATGATTCGTGAGGTTCAAAATGCTATAGACACTGCGATAATAAAAAAATAACCCCAAAATGAAAGTAGACAAAATCTAATTATCTAAAGATATTTTACAATTGTCGTAAGTAATAAAACTAATGTTTTTGCTGATTTAACAGTTGCCCGAACTAAAAGTTCCATAAAAATGTAAGTACTTATGTTTAATATCAATATTTACTAATATTATAATGTACATAGAATATTATATAATTTCGTATACGTGTGTGGATCTCCAGAAACACTGGACCTATTTAAAAAAATTGAATTATTTTATTCGCAGTTTTCATTATTTAAAATTCCAAAATACTAATTTATAAATAAAATTAATACTAGAAAAATTATGTATATCAATGTGTACCCTATGCTTAATTATACTTGGTGAACTTCGGATCCAAAATAAGTTCGTTCACTTTTAAAAGAACTAGAGTATCTTAATCAAGTGCTTTCGCACTTTTGCTATATGTTTTTCTAAGGCTGGAAATGAACGGACCTGATGTGTAGAGAAGAGTATGAAATACATCCTCATTTGTAGCTGATCGAGAGCACTTTCTGGCATGATGTAGGCGAAGAAGTAGATGGCATGAAGTCAGGTGTTAATTCTTCCGAGTTCGGTAAAGATACCAAATATTCTGAATCCAACCAATTGTTGTTTTTGTTTAAAAATAAATTCTTTCTCCTTGACGCTTCTTCCCATCGTCTATAAAAGGGAGGAATAAGATTCCTTTGAATATCACTGATAATAAAACACATGTTGTCTTCAGAAACATGATAATTTCTCCTCACTATTGTTAAATTTTTAGATTTCATGATCATAGAAATATAATCATAAAACCTACAACATTATAATTGCTTTAAAATCTATATACAATGGGCTTTTATCTAGAAATGTTAGAATGGCTTTTTAGAATAGAAATAATAACACTTTATAACTATTCCCACAAATTTTTTAATGAAATTAATTTTAAAGTATTGAAGTGAACAGACCTGAAATGGACATTCTTAAGAATAATACTTTGTGGCATTAAAAAAATTTCCAAATGTAATTCATGCAAAATAGTACTACATTATATTAAAGTTCAAATCTTATACTATTCAATAAACTTTTAAAAGTGCGTAGTAACGACATTAGTAAAAACGATTTATATTTTTTTTCTACCATTTTCCATCGACGGTCAGGCGAGCTCTGAAACCGGCCTTAGGGTTCGTTTATATTATACCAGCTTATGACCGCGACTTCGTCCGCGTTGAATTATATATAGAAACTTTCCTAGTTTAACGTCCTTTAACTTTGTGAAAATCAGGATACACAAAATTGGTTTTTGCAACTTTTTCAAGCAAAAACTATTGAACAGATATTGATAAAAATTTATGGCTTATACATCAGAATAACACAGTCTATAATTTTTTACTTTATAATTTAAAACATACGAATTTGCGGGCAAAAGCTAGTTTTTGAGTTTACAAACAAAAATACAAATCTTCTCACTTTATAATATTAGTATAGATCATGAAATTGTCATCTATACTAATATTATAAAGTCAGACAGTCATATTATATTATACAACACAGACAGTCATATAACATGAAACATTGAAGTGTACTCTCAGATCACTTGAACCAAAAAACAGAAATAAACACTAAAACCAGCGTTATGTCAAAATTAATGTACCATTTCAAACAAACAAATATCATTGCCAATGGGCATAAGAAAAACATATTTTGTTACATAATGATATCGATAAAAATCTTTCTTTGATCTGTACAAAAAGGTTCAGCGAATCTAATTCACCCTCGACCCAAGGAAAATAAAATTATATTAGGAATAATAGTTAAACTATAAGGTTAGCGGGGATATTGTCTAATTTAGGTTATAGGTAAATACAATCTGAAATAAATTTCCGTTAGTAAATTTCTATTTTAAAAAAAGCAATTCTTTTTATTGCCAGACAAATTTCTTTACAAATTGAGCACTAGAGATACTAGAGACTATAACTAAGTAATATTATAAATACGAAAGGGAGTTGGTTTGTTTGTGTTATGTACAAAATTTGCTTCGCCATTAACGATACCTAGTATGAACGCCTGAAAGCTTTGCAATTTGAAAGCACAATTGTACTTGAAACTGACGAATCCAGATTGCTTTCCCCTGCGTGGAATCTATTTGAAGCGCTTTTGTGCAGGACAAACGAAGTAAATAGCGTAGCCTGTGTGGAAGTGCCAACTCATGTTGCGTTCAGGGTCTTCTATTGTGGATATGAAAATTGGGCAATTGTTGTTTGTAAGTATTTGTAATTATATTACCCTTTCCAAATAATTTAACGACTAATTATTTGGAACTGGTGTACGTAGCTGATTCTAGTGACTTAAATTGACTGGAGACGATTACAATGTGTTCCGAGAGAAATTCAAAACAACGTTTGTTAAATCTAATAAAAGGAAAAGGGGAACAGTTAAAGAAATATTAGTCTCATAAACTATAAGTGCAGATTTACATAAGAAAAAAAATACACTTAACTGTACTAATAACAGTTATTTATTTATTTAGATTACATACAATCATAAATTTAAAAAAAAGTTATAGATTATATACAAATAGGCCTAAAGAATTATAAAAATTATTTAAATTATATTTAAAAATAATAATAATAATTATTATTATTATTATAAGACCAAAAAAGAAAAAGAAGAGAATATTCTATAGGTGATAAAAATATTTTTTTCAAAAGTAATTCGCCAATTTTCTTTTTGTAAGAATTCAAATTGTTGAAAAATATATCAATATCATTCAGAACCTACTACTTGGATTATTATTATTTATTATTATTGTCTTTATTTATTTTATTTCTTAATATTAATTTATTTACAATATAAATATTAAATAAAAAACAACAATAAATATTTTAAAAAAATTAACATTAGATTGCCGCAAGTAGCGGGGGGCAAGGCCCAAGCTACCGGTGGCTAAGGCTGCAGAGTGAGGAACCTCCTAACAATAAACCTTATTATTATTAATATTATTACATTCTAATTTAATACGTAAGTAAATTTTACATGTGCATTTAATATGTTCATATTTTTTTACATAAAAATGTTAAGTTGGTTTGTGTCATCGAATTAATATATCTTTGCAAGCAGTTTGTGTACGTTTAAAAAACTCGAGAATTGGTATGTAGACCAATTTAATTCGGTTTTCACATATGGAAAGAGGGATAAATAGGAAAGATTTTTATATATAAAATTTGCACCCCGGGCTGAGTCGGGAGCGGGTCGCTGGTTTGATATGTTTTAATAGTAGATTTACAAATATCTACATTTAGCAAAGCTCTCACTAATTGTAAATAATTTATTTAGCGGTCAAAAACTAGTTCTTAATATGCCGCTACCAAAGCATTGGAAAGGAAATGGCCAATGGGATTATTATGAAATCATTTTGGATATCGCTTAGACGAATACGACAACATAAATAATAGTGATTAGCTGTGGTACGTTACATAACGCCTTAAATCTGTCTCAAAGGGGCCCATAATTATAAATATTTGCCAGACAAATGACACTGCCCAAGTAAAATGTGACAATCATTAATATAGCCATGAATATTTATAAAGGCCGCGGCAGTTTTTCCTTATCGCAGTACTGTTTAAAATTCACTGACCTAACTTAAACAGAAAATGATACTTGAAAGAAAATACTTTTCTTTAATAAGTTTTTGTACACATAAGTACTTAAACGTTTTATTTAATCCGTATGACGATAGCGTAATATAAATTTGCATAAAATGCTCCCAATTTTCCAGTGGATAGTTTTCCTGGTAGCGTAAGCTGCGAATGTGTATTTTAGAATTACGAAATTCGTGTATACGAGCAAATATGTTTACAATACCGCGTTCATATTTCTTGCAGAATAATTAATACCGATATAGGAAATATTTTATGTTTTTGAAATTCTCGTTTAGTCTATAGTAAATTTCACTAAAAAATAATGGATTTTATATTGTTTCAAAATAATATATAAGATCGACAGACAGGTTGGCGATCCACTTGATGGTAGGTGGCTACCGTCGTCTATAACATAATCAACGCCACGGGTGCGTCAACACTCGCTGCAAGTGCGCTGCCGACTATAGTAGGATTAAGGATAAGAGGTGGAAAAGGGAAATTTTTAAAATGGGTTAAGTAGTTTTTGAAGTGAAAATTTCCTTAGACGCGTTGGGCATTTTTGATATGGGAAAAAACCATTGAACTCGCGACACTGTTACCGTAACCGACACTTCTGTATGTACTTTCCTGACGATTCAAAAAATACACACGTAATTGTTCAAGTTTTCACTTCTGTCGGCATTCCCGGAGAGCCACTGTTTTTTTTATTTTATTCATTACAAATAAACATACAATAAATCAAAGAACCAAATCTTTTCTCTTTATATTAGTGCAGATTAGGACAGCACGTAAAAGTGAAAGCTACGTCATCTGTTAACATCTTAACAAACTATTGACGTAGTTAAGCTTATTATGAATTAAGAGGTACGTACTAATTCTAGTAGATGTCGCTTATTTCATTTGTTTAAACATCATTGAGGGTGTCGCTCACAGTGCGTGACGGCGAGAGTTTATTGTTTTTTTTTCTCATACTATAGGTGCTACACGACCCTAAAGAAGTTTTCACTTAAAAAATTAAATTTTAGGAAGCAGTCTCATTATAATTTCCAACAGTGTCTAATTGCCTAATCGGTTGTTTTGTTTATAATAATAAAAACAATGGACTTTTTTCTATTTAGTGAATATCATTAAGTCATGTACAATATAGATTTCAAATTTTCTATTCTAAAAGAAAAATTAAAAAGTTTATTTCTCTGCTCATTTTTGGAATTATCGACTTACTAAATCGTTTTCGAGTCTTTGACGAGAATAGAAAATATACTTCACTCGTCGATGTGCACTTGAAATCTTTCATCTTGTCTACAAAGGTTGGCGGTTCAAATTTCTGGGGAGTAAATGAATGTAATAAAAATCAATTTTCTTGCACAGTTTATTTTCTGTTATGACATAAAAATTATTGATAATAATGTATTAAATATTAATATTTGCTTAACCGCCGCTTGATTAACTTGATGTTTATTTATTTTAATTGCATACTCTATTATTATTCAATTTAGTAGTTAAAGATGGTCGAAGACCTCGATAGAGTTTCTCCTAGTGTGGGCCTTAAGATGGCCGATGGTTATTGCCAACAGACGAGCTTCCCAAATGATTCGTTTTCTGTCACATGAACTGTCATCGTCAATCTATCACGTTTAAAAAAATAACAGATTTCTTTAATATAAAGATCAATTTCTTTAATATATGATAATCCAATCATATTTATTATCCTAAGTACCCATGTACCTTATACAATGTGTGAGACATTTAATAATACAGTGTAATAACATTTCCTGGAATCCACAATAAGCAATTCGCATCAGAATGGGTTTATTATGTATTCGTATCTCGTAATAATAATAATATTGAATTGCCAAATTGTTTTCATATACATAGATACTCGTACCAGCACAAATTGAAGGCACATAATTCATTACATCTGTAATAACAAAACGGAAATGAACGAGTACATTTCATTGAAGTATTAGGAAATATATTATATTTTCTTTTTTGTATATTATTATTTAGGTATGAAATTCATGTGCCAGGCCTCATTTATATTATTATTATTTATTTATTTATATAACTAGTTGTTGCACGCGACTTTGTCCGCAAAACTTTATAAAATACTAGCTACACGTTCCCGGCTTTGCACGGGTGTAAAATAAAAACTATCCTATCTTTTAAGTTGGACCAAATTACACATAGTTACGAAGTTTTATCAAAATCGGTTAGGCAGTTAGGAGTTCATCGGCGACAAACAACTTAACACGAAACTTTTATATATAGTGAGAAGAGATAGCCGATATACCTATTACGTTATCTCCAATCCTTCTATAAAATATGTGTAACTTAATACTGCTAAAATATTTGCTCGTTAATAGAAACTATCTTAATAGAATATTTGCTCGTTAACAATGACGTCAGACAGGTAATCGAATAAGGGTGATGTTCGTAGCTTCATTAGTGAGACGTATCAGTTTAGTCACGTAGTTGTATCTGCGAGCTACATCGATCACGTAGGACTGCAACGTAAATCACCGACTTCAGCTGCCGTGCCGTATAGATTACTAGCATGTTAGGAAAATAGAGAATAAAACATGTCATTTATAGGTATGTTATGATTCGAGTGTGTTTGTGAATATAATGTGTAGGGACTTGTTGTAAATACTCTTTTGCGTTATACATACTTTTTGGTTTTACTTTTAATACTTTTTATATATATTTTTATGTCATATGTATGTTGTCACTTATATTAATTTGTCACCAATTTGTCATGTTCTTATAATAATTTTCTTTGTAAAATATAATTCTTAATCCGTTGTAATCCGTATCTTTAATTTATACAATCACGTACAGCATTAACCAACCACAAATTTGGTAACTCCGACGTGATAATCTGACGTGATTTTAATATAATTTGCACACTACATACGAATAAATATAACGATGGAACAAAATAGCCGTCCGAACATTTTAAATAGTGTGAGTGTTAAAGTACCACCGTTTTGGCAAGAAGATCCGGCACTGTGGTTTGCCCAATTAGAAGGTCAATTCGCCTTAGCTGGTATAACTACGGATTCGACAAAATACAACCATGTAATAGCAAATTTGGATTGTAGAATTATCTCTGAAAACAAAGATATTGTAAAAAGCCCACCCGATACAGGAAAATACGATAAGGTAAGAGATGAGCTAATTTCGCGTTTATCGTCGTCCAATGAGCAGCGAATTCGGCAGCTCATTAGCAATGAGGACATTGGCGATCGCAAGCCTTCGCAATTCCTGCGTCATTTGTTGAACCTTGCTGGACCAGACGTTCCTGATGACTTTATAAAATCTTTGTGGTCAAATCGTCTGCCATCGCACGTCCAGTTAATAATTGCCTCGCAGTCTAAAAGCTGTTTAGAAGACCTAGCTAAGCTCGCTGATACAGTGATAGATATAGTGCAACCGCAGATACACCAAGTGTCCACGCCGTCGACGTCAAGCGAGATGATCGAACTCCGACGGTGTGTCGACGGTCTTAGTCGCGAGATTGCGGAATTAAAGATGACAGCGCGGCCACATGCTCTAAGTAGAGGGCGCTACCCAGGCCGGCGCCGTTCACGTTCTCGGAGCAGCAATCGAAGACAACGTCGTGGTATGTGCTGGTATCACAGCAAGTTTGGCCCACGCGCAAGTAAGTGTCACGCGCCTTGCAGTTTCAATGAGGGAAATGCCGACGACAGTCGTTGATGACGGCCAGCGATTGTCAAAATGTTTCAGCCCGTTTATTCGTGACCGACAAAAAGACACAGGTGAAGTTTTTAGTGGATAGTGGTTCAGACTTATGTGTTTATCCTGTTAGTTTTATACGTAGTTTACGCCCTAAAAAGAACAAATATGTATTATGCGCCGCAAACGGATCGACAATTTTGACTTATGGTACAATTTCTTTAAAGCTCGACCTAGGCTTACGTCGTGATTTTTCATGGCGATTTGTTGTAGCAGATGTAACAAAACCTATCCTAGGCGCAGATTTTTTAAAATTTTATGGGTTATTGGTAGACATTAGGCATAAACGTTTGGTTGACAATATTACAACGCTTTCTATTAGTGGTATTTCCGCAAAATCTTGTTCTCTGTGCCATGTTAAAACAGTTACAGGTACATCTATTTTTCATCAAATTCTACAAGAGTACCCAGAGATTACCTGTCCAGCCGGTGATACTTCGGCACCAAAGGTGAAACATAATACAGTTCACTATATTCGCACTACTCCTGGTCCACCGGTGTATTGCCGCCCAAGGAGATTAGATGCAGAACGACTCAAGATTGCTAAGCGTGAGTTTGAACAACTTGTAAATACAGGTATCGCGCATCGATCTGACAGCTCATGGTCCTCACCTTTACATTTGGTCCCCAAAAAGAACCAAGGTTGGAGGCCGTGTGGTGATTACCGTGCTCTTAATGCTCGAACTATACCAGACCGATATCCAGTCAGACACTTAGCAGATTTCTCCTACAATCTCTATGGCTGTACAGTATTTAGCACTCTGGATTTGGTACGCGCTTATAACCAAATTCCAGTATTTGCGGATGATATTCCGAAAACAGCAATAACGACGCCTTTTGGTCTTTTTGAATTTAACTTTATGGGTTTCGGTTTTAAAAATGCTGCGCAGACGTTTCAACGTTTCATTGATGAAATTCTTTGCGAACTAGAATTCTGTTTTCCATATTTAGATGACATTTTGATAGCGTCAGTGAACGTGACAGAGCACGAAAGTCATCTGAGACAAGTTTTTGAACGACTACGGCAACATGGTGTTTTAATCAACACAGCAAAATGTAATTTTGGAAAGGCAGAGGTAGCTTTTCTCGGACACAACATTTCTAGCAATGGCACAAAACCTTTACCAGAGAAGATAACTGCCATACAGAATTTTGCACGCCCCAAGACAGTTAAAGAACTTCGTCGTTTTTTGGGCATGATTAACTTTTATCGACGTTTTCTGCCACAAGCAGCGCTTAAGCAAAAACCACTGAATGCTTTGTTAGCAGGTCCAAATTTAAAAAACTCGACGAAAATAGATTGGAACGAAAATTTAGATAGAGCATTTTTGATCTGTAAAACAAGTCTAGCAGAAGCCACACTTCTTGCTCATCCTCATCCTAACTCGAAAGTCGCGCTGGTTACTGATGCATCAGACTTAGCAATTGGTGCAGTTATCCAACAGCGTGTAGACGATGTATGGGAACCGTTAGGATTCTTTTCAAGAAAACTAACAGCAACTCAGTGTAAATACAGCCCTTATGATAGAGAGTTGTTGGCAATATACGAAGGTGTTAAATATTTTCGTCACATGTTAGAACTTAAACCTTTCGAAATTCATACAGATCATAAGCCAATTATTTTTGCATTTCAAAAGCCATTAGAAAAATGCTCGCCTCGTCAATTCCGATATCTAGATTTCATAGGTCAATTTTCAACAGACATAAAGCACATATCTGGGGAGGACAATGTTGTTGCTGATGCGTTATCTCGACCAGTTGATACAATTAGTATTATAGATTTCGCCGCATTAGCTAATTCACAGGACACCGATCATGATCTACAGCAATTGCTGAAGACAGGGTCGTCGCTGCAACTTAAAAAGGTAGTGATTCCTGGTCTACCCAAAGAAGCAGCAATTTTCTGCGACATGTCCGGCTCAACTGCTCGTCCGTATCTTACGCCTGAGTTTCGTCGTGAAGCTTTTGACTCGCTTCATAGACTGAGTCATCCTGGTGGTAAGATGACAGTGAAGCTACTTACTCAACGTTATGTCTGGCCGGGAATAAATAAAGACGGTCGTGAATGGGCAAGAGCATGTCTACAATGCCAACGTAGTAAAGTTTCTAGGCATGTACATTCGCCGATAAAAACATTTATTCCACCATCCGAACGTTTCGCTCATGTACATATTGATATAGTTGGTCCCCTGCCGCTGTGTCGTGGTTATCGATATTGCTTGACTGCAGTGGATCGTTTTACGAGATGGCCTGAAGTGATGCCAATCGCCGATATCAAAGCGGAGACCATCACTCAAGCATTTGTTTTCGGATGGATTTCCAGATTTGGTTGCCCAAAACGTATCACGACGGACAGAGGAAGACAATTTATTTCTGACACATTTCGATGTTTGGCGAAGATGATAGGAGCTGAACATTTAATGACAACGGCTTACCATCCTGCAGCCAATGGCTTAGTGGAACGATTCCACAGGCAAATGAAAGCAGCCATCAAGTGTCACGAAAGTGAAGATTGGTTGGAAGCCTTGCCTTTTGTACTTTT
Organism: Synanthedon myopaeformis; assembly: GCA_944738685.1. Taxonomy (NCBI): domain Eukaryota; kingdom Metazoa; phylum Arthropoda; class Insecta; order Lepidoptera; family Sesiidae; genus Synanthedon; species Synanthedon myopaeformis. The sequence continues at coordinate 6,855,567 of OX122921.1, read as the reverse complement.
AGGTATAAGAACGGCATATAAAGAGGACATTTCAGCTTCCACCGCAGATCTGGTGTATGGTGAACAATTGCGTTTACCTGGAGATTTCTTCGAGAGCTCAAGTAAAAATGTAATCGATTATACGGATTTCTTGTCCCGACTGCAATTGCAAATGCGAAAACTGCAACCTACGATAACGGTTCGTCACGGAATGCCAAAAGTTTTCGTTCATAAAGACTTGAAAACAGCATCTCACGTTTTCGTAAGGGATGATTCTGTTCGAAAACCGTTGCAACCGACATTTTCCGGACCCTATCGTGTAATAAACCGTGCAGATAAATTTTTTAAGCTCGATATCAAAGGGAAATCGAATAATGTTTCCATTGACCGTTTGAAACCAGCATATATACTAGAGGAGCCCAGTCTGGCACCTACAACTTCTAGCGAACGTGCTGTTGTTACACCTCAACAGTCCGCTCCGGAACGCAGAACAAGATCGGGTCGTCGTGTTTGTTTTCCCAAACGTTTATCGACCTAAAGGTCTCCGGGGGGGCTGATGTAGGGACTTGTTGTAAATACTCTTTTGCGTTATACATACTTTTTGGTTTTACTTTTAATACTTTTTATATATATTTTTATGTCATATGTATGTTGTCACTTATATTAATTTGTCACCAATTTGTCATGTTCTTATAATAATTTTCTTTTTTTTTTTTTTTTTTTTTTTTTTTTTTTTTTTTTTTTTTTTTTTTTACGACGGATTAAGAATTTATGAATATATTTTTATGTCATATGTATGTTGTCACTTATATTAATTTGTCACCAATTTGTCATGTTCTTATAATAATTTTCTTTGTAAAATATAATTATAAGAACATGACAAATTGGTGACAAATTAATATAAGTGACAACATACATATGACATAAAAATATATATAAAAAGTATTAAAAGTAAAACCAAAAAGTATGTATAACGCAAAAGAGTATTTACAACAAGTCCCTACAAATGGTTATTATTTTGGAACTTAGTATAAGAATTTTCTGTAATCTTAAGGGTCGATGATTGATGTTAAATGTTGTGTGTATCATTGGAATTCACATCAGACCATGACCGAATATAAAAATGGTATTAGAAAGAAAGAAGAAAGAAAGAAATCTATTCACGAAACACAAAGACACAAACATAATACAAAAACCACAAAAAAGAAATTAATAAACAGGTAAAAGATGTGTGTGTCCTCGCGGCAGTGAAACGGTTACTGGCTCAGCATTGTGATGTTAGACAAGCACCTGCAGCGCTGATTATTACAGCCAGCCCCGTTTGGGACTCACTACACAACATTAACGCTACATAAACATCTTACAATATAATTACACTATACACTATACAAACATATTATTCTGTTGTATTGTTGTGTCTTCTGTTAGTGTACCTTAATAAGTAAATAAATAAATAAATAAAAAAAATAATAAATGTGGGTTACCTAATTGAATGGTGAGTTGTTTGCGTGAATTACAATTCCTTAAGTCCAGGGTCGTGTTCTGTTTTCGGATAGCACATTGAGGCCCGTTTCGAGATCTTGGTATTGAATTGATACACTTAGTAGGTATGTCGTAGATAGTTCTCAATCGCATATTTGTTATTTACTAGCGATCCGCTCCCGGCTTCCATCGTGCTGAAATTTTTATATATACAAACTTTCCCGTTTATCCCTCTTTCCACATGTGAAAATCGGTCTACAGATTACCGAGTTTTTGAAGCGTACAGAAACCAACTTAACATGTTTTATAATAAAGATTAGGACTAACATGTATACAATTTACTATAACTAAATCACTTGTCTAACTGAAACACATTTAAAATTAATGCACCCTGCAAATACTGTGACGATTTCTATAAAAAGTGGTCAGATAAATTAAAATCTAAAGTGAGAGCTTTGTGGTCGGCAGATTAAAGCCGGTAAAACTACGCCTTCTCAGTGTACATACAAGGCTACACGTACACGATTGTAGACATGAAATGCGATTGTTAAATGCCGAATTGTGTAGTGAAAGGAATTAAAAGCCAGATTTCAAAAATAAAAAGCAGGATGAAATCAAATTTATTTATTTATTTATTTATTTATTTATATTAGGGAAACATACAATATCTCGCTACACACTACAAACATACATACAAGAAAAACATAAATCAGCAAAGTTTCCACTAAATTACTAAAACATATTATAAATTACAAGTCACACAAGAATATTGGAGCTGGTAGAAAACATACAAAAAGGTAAAAATTACACAAAAAAAAGAAGAAAGAAAGAAGACACATTTTACACATTAAGTTAACATTCAAAGTTGAGGATATTTTCTTCGGAGCGCAAATTGGAAACGCAACAATCAGCTTGCGGCATTCCGCCATAGCATCATTAAATTGAAATTTGAATTGTATTGTAAGCGTTTAAGGTACAAAATACTATGAAGAAATTTAAATAATTTGCCGTGCCGTCCTTCAATGTGCACTGGCCCTAACTTTTACTGCCACAGACGCGTGTTTTCAACCTTGATTATCGCGGACTGATTGCAATTACCCCATTTGGAGCATCCTTCAGTGTCACGATGCGCTTACTGATGACATAGGCATATGAATTAAAAAGTTTTTAGAATTTGAGTAAAAAATAAAAGAAAATCGGTTTGTTTTTTAAAAAATGTCCTTCGATACACTTTAGGTATCGTTTTACTTTTTTTTTAATTCCTTCATAAAATAAACTTTTTTCTTAAGTATCAAAAACTCCTCTACGGCTGCCATGAATGCGTTAAAAAAAAATAATAATAAAAAAAGACTGCGTTATCATCATCAAATTGGACTTCCAAACGCTAAGAAACTTCCAAAAACGGTCTTTTTTTGCATGTGTTAACATTCGAGGCATCCATTTGACCCACACTTTTTTGAACCCTAAAACTGCTGTTAAAATTGATTGTCTAAATAAATGCGTATGTTCTCTGATAAATATTTAATTGTAATTCTTCTATCTTCTAACTCCAATTTTTCTACTTTTTCTACATTTTCATCTATGATGGAGGTAGGTCGGCCAGACCGAGGATCATTTTTACAGGTCGATCTCTAAAATACAGCCTCTCTTAATTTCAGCACCCAATAAGCAACGATGGAATAAGGTAGAGCTTCAGTATCTAGTCTGCTGGATGTCACAAAAAATTTCTTAAGTAAACCATTTTTTCAGGTACTTGATTACAGCACGTATCTCATTTTTACCAAATCGTTTTACACTAGAATTAATAACGTGAAATGAGAAGATTAAAACAATTGACATTCGGTGTAAAAAAAGGTATGCAGTTCTAAAAACTTTTGATTCACCCTCGTATAATATAATTGGAATTATACTTGAAATGCTTTATTTATTTTTATTATGTACCTATTTTCAGTGTGAATGTAAACATTACTACAAGCAAAAAGAAAATGTTTGTACATGAATACACAATCGAGGAAATTGGCGGTGATCTAATTAATTAAATGAAAGCTAACTAAGCCATAGAGTAACAAATATTAGAAGGTATCGCATTGGCGATGTAATAATATAAAATTAATCATATCAAAAAGGTCAATGTTTGGTGTAGAGACATCGATGCTTTATACTACTTATAGCTACTGCTACACACCACTGATAGAAAATATTGAGTTTCTTGTATCTTGTGGAAAAGATATATGCCCATCACATATATCTTTTCCTAAGAAGAATTGCATTACTAAATTATTTTCTTGTTAAACGAGGGCTGCTACTTAAGGTTTGAGATAAACAAATAAAAACAAATATTTATAATTGGAAACGGCTTCATTGTTTTTCAAAATATTCTCCATTAAGATCAATAAATACACTTTTGCATACGTTTACCAATTGTCGAAGCACTTTTTCCATTCCGCTTGAGGTACCTCCAAAACATGTGATTTGACGCATGAAGCGCTTCTTCGGGCGTCGAAAAACGTTACCTCGCAATTTATTTTTGATGTGCGGGAATAAAAAGAAATCATTAGGTGCCAATCAATTCGATGTTTTGACTGCTCAAAAACGTTTTTGTTTGAGCTGATATGTGAGAGCTTGCATTGTCGTGGTGGAGAATGATTCGTCTTCTGCGATTGGTTTCTCTGATTTTTCCGAACACTTTTGGCAAACAAATACTGGTGTACCATTCAGAATTGACCGTTCTACGTTGCTCTAATGGAACGCTGGCTACATGTGCAGTTATTCTGAAAAAACAGGCGACCATTTGCTTAGAAGTGCTTCGTGCGCGAACAACTTTTGTTGGATTTGGCTCGTCTTGAAAGACCCATACAGTCGATTATTGTTTAGTTTCGGTTTCATATGCACAGATCCATGATTTGTCACCTGTTACTATCTTATAGACAGACGTCTTTTGAAGCACCGCGATTGAATTTTTCCAACATTTCCTTGCACCAATCGACACGAGCCTTTTTTTGAGCGATTGTCAAATTATGCGGTATCCAACGCGAACAAATCTTTTTGGCAGCCAAATGTTCATGCAATATTGAATGTATGCGAGTGGAACTAATGCCCAAGCATGCCTTAATCTCACGGTATGTCACATGACAATCTTGCAATATCAGTTCACGCACAGCATTGATATGTGTAGAGGGTCGACGGGCCCTTTTGAGCCTATTTGTTGCGCCAAATCACTATCTATTAGGGCTACCGTCGAACCATCCTATTAGGGTTACCGTCGAACCATCGTCGAGCAAGGTGTAGGTGTGGAAGATCCCTCGGTGGCCAGAGACGCGGACGGGAACAAATTTCAAAAAGGATTGCGTTTCCGATGGTTCCGCGTTTCCGACCATTGTACTAGTACAATGGTCTTTATTATGCCGGAGCAAAGAGAAGATTGGTTTTACATACAAAATGGCCTATTTATCATTTAAAACTAACTTACACAACTATCGGCGGTCGTGCCATGAGTCTAACAAAGCTTGCACCAATAGCGTGCAAGTTTGGCACGGCCGCCCGAATAATAATAATAATAACGAGTGCACCATATCTATCTATCTCTATCTGTTTCTTTTACACATTCGTTTTATTTACACAATTTACTGACATCACTAGTTCTATAAGTCGTTTTAAAAATACTAATCTATTCTATACAGTGGTTTGTTTCGAACACTATTCTATTATACATATACTATACACAATTTTAGGCTGTCCTGAACATAGTGTATCATATTAAGCTTTGGTCCCTTAGGCAGGGTCCTTAGCATGCTGGCTACGTTACCTCGTTGTATTTCAAGGCTAATCTTAAAGTTATTACTTTTAACTTTTAAAAATGATTATTTATGCAATAATGCTTTATTATTGTAATTATTACGCGATTATGCTTTAACAATTATTATCGCGCCTGGTAGGTTGGTAGGTACGCAACACTAACATAACAGTAACACACCTAAATCACAGAGGTCAAGATTGCCGATTTTACTTCAAATTTAGCTCTTCCATTTTGTAATAGTAGGTAACTCCCCCATTTACGCATTTAATCGTTTTCAGTCACGCTACTCCGAGTACCTTTTCTGATTGTTGTTTTTTTAAGTGTTTTTAATTAACAGTAGTAGAGGCACAGTACACGCGGTCTGCAGTCAAAACTTTATATAGAATCTATACATATAATAATATCATAAACGAGCCGTGTTTGTACATTAGGTAAAAATTTTTCAAGAAAACACTTTTGAGATTTCTATCTGTAATCCTGATCACTGATTATAAGTAATATAATTCTTATTAATTTTAATTATATTCATTCTTCGATCGACGTGGTTGTTATTAAATCTTTATTGGAATCTTTCTCGAAGGGAATTCCAGCTTAATGAAGCCCAGTGGGGCAAGCTTACAATATTCTTTGTCGTCTCTTTTACTAAGCTTTATAGTACGAGATACGGCCGCAAGAATGAGTACCAATCGAGTAGTAAATAATTTTTATGTACAATTATAAAAGGGGCAATATGTTTTTTGCAGGGTGCCTATTTTAATATTTTTAATTAAATTAATTATTATTGACTGAGGGAAAAAAATATTTACTAGGTATTAAAATAAACTATACTTCACACCACAGCCATATACGTAGAGAACTTGAAAAGTGAAAGGTGCCGTTGCTCACCTGGTCGAAACCTCTTGGCAGATAAGCAGGTAATATGTTTTTACATATATGACCTTCTACGTAGATGAATAAGTTATATTATCAAATTAAAGCCAATTTTTTTCTGTATATGATAAACTACCTCTGCCTATGTAGAAGTGCCTATGTAATATATATATTTTTTAAATATTTTTTTAAGTCTTTTTTAAATTTTCATCCTTACACTACTAACCGACAAGGCTTAAAACGGGTGCAATATTAAAAATATTTTGCTTAATTAAGCATTAAGCAAACAAATTGACAGACCTTGTTTTATTTTAATTAATTATAGAAGTTCTTATTAAGAGAATACTCTACATGTTAATAATTTAAACAAAGTGGGTGTCAAGGAAGTAAAATTTAAACGTCGATCGAACACTTCTTTAAGCAGTGCATCAATTTCCTTCAAAAGGTATCTAAATTACTTCTAAATTACCGCCTGCCCCATTGAGCAGTAAATTATAGAGGGTATATCGAATGCCTTGCCTCACCTCTAACTATTTTTACCTTGAGATAAGGTCAGGTTAAGGTCGTGTAAAGGTATAGTAAGTGGCTTGTTAATCCAGAAATATTTGTGAACTTTATAACGTGTTTCAATTGAGATTTCTAATTAAAAACTATAATGTATCATTAATGTTACATTTCTTAAAAGCTTTTAATATGTACCCTTCATATATTTATACACATATACACCTTCATATAATCATATAGACACTTCATTGAACCAAGTTCATAATAGTACAGCTGGATTTTGCCTGCGACTTCGTCCGCGTTCCTTGGGAACAGTAGTTTACTTTTCGGTATAAAATGTAGCCTATGTATTTATTTGTACCCCTAACAACCTAATCTGTAAGCAACAGTTCAAGGTAAAAGTGGTTAAGAAGTTAGACGTGAAAGCGCAAAAAAACAAAAACTCTGGTGCGCGCGACTTCGTCCTCATTTTAAAATATTAAGATTGAAAATTGTTAACTTGAGAAAATATAACGCAAGACATAGGTATAAACTTTCGCATTTATAATAGGGTTTAGTATATTTTTATGTGTACAATAGTAGTGGTGCACCTTAACGAACAATAAAAATAAAAGTCAAAGGCAAAACGTACAAATATGTTTAGCGTTTCAAATGACGTGTGCAAAGTAATAAAAATAAAAATCACAGTATTGAAGATAATACTTCGATAAGGCTTCGATTTACAACGAGTTTTGCTTTAAAAATACTCAAATTTAACGTGAGCTCCCTTTTACGCCACTGTTCGGTGGAAGACAATAGGGCTGTCAAACCGACAGTTATGTTAAATATTTTTTATGTAATAAAGACTTTCAGAATAGTGTGACGTATCTACTTTTATCCAAAAGCAGTCACTATAGAGTTGTAGTGTGCTGAGTGAGACTCCGACTCAAAGTAATTTTAATAAGTGTTTATTGTAAAATCGTAGATAGTTGGACATATTACAATTTGGACGACATGGACCTTATTTATCACAAGCTGGTGACCGCGACTTCGTCCGCGTTGAAAAATGAAAAACATAACACCAGAGAAAATATCTGTCATCTTTATCGCTGTAACCTATAGAAAGCTACATTATCAGCGAGTATTTAATAAAGTTACGCGGACGTAGTGACGTGCAACAGCTAGTTTTTTTTTATTTTTAGACGATCCCTCAGGAAAATAATATTTTTCTAGGATAAAAATTATCCTACATGTTTATCCAGGTAATAAAATATCTGTATGCAAAATTTCAACTAAAACCGTTAAGCCATTTTTAAGTGATAGAGTAACAAACATCCATCCCTACATCCATCATCACAAACTTTCGCATTTGTAATATTAGTAGGATATTAAAAAGAACACTGAATGTATAACAGGAGCTCGTATTTTAGCAGAAAAAATAAATTAAAAAACTCCATCCACTAATTTTGTTAATAAAAACTAGCTTTTGCCGGTGTCTTTGTCTGCGCCTCTTTTTCTTAGGTGTTAAAATATTTAAATGCCTTGGTGTACTTATACTGTATTTTACAAGCGAGAATTTATAATTTGTATTTTCTGTTACCTAAGTGTTGGTTCTCCAAAGTCGATAAAATAAATAAATAAATGTATTCTTTTATGTATTAGGTAAAACATATTTATCTTTTATGTATAAATGAAGCACTGGACACGTATACATTCTATTCTATTACATTCTATTGTTCTACAAATCAAAGAAAAGTCAATTTTAATACTTGACAACCCTAGACTTATACAGAGGCAGTGAAATGCCTTTTATGAAACTATAATAGCGTTGGTAACGCAATTCAAATATAATGTTGGATAAACAAAGATAACAAGGTAAACATAACAATTACTTAATCAATTTTGAAGTTTAATTAAGCACAACATGTGGTTTCTTGCAGTTTAAATTGAGTTAATAGAAAAACAATGTGTTCATGATGAGGTCGGAAATAACAACACCGCATAAGGCTTCTGTAAAGACGAGTATAATGTACCTATGTATGTATTTCATTTGTTTATTTCAGTACAATTCAATTATTGTTTGCATGGTGTCATATTATAACATTCAAGTTTATTATTTCTAATTGGACTCATGTTTTGCTCATTTTCCGATGCCGAAGTAAAATAAAATATTATAACAAAGAAACGAAAATAAATATGGCACTCTCCACCGCTTGGTATACGCCGAAGAGTGTATTATGTGAAAATGTGTGAAGTTGTAAAGTTAATTTATAACTAAAAATGACTTTTTACAAAAAAAAAAATTGTGCACAAAAATGTGAAAATAAACGATAGCCCAATCATCAGAACGATCAACTGCCTACATGCAAGATTAAATTGTATTTGAAGTAGGGAAACAAAGATTTTTATAATATTGAATAATAATATCAGGGATAAACCCTCATAGGTCTAAATTGGGTAGCCCATCTGGCCATAGTAACAACCTTTCAAGAAGAATTCCATAAATAAAATTATCGTACACTTTGTGCCTCAAGTTTTCGGTGCACAATATCATGAGTGTGTGTTTTACTAATTGTTACTCGATACGCTCGCTCAAGTACTCGACAGGGCTCTGAATAGAATCTAGAATCTAGAATTACGTAATAGTTCAAGAGGTTAACATATGTTTTTTTTTATTGTCCTTAAAAAACAAAGATCCAGCTATATTTTAAATTCACATTAATATTTCTAAACAAAGTTCTAACAGAAATGTTTTTTCCTGTTTTCAAAGACATTCCGCAGCAACCGAAAAGTTTCGGAGAAAGGTATCCACAGAGGACCGCGCTGAGTATGTTTTACAACTTTTGCTTACAAACAAATTTAATATTATTATGTGCACATCTTTTTGCACAGAAAACTTTCCTTCAAACTTCTGTAGCCGATATGATATTTTATTTTAATTAATACTAAAAATTTACTTAACATTAAAATTTACTTGACAACGATAATTAATTACAAATAATGTCACTTTTATCACTAAGAGTAATTTGCATGTCAAGGGTGCATTGAATTTTGCGTTTGTTTATTATTATTAAATGCTCTAAAGAGGCAAGTAAAAATAAAAAAGGCGAGGCCCAGTTTTTAGATGGTATTTAGTTGTATAAATATACTTAAATAAAGTAAAGACTCACATCTGTGCATTACGACCAACCTCATTTTCTTTCGCAAAGACCTCAGGCAGCAGTCGAGCTAAACACTGATAGTTACGACGTAATTTGGAAAAGTTAACAGAACAGGAAAGTAGGCAAACAGCTAATAAAACAATGATATTATAAATTGTAATAAAACATAATCTTCGTATAACATATTAAAAGGCTGTGTCTATTGGCAGCGGAAGGAAATTATCGTAGTTTTACTAGTTACGTTACGTTATATGTTACATTGGTATATATAAAACGTTATATAAAACATTTGGTCGACATATTTGGCGATTATAGAGCTGGTTATTACCTCGGACAGCAGATTAGTATTGCCATACAACGAGGTAACGCAGCCAGCATGCTTGGAACCCTGCCCAGGGGACCGAAGCTTTATAATTATTATATAATAAATGTAAATATAACTTAGAATTAAATGAAATATTATTTAGTTTACTATTGCTGTTATCTCAATAAAGTTAATGTTATTATTTATATTATTTTTTGTAAACATCTTTTATTTTATAAAAGATGTTTACACAAAAATATAAAAGGGATACGTATTTCGTTTGCACCTATAAACATCACTCCAATGTGAAGGCGGTAATTAAACAAAACAATATTTTCGTATTCTCGCGACACGACGAAAGCAATTCGCTTATTCTGTCAGGTGTAATTTATTCTCTGTTCAAAGTTTTATTTAACTTGAAACGAGGTCGTGCCATTGTAATGTAATTTGGGGTGTATTTTTTTCATTTGGTTGTATCTGGATTTAAAAAAATGTTAAATCCTAATCCTAAAAATATTATAAATGCGAAAGTTTTTATGTGGGAAGTTTGGATATTTGTTATTTAATCACGCAAAAACGGTTGAATGGATTTGGATGATCTTTGGCACACAGAAAATTTATTAGTTGGATTAACATATAGGATATCCATTATACTTTTGGATTTAAAAAATAAGAACGAACTATAGCGCGTATGAAATCGCGAACACATCAAATTTTTAATAAACGTTCACCATTTTATTTTCCCATTGTACCACTGTAGTCCGGAAATAAGTCCATGTGAACGAACTAGTGAGACTACTTACTTTATCTTAATACTTAGTTAATTTTTACCGGAATGATATGAAAAGTCTACATAAGCTAAAAAATGTTAACTAATATATTAATGTATTTAATCGCTTCTCCGATCTAAGTCAAAAATACTTGTTCATTTTCGACATTTTCAAAAGTCAAAATTCAGTGGACCGAAAACACGAAACAATAAAACGCTTATTAAAAGTAGGGTACATTGAATTTTTCCGAGATGCAAAGGAAGGGGAAAAACTTTTGTTCCCTTTGAAGAATTTTGTATACATTTTCGGTTTCCGTGATTGATTACGCCTGAAGCAGGATTTAATAAAAAAATGTTGTTATGAAGGGAAGGCATTCGACGAACAGCTGTCGACTGACCAGAGAACATTCTCACTGTTTCGGATACCTATTTTTATACCTTTTTAAGTTAAGTTTTTAATATATTAAAAAAATGGATTTTACAGCAGGCTTCTTCTAAGTTTGATCACTTCTTTAAGTGTTAATCACATTGTTAAATGAAATTAAAATTCTAATTAAAAACTTTTGTTTTATACCACCGAAGTAACAGTTTACTAAATTTCATATCAATCGAACATGTGGAAGTTAGTGAAAATCCCTTTGTTAACTAGGAAATGGGCTGACGGTATTCAAACGCCTGAACATATGATCTTTATAAATTGTAGTTAGATTTTAAACAAAAAACCGGATCAAAAATTGGTCTATCCGTTTGGGAGTTACGATTCCACAGACAGATACACAAATGGACACAGACACACACGTCAAACACCCCGTCTTTGCATCGGGCGCCGGGCTTTAAAAATAATGAATGTTTAAAATAGCACTTGTATCGTAACATCTAAATATTGGATAATAAAAAGCGACTCAATATTCACATTGTATCAAATAAATACTGATTTTGTGTTCCGTTTATTCAGTGACAGACCGTGTGATGATACGTTGATTTATTTAGACCCTTGGGCGAAAGGAGAGAAATCTAATATCTACTGAAAGGGCATAACGGCTACCGAACAAAGATTTGATTTATCCAATAAAATATTACTGTCAAGGGTATTACTAAAATGTCCGTTATGTCATACATAACCTTGTAAAGCATTTCTTGTTCTTTTTTGGCTCAATCCACTTGATATAATATATAAGGTCGGGGGAAAAAGTTTCTTAGTATTTTTTTACATTTTTTATATTAAGGTCGACAGACTAACTGACGGTCTTGTAGTGTTTGTGCATTAGTTAATGTTAAAAACGAGGATGTTTGGAGGCACCACCGGTAATGTGGGAAGAGTCAGTCGCGTGAGTGCTGTGAGCGAGAACGGACATGTAAATTCCAGCTACTCTAGTGTAGTGACATACCGAGCCAACTATTCGAAACACAATAGCACAAATGCTGTTATGTAAAAATAGCTACCAGCTCTCGGCTTTTTTTGCAGTTTTATGCTACAAATTAAATACAAACATACCTCACTTATCGTTATTTCTATTAGTGAAAACCGTATCAAAATCCATTGGTTGGTTTAGTTTAGATGAAGTTAGCGGAGAAAGAGACAGATTGCAGACAACGATTTTATTTTATAACTAGACTTCGTTCATGTGAACTTCATCTTATGATATGAATAAATAATGATTTTATAATCAAGGACTAATAATATTAATACTAGTGGCATTTAGTAAGTTTTCTTATTTTCCATGTAAGGTGTCATAAAAGGTTTTCAAGTGTATTTTTTCAATATTACGCAAGGTGATATAAATAAACGATAAATGCTACGACAAAGAAAGTTCATTTGTTTTAGTAGGCGCCACGTTAGGTATTTCATATGTCTATAAGGATCCTATCAAAGTTTCAGTGAATATTCTCGACCTTTCATTGTTAAAAGGGTCTAACATTGTCAAAATATTATGAGAAAAATATCTTCCCAACATTATCTGCGAGTATCTTAAAAATGTTGGCCTCAATGAGGGTTTGGTAAATTATGAAACTTGTGAGGTTAACTTGAGTGTAAAAATAATGCGATAGAAGGAGTACGAGGAACTGGGATTGCCATTAATTTTAATAAAGGTATCTTGATGGTTACATTGTCAGGAGGGCTCCTAATTTATCAACGTCGTAAGGCACGTTGGGTTTCGCTTCAGCTTACACAGATAATTATTTCCATTTTACACACTACCTGGGAGATTTGCAACTTATCGTAAATAATATTTTTTTCTTATAATTTTGATAAAGGCTTCATTAAATACAACCAACATCACCATCAGCTGGAGTCTATTTGTACTACTATTTTGTTCTATTACTTAATAGTAAAAATTGATATGATGAGTCCGTTGGATGAGTGGTTAGGGCGGTTGCCTTAAAACTCTGTCTCAGGGGTTCGATTCCCTTGGCAGGGTAAACTTTGTAAACTTTTCAAAGTTTTCTCTGGTCTGGATTTGGAAAGTAGTTGCAGGGCACGCTGCATTTCGCAGTCACTGGGACAGTCTGTCTAGCGACAGTAACCACCCTAACTTATAGAAGACCACCGTGAAATAATAACATGTGTGCTGTTGTGTTTCGGTGAGTGAGTATTTCGCTTCAACTTTTGTTTATTTTTATTGAAAAATTTGGTTTCCAAGTTTCTTACTTACGTGCGAAATATGATTCCATCCTGATATTTATTTCTTGAAGTCTTCATTCATTACGTAATTCAGCATTTGGCGAGTTACGTAATTCTTAAAAAGGCGAGGCGTAATTTGTGCGCGTAACGGTCTGTGTACACGGCGAAGGCGTAAGGCTTTACTCTGCCGCCCACAGGGCTCTATCTTTAGTTCTTATTTTATCTAAGCTTGTACCTAACATAATCTTCTTAATATATAAAAGGCAATGTCTATTATGTACTACGAGTATGTTCTAGTATGTTCCCTATGGACTCCAAAACCGCCGAACCGATTTTGATGAAATTTTCAGACAATCTTCAGAGTAGTCCAACGGGTAATCCTGTGTAGTTTGGTAGCGATCGGATAAAAAAATGAAGGCGGACAAAGTCGCGGGCAAAACCTAGTATTTAATAAAAGTACTTATAGTCAGGGAAATAATTGGTTCGTGTAAGTTAAAGTTGGAAAGTTAAGTATAAGTTAAAGTTACAAATACTGATAACAAAATTGAACTATCGCAACGAGACGCTATGATTGGAGTTGGCAGACAAATTACATTAAAGTAAGATCAGCTTCCTCGATAGCGTTCTAAATTTAAATTTATTTGTTTGCTTGAAATAAATGTTTACTTAATCGGTGATATTTCATTACTTTTCAATCGGGTGGTCGAAGCTAAAATTTCGAAACGAGTTCTAGCTGATGCCTGCGACTTCGTCCGCTTTGAAAAATATATAACTCTAATAAACATTGACGCCTGACAAGCGTTGGATCTTTATTTTTAGATAGCCGTTGCCCGCAGCTTTGCCCGCGTGCAATATTTAGCCTATGTCCATCCTGAAATTCTGAAATGAAACTATTTTGTTGTTGTTGTTTCGAAGATTACCTCCTACATAAATTCAAATAAACATACAAACTTTACCACTTTATAATATTGGTATAGATTTGATATTTATATTATAGTATCAATAAAAGTTATAAAAATTAACACATATTACAAAGCTAATAAATGTGTTATTATTATTATTATTAACAAAAATTGCATTATCCCACTATCGTACTCTCTTGTTACACAAACATTAAAAATTGTAGTTTTGTATTGACAAAACTACAAAATTAAAATTAATATTAGTGTGTTCCTTCCTACTGCAGTCACTGCAGTAGGTATTACCGATTTTCACCGATTTCAAGTCCGTGTAATCACCGACTTTGTAGTTATATTTTTACTCAAATAGAAATTGAAAGCATGAAGTATCTCATTGAACACACCCCGTCTCGAACCAAGGCAATAAAAAACTCAAGATCTTCTCAGGAATATAAGAGGTCCTTCAACAAAGAGCGTTATCTTGTTCCTGTTTGATTTGAATTATATTATTTTGTAGTATCAACTCAATGACTGAAGTTAATATTTGCGAAGAAGAGCAAACGTGAGAATTGTTGCCGTTAAATTTGTTATTAAAAGCTGATTTACTTCATTATAATGAAGAACTTGACGTAAATTTCGCAACACTTCACAGATTAAGACGTCGAGACAAAATCTTATTAATAAAATTATATTATTAATGCGAAACTGTAGTAAACATTTTTGGAGTATTTTTTATATTTCTATAAGTGGGAAGTTACTGGTGCCAGAACCCAGATAAAGCGTGCACTTTTTTTTGCGTCGGAAAATCTGCGAACCAGATCCTCACTGACCATGAGGACTTGTACCCACTAAAATCCAAGATGTTTCCTCGCGCCATCTATGGGCGAATCAGGGTTATCCCTGATTAATAAGATGATTAAGATATGCAACGCTGTCCCCTGTCAAATGAGGGGCTACACCTCGATTAGGCGCGAGACCTCCGCGGAGGAAGAGACATGCCGGAAACACACAGCACTTCTTAGGGAACGTTGCCCATCGTTGTGATGACGGCGGACGACTCAGCACAAGCCGTTCATTCTTATCTCTCGCAGCGGGCAGTCAGCGAGGGCCTTTACTCCTGAAGCACCCCACAACCTCTTCTCTGCGGCACAACTTACCGCCGAGTCAAAGGCCGCTTCTACCTTCTCGCATTAAGGGGGCAGGCTCTAGTTTATCTAATTTATGACTGCGGAATTCGGTGTGCTCTATCACTTCTAAATATTCCTATTAACTACAATAAATACAAAAACAAATATTCCAAAGTTACGTATTTAATATCTAATACATTTTGTACAGTATCGTGCATTTGGTATGTGTCCTTGAAGGATCTCCGAAGCTTTCAATAAAAACCTGACACGCCTGAAAACCCTCTTTAATTTCTTGTGTGTGTGACATCAAATGTCTAGGTGGGATCCATTACAGACGTTGATTTTATTTTTTTTCCTAGAAACATGTTATTGACATCAATCCAAAAAAATTGTTGACTGAAATAATTTGATCACAATATATACTTACTTTAAAATATTTCTCAAAAAAGTCAATTTTGTTTCGTAACGTCTTTTCTAGAATATTTTTATAAATAACTTTTAAGATGCATCTTTGCTGTCAAAATGCTCGTTTACGGCAGGTTTCTATTCTTCATCATCCCCAAATCTTCGTCCACAAGTTTTTACTTAGGCGTCTCAATCTGTTGCAATATGTATGTTAGAAATGTAGTTTCAATTTAAGTAATTGGATGTTGCCCGCGGCAAAGCTTGAGCTGTTTACTAAGTACTACTTGATTGAAGATGAAGTGATCTGAACCGAAGTGATCTTGTATTTAACTTCAAAATTTGCTTAATTTAAGGAGAAAGAGAGAAATGTATTCTAGACAACTTTTCGTAATTACAGTTTTCTGTATTCCACACTAGGCTTTGCCAGTTTTATAGGGGATGTAAACGATTCTAATATACATTTATGTTAACTACAATAATAATGTGTCAAAGTAAATATGTGTAAACAAAAAATAATATAAATTTTTTCTCTTTTAAAAATTAAATAAAATAAAATTTGTAAGATGTGCCATAGCGAGTGCGCGTAATGTGAATCTGTATTACAGACTTAATTTATTATAATATAATTTTTATTAAGAATTTATAAAAATGATAATAACATCTTGCTTCTCGAGCTCAGTACATGCGCGCTATACATCTCAAGAAAAGTAAAATAAATAAATCTTTTTAATATGTACACTTCTATAATATAGTCCCAAGTGATGCACACACTCGTCACACTCGTCAAGGATTTGACGAGTGTGTAATTTGACAAATCGAAGATTTGACAATCTTGCGTCTGCGTAATCCTGCCAAGAGTAGGTATTATGAAAAGTATTAAAGTTTTCATCACAAACATATAAATTGTTTTGATACTTCCCTACCAAAAAACTTCTAAAACTTCCCTACCAGCCTAGGTGTACAGAAAATCTATAAAATACTGCTCTATAAAAATGTCCTTGGTTACGAGATATTTTTTATATTGAATTTTATAGGAGATGGCAATACGATATCCACAAGATTGTGATACAACATAAACTGAGTTAATGTCATTGCATCGTAAGGATACTCGTTATTTGGATTCACATTACGACCTCACTGACTTACTTATATTGTCGAACACGATAAGATTTTTTTATGTTAGGTATAGATATCATCTTACTACTGACATCTATGGTTGAAACAAGAAATAATTATATCTACCATTTTATTAGCTAATAATGAAAACTACACTAATAAGTGGCCGTGCCGTGTTTAAGATTGTACTGTGGCAATATCATAATCTTAAGTACACAGATAACTCTTTTATACGTTACAGGCTATCTTACCCAAATATGTAGTATTCAAATAATAAACAGTGTAAAAAAAGCTATTTTTGCATAATATAATCCCAACAATATTTGTATGAGAACAGCCTTAGCATATCCCTTAAGACCACTTCCATTTGTACTGTTCAGTTCGCACTCTTTCTTAAGAAAACCTTATTTCTTAAGAAGCGTTTGAGTATTCGACCGTGTATCTCGTGAGGACCGTGTCAACATAGATATAACTAGCTGGTGCCCGCGACTTCGTCCGCGTTGAACGATGAAAGGTACCCTATGTCCTTTCTGGTGTCCCAGAAAACGTGTATGCAAAATTTCATGGTGATCGGTTCAATAGTTTTTGCATGAAAGGAGATTAACCGGAAACATGAGACGGCCAGACAGACAAAATTTTAAAAAATGTTTTTTTTTTTGTTTAAATTACCTTTTATATATACTTTGATATACATTTAGTAAAAAGCAGTTTGACATTACAAACAGACGCTTCAATTTTATTTAATAATATCGAAACTTAAAGTAGGAAGGTATATTAAGAGATAATATTTTGATAAAGCGTTCATTTTATATCCATAGTTAAACAAACACAATCGCTCTATTGGAGTCTGTCGTCTTCTTCAAAAAAACTATTTATGAATTTACATACAGATAGGAACGGGTTCAGCTTGTGAAATACCGTAGTTCATAAATCATGACTAGACAAGACGTCACGGACCCGCGAAATAGAAAAAGTGTGAATATTTTTCTGAAAATGGGGACTGATGAATAATAAAACATATTACATGTTGTGTCAAACGATCTAAAACATGTGATAAAGAATAAAACAATAAAGAAAAAAAGGTAAATAATAAATATATTATAATACAATTAACAATATTTGTCATTTCATTGCCTTGTAAGCAGCCATGGAGAATTGTCGTCATAAGATTTGCTTGCACATCTCTAAGAAATAAAAAAAATTACTGACATTAGTATAAGTTGTTTTGATTTTATTAAAAAATATAAAAAATATTTTTTTTTTATATATTAACATCTTAAAATATTAGTCTTAAAATATTTTTTTTATGATCTTAATCAACAGACAGGCTGACGTGACTACCGTCGCCTATAGCATAAGCAACGCGACAATTGCTGCAAGCACGCTGCCGATCATAGAAGGATTTCGTTTAAGGGAAGGCATAGGGAAAAGACCACCGTGAAACAACAGCACAGATGCTGTTATTTCACGGTGGTCTTCTCTAAGGGGATGGTTACTGCCGCCAGAAGGGCTACCCCAAATGACTGCGAAACACAGTGTGATCAATCGATGTATGTAAACCGAACCTAACGCTGAAGCAGAAGAAACAAAAGTACACGTACCGGGGCTGAATCCTATTCGTTATCATTTTGTTTTAAATCTTGTTTATTTTTACAGATAAATGCACTCGAAAAAGCCTTTTATAATGTTATACACATTTTTTTTTTATTAAGGATCAAAATGATAAAAGATTACAATTTTTCTAAAGGTATATTTAATTTGTTTTACTACCTAATAACTATACCCTTTCTCTTTATATGCTAAAAAAGCCTTGATTAAATAAGAACCTTTCGTATTTCCGCAATGAAACTTAAATTAAACAAGTTGGGGTATTTTGAACTTATTTACTTGGAATTGGTCAGGGTTTAATGACATTTTTAAATAGACTTTTGGAGTTACTATCTATCGTTTAAGGAAATTTATATCCAATTCCAATTTTGTGCTCGAACGGAACAGGATCCAATCCAATCGGTTCTCCTTCAACAAATTTTGGTCTCCACTTATGCAAAACTTATTTTTCAAGTTATACATAGATAAGTCACTCTATTAGGGACACAAAATTGACAAAATATGTTATTTATTCTGACTCATAATGTTACGTAACAATTGCAGCCTACTTTTGACCAGTTGAAACAATTTATTTCTATTAATTTTTCGATATTGTAATTGTAAGAAAAAATTTAGATTTGATAGTCGATACCTTTAGGTGATTGAACTAAAGGTATCGACTACCAAATGGCAGAGGACGCCAAGAGATTTAGTCGGTAGGTCTACCCCATTACCATATCGGGGCAGAAGTCCGACATAACCCACCGGTCTGTACAGTTTAACATGAAGTACGAAGTAAGAATTTTCGACACATTTACTTTTTTATTTTCATAAAGAAAATAAGTGGCTGAAGCTCATCAAGAGATACTCGTATGTGAAGTTTAAACTGTTGATTGTTTAACAGAATGTACGTGTCAGAATTGATCTAAAAAAATCGTTCTCAAGATTTTTCATTGAAAGATGACCTTCTGAGGTTGATGATGACAAAATGAAAGCCATAGAATCGAATCATAATACTATTGTACGACTTGGTCTTTGTTCATCTTTGGTCTGTCTTAAAAATAAATCTTCCACAATTTTTCAACATTGCGTCTAAACAATGTTGATTGCAACATTGTTCAATCGAACAAAGTTTCAATGAAAAGCGGAAAGATTAAATTGAGAAAATAGGTTTTTACATTTTTCTATTGTATATTGGAAACATCTAAAATTTACGCAAGAATATCAGCTTTTATTATTTGAAATTTCATTGAATCAACCAAGTTGTAACAGTTTAATATTTTATTTTTATTTTTCAAATAATCACTGGTCAAACATACATTACCTTCATATTCCAAATAATGTAAAAAAAAAACAGGTCTTCGCCAGCTAAACAAATTCTGTATTTATTATCAAACCCTTGCCTTTTAAATTAACTTCTAAGCTTCTACACAAGAAAATTCTCTTAATATACTTGCCAATTTACATTATCTACGACATTTAAAAACGACATTTTCTACTTCAAAAATAAGTGAATAATTTACTATATACTTCCTGTTCCATTTCATGGGGTTTCAATAAACGTTAATATTTTTGGCAAACGAATCCCCTCCACGGTTATTTTTGGTTGATTGATCGCGCTTTATGAAGAAAAAAAAAATTGACGTAAAAGTAAAAATGAAATTTATTATGGTTTAAGGAAGGGAAAAAATTGGAAACTCAAAGTCGACGTCACATGAAGGCCTTGTTGTAATGACAAGGCAAATAATAAAATTGTCGGCTCATACAAAATTGTTAGTTAATGAATGTGCCAAGCTCAGGTTTCGTTTGTTAAGTGTCGACCATGATGTTATGTCGAAATTTTCCAATGCTAATTCGCAGGAAGTCTATAATCACTTTTATACAGTGAAAACTGTCGTAATGAAAAAAAAAATCACGGCTTCTCAACTGGTCGCATTTTTTCTACTGAGTGGTCAATAGAAAAAATCTTAATTCTTGTGAAGCGCTTCTATTTGCTCATGTAGCATTTATTAAAAAAAAAAAATGTTTGTCCTATACAAAAATACAAAATAAAATACAAAATAAATTTTGTCTGTTTTTCTGTCTGTGCACGCTAATCTCAGAAACGTCTTAAAGGATTTGAATGCAGTTTTCACTTATGTACTGATTATTACCTGGATTAAACTCTAGGATACTTATTATCCTGGAAATATAATAGGTTCCCGTGCGATTTAAAAAAAAAAAGTTGCGGTCACCAGCTAGTTTCAAATATAAATTTAAATTAATTGCACGACATTAAATTATTTTATTAAGTATAATTCTTTTGATTAAGCTCAACGAAAGTAACTATCTCAGCCTTAGAGCTATATTTCCAATTACCTACTTCGTCGTAGTTTTCAATTTAGCCAGCTAATTTATATGAGTTCACTGCGCTTCCATGAAAATTACTTTTCCTCCCTTCCTTTGACAATAACGAGATAAGATTTTGTTTAAATAAATCCAGTAATAACTTTTTTTTTAATTCAATAAAACTATACACTAAGACTATATAGAGATAGATAAAAAATGGATCGGGCTTTGAAATGAACTTTTTTTTCTCGTTTGCTAATGAATTGACATGAGTTTACGTGAGGATTGCAATGAAATATTTTTCAATTTATCTCATTTTGGTTAGTGTTGAACCTCCGCTTTCCTCATTTCATTCATATGAACAACAAAAGGTTTTTATTAATAAATAATTACAATAAAACAAGTTAAAAGATTTTATAATATATTTGCCATTAAAAACAACAACAACATGTAACCAAAAATTTGTTGTTTTTGGAACAAGACGTGTATGTTATAAAAAAATAAAGCCAATGATATCGTCTTGACGAGCTCGTTTCCAGGGTTCCCAGGTTTGATTCCCAGCAGGGTCAAAGTCGGCTTTTCAAAGTCGGCTCTGTTCTGGACCTGGAAAGTAGTGGCACCGTCAAATAACTTCAAACAAAGGTATGAAACAAAATATGATGGTTTTAGTGACGTTTAAGGTAAAAGAAAAGATTTCAGACTTTCTTCTCTTGAAAGACTTTCTTCAAGACAAGGGTAAATGGGCACCTACTAGGTAAGCGTGGTCCACCTTCGGCCGCATCTGCACCTTACATCAAGTGAGATCGCGGCCAAGCGCTACCTTGACAACGTAAAAAAAAAAAAAAAATTCTCGTCATGAATCATTTCGCAAATCGTATAACATTCACAAAATGTATGAAAATTCATTAATATATACTTGCTAGTGACGCAGAAGCCCTTCGATTTTTTAAAATTACTCTTTATTGAATAACAGCAGAAGCGAATGTTTTCAGTTTCCAAAATCAACCCTTTTACAAAGTATGTTACGAGTTGCATTTATATGATTTAGATGAAATATGGGAATCATTGTAAAATGCAATGGCGTAGAAAATTTCCTTCGCTGAAACGAGCTGGCTAATGGATTTTTTATTGGATTTCACTCACAGCTGAGTAGTTTTTGACAATATATGTAGCAACACGCAACGTATTGTGAGAATGAATTAAGGTTTCCGGGCTACAGAAACATATTAGATAATAATCGGTAGTCACCTATCGATCATGCTTACAGGTTCAGTATATCTAACATTTACTAAATCATTCTCTTTGACTTTAGTAAACACATTTTGTTTCTCTGATGTTGTCATTTGTCAGGCATATTGATGTTGTCCGCATCCTGTGCCCTGTGATTCTTTCTTATAAAATTGATTCATGGAGAAACAAACACTCCTAATGCACTCAACAACGTGGTACTGTCCCTGAATCCCTGAAGGCATAATGGACGTCATTGTCCTGAAAAAAAACTATTTAGAGAAGAAAAACGTACATCATATAATAAGATAGTTCAGGTATCTACAGTGTCGGTAGCTACCGACGCTTATTAACTAAACATAATATGTACTGCAACAGCACTTTTGACATTTGTAGAATAAAGGATAAGGGACTAGGGTAGCGAAATACACTCTAACATCCTCTATTCATTCACCGAAACAAAATAGCACTTATGGTCTTATTTCAAGGTGGTCTTCTGTAAGGTTCTATCAAACAACAGGACATACTTTTGTATGTATATGTCCTGCCACTACTAAGTTCGATAGTAGTAAACGACGTATAAACGTAAAATGTTAAAAGTCTAAATATATTACTTTCTGTATAAGGATTTAAGTGCAAAAGGGTGTCAGGTATTAAATAATAACCAGTTGGTGTAGTAAAATGAAATATTTATAAGGGGAATGACCGGCTCACGCGACCGAAAACAAAGATTTATAGCGACCAATTACGTGCGTTTGAATTTTCGAGATAATGTGCTTATGTGTACAGCCCCTAGATCCACGAGTACATTCTACGTTCCGTTTTTCCGTATTACAAACAATTCGATTTGAACTCTATAGTCTTTAGGAAACGGTTTAATTTAGTTTTTCATATAAAAATATATTTACAGGTTTCTCTATATTTAATTCTTTCCTGAATCAAACTCTTATAAGAAAGGTCCTGCTGATTTAAAAAAAAAAAGTTAGATATAGGTATATCTTTTTTAACTAAAATTAAAATATTTTGATTTTTTTACATGATCATAATATTTTTATAATGCTTTCGTCATCATAGCTTCATATTTGTCGATTTCAGTAAAGCCTAATGCCTTTTTGAGTTAATTGCACTTAATAAGCAGAAGTTATAAAAAATATATAATAACAAGGGACGTAAAAAAGTTACTTTAAAGCATAAGTTATACATTATTATGTTTAATTTGGTGTATACATAAATACATATACATAATATAATATGTATATTGTATGTATGTAATAACAGTTAGCATTAAATCGGCATTAAAGAATTAAATAGCATTAATATTAAATAATAGATTTTTTTAAATTGTATGAGTAGTTTCGAAGATTACCTCTTACATATAAATAAACAAATACAAACTTTACCTTTTTATAATATTAGTATAGAACACACCTACGTGACAAACCAAAAACTTCTTGGCTTCGGAGAAATGAAGATTTCGTGACGAGTCAGTAAGAGTGAGATTTAACTGATATCCAGTAAATATACGCCTTACGATATAGAAAAATAATCCAAAATTAAAAATAAGCGAAATAATGAAGGTTCTTGTATCAGTCGATAAACTTTTGACCATTAAAATATACTACGGACAAATTTTAAAAAAGATATTCTTGAGAGCTTTGTAAATAAGACAATGTTTATTATGTCAAAAAATATTTATATTATTTTTGTAAAGCTGAGAATAAAATACAAACCAGAACCCACTATATCACATAAAACTGAGACAACAGAAATAGGCAATTTATGTGGAATAGTTTATTTAGTAGCTCAGTAGCCAACACGCGAGTTATATGAATATGAAATAAAATAAGTATATTTTATTTAAATTAGACATTCATTTGTGTTCCGGTGTGTGAAAATTTCCAGAGATTACAGATAGATTTATTTAGACCTTGATTTATTTATTTACGAATTAATGATTATTTTTCCTATACTTTTTAAAGTGACAACTTCTTTAGGCGCGTGGGCACTTTTATGGGGAAAAAGTACTGAACTTACGCAATCACGCTTAGTGAGCGACACGCTTAGTGACGTTTAATGTTGAAATAAAAAAAAAATAGTCATGTTGGACATTTTTGCAGTTTTTTTAACAAAATTGTTATTAATTTTCATTTATTTTCTAAGTACTTTTGTATTTATAGCCAATCACGAAATTTTCCAGTGGCCTGGACTTCATTAAGGATTAAATTACGAAAAACAATCCAAGACAGAATGGCCCAATTTAATTCATTAACAAAACAAGAGTCGCGGTCGAGCTTCCATTATAACGCTGCCGAGTCTAACACCTGGGTTACACAGGCGTACAATGTCGTATAATTTGACTTAGAATTTGTTTAATAGGTTGACGGAAATTAAAGATGGCGAACAATAGACCTTATAAATCGCCCTTCCTAACCTTTTGTATCTGTTCAATGTTACGTATAAAGAAGACAAGTAAAATAATGCGTCTCAACAACCCTTTTATTTAATATCAGGCTTTTGTGCCGACATTAAGGACATTTTTACAATGTTAAGGTCCACAGATAGAAGACTATCCACACGATGGTACGTTGCAACCGTCGCATATTATGTGTTATACTTGTGAGTAACGCCGCAGATTAAATATTAAGTGTGCTGCCGACTGCAGTAGGATTAAGTATAAGGTATAGGGAAAATGGGCTCTGGCATCCCTTACTCGCTCACTGAAACTCAACAGCACAAATGCTGTTATTTCACGGTATTTCATATGCAGCACAATATGAAGCATTTTTTATATGAATGTACCTAATACCTAATATAATATAAAGCGTAGTTTTTATATATTATTTCTGTTATTGTTCATATTATATACTTTAAGTTTGGAAGCGAAAGCGATATTACAAGAATGATAGAAGTGTAAGTAAAATAACTTTATCCTTATAAGTACTGCGCTCTGAAGTCTTTGTGGTACGTCAGTCTGACTGTCGTCTTTTGCATAAAAATAAATAGATTCTGGAATGACAATGTACAGTTAATACTCACTGTATATTTCTATTATACAGATTCATCCTTATATACTCGTATATACGTATTATAAAACAAAGTCCTCTGCCGCGTCTGTCTGTCTGTCTGTTCACGAATAACTCAAAAATTACTGCACCGATTTTCATGCGGTTTTCACCAATGGATAGAGGGATAATCAGGGAAGATTTTTTACGAAAAAAATGCACCCTGGGCGATGCCGGGAGCGGGACAGCTAGTATATAATAATTACGATTACGAATATCAAGAATCTATAGTGTGAAACAGCTTAACTTGATTACGTTGCGTTCAACAAACTTATTACGAATGGTTTGTCTGTGTAAACACAATACAACACGAAATATTTTAGTCGGAATATTAGTTAATATTGTACAAGTACTAAATAAATCTGCTATATTCAGCAATATTCATGATAAACAGAAAAGGCGACATTCTGGTCCCCATACATTCCACAAGATGGACAGACCATCTGATAAAGGCAGCGGGTCGATGGTGGATTGAGTCTGCTTTTGATAGGTCCTATTGGAAATTATGGGAAGGCCTGTATCCAGCAGTGGACGTCTTAAGGCTAAGATGATGATACAAATATATTACTTACTATGATAAAAATGAATCTTATATACTCTTATATTTGCTTAAATTACAACTTTTAAGCAAATCTAAGAATAACTTGTGTAATAAAGCAGCTTTAATGTGAATCAATAGCTCTACCTATTTTTATATCTGAAGTCGGAAACTTATCAAAAGGTTTCTTCAGAATATTAAATTCAATTTTAAAACCGTAAAAAAGAATTGATAAAGTTGGAAAAAATTAAGTCCCAAATTGAGATTCGATATTACTGATCGTCAGAGCTGTGAGAGTTTTACACACAAAAATTAACCGCTCGTATTGTAATTTCTAAGTAAACTTTCGAAAAAGATTTTAGATTTGCATAAAAAGTATAAAGAGATTCACGGAAGCCTACCAAACGTAGACAGTTTATTAATTTTGACAAGAAAAAGGGAACAGAGAAATAAATGCCTTATTACAAATTCTTTCATAATGGGCGACAGATTCATTTGATTATTTTTAAATTGGCTCCGTTCCTTATTGCCATTTAATTTGCATTTTTTTGTATTTTTTTTTCAGAAGTTATCGTGTAAACAAGCATTCGAGTCATTATAGTTTGAAGTTAGTCTTGAAGATAGTCATAATAGAGTAAGATCCCAGGACCTCCAGACTTAACTTATTTTCTAAAGGACATAATGTATGGAATCGAGTAGTGTTCCTATATACATTGAACGTATGTGTAACTGCTAAGTTGGGTAGCTATAGGTATCAGGTGAGAAAGGTAAGTTAAAAATTATATTAATAAGTATAGTTTATTAAATTTTCTACACATAAGTACTTTTTCGAATCCAGTAGTTGTCTAATTAAGATTCTGACGAATACGAATCTGTCCAAAAACGAATCTGTCCAATACAGAAACAACGAAAATAGGACTTACTTATTTTCTATATGTTTTTATACCTATATGTTTAGTAGAATATTATTTCAAAACAATCGACCTGCTCCCGGTTTAGCCCGGGAAAAAACTTATATACATAAAATTTCATAAAAAATTATCTAACTGATGGTGAAATCCGCATCAAAATCCATTGTGTGATTTAAGAGGAATTCATGGCCATGCAGACAGACGTGGAAATTAATTATACTACATATATAAAGACAATATATACAGCACTGCGAGACACTTCCCGTGGGCGATAACTTCTGCCAAACGCTTTATAGATCCTTTCATTCTGCAGGGTGTCTTCAATAAGGCGTTTGGATGTTACATAAAAATAATGCATAGCACTGCTTCAAATTTTTATCAGAAATCATTTCTGAAACTTTAACCCTTATTAATAAAAAATATATATCACAATTCGTATTTTTATCTAAACTTTACTAATTGCAAACGTTTCAAGGGAAATTAAAACGATTAACTCACGGAAACTTTCTAAAACTCATTTCTCAATGTCCCATTTTCATTTAATGTAATTCCCAATGGGATTAAAAGTATTGTAACTTAATAATTCATGCGAATTAAACGTCATCCACTTAAAAATTACAAAGGCTTAAACGGATTCGGAGGACATCTTAAATTTAAACCCTCGTTACAGCCTGACCTTAACACTTTCAACTCTTTTAAACGTTTTTATAAAAAGAACTGTTCATGGCCACAAACCTGATTATATATTTCTATAACACACAATTTTATAATGGGTTCACCTCTAGGTTTTTATTTAAGGATAAGGATATCAAGGATAAATTTAAGCGGGATCGCTACTGTTATTAAGATCCAGTGTAGTAAAATTTTCAACTCATGCCTATAATATAAACAGAGATTTATTGAGATTATTGAGAGACGAAAATTTTTTTTGGCAAATTATACTATTTTTTCTCAGAAAATAGAATTTTTATATAAATCTGCATTATTTAAAAAAAAAATTAATATAGCCTATTAGGCACTGTATTTTTATATAAGTTTTAATTTTACACTAAGAAGTATAATTGAGCGACTAAAATAACGCTTTTCTATGGTCGGCAGAGCACTTGCAGCACTGGTATAGGCGACGGTAGCCACCTACCAACAAATGAAACGTCAGCTGTAGCTAAATAAAAATATATAAAAAGCTGTATATAAACAAAAGGAAAAGTGAATTTATTTTACATCAAACTTCACTTGTAACGTATATAGCCGCGTAATTTCGTTCTCAATACGAAATACACTTTGACAGTAGTAGGCAGCAAAAAATTCTCGAATAAAATTGCCTAAACGAACCTACATTGCTAAACTGAATTCATAAAAAGAAATTCGTTAGTTCTCCAATTGTACGTCTACAACACAAAGTATATGAAGATGATCGTTATAAATATCAATTGCCGCAAATCGCCAATTTTATCACCCTATAAACTTTTTTGTGCCTTATGTCGAACGAAGTTGTAAAATACGAAAGGAAATGAACGGTATTTGCAATAAAACGTGGCGAAAATAAAATAATATTGCGTCAAGGGAGTACTCTGTGATTTTTCCGTCCATAATCAGGCTGTTAATTGAAATAAAAATAAGTATTGGTCCTTGTATAAGTTCTCGCTGTTTTTTTTTTTACAAAATAATAGTACTTTTATTTAAAATATAAGGAACAAAAACATTTCACTCAAAGTACTGCCCGTCACTAGAGACCGCTTTCTTCCATCTATCTGGCAGTATATGAATTACGCATCGGAAGAACAATATGTCTTTTGAGGTTATCCAAGAATCGATCCATTCTTTAGTATCTTCGTAAGAACGGTGCTCGGTCAGGCCATGTGCTATCGAACTGAATAAGTGAAAATCGGAAGGGGCTATGTCAGGTGAATACGGCGGGTGGGGTAGAACTTCCCATTGAAGCGTTTCCATGTAGGTTTTCACTTTGTCGAGTCTCTGCTCGTATAGCGGCCTTTTTTCTTTTAAGGCTCAACTCAAACGCATCAATTGAAGTCGATAGCGATCTCCCGCGATAGTCTCATTCGGTTTGAGCAGCTCATAATAAATTACACCCTTCTGATCCCACCAAATGCAGAGAAGAAGCTTCGAACCATGTATATTTGGTTTTGCGGACGATTTTGATGCATGGCCGAGCTTACCCCACGATTTTCTATGCTTCGGATTATCGTAGTGTTTACAATTTTCATCACCATTCACGATACGGTGCAAAACCTTTCTCTTTCCTTTTCTTTTCTGCCGTTGAAGCAATAGTTCGCATGTAACAAAACGCCGTTCGACGTCTCTCGGCTTCAATTCATACGGCACCCAATGTCCTTGCTTCTGGATAATTCCTAACACTTTTAAACGTTTTGAAACTGTTGACTCATCTACTTGTATTGTTTTTCCAAGTTCTGCTAGTGTCTGACATCGGTCTTGATCAAGTAATTCCTCCAATTCTTTGTCTTCAAATTTTTTCGTTGCGCCAGAACGTTCTTTATCCTCAAGTTCAAAATCATTACTTTTGAAGCGTCGAAACCAGTCTCTGCATGTCGTATCCGACAGAGAATTTTCACAACAAGAATTCTGTGCGCTTCAGCTGCAGATTTCTTTTGAATAAAATAGTGTAATAAAATTCCCTGCACTTTATTTGGCACAAAAGTAAACATTTTAAGAACCAATAAAAAAATACTTTGTTTACACTAAAGTAAACTACCATACACTGAAATTTAAGGTTAGATACAGTACTTCCTTGCAGTGCGTTACCATTCGAAATTTCATGTACGGAGTACAGCTACTGCCATCTTTGAAGAGATAGCGAGAACTAATTCAAGGTCCTATTAATCTCTAATATTTAATAAGAGTAGGTATGCATGAAAAATAAAAGCTACCTTCGGTTATAGGCGATCGAGTGTTAAATCCATGGCGCGTTTTGAAAACGTTAATCTCAATTTTACTGCATTTATTTTATTAATTTTTATATGCATTTTAAAATAAAGTGTTCATCTGAAGAAACATTGACTTCCAAACATGCGAAAAATATCAGAAATTAAATATTCCGATGGTGCTTAATAATTAATTAATATTACTGTAATTAATGCCTTAATTGCACTTGCATGTGCAATTGTAGTCCATACGAAACTATAGCAAATCTTGGGTATCTTTTTTATGTTGAAGTTAATAGACAGGCTTACAGCCCATTTAATGGCAGGTGGCAACCGTCGCCTATATTAAAAGCAACGCTTCACATTGCGCTGCCGACCATAGTAGGATTAAGAATAAGGGATGAGAAAGGGTTAGTGAAATGGGCTCTGGCATCCCTTACTTTACTTACTTTAGTAGCAGCGCCCTTTACGGACAATTACATTAAACTGCGTTCGCCAACCCGCCTTCCAAACATGGCGAGTATTGGCAAAATACCCTTTGATTTACAAAAACGCGACCAGGCTCCCAATTCCCGGCGTTCAAGGCTACGGTAGCGGCCAAGTTAACTGGTTGGCAGAGGGTGTAAGAATCTCTGGAAGAAATAAAAACTTAATTAGGTTTTATTATTATATGTAAAATGGAAATAATATAATTATAGTGTCTCAAGTATGATTTTTTATTTATAAAATGTTACAAACTATAGCGGTAATTTAGGTCGATGAACATCAGGCACATTTTTTGTTTAGGAAACTATTGACATGAAAATAAAGTACTCTTTCCAGGTCTTTGACTTCAAAGAGACGGCAATAAAAGTCCCTAGAGTTTGAAGAGACATCTGGCAAGTGACCTCGTTGAGTTCAAGCACGTACCTACATATATCCACTTCGCATTGCTACTCGAAAAAATGGGAACTACGACCCAGTCCCTTTGCGGATTACGTCAAACCATTCAATTGAGAGAAGGTAGATGTAGTGGTTTTTATGAACCATATGCCCACCATTTACATATTTTATACACAATGAGAGCTACACAATACTCCTTTGTGACTGTAGATATTATTAAATACAAAAGATAGGTATAGTCGAACATTATTGCAATGTTTTTCAGCCCCTGCTAAGGTGTATACTTATACTCGTATATAGGTACATTTTTAAATTTATTTTTACATTTTTCATTTTTAAATATAAACACGCAATTTATTAAATTATTATAATAGATATATATAAAATAATATACAATACATTTATTGTTAGGTAGCGGGACCCATATGCTGTAAAATATTATTCAAGTTATAAAAAAAAATATTCAAGCATACACCACATAATCATTAACACATATTATTTCCTGTTGTTCTAATCTTGTTAAAGGACAGTATTGTACATAACAAAGTAGCCAGAATTGGTCACCAACAATCATTATTTGCTCTTCAATAATATAGGTACTTTCAATTGATAGTCTCCGTTTAAATCCAAATAGATTATCATGCAAGGACATGTTTTTCCAACTGTGTATTAAGCAAACCATCAAAAACATTCACCACAACCGCAGCCAGCTAAATAGGTCTATAGTTGCTTTTATCAGACAAATCACTTTGCCTTGCTACTCGAAAAATGGGAACTACGACCTAACCCCTGACGGATTACGTCGAACTATTCAAATCAGAGAAAGCGTAGTGATTTTTATGAATTATTCAACAAAGCCATTTACTACCAAAAACCTTGCTGATCATAATCACGGAATCCAGTTGATCTAAATAATTTAATCACTAAATCTAGTTGATCATATCCATGAGCATCCCTAAAGAAAGCATAGGTAATACTTTCTTTAGAGTCTATGCCTAGTATGTCAATATAAATACAAGACCGCTGCTGTTCCATACAAATATTTAAAATTTGTTTTCCTTATGTAAAAACCGATTCAAACCATAATCTTCTATAATAGCATTACGTCACAACAACTATGATAAACGAAAAGGCGAAAACCCAACAATTACATAACATATCAATAATTCGGATAGCGAATGATTTTGCTTTCCAATCAACACTAATTGGATCACTCGACGGAATTTTGACTGGCATATCAGATTATGTACCTACATGTACGGTATATACCATCACGAAATTCCTTCATATTTGGAGTTTATTGGATTTTACTCCTTAAGAATCGATTTGCATATATATGTATATATATAAGCCCGTGCCGTGGTATGAAAATTTATGAGAGTAAAATCAAAATTGTCACAAGGAATGGGAGCACGAATACGTTATAGTTAGGTTCAATTTTTTTGAATATTTTAGAATGTCTGAAGTTTCATAGATATTGCGCCATCTACACAATATTATTTAAAAAAAGAACAATGTTTCGGCGTGTTCGAATTGTGAAAATTTAAATTTTATAATCGTTCGTAAAGAGTAAACTCCAGTCATGTGTCGGAGTTGACACACACTTTTAAAAAAAAAAAATACTACCCATTTTTTTGCACAGCGAATTGAAAGATAACCCCGCTCCGTCCGCTCCGATATTCCAGTTCATTATTTAGAGAGGGATGTAAACTAGAAATTCACTTGTTCAAAATGATCAAATATATATTTTTGATTCATATAAAGTACAGTGCATGTCAGATACCAATATAATTTATGATAGAATGTCGGGAACTGTCAGAAAAAATAGTCGCAATCATGTCGGGGACCTGACAGATTCAAAGGCGATTTCGTATGATCCGTTTTGCGTGAGCACGAGCTCAGATTTATTGAACACGATCTGTTTGCAATAGAACAGCTTACAAAACTGACCACCGTTACGTAAAACATAATAACAACATAACATGGATTTTTTATCTACATTTTTCACTACTTTTCAATTTTCAATAATTTCTTTCTTTTATATAGCACGTTTCTTATTTGTTAATTAATTAAAACTAATAAAACAGTAATAGAAAAGACACACTGTAAATGTTTTAATACCAGCTGTCAATGGCAACTTTTTTTGGAATATGAGTTCTAGTTTTATGTGGTACTTGGAGAGGTGGGTGGAGCGTATAACAATATATACACCGTGGCAATTTAACTGAAGTAGTTAAGTTTACCAGAGAGTACATGATATTTTACATTTTTTAACCCGTGACGCCGGCGCAAAAACAGGGTCATAAAGTTTAACATGTTGACTGTGTATCCGTGTATCTGTATATGTCTTATAATGCTGTAAGTGCTCAAGTACTTTCCAAAATTTTGATTTTTTCGGCTGTTGTTTCACAACAGTAAGACAGTAATTTTGAGAGAGGCTAAATCCCGGGGAACATTAGAAGACATAATTTATTTCTAACACTATAGAAGAGTACAGAGAAAGTAACCTATTGCAGCAATTTTATCAATTGCCGCAAACTGCCTATTCCTATCTATTTATGATTTTAAAGTGGAATAAACTTTTACGAAAATTTTCCCATTATTTGTCGTCACACCTCATTAATGATTCAGGAAAGAAGTTTTCCACCTAACCCAATAATTTATAGTCAAGAGTAACAAATAACTACCGTTAAAGGGATTTCGTGGGAATTTTATTGCAGGTGGTTTTCTTCATGAATTACCTACTTCGTCGGCAGATACCGCTTTTTAGAGCACGGAAGAAAAAAAAACCAAATTTGTCATTAAAGTTCAGTATTATCTATATAATTATATGAATATTGTACCTCCATAATACTAATTCGCATTTTTATTTAAAAACTAGCTGTTGCTTAAATAGAATTTTTAAAATCGGTCCATTAGTTTCGGAGCCTATTCAATGCAAACAAACAATCAAATCTTTCCTCTTTATAATAATATTAGTATAGAAGTAAGTATACATATTGTGTGGGATTTTATAGGGATTGTTTATATGAAAATTTACTTTTTCTAATAAGTTCTGTATTCAGTTGGTCTAGTGGAAAAATAGTGACTGAGGGGAAGCTTTGAACATTAGAATATCCATATTTTAAATTATAAATTATAATCTATCATAAGTCATAACCGTGTAAAAGTATAATCGTTATAACCAAAAGTTAAAAATTGGAGTATAATATTATACTATCGATCTGAAAAGTATAGAAAAGATAATATTAAAATACACACGGACGTTTTTTAGCAGACCCATTATTTTATTTATTGAGTTGAATTGTATATGAAGGTGTAAAATGGTTAGTTTTTGGACCACTATGCCTTTATTTCATTTAGAGACAGATTCCATAGAAATCGCTGCTAACAGCTATTTTAATGTAAATATGAAATAACGTAAACTAAAGTCTTATTGAGCATTTCAACGTGTGATCTTATCAATAAGATTAACAAAATGAAGTCACCATATACAATCAGCGTGGCCAAGATAATAAAATTGAGGATTTTTACTTATTTAATTTTACTTGTGCCTTCACGTTATCACATAAAATGTTTGTCGTGAGTCTTATTATAGTCAACATTATCATTCTGTTTTTCATTTGGATATATAATAAATTAACATGTGGCTATTGTAAGAGCAGTAGACATTTAGTAGGAAAAGTGGTTTTAGTTACTGGAGCTAATAACGGTATCGGATATGAGACAGCAAAAGATTTGGCTGATAGAGGAGCGCGAGTGATATTAGCTTGTAGAAACGACGCTCTCGGCGAAGAAGCAAAGGAGAAAATAGTGAAAGAAACTGGTAACAGAGACGTCCATTATCACAACCTTGACCTAGCATCGCTCAAATCTGTGAGAACGTTTGCTGATAAAATACTGAAAACTGAAAAACGACTTGATATTTTAATTAATAATGCAGGAATTTTCAAATCAGAATTCTCTAAAACAGCAGACGGACTCCTGGTCGGGATGCAAGTAAATCATTTTGCACCGTTTCTTTTAACTTGCCTTTTACTTCCCTTGGTTAAGTCTTCAGCTCCGAGCAAAATAATCAATGTATCTTCAGCAATATACTCAAAAGGTAAAATTGATTTTCAAAATCTAAATATGGAAAAAGAAACTAAAGAGACTTTTTCATATTGGCAAACTTATGCAAACTCGAAATTATGTAATGTATTGCTGACAAGAGAATTGGCGAAGCAATTAAATGGGACAGGGGTAACAGTTAACTGCTTGCATCCAGGAGCTGTAATGACGAATATATTCACTCCTTTGAAATATCAATCTTTACTGAAAACACTTGTGTTTCCTATATTGGGGCATTTGTTTAAAACATCCAGGGAAGGAGCTCAAACGACAATTTATCTTGCAGTCTCACCGGAAGTAAATGAAATCAGTGGACGTTATTTCACTGACTGTCGTGAACGACAGCTAACTGGTATTGCAAATGACGCAAACATAGCCCGAAAACTTTGGGAAGAATCTAAAAAAATAGTGAAACTCCAATCCTAGAACTGATTAAAAATTATGTGCGCGAAAATTGTTTTATTTTTCTTGTTTTATTCACCAGTGCCTTGCGCAAAGGATAACTAAGCTAATGATGAAAACAGTTTTCATAATGATGAACTTCTACTAATGAGTAGAAGTTTTGTTTTGATACGTAAAACTTCTGTTCCGATTGTTTTGTTCAATATTACAACAGTAGGTAAAACTAAATTGGTTTCTGTATTAATAAAACATACTTAATTACGACTCATATTTTATAAAAAAAAATAAGAAATATATATATTTCATTTACAAAAAACTGTATTTTTTGCCAAGAAGGATGATTGCCATGCTCATAACAAAAAACTTACATAGATATCTGTATGTTACATGTTTGAAATATTAATTTATCTATCTTTCAATTTATCTATTTATATCTACTTTATTGTCGGACACGAATTTTTCTTCTATATTCCATTTTTTCTTCTATACAACCCAATGTGTGCCAATCGCCTACTACGATTTTCTGAAGGTATCGTGTCGCATGCAAGAAAATAGTCTGTATGCGAAACGACTACTATTTTATTATTATTATTATTAATGATCTGGGTTGTTGCAAAAACACTGAACAAGGCTAACTAAAATGAAATGATAACATATTTTATTTATCAGTACATTTTTGTAACCTTTGTTCGTAATGCAAATAATCAGTTTTAAACTGATTATTTTTGACTAGAGCTGCTTACAATATATGTCTGAATATTTCTATTTCTATATATTGTATTTTTAAAAGAGTATTTTTACTACTAGCAGACAAACTGATATGTCCGCACAACGCAAACTGATATGTGCTGATTCTAAAATCTAAAAGTTATAAATATTTGCACTAAATAGGTACATCACAACAATTTTTTTTGGACCAAGAAAGCTTTAGGAATATTTGAAGAACACTTAAAAACTTTTAAGGTGTCACTTAAAAACAAATACAAAGTGAGGTTTGCTTG
Source organism: Synanthedon myopaeformis (assembly GCA_944738685.1). Lineage (NCBI taxonomy): Eukaryota > Metazoa > Arthropoda > Insecta > Lepidoptera > Sesiidae > Synanthedon > Synanthedon myopaeformis. The sequence goes on along the minus strand of OX122921.1, from coordinate 6,819,605 downwards.
TCGCTTAAAATTAGATCCTGGTACTCGATGAAACTCACCGAGTTTACGAAATATTTGAACAAAACGAAAAAGTTTTTAGTCGAGGTTGTTCCCAACGGAATTAAGCCCAACGTTTCATCGAAGCCCCTTAGTGTCTGAACGAGATTATTTTTTACGTTTTAACCTTAACCTCCGTCAGTTGTCAACGAAATCTTTTTCAAGTTACCAGAAAACTCGGTAAATCTTTAAAAAGGTTATATACTTAACAGATATTATATTGGCCCACTTAATAAGATTCAATAAACAATCTGTATTCTATGTAAATTAATATATTTTTGTATCTTTCTAAAGTGGCATTTGCTGTTCATTCTACTGACATACGAGTGATAAAGCTATATGGATGATTTTGATTTTACAGTAACATAGTTTATACATTACTTATAATTTTTTAAAATATGCGAACGAAGTCGTAGGCAAGAGCTAGTTTGAGGTCGGAAGATTCTCGAGTGGAGACTAAGGGAGACTAAGGACCGGCAAGTGTAAAGTTTATTTACATACTTGATTATCAAAAAAATAATATACACTGAACCGCAAAGAAAAAGGGTCGGTTAGAAAATCTTCAATATCTTCAAAAGTACCTAACCTAGCTTTATGAAATAAAGACTAAATTAAAGAATGTTTAATGCCACATAAAATAATATATAAAACCTTTTTATTTATTTTGATAATTGTAAAAAATCTGAAAATGTAAAATAATGGTCGTTTTTGAATTTAGTACCAAAAAATTCAAATCAATTGTTTCGCATTTGTTTTAGTTTTTATTTATTTATTTATTTATTTATTCAAAACAGCAACAGCTTAGCACACTTATTATTCTAACCCTATCGCAATAATAGTTTTGCAATAAAAAAGTTATTGATATGGTGTCTCTGCCTTATAAATTTTATTATTCTGAAGTCATCATGTCGTTAACCCCCTGAAGAATGTACCAGGATCCTGACAATGCTTGAAGATGGGCACAGTCAGCGAAATACAGCGAGAAATGTTGGTGTGACTCTTTCTACAGTTCAGCGAGTACTCTAGCGTTTCCATGAAACTGGATCCAATCTTCGAAGACCAGGAACAGGCCGAACAAGGTGCACGACGGCGCGGGAGGATCGCTATATGGTGTCAACAATTTTAAGAAATCCCTTTCTTACTGCTGTTGAAGTAAAGAATCATCATTTACGAACTGGAAGAAACAATCTGAGTACGGATACAGTAAGGCGGCGTCTGGCTGAAGTAAATTTAAAGCCATTAAGACCTGCGAATGGCTGAAAACTAGAAAGACACCACAGAAACTCAAGATTCAGTTATGGTAGAGAACACGAGAATTGGACTCTGAATGACTGGTCAAGAGTTATGTTTTCAGACGAGTCTAGATTCTGTATATACAAGCACGACGGGAGGAAAAGAGTGTACAGAAGACCGGGAGAGCGCTATAACCAAGCCTGTATAGAAGAAAAAGTACCATACGGCGGAGGCTGTGTTCACGTTAGGGCTGGGATTTCTTCCGAAAGCCGCACTGAGCTTGTAATGATAATATTTAATTTAATCGTACCTTTCTCTATTGTTACAAAATGTGGTTAAAGAGAATATTTAAAGGTTAAATGGTTAACGGAACACCTAGCTCACAATAATTGGGTTCGGAAAATAATTGGAGTTTGAGTACAAAGCATTGCTTCAATCAGACAAAACGTCTAAGCGTAATAGATTGTAACTAATTAATTATTTCAATAAAATTATGTCAACCGCGTCGCTACGGACAATAATTATTATTAACTAGCGACTCGCACCCAGCTTCGTCTAGGATGCATTTTTTTTTTATAAACACAAACCTTTCTAGTATATACCTAAGAGATGTATTTAATAACGCCCTCTGTTAAGTAAGACGAGAAGGATGAGACCGAATGAGATCGTAAAAGCGCCCCAACCATTAATAAAAACATGTTAACGTCGAAATAAGGGAGGGCGCTTTTTGTTCGCGGGATAAAAATGCTGCTGCTTTTAATAGACCGATTATCTGTAGGTATAAACTTGAATAATTAAAAAAAATCTGTTTGAATGGGTTTTAGATAAGAGATACAAGTGGAAGAGTCGTAGAAAAAAAAGAAAAAGAACAAAACCTAAAAAAAATCTCTTCTTACCTTTTATTGCGTAGTCTATAGTGCAGAGTGGATAGTGGTAGATCTTAATACCTATAATTGCGCACTGACAGAAATTGGTAGATAGTATTTTTTTCATAGTTTAAACCTTTTAAATCTGATTTTAATAAAGTCAAGTTAATAAAATCAGGGTTAATAATTCGTGTAGTTTTGAAAATTGGTACAGTTATATCTTGTGGTATCCAGATAAACATACTAAGTCCTCAAGGGTGGGGGCTGAGCTGAGGGTGTAGGGGGGTTGAAGGTACCTATTTTCAGGTTTTTGCTCATATCGTAAATATCTGTACGAACAGCATTATGATTACTTCTGACAAAAGTTTCTACATAAAATTTTCTGCAAATTTGGATATACTTTAGGATATGTTTTTACTCTATGATCAATACTTTATGAGCTACAGGCTATGTAAGTAACCAGAAAGTAAAGTTGTGTAAGATGCTGTTTATTGGGAAGATGTGGATTTAGTATTTCTTCTAATGGCTCTATCACTACCAGCAAATATTCCTTGTCAAGCCAGGAAAAGGGGAATTAGAAGCCAAGATTATTTTCGTCACAAGAACTCCACTAAATAAAAGAGTGGCTTTATAATATTATATTAGGATTAATATGTCAGATTGTGTAAGGTCATGTAAACCCAATAAAAAATATTGAATTACTTCTGCGAAGCTCATGGAAAATATTTCTACAATCAAACTTTGAATGACACTGATTTTTTTGTCTAGCATTCATGTAAGTATCGTAGATCCATAGGGTGTTTCCAATGAGATCAATATGTAAGCAGAGCACGTGTGAGACTGATAAAACTTGTTCAAAAAGGTTCAAGAGTGATCGTCACGTTCTGATAGAACCCATGAAATGATGCGTCAAAGGTCAAAGTCATATACAACCACTGCTGATGCTAATCAATATTATCATTTTATTTTAGTTTCTTTTTCAAAAAAATCGGGTCATTTTGATATTTTTCCTGGTTCTATTGAAGAAAGAGCCTGTTATAAAGGTGCCGTGGTACATAAAAAAAACGTTCAAAATTCAAATTTTTGACTGATGTTTGTTTCTAATAAAAACACCATTTTACTATATTTTGTGGCAAGAAAACTAATATCGACTAATAATAATAAATTAATATTACCTTTGCATATTGCATTATCTCATTTTTAAAAGAAGAGCCAACAAATCTGTTGAGCAGCTTGAGGAGGGTTGCTGCCAATGTTTCGTGACACAGGGCTAAATTTGAGTTAAGAGACTGGTTCCGGAATGCCTGTTTCTGGAAGAAAACCATATATCGAAACTCGGTAAGATCGTTTTTTTGTGTAAAGCGTTAAGAAATCCAAAATCTTAATATATTGCCAGGCTTGGCTTTGCTCGAAATCATTAACTAGAAAAGGATATATTATGTTTATTGTATAAGCCAGGATATCTCTAAGATGACGACTGACATCAAAGAGTGCTACGAAGACAAGGAGAACGCTGGCATTTTGTGAAGAAATCGCACTTTATTGTAGTAACTCTGTTATGTTTTGGCAGGAATAAATTCGTTGGATCGTACGAAGTGAGTCTTCATCTAAAACGGCATACTCGACATTAATCTGATAGAGCATGTCTGGGACATTCTCAAATGACGAGTGAGATCAATGCCAGCCGGCTACGCAGATAATCAGAGATCTAAAGAATGTGATTTCCGCGGAGAGGGAATGTTGTTCGAAAACATAAAGGAATGTACTCGCTAGCTCTTGTCCAGACAAATGCAAGTTGTGATTTCAGCAAGAAGGGGTCATACGGCACTTGTCATAAGGTATATCTTTTGAAGATTTCTTCCCTCGTAAGAAAAAAAGTGTTTAATTCTTATTTAGAAAGAGCAGGTAAACTACCAGCGCCTTAAACTTTAACATTCTTTCTCATTAATTTAATTAAAATGTTACAATAAAATTCATTCCTTGCTTATCAATTTACAAAATTCCGAGGAAAAGCCTACCCTAAAATTATCAAACAAACTAATTGAATCAATAAAAGTATTTCTTTGTTTGAGTTTCCATTTTCTTGCAAATGAGTTTAGTTCTGTATTTTAAAGTGTAACCATTCTCTATAACAATAAATACTTTTGAAATATATTTCGTAAGCGTTTTTTAATAGCACATCGCGTGGCGTAACAATGGTGCGATAGTAATTTAGATCCACGTAAAAATACCATAAAGATATAATAACATTTTACAAAATGGTAAAAATATGTGTCAAATGAGTCATCTAAAAAATTGATATTTTTTATGTTTAGATCGACAGACAGGCTGACGGTCCACTTGATGGCTACTGTCGCCTATAACACAAGCAACGCCATAGGTGCTGCAAGTGCGCTGCCTACCAGAAGGATTAAGGACAAGGGATATGAAAGGGATGGGGTAATGGGCTCTACAACACATATGCTGTTATTTCACGATGATCTTCTGTAAGCGGATGATTAATGCCGCCAGACTGGCTGCCTAAATGAATTTTATTTATATATATTTATAAGTAAAAATTAAACAATAGCGTTGCTCTGAAATCAAAGTATTTATTTTCATTACTTATACGTTTAATTTCGGTTAAAATCAGTAAATGTTGATTTAATTGAAAAAAGGGACCAAATAGAACGGACATAGAAAATACATAGAATTCGTGTGATAAAAAAACATTTCTTTAAATTTCTTACAATAATTAAAACAAAGGTTTAGTATTCCTTAAGCATTAGTTTAACCTTGACAAGATTATTTTTGTGCTTTCTAGTCTCAATTGCATCTTACATCGTGTCGGCACCTTGGGGAAATCTTACAACCACGTAGGTACACTTGAGAATAAGCAAAATGACTTATCGAAATGTTTATACGTGTAGACGTAGTAATAAAACTTACTTCATGCTGTGTCGTTGTCTTTCTCATATTTCGTAAGGAGTGAAGGAGAAAGATGCATTTCTAAGTTATCCGAAGGTGTAAGTATGGGAGAAAGTGTAGGTTGAGATGGTATCCGGTGCAAGGTGGTGCGCTGCCCTAATGACGAGCTTCGATTTCCGATCGGTAATGGTCCGATTGCTTTTCTCATGTTCGAGTTTAGCTAATAAAATATGTTTTATCAGAACGTTTTGCTTGACACCAACGCTGTTCATGTTTTTGTGATAAAGGTTACTTAATTCTCCTGACGTTTATAGTCGTATTTAAAAAAAATGCAAATAATGTTTTATTAATATTATATTATATCAATAAGATTCTCAAAACAATAACATACCAATTATTATCTTCTTAGGATTCAATAAGACAATATTGAATGGCGAGTCGCTGGTCTGTGCATACATATGCTCATACATGTATATGTCTGTGCACATTAATGAACTGCAAAGCCTTGTTTCATCTGTGGTCTCCTTTTGTCTATTTTTGTATTCCTAATGTCGAAATCTAAGAGGATTTTAGGTGAACGCCTTTGTTAAAAATATAACAAAAGTCGTTTCTCTTAACCAAACGCAATTTAACTTTTCTATCTAACACGTAACTTGTTAAGATACTATTTGCGATCAGATCACGTCTACATTTGTGGTGTTTGCTATCCGTGACTGAACTCACTGAGTAGACCACAGCGAGCTGGTTGAAAATGTTCTTCTAAGAGTTCTCCGCGATCGTATTTCAATACGAATGCAGTTTTGCTTTCACAAACACAGTGTTATCGAGTTTAAAATTTATTTCCCTCAGAAAATATTTACTGATAGTGTTCAAAGTTTAAAAATTGCTTTAAGAGAGTTGATGTAGTACTTAATCAATGTGTCGCTTATAGTTTTTGGGTTACTAGCGACAAACTAAATGTAGGTATTTTTCTTCTCATCTTAATTTGTGTACAACTTACTTAGTTCTGCAATTTTTATGTACATTTAAATACACTTTTCTAGACATCATTCGGATTTCAGTGATCTGTTGCACATATTTTTACGAGCTTTTTCAAAATTTAACACCAATTTGAACTTGTGAACTACACTAAAGATTGAAGAAATGTTTTTGTCTTATCTGGTTAAACTTCCTATCTATTTTGTCACACAAATGAAACAAATATTAGCTAATAGGTAAAAAAGAGTGATAAAAGCATACTTATATACTTATGGAGGGGGGCGCCAATATCGTTTCTGCCCCGGTTCGAAAAATTCGTAGATCCGGGGCTGATTAAATTACAACTGTATGTTGAATTGTCATTATAATAATTTGGAAGTTTTATATTTGGAAGTATGTATAAAGAGATGAATACTTTTATAGCTCACAAATGTCTATTAATCATTTAAAGATCGTTTAACCAGTAAACTAAATTTTCAGTGACCGTAAACATTTCGTTTCACAAAATGTTAAATACAGGTGAGGTCTCGCCTTAAGAGCGAGAGTTTACTGAAAGAGTTCGCAGAAAGTTATGTGATTTTTATACAGTTACGTGTCGTATCATGGATGTGTAGCGGTAGCGGCACGTGCTTTTTCCTGTATCATGTAATCAAGGACATAAGCACAAAAACGCCTTTTAAAATAGAAATACATTATTAATTTTAAAAAATAAATGTTGAATAATATGGTAAAGGTTGCTATACAAGCCACCATGTTCAGCTCTATTCAGGCACTTTCAGATTACGGCCTTGATAAAGGGCTTTACTAATGCATTCAATGAATGCAATTGAAATTGATGTTTAGACAGGAAGATTAAAGTTTCTTTTGGCATAACACCAACCATCTATTGCTAGATTTGAATTACATGACAAATACATTTACGCTTATGGGTGTTATTCGGGTAAAACACAGAGCAAGAAATCAACCCGTCGCGCGCTACTAGAGACGACAGTATTAATAATATTCGTGCTGCGCAATTGCGCTGAGCGCAACTCAGGGAGAATTTGGCCGCCAGTTTCTATTTGCACGCTCTAGTGTAAACATTATCAAAAAAGCTATAGAAATGCCTCATTGTGCTGTGATTTGGTGTATTCAAATTAAAAACGTGTAATATAAGTAAGTAATTAAATGCAATTTTTAGCTTATAAAAAATGCGAGTCGAAATTGTCTTGGAACACTGTAGTAATAAGACAAAACATAAAAACAAAACCTAAACGGTAACGGATTTGTATAGAAACCGTTGACAATGCCGTCTCTAGTAGCGGGTGGCGCAGCGATTCTTTGTTCTGTAGGGTAAAAGGAAGGGAAGGATTCCGGTCTTTGTATCAGAGTTTAATTACCAGATGTGTAACTAGCGTTAATGGCTCGAGGAAATTAAATGTTCATAGCAAACAAGGAAACGTTTTTCTTTTTCTCTGATTTTTATTAGGTTCGACGAAGCTGTCTGCGTCTGTATGTACTGTATGCTAAGTACTTCTAAATAATCCAACGGATTTTTATACGGTTTTCATTAAAGGAAAGAGGGATAAACGAGGAAGTTTTGTATATATAAAAAATCCATCCCAGGCTAAACCAGGAGCAAGTCGCTAATAGATATAGGTATATAACAAATTTTTAATAATTGTAAGTATTATAAAAACGTAGTAAGCGAAAGCGTTGATCTTAACAGATCTTAATATCTCAATGATGTTAAACTTAAAATTCATATGCAATATGTAACTTCTCATTGATGTGAAAGTACGGATAACTTTCCTGTAATTGCCTTTGCTAAACTTTTCGTATCTACGTCAATAAGTCTTCTTTATTATATGGCTTGAAGAGAACGTTGCCTTATGGCGTCGTAAGCTTATTTTAGGTGGATATGCAAATTAGGAACGTAGCTAAATTTAAAGGAACTAGCTGTTAGTTACAATTTTTGCCTAAAATGGGTAGAACATTTTATACTTAGCTGTTTTAAGTGGCCCTTTGATGGTCAAAGTGATATCTATTAAATTTGGATGAACCATATTAAACGGAGTCGGACTCCGCCGCACCTCTGCCGCCTCGACTTTTGCAGTGAGCGGACGTCCATATAGAAGAGACAAAATCAAAATATTTATTTATCAATTAGGTTTCTCCAAGAAACTCTTATGATCGTCATTATAAATTTAAATTTACCAGGGTTTCGGAAAAAACCAAGATGACGATCCTAAGAAGAAACCCCTAAAAAAACTCAGGATACTATTCTTTTTGTCATCTTTAAAATATAAAATTACAACAATTAAGTACACTTAATACAAACTAAATCAAAGTACATATACACATATACATATCAAGTACATGTACTTTAGTTAAACTAACACTTTATTCGAGCTTTGTGTTAACTTACGAGGGCTAGACTAGAGAATGGACCGGCTCACGATACCGCATTTGTGACGGTTGTTATTCAAGAAACGAGATTCGAACTTCCTGAATACCCGCCCTAGTTCCCAATGAAGTCTACATCTTTTCTCGACTCAAGAAACATTTATGTTTATAACCCTATATGTTTATAGATTTGTGAATAAATAAATATTATTATTATTATTTTCGAGGTAAGATAATAATATGTATAGACGATAGGCCCCTAGTGAGACGTTATGGGAAGATCATAAGGTATTCTAGGTTTAGAAAAAATGATGCACTTAATGTGTTGCCTCTATGTGGAAAAACAAATAAGGTATTTTTAATAAATATAATCATCGATTACACTATAATTATCACCTCTACTTAGTAATTTCGAAATGAAAAAATTGAGTTAGAAGCTTCATAAGCCACGACCTGTCTGTAGTCCTGTGGAGAAGTTCGCTTATCGAGACTTTTCTTCAGGAAAGTTTAGTAGGAGTCTTTATTAAGTATTATAGACTTGGGTGGGTAGCCTCCACCTGGTACATTTCCAGTTATGGCGGCATCAATTTTTTGTATGAAAAATAACTTTTTCTTCTTCAGTAATGTATAGAGTGGGGTATCAAATGAAAAAGCTCCATGAGTTAATTCCAAAAATATACCATACCATTGCATTTCAGCCAGTAAAAATATAAAAGCATATATATATATCTTCACACATTCCACATAGCACCATCTAGTTCCACAGTAAGCAACTAATGCTTGTTTTATAGGATACGTAATGAAAGGAATTCGGAAAATGTTAATGTTTATCCGAATCCGTAGATAATATTGTCTCGGAACAATTTACAGGCCGATTAGTTAATTATTTAGCTGACAGAATTTTGATTTGAACAAATTATTCTCGGGAACGTTTTAAGGTAGTAAATTTAAAAGAATATTTGATTCGAAAATGTTTTATTCGTTCAATTCAGTCTTACGTTGTGGTCAACGTACATAATTAGGTAACAACAATTACATAAATTTATTTTATTTAATTACAACACATCGATAGACATTTAAAAATATGTACAATTTACAATATTTCCATAATTTAAATCACATGTGTAAGCATGTATAACTTACAAATACTATTTATTCGCTTACGAGTATAATAAAGAGCAAAGAATTTTCAAGCACATTCGTCATAGATTTGAAGATATATATTTTTTTAGATATATCGGTTTTTATTTTTATAAGTTTTCCTAAATAATGATTTCAAGATGCGTAGTGTCAAGATGTTACTTAATTTAGTACACATTTCCCAGATTGCTTCTTAGATAATTCTTAATTCACCTTTTTACGATACTACATATACACTATATAAAGTATATTTGGTGATAGCATAGGTTAACCTTGACAAACACTAAACGGAGACACTAGCTCGATTTTTTACAGTATATATTGTAGATAGCGGCTTCAAGTTTTATCTATATCAATATCAATATTACAAACCCATTTTATAAATAAGTTAAAATGAGAACGCTCGGACATCAAAGTATATGATTTATGTTATAATTGGAGGTTTTTTAAAGGTTTATTTACATTAATACCCTATAACATTATGCAGTCATTAATTACATATGTAATTAGAATTTTTGTTATATTCATGATTGATTCATAAAAATTCATAATCTACAGTGGGGAAACCCAATTTTATAATATATGGCAGAGTACTTCGAAAGTCTCACAAGTTAGGCCCAATTATTCAAATTGGGTGAACGTTCAACCGATGTATATTATTTGTATATTTGAATACGAAAACGTTTTCATGAGCATTTACATACATCTAATTAATAGCTACAAACGTTAAGACCTATCTGATCTGGTAACCAAGATGCTGTAAGGGTTTTTGTACTTATAGCTCCTTTATATTATCCATATATATTTAGTTGAATTGCTCATAAAGTAGACATACCACGCTTCCGAGACAACCCTATAGACATTTTTTTTTCCTATTAACCGTTAGGTCGGAATCACACTGATATACACATTATAATAAACCTGTTCACAATCATTGTAATTCAAGTTTCACAGACTTACTGACAGTAACTTTACAATACATATTCATTTAACCCTGCTTCGCTAAAAGTTCAGTTGAAGTGTGTACGTACGGACAAGGCACGCACTGGGGGTGCTACTACGGCCGTTCTTGAGGTGGAACTGGTCGCTGTAGTACCACGGCGCATAGAAGCGCATGACGAACATGTTGGAGCCCGATTTATTCTACTGCCGCAACTGCTCACAGTTCCTCGTCTCAGAATTCCGTTCACTCCCACCATCTCTGTGTACAATAAAAACAAAAATTTTATTTTGTGAGCGTAAAGTATCTAAAAGCACAAGACAAGCAGTCTGATCACGCGCCCAAAAGTCATTTTTAACTCAATGTCCGATTTAGTATTGAAACTGTGGTTTCAATCATCGTTTATGAAAACTTATGACCAAAGATACGAGTATATTATTTCGATGCTTATGACCCAGAAAATGTCGACATCAATATAATCACGAACGATGAATTTTAAGTAAATAAGGATATGTTGGTAAAGGAAATTACACGAATACTCAATAATTTCTGCAACTGACTTTTACATGTTGTGACGTAAGAATTTAATTGAATTTTCATTATTTGTCTTCCATTTTGATTGAAACTTGAGAAAATTGTTAATTAGCCATGAAAAGTTAGTATTATGTCTATTTAGCCGGTGGCGTTTCAAACATCCTGATTTTAAGGCGAAGTTCAATCTCGATGTTGATTTTTTGACAAGCAAATTTTCGAGTAAGTTTCGATACATAAATTAAATAGAATTACAATTTTTCTTTCATATGTAGGTATAATATTTTTTTCAAAGCAATTGCGTTGTCTATTTCTTGTAAATTCTTCCTTAAACAATGTATATTTTTTAGTACTGTATTTAGACTTTGTTTCCACCTTAACACATACAATGGAGTTTCAAATGCGCTGCTTACATTGATGGTATCAAGTATTGGATGAGGAGAGGATAGGAAAATGAGCTCTGAAAACCAAACGATGAACCTGTCGGTATAGACACTTATGTAATATCAAGTGGACCATCAGCTTGCCTTCCAATTTTTGAATAAAACACATAATTATTAACTTTATTGTTAATTTTTAATGACCCAAAACATATATTTTAATGTTTAAATTCATGTTCGAAAGACCTTCGCCTTAACTGGCTTTGAACTAAATGGACATTTTGAATGTTGAAACGTCCATTCTGTTTAAAAAGTAAAGAGAACGAAGTACAAATAAAACAAAGTGAAGAGTAAATAATACTTTCATTCATAAAATTAAATGAAAATTATATTTTAAACTGAACACGAAATGAAGTCGGTGGTAAAAAAATATATTAGTATAATATTCATACTCGTATTTCGATTTTTGTTATTGCTCATCACTTGTCAATATTGGTTGTGGATTTTTTGAATTGTAAGCTGTGCAATTTTTTATTTTTATTTTTTACTTTTTAGAGAAATTGTTTACATTTTAAGCTTTAGAGTCAAGGACACGCTGTACGAGATAGGTATTTGGGAGAATTTCTTGTCTAATTATAAATATTTGGTACAGAGATCTTGAACTACGATATAATATAATACTTTTTTAAGTAGCCGAAACTGCGAACAATAGTTGGATATTAACAATTATTAGGTATTCAATGTTAATATTAATCTAATTTAATCATAAGTATTATAGACATTCTGCGTTGTCCTGATTTATTGGCAACTTCAAAGAAAGTGATTGATTATTCGTTCTTCAATTAAAATCGTATTTAAGTCTTTGATTGCTTTTAGAATTCAAATCTAATTTGATTTCAATCTTCTATATTATACGCAAGCTGCTGTTAGCCTCTGTCTGCCGTTGTCAATATAGACGCTAACCAATGAAAAATAATAGGTAGACATTACGTTAGCGCTAGGTTAGCGCTAAATAAGTTTTAGGATCGCGTCTTTTGCATTTCCATTTTATAAATATGATATACTGCTCAAAACAATTAGGGGAACAAAACTTTAAAGTAGAACTAAAATTTTTGCTTAAGGTTTTAATTATAACTCTGCACTAAATAATGTAGAGGCGTTATCAAAGAATGTAAAAAACAAAAAAGCATCGGCATTTTTGTTAGTAATTCTCAATAAAGTGGGCAAGATCGTGGAGTCTATAAACACCTAAATACAAAGTTACGCCATTGAATTTTCTAGTTTTTCAAGTCTTTTGAGTATTAATAGAGATTGAAGTAAGTCTTTTGAGTATTGTTATTCATTGAAGGGAGTGAGTTTAGGTCATAATGAACAGGGTTGAACTATGCGTTATGTAGGAAATGATCTAGGAGTATCTACATCTTCTTTATCTACAGACTTTGGAATCAATATTGTGAGACGGGAGAATACTCACGAAGGCGTGGTCAAGCTCAAAAGAAAAAATTACACGTTTGCAAGATCGCTTCATCATCAAGTGGGCTTTAAGTAACCGCAACACAACTGCAAGACATCTTCAAAATACACCAAGGACGGCTACTGGTGTAGAATTTTCCGACCAGACGGTAAGAAATAGGTTGATGGAAACCAATTTGAGATCACGCCGACCAGTTCGGGCTGTGCGTCTAACTATTCAAAATAGACAAGCTCGCTGACGGTTGGCCCAAAATCACGCTAATTTGGTAACTTCGACATTGGAGGCCGGTGCTTTTTACTGACGAATCACGATTTCGTTAACACGTTGCAATGGTCGCCTCCGTGTTTACAGATGCCCATGTGAGCGATACAGTGCAGCGGCAGTCCAGGAATATGACAAATTTGGATATGGCTCTGTGACGGTTTGGGGCTGAGTTAGTTTGGACGAGCGCACAGATCTCGTCGTTGTTTCTGGGCGGTTGTGTGCTCAAGTTTATATGGAAAATGTGCTCGCAGCATATGGCATAGGCCCATATTTTCTTTTAATGCAAGATAATGCCAGGCCGTATACTGCAGCCATCACGACAGATTACTTACGGTATTATGAAATCCGTGTAATGGAGTGGCCTTCCGTGACCTCTGACCTTTCAGGCGCACCCGAAAGCATCCTATTATACCTCAAACACTGCAACAGCTCACCGAAGCGTTGATTGAAGAATGGGAGCGAATTCCACAAGATATTCGGAGGATTATACGAAGCATGCCGCCTCGTTGTCAAGCTGTGATTATGGCTCATGGGGTCACACACGTTAATAAAACTAAAGAGTCACTAAAGAGGGTTCATGGAGGCCCCACATGTTACTAAAAGTCACTAAAGACGAATATTTAATCGATATAAGAATATTTCTATGACGGACATTTTTTATCGCCAATTAGTTTTTCGCCAACAATGTAAATTTTTGTTTTATTTTAATTAAAAAAAATACAAAATGAGTTTTTTTATTAACTGTATTAATTAATAAATTAAACAAGGAAATAAATTTCATAAAATTTATTTTAAACCTAATTGTAGTTTAAAGAATAGAAAGGACCAAAAGCTTGTTCCCCTAATTGTTTTGAGCAGTATATTACATACCTACAGTCATTTCATAATTGAAGTAGGCTTTGCGGTGCTCGTACCGTCGATCGACTATAATACTAGATCCTCAGGGACATTTCTATTGCGTACCTATATATGCAAATTATTATTAAATTGTGTAGGTATTGTTTTTTGTTATTAATCACCAACAAAGTATTACACAGATGTAAAATCGCTTACTAGTTCATTTGATGAATCATTTGAAATACGAAATAAAGCAAAATGCTCTTCGATTTTCATTGTACAAGCGTTAAAGTGAATATACGTGGTTTCCGTACCACAGTTGATTTCGTATGTACTTATTTGATTCGTTATTGAATTATTTGTATTTATACAAATAAATCGTACTTATTTGATCGTTGTTAAAAATTCTATTCTTGCAAATTAAAATATTTACGATTGTAAGTGAAATGGAATTTGATTTTAAACAATATATTATATTAGTTTTTTTATTTTTTATTTTATTTTCTATTGGCGACAACAATAGAGAACATTGTAATTTTAAGTGCTAAACGTTTATTACATCGAAGTTATACTGATGGATGTTCTATTTACGACCGTATTGAGTAGGTAACTCGTGAGGGACTCAAACACTTTAATATAGTGATAAAATATGAGAAGCTCGTGTAAAACACCAGCATTTGAGGCCCTTACCTCATAAGTAATGTCATTATAAGCGTGTGGACGTGTAGCGTGTTGGATATAAATCACCACCATGGACAGTAGATCGATTATCGTGCGTACCTAATGCGTTCCCGTATTGTTTTAGATTTGTAATTAATATTTGTTGGTGTAGCAAATGAACAACAATACTCACCAGACATAGGTATGCCTTCACACATACTGGATCGATGGCATGACCGCGATGGTGGCTCGAAACGGATACATAGGACACCTCCTAAAGCCTAGAATAAAACAACATTTGTAATATCAAAGTAAAGTGTAAAGAAACAATACGTAACAAATTGTTGCTTGTGTGTTACTTTTTTTGCTTGCCTCTGTTTTATTTGGTTTGCCAGCCCTAAGTTTTAAAATCTTAAAATAACATATTTTTAGTTAATTTTTCTTTAAACTAAATATAATTTTATTCCGGCGTGTTATAAAAATGTCTATATAACTATTTTATTACACTTTTTGCATACACACAAAATACAATCAAGTGAAAATATTGGTTATTTTAAACACGCTTTCTTTCATAATAATAGTATACATAAAATTTTCCAAAATTATGCAAGTTACTGAACGTTGCCAGATAAATTGTGTAGGAACGACCAATATTTACTACAAATGAGAAAACGTTGTAAAACGATTTACTACAAATAGATTTTTAACAGTGAATAAAAGTTTGATCAAAAAGCTCAACCAATGTAATGCAAAGAAATCTACTGCAAAAGCCAATAAAATATAAAATAAATAGCGACTTCTTGGGTAAGGTACTTCATAATGTTATTTCATTTAACAATATAGGTATATGGAATGACCTGTTTGAATCCCCGACGATACCTCGCGTTCATGTAGCAGTAGATAATGGGGTTATAGCAAGAGTGTGACATCGCCAGCCAATGGGCCGCGAACCATACGTAAGGCATTCCGGGCCAAGTACCCCAGCTCTCATCATGCTCATGTATGGTCCAAAGCACCTGCAGACAGTTAAGCCTGTGTTAGTTCAAAATGCAATAAGAGTCGCTCATCCTGTCACTAATACATTGGCATTGCTTTAGGGATACTTGACAAGGTCAACTATGAAAAACTAAGAACTATTTTTAATGTTAAGGTCGACAAACAGGCTTTGATAGTAGGTGGCTCAGGTGCTGCATGTTTTATACCTTACAACCAATTACGGATTTTATTAACCGTACTTACGGAGAAGAAAAAAAAAATTTAAAAAAATTTACACAATTACCTACAAACTAAACAAACTATATAAGTCACATATTACATATAAATACGTATATACTCATATATAACTACTTTTCAATGGTAGGTAATCTAAAAATTTATTCAGATTAGGTACCTACTTATATATAATTTATGTAGAAAAATAGGCGATCCTATTTCACGCTAATCAATCACGGCAAGTGGAAGGGTCATTAGAATAAAGGCACGATGAACTCACAATGAATACGTTAAGCGGTAGCCAGCAGACAGTAAACACCGCTACCACTGTCACCATCATTTTGATCATCTGAAATAAAAAGTGACTAGGTAAATAAATATCAAAAAGTGTTTTATTCTTAAAATAATATATCTTTCGTAAAATAATTTATAAAAGAGTTTCCAAAGTTAAAAAAAGGCTCAGTGGACAACGGTTTATGTCAAACGAGGAAGTATTTTGTATCATCTCATCACCATAATCATACTTTTATGAAGGCTTAAAAAAATTAGAGGGACGTCTAGTAAAGTGTACCGAACTAGAAGATTATATTAAAAAATAAAAAAAATACCCCACAAAAATCGTTTTCTATCTTTTTCTAAGTACCTACTTATGGACAGCCCTCGTATTACTTACTTATAAAACATTTCCCCAGAAAAAACCATTTGATTTCGTAACATTCTGGTGATAATCTACAATTTCGTAACCTAATCTACTTAGAGTTGAAATTAACTTCGCGAAAATTGCTATTTTACCCCCATACATTACCCAAGCAGCGCGGATAAACACCATTAAGCAATTGTGTTTTGTTCCATACGAGTATAACTAACAATAATATACTGCCGAACCGGAACAGATTTATTGCTATAGAAATATGTAACTATATAGAGAGCAAACATTGATACTAACTTTTCTTTTAGAGCGTTGCATGCGGGAATCACGAGCGCTCTGTGCTTCGCCGGGCGGTCGACCACCCCAGACCGCGTGGGCGATGCGCGCATAAGTGCAAACTAGAGCGCATAAAGGTAGCGCAAATTGTAACGCTAACAAAGCGCATGTGTACTGCTCGCTCTGCTCTGTACTCTCCCACTGTTCAAGGCAAACATCTCTGTAATGATAACCATTATTTCAGGATCTATTCAGCCATATAAATTTCACAGCTTTAGAAATTAGGGATGGTTTCACTCAGTTTGAAACAAGGTTTAATATTATGTCCCATAAGGAATAATTTCTGAAGACGTCTTGTATGGAACAATAGTGGGTAGAAACAGAATAAGCTATTGTCATGATTGGTCGAAGTCAAGTATATCAGGAATATATTTAACTTCGCTAACAAATTTTGCTAAGTATGTATCTCCATTTACGAGCATTTACAAGCGTGTGTAGTATATTTTATTCAGACAAATATTTGATCGGAATACCTTAACCGCAAAGGATATTACGATAAATCATGACAATTAATTTATTTTGTTCCATTTTATGTAGGTGCAAATAATATCTCAACTTTTAAAAATACATATATAGTCAAGTAGACACAATTAGATCTTTAGAGGACATCGTTCAAAACCAGGCCATTGTTTTTTTTAACTTACACATTGGAGAAAATGGTAATAAGTCTTTCTAAGTTTCAGCATAGTTTCCTATGAATATTTCATACTATGTAAATGGGAATAAGATAATATTCAAAAGTTGAAAAGACTTTTTATACTTTTAAACTTTTCATAGTTTCAAGCTTTTTAATACTTTTGGTTGCGCCGTGATCGAATTGTTGGCTGTCAAGTCCTTTTTTCTTTCTTTCACGTATTACCCACCTTCCTAATGATTGTGGCCCTCACATTTTTCCTCTTTACCCACTTACCATAATGCATTGCTACCGATGACCGCCTCGCGAGAAGAAGTAGAACGTGCCCGCGCTTGAGCTGAGTTTTTCGTGCCTATAGTGTGTTTATCCGTGCCTTAACTCATTCTCGGAAGCGAAGTGAATTCATCCGCGCCTTATCGCTGAACGTTGAAATACATGTGAATAGTGTCTGCCAGTTGGATATTTAGAGGTTCCTGCAGGAGAGCGCACCAAAGCACTGGTATAAAGTACTCGTACGTGCATTTCCTTCTGCCACCTATCCTGTCCTTCAGACGGTTATACTGTTCGCTTATAGCCGCAACCAGATACAGTCCACTTAAATCGCTAATAGGGATTCATGGCGTGATTCTGTCGCAATCCCGCCGCAACGAATTTTAGATTTCGTCAACCCCTTTAGGGGTTTTCATCGCGCCTACAACTTTCAAACTTAAATATCTATGAAACCCCATTACTAAATTACACTATATTTTCCCAGTAAAATCTGTAATTTATTCTTACCTAATGGTACAAGTTTCAACTTTTAAAACTAAAGTAAAAAAAAAACTGATGGCCTGATCTCCTTTAATTTACAACTAAGATATTATTCAATTGCAATTTTGAAACCCTCGTTTTGCACTGAACGTTTAAATACTAAAATTCACTCACGCTTTACAAAATTGATGCCATTGCGTAGGCCTTTGCAACTGCGACACTACAGGAATAGGCGCAGCTGTCGCCAAAGCACCACCCCAAACCGCTGTGACCACCAATTTCGCGGTCGCCTTCCCTAGACGAGGCCTTAACGGCCGCATTATAGCCATATAACGATCAATGGAAATTGCAAGTAGAGTATACGCACTAACTAATACCGACACCGCTTGTGAATAGTTCACTATTTTACACATTAAAGCACCAAACGGCCAGTACCGCAACACCAACATTGACACAAAAGAGAAAGGTATACAGAACAGAGTCATCAGAATATCACCCACAGCTAAGTTCACTATGAAATAGTTGGTGACTGTTTTCATACGTGGCGAAGACTGAACTACGAAACACACTAGTCCATTTCCAAGAAGAGCCGTAACAAACACCGTACAGTACATGAAATAAACACAGATCTGGAACACTGAAGAAGTGAGAAAATCCTCTGTGGAAGCTCCCGGTTTGCAAACGCTGTCGTAATCGGGCCATGAATTGTTTGGGTATAATGTTGCGTTTACGGTTAATTGATTTAGTACAGTAGTCGTGTTGATGGTTGTGACCTCGTAAAGCGTAGACTCATTGAAGATTTCATTGAACGAGTCACTTTCAGACTCATCAATATCGAACATCATGCATTACGTGTGACTATTGGATCTACATTCTTTGTTGTTTATCGTAGCTGACACCTGGAACAAAAAAATTCAATTAATGACAACTCTACTGTGTTCAAGCAAATGTAGGATTGAAAAACACAAAAAGAATGAAGTTTTCACAACATTTCCTTCTTGTTAGAAATAAATGAGCGCCATAGTATGTCAGCGTATTTTAAAATCTCTCCCCTAAGAGGGTGAAATACGGGTTGAAAGTTCACGGAGAGTACGTCATTTTTGAAGTAAGAAGAATAAAATTTTAATAATAAAGCTTCTCAGCAAAAATTTTAACAGCATGAGAAAGGGGGTGGAAACATTGTTGTTTATTAAGCAGTGTCCAGTACCGCACGCCTGATGCGCCGCCGCGCCGCAGCGAATTTGGACCGGAATCAGCTAATTATGTAATAATCCTTTTAATTGCTACACTCTGACACTAGGCGTATGTATAAATTTGTGTTTTATATCATGTACACTTCCGAATATTTAATAAATATACAAATAATAGTTTTATTTGGAAAAAAATTAAAATACCCATTTTTTATTAAATTAGGAAGGTGGGGGTGATTAAATTTTCTTTATCTGCGATAACATTATAACACGGCTAAATATGTTAGTTTGTATCTATATATGTGTAACTTGATTTGATGCCACTGAAGATATTTTAAAAATAATTGAACCAGTAGTATAGGTATACATGATACATGAGGTAGAAATAACTTTACCTGTACTCTTTATGTACTCATTTAATGCATATAACTCTTTACTCACACAAACGACATCAAGTAAGAACGATGAGCACTCATTAAATACATAAAAATAACCTTAAGATTTTTTTCTATATTAACAAACTTATACCGACTACAAAGCTCTTTTATCTCTAGTCAGACGCGCGGTAAAAATATTCCCGATCATCAGATGCGTCGGTTCGTATAATAAATTAGAAGATTTACACGTGTCGGTGTTCGTAAATTCGTTGTAATGTGTTTATAATGTTGCAGGGCTTCATAGTAAATTTTCAACGGCAGTATTAGTTATTTATTTGCATTAGAGAACTTTCACGTAAACAAATGGGAACCGAACCAGTGGTATTTCGGTGTTGTTTACGAGCTCCGTAAACCATTCTCCAAATTCACGGACATTGTCAACTTGTCATCTTGTTTGTATTAGGCTATGTGGGTAACACTACCTACTGAAGTTCATAATTTATTGCTGTGGTCTTTGACTAAAAGGCTAACGAATACACAAACTTCGATAATACAAGGTCTTTAGGCTGACAATTTACATATAACCTAATAGGGACCTCTAGAGACATTTAAGTTATTTTGTAGTACTAAAACACTAAGAAATACATGTCTGGAATTCGCTTTTATTCAAATAAAAAAAATAAGATTTATTTTTCTCTTAAATAAACGAATCGAAAAATATTTTTGAGACATTATTTAAATTATTTTATGTACTTGTATTCTGCGTAATGGTAAAATTCAGATATATCCGTTTTCCATACCACATGCGTAGCAATTATAAATGGATAATGTAATCAAATGCTACGCAGGTTTGCATACCAGTATAATTACTTGAAGTAGGTAAACGCCTACACGCCATCGAAATAATATATTTTTTTCAAGTTCGCTGCTACACGCACTGTAAGTACATATAGGTAATATTTTGTTCCTTGCCTAAAGGGGTAATTTTTATTCTATTTTTGTTTCATAGATAGTTTCTATAAACTATTCTATATTTGAAACAGTGTTACTAAGTTTATGGTAGTTTTTGGCTACGTCTATAAAACGAACTAACTCCAGGGGATAAGGAAAGATAGTTAAACCGCCAAATTGGCACCCCTGGTTAATTAAGGGCAGTCCTGTCACTGTTAATATCAATTTAGTAGTAAGAACAGTTTTCGTCTTTGTTTATAAGGATAGGTTTACAAAAAAAAATATCTATAAATACCTAATTATTAAAAATGGATATTTCTGAAGGAATAGTGATTCAGAAGATGTCGAAGAAAAGAGGCCAATTCAGACTCATGGATCATTTCTGTGCAATATCAGCTCTTAATTTATTAAAGAAATATGCAGCAGATGGTCGTTCGCAACAAAATATAGTTCACAACAAGAACTCCGTCGACTTTTCAGAACCCGTCTTAGGTAATTGATATGAATAATTACATTCTTATGTCTAAGGTATCTAATATTGTAGGGATTCATTACAATTTCTTCTATGGTAGACATTAAAGATACTCCGGTATGGTGATGTCCATGACGAGGAATCAGACTAAAGAGTAACAGTCATATCTTTTATCTACCAGATTTTATCTCAAATATATTTCAACGTGTAAGACCAGGTGCATTCCACCTGGTTACCGTCACCTATAAATACAAGCAACACCAGGAATATGACTGGAGCTAATCCAAACAGACCAGGAGACTGATCTGTTTGGATAAGAGACAAAATGAGGACGGGAGAATGGGCTCTGGGCATCACATAATCACGCCATTAGCTCGTTAGCCAGACGTGTTCTTTTTCAATACATCACACTTTTCTTCTTTATTTCCTTTTCTTCCTTCTCAGTTTTTGACTATTTCTATCTGTATTCACATGAAATAATACTATTTTTTAAAATAATTATAATAAGAAGTCGTGGTTGGTTCAGTATCAACAGTTATTGTCAACGCCATCAACTAAATACATAAATGCATATTATTACAACAGCGTATTATGAAATGATAGTCAGTTATGAAGAAACGTATTTTTTTAAATGATTTTTGTAATTATTTTTTATTTATTTTATTTGATGTCGTCCGTTTATGCGCTTAGTCATTAATTATCCAGCCCATTTGCATCCAGAAATCAATAAATATTAAAAGGTATGGTAGTTGGAGGCTTTGGATAGTTTAAATGGTGAACCCAATGTGTTCTGTTTATAGTATTACCTTGTCTCTGTTGCTCTGTATAAACTGAACACAATGTCTTCTGCTTTTGTTATTTTTATACTTATACATACCAGAAACACGTGGTTTATGCATACCTCGTCTCCGTTGCCATGTGTAAACTGAACAACACTTCAGATTGAGAAAGTAGGTACCTTGAGAACTGGCATTACATAAGTACGCGCGGTTGAATTAGATGGACAACAGATGTCGCTTTAGCAGACACACTCACTCGTGTAGGTATCGTGCACGCAAACATGTGCACGTAATGTACACATAATTGAACACAAATAAGGCCAGAGGCGTAGCTGCCGCTGTATCAGCCGTATCAATTATATGGAGCCCCAGGGCTACAGAGGCTACGACGTATGTATTAAGCAAAAATTCGTTAAATGTTATCAACAACATACGGGTACGGCCTACGAGTTTGGAGTTTGAGAGGTTGGAGTCTGAATGCATTGCGTATAACAATATGCACGCTAGGTTTTTTTTTCTTTTGTAAAAAAAATATTTACTCTCAGGTAGAATTTGTTACAGTGCCATCTAGGATAAGCTACGGCACTTAATGTTCTACTATAATCGGTTCAGTAGTTTAGTTCGTCGGCGACAAACATGTGACACGAAATTTTTATATATGAGATTGACAAAGACATTTTATAATTTTTACCATTTTTATCATTTTTAATAAATGAAGTAGGGAACATGACATTTTTAATAGTGAAGAAAAGTGGATCTGAAAATAATATTTTTTAAAGTTTCCTTGTCGCAACCGAACCGGGAGAGACAAGTGTACTAAAAAGTAGATATGTCTCTAACAAGGAAGACAATGGTAGAGACAAGTGATCCGTGCGTTTTATTTCAGAATGATCTTCTGGCTACTGCTGCCAGGCTGATTCCAATTAAACGTTTTAAATTGAGTAAAAATAATTTAAAGATAGAATAGGTTGACAATTAGTTCAGACGGGCAACGTCATGATGATGATAACGACTGCTCCGTTGCCCGAGACACGAATTCGTTTTGCATATATGAATAATATCCTCTTCTTAATACAGTCATGTACAACCAGAAAATGTTAGCTTTCTTCTACACATTTGCTCAAAGTCAAAAGTAATTAAAATGATTACTTTTACTTTTGTCTTGCTAAATGCAGTATTATTAGCACTAAAATGCGCATACTCGTAAATGAAAGTATTTAAACAACGTGTTAATTAAACTAAAACTACTTAACTAATGCTAATGCTTAATGCTTCTCTGTCGCTTTTGCTTGCTCCGATTTTCATATTATAAAATTGTATCTTCGATAACATGTATATAGTTGCCTGCGAAAAGAAGCGTAAAATTGAAAGAAAGATTATCAATATTTGAAGAAAGAAAGAATATAATGTAAATATAAATTTGTATATTATATATTATAAATAAAAATAAAATAAAATACAGAGCATTAACCTCTTCTACAACTCAACCGCGCAATCCTTTCGGACTACTGATAGGCCTTATTAAACCACATACGGATTGTCCAGAACTTTGCGAACTTTGCAATCATTCGGTTTCGATATATCGATAATAAATGTCTGTCAACGATTTTAAAATATAGACTGCTTTTAATTTGCGTAATATTTTATTTGAATGTACAAACACTAATACTCGTACAAGTATTTTTATTACTTTCCAGGAATCGAAATTGGGACCCCTGAGACAGAGCACTAATAAATCCTCTATGAGAGAGTCATAGAATCACAGAGTCATCATTGTACAAGATATTATAAGAAACAGCCTTTTTTTCCTCTTAATATGTATTTTTTTTTCTGCATTTTATTTTTATAATGAAAGAAAGAAAGATATTTTTTTTTAGAATAAATTTTTGTCTAACATATTTGTCTCCCGAAACTAGCCTAGTCCATAACCTATTGATTCACAGGTACATCTTAAGGGTTTAAAATGCGATTTTAATCACCAATCCGCTGCTTGAAATCAATTTTAATTAAACAAATTCGTTTAATTAAAATTGTGACAGCTCCTTTGTTACCAGATATTAATACCGAATAGTACAGGTGGAGTAATTCCCAAGAACTTCCGAAGAGAATGCTGTAATATTCACGCGAAAATTTTATTAAGAATGCAAGTCACGATCTCATTTTAAACAAGCAGATGTCATCATTTTTAATACTCTTCTTAAACGAAGCGATCCATATTTACAGAGGAAGATAAGCTTGAATTTTACCACAGAAAAAATACATAAGACCACCGTGTAACATAAAAAAATATATCATATAGAAAACACTGCCAATTTTTTTTTTTAATAAAAAATATTAGATAAAGTAGAACCAAAAGTTACACATTCGCTTACATTGAATAGCAAATAAAGGAAGGTTAAAATGAAAAGTTATAATTTTCACTGTAGTCTGCTGGCTATTAGTATTGTTGTTCGAGCCTTTTGTTTGGGTTTTCTAAAAATAATTTTGAAAGAGATTCCCGTTCCGAACAGTACACAACTGACACGCAAACCCACCGGAGTCCAAACAAAACTCATAACAACGCCAATAACAAAATGTTCAAACTGTTTGTTCATGCGAAAGTCTAGTTTATTATCGACGAAATTAGCTTCACTCTTTCTGAATTTGTATTAGTCTAATATATCATATGTCAATAGCGACTCACCTCAGGTATTTACACGGTTGCAATCTTCCTCGCTTGTCGCTCTTTCTATTAGAGAAAAACCGTATCAAAACGAGAAATAGACAAAGACCAAAAGCGACTTCATTTTATACTTACAACGCTGGCTGAGTAGGTAAGAGGGGTCGGGGTAGGTCCGGCTAGTTACCTCCTCATATTTATGGTACCAATCCAATAAATTAGATAAACTTTAAATAAATAAAATGAAGCTGGATAGATAGGTTAAGCGTGATAGATAGGAAGAGTAAAAGGAATCCATACTAATATTATGAATACCTTCCATCCAGAAAAAAGTACTGTCTCCCGAGGAATCATATAAAAAAATGCATCGGCTGGCAAAACTATAAATAACAGCAATAATAAATTCGTTAGATTGCTCATATATTTTGCCAGGCGTAATTTTTTTATAGTATTATTGAGACATGAGAATATAATTAAAACTATAAAACATATGTCATCCAGTGATTTCTTTATGTCTTGAACAATTTTTATACGCTGCCTTGCCTAGCGCTTTTACGGATTGGCGGGACTTTAAGCCTTTGTTCAGACACGGCGGGAACCACGCGGGTCTTATTTATGGATCTTCTCAGATAAAAATCTGGGAGGCAAATTGCCTTATCGAATTCGAACTTCTACTTAACTTGGTTCTACGAAATAAAACAAAAAAAGGGACGAAGCATTTGTAAAAAAAGTATTTAATAAAAGTTTATCGCTACGCCGCTCAAGATGTTACATTATAAATTTTGTTAAACAGGTTAAAATTGAAGTCCTCTATATAGAAATTACGAGTTTGTTCATTGTACTAAAATATGAGAGAAGATTTGTATGTTTTTAATGCATAAACCCAAAAACTAGTTGACCGATTTTAAAAATTGTTTCACCCATAGAAAGCTACATTATCAGCCATATTTTATAAGTAAAATTTTATCTTGTCCAAAGCGCGATCGCCGATACACATTTATAAGAAGTCACTCAAGTTGATCAGATCTTTCTCGTGATAAAATTTAAAATTTCTAACAAAGATATTCATGTGAGAACTAAAGTGAAACTGTAGATTTTATAAAGTTTTTTGTACCTAACCTAATCTATCGGTCAGTTCTACCTTTTTATAATAAGTAAGTTTTGAAACTGAATCTTTAATGTATTAAACTGATTCCGTTTGTAAGCTTAATGTTCTTTTTCTCTGCATAATTGTTTTTCTCTATCCGTATCTTTTCTATTAGTTTACTTTCTTTTTGTATTTATTTTACCTCCGTTACAATTCAACGAATCTAAATTGTATTTTATAAATACTGGCAACACTATCATCATCACAAGACCGGCGGTGCACCAAGACCTGGTATTTTTGTATCCTTGGACCCTTAATAACCTATTAATTATTTTTTCATTTGATAGCTCAATTCTTGAGAAGACTGAGAAGTTACTTAGAATTACCGATAATTACCGAAAAGAGCCGACATGTTCATGACATTGAAAATTTAAATGAAGCGACGTATAATTAGCTTCTTATCTTGTGGGGAAGCGTAATTAACTGACCAGAATCCAGTTATATAACTAAGTTGCAAATTTAAACTCGGTTCATCCTTCTTGATTTAGTTTGCGGATAGTTTGCAAACATCGAGCTTCTAATCTAGATTTATAATACGTAATATATGTATATAAACAGAATGACCGTACTTGTTTGTACTTGTTTTTAATTACTTAAGTTTTTTTAATTCAATTATACATTCAGACCAAATACGTATTACGTATTACACAGTATTTTGCGGACAACATAGTGAGGCCAGTGTTATAAACATGTGTGCGTATGCCGTTTACCTAATATATGTAATACCATAATATAAACGTTATCTAAAAAAAAACTAAAACGTGAGTTGATTTTTTTCCTTTGATACGTATGACGTATGTTTCTTGTGCAAAACGGAAAACAATTTCAAAACATTTTAAATCTCTTCCTTTACTTTTAATTTAAAAATTCTAATTAAATATATATATATATATCAAAGTTAAAGTAAATGATTTATTTATTAAAATGTTTTTGTTGTTAATAACAAGAAAAAAGACAATTTGAAAGCTATTTTTAGACCCTAATTTCAGTTACGACCATGCTTATCAAATTAATAGCCCTACCGAGGAGAGGTATAAGCTGGAAACGACCTTCGGACCTCAGTTATCAATCTTTTACAGTGATTTCCAAATAAGGAAAGGGTAATAATAAATAATCAAACGTATTTAAGTTTTTAATTAAGATATCTTTTGTTTTGCAAGCAGCAAAACAAAACTCCGAAATGAGAATTAGATTTTCACGGAACTTTGCACACACTTAGCCCCAATATAACACCGAAGTTATGGGAAGTACGAGTAGCAAGAACTTTTATGACCTCTATTTTTTTTTTTCATAATGACTGTATTTTATAATATAAAATAATATTATAAAGTAGTGTAATTAAAAAACACATTACTTTATGCTACTCTAGCCTTTATTACTCGTGACGTTGTTAGCTTATCTTTGTAAATTATATTACATTAACGACCAGCGGCTTCGCTCGGGGTGCAATTTTTTTATATCTATAAGTGAAAACCGAATTAAAATCCGTTAGCTGGTTTAGAAACAGTTAGCGGAGAAACAGACATGACGGATTTAAAATAGAGATTAAAGTTTTAATGAAAGAATAGTAACTACTCGTATGAGTCAACCGTAACAGATAGACATATGTCATCCTAGAGTTTTCTTTAGTATTTTAGACAAACAACAAATTTCGTACATACTCGTAAGTCATGTAAGTTTATTATTCGGCGTTGCAAGTGGTCGCTTAATGTTGTTTTCTTTTCTATTTATATAAAAATTTAATTAGGTTTTATGATAATATAAACCTTTCGTGAAAAATTATCTTACTGTTGGCGAAAACAGCATCAAAATTCTTTGCTTGTTTTAGGGGGAGTTATGTAAAATTTCAGAGAGACAGGCGCGGAATGCGCCTTCAAATTATACTATGTAACGATGTGACTGAACTTTTCACAACGTAGTAACACAAATAACATTCGTATAAAGAACATTTGAAGGTAAATTCAATATAGGAACATATTACAGACAGGAATTCAGGCATTGTATGCAGTCTGTCCAACGTTTTCTAGAAATTTCAAGTCTGCATGGTATTGAACAAATACTTAGTGAACACACAATAGACACTTATTAGCTTTTGAAGAAGAGGCCATTTTTTACCAACAAAAATAACTCCATTAACATAGAAAAGTTACAATATGCTTTATGTAAAGGCTAATAAGTTTTAATTAGATTATAGACAGAACGTAGATTTAGATTAGTTTAGTCCAGTTAGGTAGAGCCAACTTCGAGAGGGAGGTCAATCGTCGAATCCAACTCGGATGGGCAGCGTTTGGGAAGCTCCGAGACATCTTTTCGTCCAAAATTCCTCAGTGTCTCAAGACAAAAGTTTTCGACCAATGTGTGTTGACATATGGCGCTGAAACGTGGTCTCTAACTATGGGCCTCGTAAGGAAGTTCAATGTCGCTCAACGAGCTATGGAAAGGACTATGCTTTACACTGCGAGATCGAATCAGAAATGAGGAGATCCGTAGACGTACGAAATTTGTCGACATAAGCCGATGGATCAGTAAGTTGAAGTGGCAGTGGGCAGGGCATATAGTACGGAGAGCCGACGGCCGCTGGTGCCGGAAGGTTCTCGAGTGGAGGCCACTGACCAGCAAACGCAGTGCAGGTGCAGGACCTTGTGACATCCACCCACAAGGTGGACAGACGACCTAATAAGGGACGCAGGTCAACGGTGGATCCAGGCTGCTTCTGACCGGTCCTATTGGAAAGTTTTGGGGAAGGCCTATGTCCAGCAGTGGACGTCCTGAGGCTGAGATGATGAATCAACTAGCTTATTTTAATTATATAGTAATATAACATAATAAACCTAAAAAAATCCTCATTAATTTTAATAAAACCGAACAAATAGTTTAAATTAACAAAAATTTTTGAGGTTTTAAATCATGTAGTTCTAAATATCCTGTAGGCTTTAACAATCCACATAAAACTCAATAATTAATTCGAACTAGTAAGTTCGAATAACTTATTGAGTTTTAAATTGAGTTTTAAAATTACCTTATCTTACTCTTATTGAGTTTTAAAATTAAAAAATAAATTGAAATCGTATTACCTTACATTAAACATGACATGACTTTAATTTTACCCTTATTGCCTTATGAATACAGGCCGAAAATCACCAAATTTATGAAAAGGTCCTTTTATGTGAACTTATTCTCACCCTTTTTCAACGACCCAAACCGCATAAATTCTACAGACAAAAATTAAAATTAGCTTACATATTCGTATGTGGGTATGCCAACACAACGTGATTATGCATGTTTAGAATTTTGTAGGCATAAATCAAATATAATATTTTTAATTTAATTAAAGAAACATTTTAATTCGACCTACAGGCTACTTGGTAAAAATCATCGAGTTCTTCATTAAGAAACGTTTCCACATTATATACTCGTAAACCTTTAAGTACTATTTACTCTATGCCTATACTAATATTATAAAGAGAGGAAATTTTTATTTTTGTATTTTTGGTTGTAATAATTAAATTCAAAAAATTCTATCACTTGCAGAAAGCTACATAATCAGTGTATTTGTATAAATAATGTATGTTTCATGTATGTCATCGTGTATGTTTATTATTATAAAACTTTTTTTTAGAAAAGCAACTGACAAAGGTGAATGGGCGTTTTAGTACCCGACCAAAACTCGCAACTATGCAACGCAAAGTAAAGTATAATGAAAATAAACCAAAAAGGACTTGTCTCCTTTTGGTCCCGGGGCCAGTGGTCCCCAAGTAAAAACAACGAGTGAAGCAAAAATGTCTCCACTTGGTTATTTATTGCTACTAAATATGTGACCGAGTTCAGTAACTTCGGAAAACGGTGAACGTTTGCTTCGCCTCTATTTGTTTCCAACTCAAAAAAGAAGTGTTCGTATATACCTATTTTGACTGTATATTGAACATTGAATACGACGAACGTCATGTGAGTAATCTGTCATCTAATCAATAAATCATGTTATTAATAAATATAAACATTAAATAGAAAAATATTAATATGATTAATTAAAACTGGGTCAACTTAAGGTACCCTCTACTCTGCTGGACATAAATCTCAACTTCCATAATTCCATAATGAAGTAATTTCCATAATGGAGATATGGAGATATTCACCTTTCTAGTCGTCTAAGGTTCTTTTTCTTCTTCGCAATGTTTTCCTTCGTCGGTAAAAAATATATATCATTATTTATAACACTCATATGAAAATAAAAACATTCAGGGATATGTAGAGACTCAACCGGAATCCATTCAGAATCAATTCGGAATCGACATGAGTCCATCATGTCAAATCTTCAAAGACTCGCGTATCTAAGGGTCCTTTTCATCCTCTCAATGTTTTTCTTCGTCGATAAAAAAATTTATCATTATTTCTAACACACTCAATATGAAAGTAAAAACATTCAAGGATACATAATAATATACAAAGAAACTTAACCGGAATTCAAAATATTTTTTCTGTTTGGAGAGCCGAGCATTGTACCTTTTAATCTATCAACGCTCTAGATAAAAATTAATAAGTTCAAAAATAATTAAAACATGGTTTAAAGCTTAGAAATTTTATTTCCATAATAATATGCATCACTCACTTAAAATTTTGTTAAATTTAATTTTATATGGGATCGTAACCTTGGTGAACGCTTCACTTTTATTTCCTTAAAAGTAAGAAATTAACCTGAACGGAGCAAATTGAGGAAAATAATAATAATATATAGATATCATGAAATTGTTTGTTAATTTTACGAACTGTGAAGTGGTCCAGCTAATATTAACCGCGGAATACGTGGGAGGAAGCTTGATGGATCGATTCATTAATATCAAATGTCCACCGCGATTGGTCTATGGTGTAAAGTGGTAAACAAACATTATCTTGTTGTTCCTTTATTATGTTTTGGCTTGAGGAATTTATTCTCAACAAAAACCATTTCATTGTTCACTTAAATCGGTACATTAATGTTGGATAATATTTAATTAATTGATTAATTATAATTTTTAGTAAAAATGTTCTACAAATTTATCTTTAAAAATATTGATAGTTACGAAAGGAGATCAATCAGTTTTGTATGGAGATCAGGCCATCAATTTATTTTCGTTTAGATTTTTATGTAAGGATTGAACGGTGAAGGAAAACTTGATAAGAAAACCTGTGTGCCTTGGAAGACGAACTACATATCTACGAAGACATTTATGGTCATACTCGCTGGTGCCCGCAACTTATTTGAATCTTAACGATATCTTATTTGAATTTACACTCTTGCCAGGCGCAAGTTTTCTTAATTTTAGATGGTTCCTCGTGAACAGTACTTTTTTCTGGATTAAATGTCCTTTTCGATATCCCTGACAATGTGTATGTAAAATTTCATGATGACAGACAGACAGAAGCGTCCCGGAAAATGGCTGTTCACATGACAGAACGTCCAAATGGTTCGAATGTGTAATCACTAATACCGTTTGAACTATCCCCATGAATTGTGGCACGTATAATTTTTGTTTTTTTTTTGAGGAGTATTACATGCAGTTAAATTAAAAGGCACATGAAGTCGTATGTGGTATTGCTAGTTGTTTTTATAAGAAAACAATACCTAAAATACATCTTTAAGTCTACAAATTAATTTTCTGGCATTTCTGGCAAATTAGAGTCTGGCAAATTAGAAATTTCCTTTTGGCTTTTGTCATCAACAACAGATTTCCGTTAGTTAAGAACGTATAAAAGCCAAGTTTGAAGTGGCACTGCTAATTAGCAGTATATTAATTACACTAAATGAGAATTAATTACTATCAATATAAATATGTGAACATTATTTATTGTTAAGAAAATATTTAATTTCATGTTTAATTACATCTTGGGTCGTTTGCCTTTTCGTAATTAGCAAAACAGATAATCTTTTCAATTATTATAGTAATTTGTGATACAATAATGTGATAGTTATTAATTCCAAGCAGTTTTACCAGTCAAATAATGTGCACAGTTTTAGCATTGAAAATAGAGATAAGTAATTTTAAAGAAATTGCTACTAACATATATATAGTGAAAATCATTTCCGGCTGAACTCAAACTAATGTCATACGATGACGATGTAAGTCTTTTTAAGCTTACGGTTTCCGTTATCTTATGGTTTATGTTGAATTAACCATTGAAAAACTATTTTTTACGAGTAATTCTAAATATGTAATAAATGCGAAAATGTATTTTTGTTTGTTTATTACATTTTCATACAATCATACCGATCATACACATCACTTTGTTAGTAATACAGCAAAGGATATAGTGTAAATCTTTCATTCAGAAAAGTTACTGTTCCCGAAGGATCATCTAAAAATATTTAAAAACAATCAAAAATAAACATACGATAAAAATAAATTGAACTCTCTTTATAAATATAAATTATAAAGAGAAATATATTTATAAATATTTTTTGTAAATAATTTAAACTATAAATTTTACACAATATTTTACACAATTATTATTGTATTATTATTGTTTAGCATCCGTTATTATTATTATTTATTTTGTATCGGGTGTATTTAGCACCCGCGTCATTAATATTGGAATGCAAACATAACCAAATTAATTTACAATGCGATTTTCCATAACGCATACGACTTTTAATTAATACAAACTAAATTCATTTCGGTGCCTATCGATATCAAAAGTTACCATTGGCAACCGAAATATATTACACTGTAATATCGCACAAACATTAATTAAAGGAAGTGACGTGAATACTTACGCTTGTTACCAGTTTATTACATTTTGAAACATTGTAAATCCAATCATGTTAAGTCGCTATCCACCTGTCTATTTCTCTGCCAACTTCTCCTAAACTATCCAACATATTTTAATACGATTTTCATTAATGGAAAGAGCGATAAGAGCGGAAGGCTTGTGTATAAAATTAAAAAAAAAAAAATTGCCAGTTCTTAAAATTTAAAAAAAAAATACAAAACATCTAGTGTCTTTTGGAGTCCCTTGCGATTCATTTTATCACTAAAGTTAACCCATTCTGAAACATTTCAGGCGAAAGGGAGCAAAATATCATATAAGGTAAAATATGTTATACAACCGACACCTTACGCTTTTCATTTCGGGGAAGACAAATGTGGTCCCAAATGGATACGAAGCTTAAATCGGTTATATTTATAAATGTTATTTACTACACTACATATGAGAAAATTTGCTAAAGATTTTGTTTAGACATTGAAGAAACTTAAAAAAACCACTCTGTCACTGTGATAGCCAATTTTGATGCAGTAAAAATATAAATCAAATACAGAAATAGTTCAAACAGTTGACTGTTTGTAATTTAAAGTGCAAGACATTGAGGTTCAAGTTAAGACATAATAAAAAATGCAAAATTTCATTGGTTGAGTAGTTAAGGCGTGAAAAGGTAACAGACAGACAGACAGAATTACTTTCACATTTATATTAGTATGGATTACCATTCAAAATGCACTTTATTTGTAATTTATGATGAATAATGACTAAAACATTGACTAAAACACTTTAGTGAAATTGAATTTAAGGGGATGACAA
Source organism: Synanthedon myopaeformis (assembly GCA_944738685.1). Lineage (NCBI taxonomy): Eukaryota > Metazoa > Arthropoda > Insecta > Lepidoptera > Sesiidae > Synanthedon > Synanthedon myopaeformis. The sequence continues at coordinate 6,786,267 of OX122921.1, read as the reverse complement.
AGCACAAAGTTCATATGCAAATCAGATTCAAAGCAGATTCAAGTACTGAAAGGCGAGAGAGGTCTAACATGACTGACAATCAATTTATTTAACCCAGTTCATTAACATGAGCGTTCATGCCACACTAAATTAATCGTCAATTATCCAGATTGACATTAATTCACGTATATAGGTACTTACTTGTTTAATTAGGCGCAGATGCGCACAAGGCGGCCAAGATTATACGCTGGCTGCTTATTATTAAGTGCGTACTAATTTAAAATCTATGAACTAAAACAAAATCTCGTTGGCAGCGGCATCTTAGGACACCAATTACCTACTCTGTTGACTTTATATCCTTACTAGTTGATGCGTTTAAAAATAATAAATATTACCCCTGACATATTTATTGCTGTTATACTTTTGACAGGCGATATATTTTTATTTTTAGATGATCCCTCGAGAACAGTACTTTTTTTGGTTGAAAGGTACTCTATATAGTAGTATATAGGATATATACATACCTATTATTTTAATAAACTACATTTAATATAAAAATATTTTATAATATTGTTTTAAAAACTCAGACAATGAACGAGAAATTTTAACAACAATATAAATTTTAAATACAGTTCTGAAATTGGTAACAATATCTTTGCTTTATACCTATACAAGGTATAAATTTCTCCATATAAAATTGAAGATTACCTTTGCAGTTATCTGTCTGACCAATGAAAATATTGAGGCTCCCTTTGTTTGCCAAAATTTGTATTGGCAGAGCACACTATGTTTCCCAGTTACAAAAAAACTATTCCTATTAAGTTACAGAAAAACTATTCCTCTTTAACACTTAACACAAACTACACTATAGGTACACTATAAGCAACGGACTTGCAGCACCTATAGTGTAGTTTGTGTTAAGTTGACCGTCATTCTGCCTGTCGATCTAAACATAAGAAAAAATACATTATACTTCAATTTAATTTCAATTGGTTACTCAATAATTACTTGAAAGTTCCGCTTATTCCCACTAGTTCCGCTACTAGTAAACTGTTTTCAAGATTTTCGATACTTGGAAGTATAAAATCTATTTTATTCTTGCCATTTGAGATTCAAGTATGAAACTTTTTCCATACAATATTTAAAAAGTCACTTCATTTAAACAATAAATTATATTTAAAACAATAATCCATAAAATAGTATAATATGGCCGCTAACTCCTGCTAAAACACCCAACGGATTTTGATGTGGTTTTCACCATCAGTTAGATAATTTTTCATGCATAGTTTTTTATCTATACTAATATTATAAAGTGAAATTATAAAAAATTATAAAAGCTGATTTCTAAGGTAATTATCGTAAAATAAGAGTTCAAAATTAGAAATTAAATTGGAAATAACCAAAGAGGGTAGAAATCATACTTAAAATAAGTGTCAAAATTGTGGAGTGTCACAGACTAATCAATTTACTTTGACTATCACAGAATAGATATTCATACAGCACTAACAAAGACTATATAAATTGACATTTTAACCTACCCTCATATCGCCATATATATAGGATGACTTCAAAACCCATTTGTGCACAATGCCTCAAAAGAATAAGCCGAAAAGGTTTCTTAACTTGCTCATTATGTAAAGAATCATATGACCTACGATGTGTGAATAAAGAAAAACTTTACTACCTAATGGATGAGAGTAGTAGAAAAACATGGAAATGTCCAGATTGTATACGCGGAAAAACTCGACAAAAAACGAGTACTCCAGCCAAAAAGACTACATCGATGAATTCGAGTTCAAACCTAGTACTGGATGAAAACTGTGTTGATTTAGTTGCGAAAAATTTATTATTCCTAGCAAAAACACCAGATTTGAACGAGTCATCACACACAAATATTTCCAAGTCGGACAACATTACTCATAGAAAATACAATGTTCAGGTAAAAAATTCGTTCGACTCGCTAACTGAAGAAGACGAATTTGACTCCGCTGCTTTTCGCGGTGAGTCACTAAACAGAAGCTGCCCTGATCTGCACATAAATCACCTTAAGGAAGAACTGGACGAAATCAAAACTGAAATGCGCCATACTCAGGTAAAACTCGATAGTGCGAATAACGAAATCGCAAACTTGTTATTGGAAAACAATGAATTAAGAAAGCAATTATCCAACTATACTCTTAAAATCAAACAACTTCAAGTTTTGTGTAAATCTACACCGCCCAAGTGTATACCAAAGTCTACACAAAAAATGTATAAAGAGAATGCAAAAAATATAATAAACAGCCATTTTACAGAAAATAATGAAAGCAAGTATTACAATCTAGGAAATAATCCAGGCAACGATTCTAAAGATGAAGCGATAAAACAAGGAAATTTAAGCGACCATCACTTAAGCAAAAAAGAAGATACCATCCAAGTAATCAGTGGAACCGCAGATGTTCCGGATAGCTGTAATAAATTGTCAAACACAATATACATACGGAGTGGAAAACAATGCAGTGGGATGGCTTCGGCTTTGCAAGAATCCAGAGAAAACACAAAATACGGAAAATACCGAATAACAGCCACTGTTATGCCAAATGCACGCTGTGAAGAGATTCTTAAGACATCGGAAGCATCAAAAGCTGGTGTTAACGACATAGTTATCATTAGTATAGGAGAGTCAGACAGAAACCCACATAGGGTATGTTCAGAATTAAGTCATTTTCTGAAATCACACTCTAAACCAACGGTAATTGTACTTGGTGTTAAAAATAGCATATATTTAAATGAGAATAGATTGAATAAAACTATAAAATTGTATTGTAACTTGTTCAATAATTGTAAGTTTTTAGATTTAGCAAACTTAGACTTTAATGACAAAAACTATATTTACAAGTTATGCTTTAAAATAAACTTTCTCATTGATTCCATGTATTATGACAGAAAGTATCTGAGTTACAACAAGCGGGTAAAAATAAAGTCAAATGTGATTCCTCACAGTGCGCCGCAGGCATGCGCAGTGGGCTGTAGAAATAGACTAGTTCAGTCGAAAATCACAAGCTACTTTCCAAAATGCAGAAAAGACACTATAAATACAGGAAATTTAGAACCAAATTTTTTTCGAGGCCAGTGAGTCATTTGCTATCTTTCATCAAAACATAGCGGGTTTACTTAATAAGACACACCTAATACAATTAGCACTGTCAGAATTAATGCAAAAGAATAGACATTTTGATGCACTGTGTTTCACTGAGACATTTGTAAAGGCTGGTAGCGAGTGTAACATAAACATCGCGGGGTACCATCTAGTGACTTCATACTCGAGACCACATCAAAAAAGAGGCGGCGCCTGCATACTGTGCAGCAACAGTCTCCAAACTCGAGAATTGGAGTTTCTGAAAGAAATTGCTGAAAATTTCGTTTTTGAATGTTGTGGTGTGGAAATTATTTCAGTGAAGTGCATTGTGATATGCTTATACAGAACACCGACTTCTGATATAACTATATTTTTTAAGAAATTCAAACAACTTATGACAAAACTAAAGCATAAAACTAAACATAAGATTATTATAGCTGGAGACATTAATATTAATACACTAAAGACAACACGTGATTCAAATGAACTTATAAAAACTGCGGCAAACAACAACTTATCATTACACATAAAATACCCGACCCGTAATAAATCATGTTTGGATCAAATTATTAGCAACATACCCAAAGTAAAAAGTGAGATATTTAATTTGGGATTATCTGATCACGAGACGGCTCAAGCAATTAGTTTCCCGGTGCTCAAGAAGTCACAACTCCCAAAATATTGGTTTGCAAAAAGAAGGGATTATGACATAGAAAATATATCAAAGTTTCGTGACTGCTTAAATAAACTTTCGTGGTCTAATGTCTATGAAGATAAAAACATGCAAACTGCATTTAATTATTTTTACGAGACTTTTAAAATGTTTTACAATTTGTGTTTTCCGGTGAGAATCAAAAAAATCATACCACATTCTAAACACATAAACTGGTGCACTAAAGGCATAAGGAAATCTGCAATAACCAAAAGAAAACTGCGTTTTACTTATTACAAGTACCCAAATTGTGATTCAAAAACAAGATATCAAAGATATACAAAACTTTTTAAACTAACAATAAATCAAGCCCAGAAGCTTGCAAACGCTAAATATATTAAAAAATCTAAAAATGTCTGCAAAGCTACATGGGACATTATAAAAAATCAATCAGAATGTAGTACCAATCCTATAAATAATGATATTAGAAAATTATTAGTAAATAGCCTAATCGTTGATAATCCGAATGACATTGCTAATGAATTTAATAACCATTATATTTCTGTGACGAATTCAAGTATCAACCTGAATAATAAACTTGACAATTTACATAAAAATGTACGATTAAATAATTGTAGTTTATTTTTGTATCCGACAGACGAACATGAAATAATTAAGATAATTAACTCTTTGAAACCCACAACTTCTACGGGTTATGATGAAATACAAACGCGTATAATGAAAACATGCAGCATGGAAGTCGCACCCATTTTGAGTTATCTAATAAACTTGTCGTTTTCTACTGGTATGTTCCCAGAAACCTTAAAAATTACAATTGTAAAGCCTTTATATAAAAAAGGAAATAGAGATAAAATGGACAATTATAGACCCATAGCCCTTCTACCGGTCATGTCAAAAATATTTGAAAGAGCAATGCACATCCGTCTGATAAATTTCTTGGACAAATTTAAACTAATTAAACCGGAACAATACGGTTTTCAGAGAGGCAAATCAACTACTTTAGCAGTCTTCTCTCTGGCGAACAAAGTACTTTCCCTCATGGATAAGCGCTTAGCTGTTACGACGGTGTTTTTTGACATGAGCAAGGCGTTCGATTTTGTTTCTCATAAAAACTTACTGGAAAAATGTGAACGACTTGGTATAAGAGGAATAGCTAATGAGTGGTTAAATAGCTACCTTAGTAACAGGACGCAGTATGTTGAAATAACAAGAGTCAACACAGATAAGAAATTGAAGCTATTTAGATCGACAGAAAAACCAATTAGAGTCGGTGTGCCTCAGGGAAGTATCCTGGGACCCTTCCTATTTCTGTTATACATAAATGACTTGCCCGATGTAACAAAATATGACTGCACGATTTTTGCTGATGATATATCTGTCGTCATACCGTGTTATAATTCCGAAACATATAATGATGAAATAAACGAAACAATTAGCACAATGATAAAATGGATGAATGTTAATAATCTAAACCCAAATCTCAAAAAAACTACCTACATACAATTTATAAATAAAAACGGCAAAAAACGTCCATTGACAATTTCCTTTAAAGATCAGACTATTGACGAATCTTGTAAGACTACTTTCCTGGGTATCTTAATCGATGATAAATTGAGTTGGACTGATCACTTAAACAAAGTCTGCAATAAAATAAATTCGTTTGCTTATGCACTATGGCGACTTGTGAGAGTAAGCAATCAAAAAACGGCTATTCAGGCTTATCACGGTTATGTATGCTCACAGCTTAGATATGGCATTCTTCTTTGGGGAAACTCGCCACATGCAAGTCATGCGCTCACTGCACAGAAGCAATGTATCAGAGCGATTTGTGGTATCGATTCTAGGACTTCCTGTAGACCACTCTACAAAAAGTTAAAATTATTAACTGTCCCTTGTTTATACATTTTTGAAATTTGCATATTTGTAAAGACACACGATTACCTCTTCGGAAAAAAAAGGGATTGCTGCAGCTTTAACACAAGGTATCCTCGTAGGCTTGTGGCGCCTGTGAGAACAACGTCACTGTACAGCAGCAATGCGCTGTGCATGGCGGTAAAGATTTTTAATAGATTAAATAGTCAAATAAGAGATTTGCCCATAAAGCCATTCAAGGCCAGTCTAAAAGGTTGGCTAATATCGAACAGTTTTTATTCTGTACAAGAATATTTTGAATATTTCGGTTAAGTGTTGTAACCCATATATGCCTTGTCTTGTATTTTTATTCTACATGGAATATTTTTTGTCTTTTTTTTTTTTCGTTTTTTATTAATTCACATGTTGACATTAGGTAATTGTATTATTCTTATTTGTTACTTATTTATATTATTTGTATTTGTACTTGCTAACTTACTTGTATTAATTGAAATAAATTCACGTATTTGACGTTGCATAACAAAAAATTATTGTATAACTGCATAGAATCGATGTACTTATAACTGATTTTGCATGCCAGATTCTGGTAAAAAGCGCGATCTGTATTACCCATGTATTTACCTAACCATCAATTGTACCGCTTTTTTAGCAAATAAATGAGTTTGAGTTTGAGTTTGAGTTTGAGTTTGAAAAGATTTGAATTTTTGTATGTTTGTAATGAATAAACTCAAAAACTACTGGACCGATTTTAAAAATTCATTCACCTATAGAAAGTTACATCACCAGCGAGTAACATAGGCTATATTATATAAAGTTAAACGGACGAAGTCGCGTGCAACAGCTAGTATATAATAAGCCCATTTTTCGGGAGCGGGTCGCTAGTATTCTTATAAAACTAATACCATCCCTTACTAGGACTTTGAATCAGCATATTAAAACGGTTTGAGAATGAAAATTGTAATGAGAATGAAACTAACTGAAACTAATCTCAGGTAAAGTTTAATGTGATCGAAAGCACTTTAGGTTAATACAAGATAAAGTGAACCTAAATTGCATTTAACTTTGCATACTAAACTTTGTAAGAATTATTTATTAGGGTCTTATAGGGTTGTTAGAGGTAGTAAAACGAGCACGCTCCGTCTTGTTTAGTTAAACAGACCATCAGTAAACTCTTCCGAGATTACGAATATAAGCTTATAAGATGCACTTCTCCACTAAATATTATTACAAATAACACAATTAATGTACATAATTATATACTTAAATTTATAATATAATAATAATTTACAATCATTTTCTTCATCAGTTAATCTTCTTTAGTCGGACGGCATTAAACGTTAAATCTGCAAACAAATTAGAACCACCTAAAGAATAGAAAGAATTAGAAAGTCCGAGAGCTTTAAATTATAGATCAGTTTGTCTAAGGTAAACCGGACCGTGCTCCCATTAATTCCCCTCTTTACCTGTCTAAATGTCCCCAGCCCTTCGTTAAGATACCGAGACCTTTTTTCAGACATCAGTTTGAAATTCAAAATGTCCCAACTTTTCCTGAGTAGAAATTTGTCCTCAAGTTTATATAATTTATTGTTTTCAACGTAATTTGCTGATTTTGTCCGATAAATAGTATTAAATCACATCAGACATTTCATTTGTGATCCGAGTAATCCTGGATTTAGATATCGCTCTAATATCCAGATATTGTAGGCGTTCGCGTGCGTTTTGTTATTAGCATCAGTATTGAGCTGTTCCATTGTGTGATGGCCTATTTATTTATTTAGATCCAACTCTCGACTATTTTCCTTTCTACTTCTTTTGTGTTGTATTTTCATCACATGCACTGCAGACGACCTATGACGTCTTCAAGTATTTTCTGATTGGCATGAAATAAAATAGAAGGTTTTACTTTGTTTTCTCAATGGGGTGTCTAAAGATTTTTTTTATTACTTATATTTTGTGGCTTTCTCAGATACACCTCGCAGGTGGAGGATTTCGTTAGAAACATACTAGGAAGCGCCCGTAAATCTCAGTATCTTTGATTGGAAACTTAACAAAGTTTAAATGTTCGAGTGGAAGGCCGACTACGGGGAGGCAAATCTTTCTAATAGATAATTTATAATGAAAATTTTTTTTTCTATCGATATTAAAATTGGAGCTGAAATCTTAATAATAGAATCACAAAAAGCGGACTTTGCTCATTGTATTTTGAAATTGCAAATAATAATTTTTCCCCTTCAGCCGTGTTCGTAACTAGGGAATCAACAATAAAGAATTTTTTCCTACGCATAAAAATCGCTTTAAAATCTTCGAGTTTTGTATTAAAAAGTCGAACATTTGTCGTTTACTTCGATTTTAAAACTTCGACTTTAGAAGAAATTTGTCCCATACAGTACAATACTTAAAAATTTAAACACTATCTTCAAAGTAATTTGTTCCCGAGGGATCGTCTTAAATATAATTAATTAAAATCTAGTATATTCTAATATAATTAAGAATATATGTACTAAGTAGTGTATTTTGCATGCAATATACGCTTTCTAATTTAATAAAGAGTAAATACGTTGCACTACTTCACTTCTCGGTGAAATGTAATTAATACTCGAATCTGTGACTGAATACAATAAATTAGATTCAATGCTTTGTGAGACATATCTATGTATAGAGTTTTAATTATTAATAATTATGATTTTCATAAGCAAAATATCTCAAACTAGTATCCGCACAGACAGGCTGAAGGTCCACTTGATGGTATATAATGAGGGTGGAGAGGGGAATGATCCGTACCCCCTGACATAGACAAGATTCTTTTTATCTATATTAAATTTAGTTCTTAAATAGATTTATTTAATTTTATTGTTTTTTCTGCAATCTTTATGCAGTACTTTAGAAATTTTTCACGGCAATCTTTTTTTTGGATAATTTTGCTAATACGATTTTTTTGTCAATTTCGATTTCCAAATTGAGTCGTGCCACTGCAAACCTGGGGCACCGGAGTAAAAGATGCTCAACAGTTTCCTGCGCCTCAGGCTCGCACAGGCAGTCGGAACAGGGCTTCTTTTTATATTTGTACAGATACTCAGAAAAGCCTCCGTGGCCTGTGAGCACCTGCACTAGAGTAGGCGTCATTTTTATTTTGTGAATCACACAGTACGCCGCCTCGACGTCCGATAGGAACAGTTTCGTTCCCTTCGCCGTTCCACCTTCGTCATATTGTATTTTCCACTTGGCAATGGTTTCGCTTCTAACTATCAGCTTCACATAGGATATGGGGCACCACTTGATGGTAGGTAGCTACCGCATCCTATACGAGTAACATAAGCAACGCCATAGGTGCTGTAACTGCGCTGCCGACCTTAGTGGGATTGAGTAAAAGAGATTAGGATAGGGAAATGGGCTCTGGCTCACTTACTGGCTCACTGAAACACAACAGCATCCATACTTGTATTTGACCGTAGTCTTCTGTAAGGGGGTGGTTACTGCCTCCAGACGGGATGCCCAAATGACTGAGAAATGCAATGTGCTACCGTAATCCGCGTAGTCCACTTTTTTGGTTGCCAGTCCGATGATTTAATACTAACAAATTCAAAGTGAATTTTGAAGTGATATAATTAGCTCACACAATATTACCAGAACTGTGCCCATAAAAAATTAAATCAATCAACCATCAGTCCCAAACGGGTCCATCAGTTCGATCGTTGTACGAGTAAAAAATTTTGTTCATAATTATTCATTCATGTAACATACAATAGATTTATTGTTTTCTGTAAGGAAATAAGGAATGTTCTTAATGGATGCAATCTTCTTTATGCAAAAAAGAAACGAACGTATGTGAAGAAAGAGTTTCAAATAATAATGTGTAAGATAAAATACTTTACATGAGCCTCGTAAAATAGACAGATGTTTAGAGGAAATTGTTCTCGAATGGAAACGTACAAAAAAAAAACGGGTGCCTCAAACGGCCTCCCACATTAAGTGGAGGTGAATAGGTGAAGGCCGCAGAAGCTATTGGAGGTATTATGGCGAATCGCTCGTTTTAATGTCCTTTAGAGGGTTAGTAGAATGTTCGCCTGAATAGAATAAGGTGATAGTTGTGATGGAGCCGAAAAGTGATAATGAAATTTTAAAACATAATATTAAGTTAAGAGTACAATAATAAGATTAATTATTAAAATTAGTCCAGTAATCCATGGCCATTCCAAACATTCTCCTTTTTTAAATTTATTTGTAAATTCAAAAGAAAAACTTGAGTGGTATTTAAACTGAATAAATTGATAAATATGTTTTTGTTTATCTTATTGTTATCCTCATACGATGATGGACTATTATTGTAAAAAGATCAAACGACAGAAAGCTGTACCGTTCATTGTGTTAACCATCAAGTGATCCATCAGTCTGTGTCTGTATGTAAAAAAAAAATTCAACTGCAAACAAAATTAAATTCACAAAAAAAATATTATTTAAAGATAACTGACGGCGTATTCAGTTTCAAACTATTATTGTCAAGTAAACTGCCAGAATTGTATTCAGAATTCACAATAAAACTATTATTGCCAGTTGCCATGGCATACGAAAACTTTAAGAACGGCTGACCTTAAATTCTGAATAGCGAAGCTACATGTATAAATAGTTCATGCCTCGTACAACACACAACAACGGCTCTTCATCATTAACTCTATTTACAAATATTTACTGCATTATAATTGTTTACTTCTGAATTATAATTTGTGTGGTAGCAAATAGCTTTTTAATATTTAGTTAGGTGCATATATTCACATCTATAGGTACTAATAAATACAACTGAAGTGTCTCTTTAAAAAGTCAAAATAACTGATTTTTATTAAATACTAGCTGTTCCACACGACTTCGTCCGCGTAACTTTATGAAATATAACCTATGTTACTCGCTGATAATGTAGCTTTCTATAGGTGAAAGAGTTTTAAAATAAAATATCAACAATTTTTTAAAGTCAAACAAAAAAACTTCTGTGAACAAACGTTCCGGCTAATCTCTGAAATAGCTAGACTGAGCTAAAATAGCTCTGAAATAGCTGAAATAGCTGACTAACTTTTAAGAGACTTTTACTGGCAGATAACTGATGCTGTAATAGGTAACTTAGGCTACTTTTCTTTAGAGAAGGAAAATATATAAGCCGGAGGAGAGGCCGGGTTCAACTAGTAATATATTAAGAGAGAATAAAATCAAGAGCTCTCTTAACATTATTCAGTTGTGCATTGTCTGAAAAGTGAAAGGTTTTCCGGTTGAATGAGCGCCTTTAGGATTACATTAAGGAAATATCTTCGAATGTCTGTACTTGAAAAGGACTAACGATGTAAACTATTCTTTTATTCATTCACAATTTCTTTTTGTTGCATTTTTTAGTAGTGGCATAGCACACTGCGTTTCACAGTCATTTTGGGTAGCCCGTTTGGCTGCAGTAACCACCCCCTTACAGAAGACCACCGTGATATAACAGCACGTGTGTTGTTGTGTTTTGGCGAGTGAGCAAGGGATGCCAGAGCTCATTACCCAATCCCCTAATCTATACTTTTTATAAAACAAGGTCTATGTCCAATTGTCTATCTGTCTGTCACATCGATAACTTGTTCTAAACTAACAATCGGAATTTGTTACGGTTACGGAAAGAGCGATAAGCGAGGAAGGTTATATAATTTGCAGAACAAAATTGCATTCATGCAAAAACCAGGGGGGATCGCCAGTAAGTTACAAATTTATATATTATTATGTATACTATATTCTTCAAAGAATATTTATGTAAAAGTAAACGTCACCAGTACCAAAGAGTAATAATGTGTTGTGCAGAGAAATCCATAGAGATTTTAAAAGTCCGTTCGCTTTTCTCTTGGAGGTGAAATTCATTTTCATAAATGAGCGACTCGGGATCGAGTCTACCCTCTTAAGTGCTCGGGACCAACACATGAAAATTTTTGCATTTTTCACTTAGTCTAATAAGAATATTTAATGAAAATCTTATATTTTGTCATTTACTCTTAATTGAATTAATTCATAAATCTTTATAAATGATATAATATATATCATGACATTCTAATTTAGCAAATAAATTAAAATAGAGTTATAAACTTTATAAATACATTTAGTATAACAAAAAATTCTTAATGTGTGTATTGAATAAAGATTTATGACATTTGTTAAGGAATATAGATGCTGTATTGCAAAAATCTTATGAGAGATTTGATTTTATTTTGAGCGTTAGTGAGTCTTTTAATAATTAATTAATACACAAAATATTTTACAACAGTTTCGTTCGCAATCACCTTCAGTTAGCTTGCGTATTTGAAAACATAAGTATTTCGTACTTAAATATACAGAATAGCCGAATTGGCAGAACCCAATATAATTTAGTAAAATTCAGGCTCTAAAATGCGACTTTTAATCCAGAATGATTTAATATTTTAAATAGCTACCTTTTTCTTAAGGTCAGCGGGCAGGTAAGGCTGGCGTCACCTATTAAAACAAGCAATGCATCTCTCTTCTTTAAATAATAAAATACATTTAAAATACATTTTCTAATACAAAGAAAAGTGTGAAAAAGAATATGAAGCCTGTTCCATATGTTTCATATTTTGAACACAATAGAAGGAAATAACAGGAAATTGAAGAGCATATATAACATTTTACCGGGTAGCATGTGTTAGTTACTACAGATATTCGCACTGGTTACATAAAAAGGCACTTCAAAACATTTATGACGTGTATTTCAGTCGCTTATGGGAAGGCTCCAGTAGGAATACTTATTTGCAGTGTGTCATATTATGGACGTGTAGTATTGAAGAATGAAGGGTTTGAAAATTAAGTATCATAACTAAAGTATTTGTAAATACACTCGACCGCAAAGAAAAAGGGTCGGTTAGAAAATCTTCAATATCTTCAAAAGACCTGACCTAGCTTAAACTTTATGAAATAAAGATTAAATTAAAGCTAAACTAAATATTTTTTTAAGCACATTAAAATATTCTTTAAATTATTATTAATTTCATTTATAGCTAGGTCAGGTACTTTTGAAGATATTGAAGATTTTCTAACCGACCCTATTTCTGCGGTCGAGTGTATTTAGCCTATATCTATGACACCAATCTTACAAAAATGACCAATTTACAATTGGTCGAGTTTCGTGTCCAGATACTCGTAGCACAAGAAAACAGTCTAAGACACAAAAACATTCCTGACTCGGTTAGTGCTGCGCGATAAAGAGCCAAGATTGTAAGAGGGTAGTTATGGTGACGTCACTACTTGTTATTCATAATTTTTTGCTACATCCTTACATAGTATAAATTGAAGCAACGCGGGCAACGACTTCAATTTAACTATTTCTACTATTTCTAAACCAACCAACACATTGCAATTCAGTTTTCACTCATTGAAAAAGCTATAAACGAGGAATGATTGTGTACCTATATCAAAAATTATTTGTGCATATAATAAAATTGCATCCCGGGTAAAGCATCCCTGAATGTACAAAAAAGATTAGGTATATGCGATTTTCTATTCAGAACCGAATATTGTTATACGAAATTAAGTGTAGGAATATGAAATACTATTTTTAGTAGTCAAAGGTTCCTCGTCGGCTACATTTTTCGTGATATACGGATTTTCGTTAAAAAGAAAACAGGAATAGGTACAAAAATCTATGAGCACAGTCTGATAGTGGATCTAATATTCAACTTGTGAAAAACCAATTTCCGCTATAGAAGATCGGCAATCATATAAGGTTTACAAACTGACAGGTGCAATCACGAAGACATTTTTCGATGGCGATACGTTAGAATTTTGTACGACGGTAACTTGCAGACTCTTCATCCACTTACGTAGCTATTTTTCATAAACAGCTATGAAAAAGAAAGTTTTGTTCACTGTTTCATAACTAGCGTATTTATTTATTTTCATAATTGTTTTTGAATGTGGATGAAGGGATTGCAGATACTTCTTATTCACTGGTCATGCAGATGTTACCATATCATGCAGACGGGGGAAGTTCAGATGCATAAATTACGTAAATTACATAAATTATAAATGCGAAATTGAGTTTGTTTGTTACTTATGCTGTCACGCCTTAACATCATGAAATTTTGCATACATGTTGTCAGGGGTAGAGAAAAGGACATAGAGTATCTTTCATGCAGAAAAAAGTGACTGGATCCCTCGGGAAGATCCTGATCCGAAGGTGTTACAAAAATATATTAATATAACTCCTTACAACCTCAGAAAAAAGGACGCGGACAAACTCGCGGGCAAAAGCTAGTCAATTATTTTACGCCACCTGGTGGTTCCCAACAATATAATCAACAGTCATTATTTGGTGCGAAGACATTATAAGACTGAAATGTTTTACATCTTTTAAACTTTGATACTATTGAGGCACAAACATAAGTTCTGAAGCATAAATAAACTGACGGAAACTCAAATATTCTTCCAGCAAGCAGATTTGTGTATCAAAGCTCATGTAATATTAACAAATCAAATTGCGGAAGCGCCCAGAAGACCGATAAAGAGTGTCTATCTCGTTCATAACTAATGAAATTAAATCTTATCTAACTTAGCTAGCCTTCGAAGATTTATAGAACCTATCCTATAAGTAAATTAGTATAGTGGAAACAGTTTCTAATCGAAATAGAAATAATTTCAAATTTTATGGCAGGTTGCATCAGAAGGCTTATATTTAAGTATCAAATATTACTCACTAGCTGGTACGCGCTGTAAATCGTTTTTTTAAAAACCCCGGGATAAAAAAATTCAGGATACGAAGTTTTTCTTTATCAAGTATATTTTTGCTACCATTAGCAGGAAGTATTTTGTATATAAACAATTTGAGGGGGATCGACGAGTACTTTTAATCTCGCTCTACTTCAGTCAAGTATCAGTTTTGTTTGACAGCATTGAAGACTAAATTAAATTACTTTTGGAGTGTTTAAAGTACTGTTAGCTTTTTAAAATAGTTAAGTAATTACTTTAAGGCCTGGGCTCGACCGCAAAATGAGCGAGGTCATTAATGAGCCCGCTTAACTCGCAACGGTAAGTTTCATAGCTGAGGCTCGACCGCGAAGGAGTCTAGCGGAACGGGCTGAAAGAGCAAAAAGAGGCGAACACGTGTTCAATTAGTATGTTTTTAATTATCATACGCAATGCGTTCTGTATCAAATGAGTCACAACACTAACACCGCTGGCAGCTATTTTTAGGTCGAGCTTCTCGTATTATTATCATTTTAACTATTTCTCGCTTCAAAAAACTCGCTCAGCTCATCTCTGTCCGTACATTTAGCGGTCGAGCCTCGGCTTAAGGCAATATGCAATATTTCGTTTTATTTTTCAAATTTAGTACTAGCTGGTGCCCGCAATTTGGCCCGCATGGGAAAAGAAAAATATAACACCTGATAAAATATATCTCCATCTATACTAATATAACAAAGAGAGAAGATTTGTATGTTTGTAATGGATAAACTCAAAAATTACTACACCGATATTGAAAATTCTTTCACCTATAGAAAGCTACATTTTATGAGCTAGTGACATAGTCTATACTAGCTGTCCCGCTCCGGGCTTTGCCCGGGGTGCTTTTTTTTTTCGTTAAAACCTTCCCTGATTATCCCTCTATCCATTGGTGAAAGCCGCATAAAAATCGGTGCAGTAGTTTTTGAGTTTATCGCGAACAGACAGACAGACAGACGCGGCGGAGGACTTTGTTTTATAATATGTAAGGAAGGATTTTATAAAGTTACAGGGGTGAAATCGCGTGCAACAGCTATTCAGTAATATATAGGTATAATAACGTCTGACATCTTTACGTTGTGACGACGGTGGCGTTGCTACTCTTGACGTCAATTATCTCGGAACCTAACATTTTTTCAGTATAAATGGTATCCTATATGTCAATCCAGGTAATAAACTATCTGTGTGCCAAATTCCATCCGAATCTGTTCAGCAGTTTTTGGGTGATTGGGTAACAAACCTCCAATCATCTTAATATACAAACTTTGGCATTTATACTTAACGAGCTGACCCGCGAACTTCGTACCGCCTCAGGGAGAATAAAAACCCGTTTCATACAAAATGTATGAGAAAATGAATTTTCTTCATATTTTTTTTCGTGAATATTTTTCCGAAGTTTTAATAGTTATTCGGAATTGAGACAAATTCAATAAAACAAAGATCATAAAAATCGGTTCAGCCGTTCTCGAGTTATAAATGGTGTAATTACTCGTAACACGACTTTCTTTATATATATAACGACCAGAACCCGCCGGAAGGCATCGCACAGGAAATTCTTGATTAGGTTCTATCATGAAGGAGTATATAAAAATTTCATGAAAATTTATCTAACTGATGATAAAAATTGTTCACATATTTTGTTATATCATATTCTCTTTTCATTAGTGAAATCCGCATGCATGAAAATCCGTTCAGTAGTTTTTGAGATCATCCCGAACATATGTACATACAGACAGACAGACGCGGCGGGGACTTTGTTTTATAATACATAAGGATTCTATAGCTAATTCGTAAACTTACTGAAAAGTTAGTATAATGTTGGCACTGATTTTGTTCAATAAAACCCTACAACGGACTAAAATGGCCAAACCCACTCAGTGCAAATCTTGTTAACAATCAAACCTTAAACCTAAAGATGTGTACTAGGTATCTTTTCATATATATACTAGAAACTCATGCCAGATCTGTTGGAATTATTTATTTATTTATTAATATTACAACAAAAAACCTATAGCACTATTATTGTACAAAATATATATGCCGTAAATGACAATACATTGCGTACGGGTATTTCTTTTACAAATTTACAAAAACTCAAATTATTTTTACACATTATTACAGATATACTTGATTAATTTTATAATAATGTTTTTGTGATTATTGAATTAGTATGGTTGCAGCCCTTTTGTAAGTTGTAATATAATGATTGTGAAAATAAGTTCTACTTGGAGTGTTGGGGTGTAGGTAACTAGGGAATTCAGGTAGGTATACTTACCTACAAATTTGTGAATAACCAGTAAGGTAGTATAATATAAAATAATGAAATAACTGAACATGATAAACAAGCCTTAAATACTAAATGTCAATAATCCTAACTAATATTATAAATGCGAAAGTGACTTTGTTTGTTTGTAAAACGTCCGCGAAATGATTAATTGCGAATGACAATATTTACGTGATTGGCGCTCATTGATAGAAAAATTGAGCGTTTACATTTACAACATGCCAGTGAAACGATTGTCAATATTGCTACGGCATTTACAGCAAATCTTCAATCACGTAATTATTGTCAATCGCAATTGATCGTTTCGCGGACGCTTTACGCTCTCTCGTCTAAACTATTCAACCGAATCATGAAATAGCACATAAGATACCATTCATACAGGAAAAAATTACCGTAAGTAAGTAAGTATAAATAAATATAAAAAAATCAACGCCTAACAAAAATATATGAGTAGAATATAGACAAGAAATATCCAACATAATATATTCCATTCAAAGGTTATATGACGAACATATACGGAAAATAAATTGTTTAAGATAAATTTCCGTTATAAACATCTTGTTAATTAAGATGAATGTCTTATTGTCTTGTTAATTAATTAACAAGATATTTATAACTGAAATGTAACTTTTAATATACCTACTTACCTTTAATATAAAACAATTCCTTTCTTATCTATATCCATCTCCAAACAATGGAATAAATTATACATAAATTGGGAATATTTGTATTTCGAATTATATACAGCATGTCTGGGAGATAGTGCAGAAAATAGAAAAAGAGCTAGAAAAGGAAGCCAAATACGATATATATTATTCTAAATTTAATGTTTCTTTTTTTAAAATTGACACTTGATTTTTACAATGTTACGGGTTTTTATATTAAAATCCGAAGTTAATTTTTGATATTATCACAAAATTGTGTGCATTTTAAAATCTAGACCTTCTGTGTATTGCATAATTTAAATTAAAATGTCATAACAATTTTTTTTTGTAATGTATTATACAGGTATTTATTCTTACGTGTAAATTTTTGGCCATTTTGGATCTACAGTTGTTTTTGATAGACAAATTTGTAAGACATAGATATTATTATGAGAATTGAGAGACACCATGAGAATGGTGATTTTTCAAAATTTGTTCAGAGTGAAAACGGTCCATCCTTTTAATCCGAACTAAGCTCAAAATTCGAGAACCAATTTCGAATTTTATTTTATTTATCAAAATATTCGCTGAAATCATGAAGTCAGAGTTTTATGAAGAGAAAAATTCGAAAAATTAACATCCATGCGACTGCAGGGGCGGTTCGCTAGTTCGTAATAAAAAATATATTGAATTTTTTTTACTTTCTTTTGAATTGTGAAGTGAAGTGAGTTTTATCACTTTAAACAACTGAAAAATAATTATTAACAAGTTTAAACTATTAAAAAAATACTTACATGCACATTTTAAACTTCTTCATTACACATATTAAATTCCCACACACACACAAAGTTTCAAATGTTTTTGGAGCTACACTACATATTCCTTCATTACTTTAACATTTATAGCTTAAACCACAAAACGAATTGCAACTGTGCTCGTTAAAAATGTTTTGAAAATAGTTTTCCCGCGACGTACGTACATTAAACTGAAAGTAGCTTTGATTCAAGCGGACGTTGAAGACGAGCGATTCGTCACACAGCGTTTCAAACACTCTCCGACGAGCTTTGTTCCCCGTAGAACGCGTAGAACGTATGGCGGGCGGACTGGCGCGTTCCACACGAAATTTCCACCTGAATCATTTAGCGAAGTTTATCTCACCTGTACAGTTTATAGCCGGTATTAAATTATAGCAGTGTTCCTAAATCGCTATAACAGTATTCTAAATTCATAACCAAATCTAATATATTTTTATATTTATACATATTACTAGCTGACCCGGCAAACGTTGTTTTGCCAAAAAAAATTTTTTTTGGGGTGGGCCACCCTTATCACTTAGGGGTATAAAAACAGTTTACGACCTATTCTCAGAGCTACCGAATATACACAAAAAATTTCATAAAAATCGGTCAAGCCGTTTCGGAGGAGTTTAATTACAAACACTGTGACACAAGAAGTTTGTTTTTATTATTAGAGATGGATTTGCTCTGGGCCAACAACCAGCTGTGTAGCAAGGATGAGGCCTATGACAGAGTGAGCTCACCCAGAAGATGCCTATTCACTCGAACTTTGAAAAGATTTGGGAATTAGATTTGGGTTGAAAAGATATATATATATATATATATTATATAATATATATATATATTTTTTTCTTCATATTTTTTTTCGTGAATATTTTTTCGAAGTTTTAATAGTTAGGCTGCTATTCCGGATGGAGACAAATTCAATAAAAACAAAGATCATAAAAATCGGTTCAGCCGTTCTCGAGTTATAAATTGTGTAACTAACACGACTTTCTTTAACTTCGTTTCTTGGCTAACTTCTTCTAAACCACTCAACGAATTTTATTATTTAGCGAAGTTTTTCTCACCTGCTTTTTTTTGTATTATATTTTTTTTTCCGTAGGAGGAGGAGAAAATCCATTATAAATCAGAACATCAGTTCCGTGTATACCCGACTCCAATGGAACCTACATTTTATTGAATTTAACAATTATCCGAAAGGCTTTAGAGGTGGAAAAATTGGATTTGTCATTACCATTTCATCAGTACAAACATATAAAAAAAATGAGAAATACCTGATTTGATGTAAGGCAACATCTCTTATTTAATACGATTTCCATGGACTACGAGTATAACGGAAAGAGCGATAAACGAGGTATAGTCTGGACATATTAAAATGATACTGTTGTTGTTAACTTGTCCCGAGACGAATTCTTGAAAAACTAAATTTGTAACAATATTATAATTCGAAGCAATTGGCGTATTAAAGTGTCGACGAACTCTCAAAATGTTAATTTCTCGTAGAGTAACATAAAACTCATTACCTTAAGTGAACAATTATTGTTGTCTACAATATAACATTCATGGAGACGTGTATGTAACGATTTGAATTTAATCTATATAAAAAATGTTTTAATTTCCAAATATCGTGAACAAGTGACATCCACGTATCCAAGAGCTCTTTTAGAAATACAGAGATTTGTTTAAGTTAATAAATGTAATTTTTTAGCAAAAAATAAGTTTATATTTCTTTATTCTCATTAAAGCTTACCAGGGTAAATCAAAAAGTTCTTGGAATTTGAGTAAAAAAATAAAAGAATATATCTTTATTTTCAAACATAAGTCACCTTGTCATTCGATACATTTTACGAGTATAAGGTAATGTTTTTCAATTTTTTTATTTCTTCATAAAAAAGGCTTTTCTCTTGAATACCACGAAAATCCTCTACGGCAGCCAAAACTGCATTATCATTGAATTGTATCAAAATCAAAGTGGATGATAGTGAAAATAATATGAGACTTTTAGCACATGTGCTGTTATATTACGTTGCTGTGCGGTTATCAAGCGATATGGCTGCCTGCTACCAAAAAGGAATGTCAGTATATGCCGCATCCTATGTAGCTGTGCCTTCGGTTGCGTTTTCTTTTCTTGATAGCGAACTAAAACACAGACTGTAACAATGGTTTATTTATTCCTCACTAACCGAAATTCAACTGCACACATACTATTATATGGTCTTCCGTGAGGGGGTTGAATTCATTAAAATAAAAAAGGATTTTGGACAAGAAAAATAATTAGTCACAAAAACCTACCTGTAGGTGAATTCGAATGTCAATCTGGATAACGGACGATTAATTTGAAGATGTAAGAGCGTTCACGATAATGAACAAAGTGAATTAAATTGAATGTCATGTCAGAGCGCTCAGATCAATTAGTATTGAAACCGTTTTCCATCTGAAATTTATGATTTACGATTTATCATCATCACTGTCTACTGTTCAACATAAATAAATTTTGAGGGAATCCATATTTATTTTTCTCAGTGTGTTTTACTACAAAATTTTATTATACAACATTTCATCATACTTTGTCTCAGAAAATTCACTTAGAGAATTAATAAGGTTATTGAAATATTAAAACAATAAACATAACAAATAAGTCTTAGAGGTATTTTAGACAAAATAAGAACTATAGATAGAACTTTGAGGACAACATAGTGAAGCCGGTTTCGTGAACCTGTGTGCATAAGACCTTTACTGAATTGAGAATTTGTGTTCCAAACTATAAACTCAATTTTTGTTTATTTTTATTGAAAATATTGGTTTTCGAATTCCAAAGTTACTTTCAAGTTACTTTGTAAGTGCAAATAGGTCATAAAGCCACCTAAATCATAGAAATAGTTTTTTATGATCTTAAAAAACATTGTACTCATACTACAACGACTTACAAACTGGGGAAAGTCTGTCTTTGTTAATTTGTTCTCATAATGATTAACTTTATTTAAATCATATTGTCAAAAACTGTACACGAGTAATCTGCAACTACACCAAGAATACCTATCCTGTTCTGTTTTGTCTTATCCCGTCCCTTCGTCCGTCCCTAATACCACTTGGTTATTCGAAATAACCATTTTTATTCATTTTGTAAAACCCATGTTTTATAATCAAGTAGATAAAAAAAAAAAAACAACAAATTTTAGGGGATTATTTGGCTTACGTTGGATAGGGCTTTTAATTAATTACTGTACAGCGAATCCGAGGTGTTACCTCTATGAAACTCGCTGTTATTAGTGAACAATGATATGGTTATTTATAATCCTGTAATTAAACATTTTTGGACTTATTACATTCAGCTGTGGTTAGTCACAAGTAAAATAAACTCTGTCTGTCGTCGGTGTACACAAAAATTTGTCTTAAAGGAGATAGTTAATGCTGTTTGTATACCTACTAGAAACAAAGAAATACACAAGTATCTCGAGAAACTCACCACTAAAGAGGAGCTAATTAAAAGCCTGTACATAAACCCACTTCATCAAGGATCAACAAGGATCCGTTAACATGTCATCAAAACCCTTCTTCAGAATTGCTCAATGTGACAGATACTGTTGGGGACTGAAACGAGGCAGTATCGAAAAAGGAAATTAAGACGTTTTCCCGAAAAGTCATATTTCAATTCGATGTAGAAGGGGTGGAAATTTGTTTTCTCATGTTAAATAAGAGAATTTAATTTTAAATAAAAATGTTTATATAACTTTTTTGCTAATTATAAAATTAAGACTATTAAGTGACATTTAATAATTTGACATGTTAATTGTAATCACAAAAAGTCTCAAAATGATATTCAATGCTATGTCAGCACATTAATAAAGGTTGGAAGTTAGTTTAGGTGGCCGGTAATTGACACGCTTCTGGTATGAGACAGTCAATATTTAACTAGGGAGGCGTAGAATGCACAGTAAAAATAGAGGTACATTTTCAAAGGCAAAGCTGTCTGATAATATTTTTCCCTTTGATTTTCCTAGATAAGCAAAAACGGTACCGATGAATAAGTTCTAAATTACATAGTTCTAATTGTTAAACTACGAATGGTCGTACGAGGGAATATTACTTTAAACTCGAACCATTGAAGATTGCTTTTATTTTTATTTGATTGAGCATAAGGGATTAGGAATGGATAGGAAAATGGGCTCTAGCATCCCTTACTCTCTCACCAAAACACAACAGCACACATGCTATTATTTCAGGGTGGTCTTGAAAGGCTATGACTATGAAGGCAAATGACAATGAAAGGCAGTGTGCCCTCCACTACTTGCCATATGCAGAAAAAAGCCAACCTTGAAAAGTTCATTTCCAAATTTGGGAATCGAATCCCTGACAACCTGAAAAAGAGAGCTATGGCAAGCACCTTAACCACTAGACCGAAGAGCTCGTTATTATAGTAGAATTACCAGAAGCGAAATCACTCAAAACAAATTCGACGAGTTATTTTATATTTAGAAAAACTCATGAAATATAATAAGAATTGTTTTCCAGAAACACCAATTTCACAGACATTTGTATTTATAATATAATCTATTTCGTATTGATAAACAAATTAACTTGTCTGCCTTGACTGATACAGAGTCCAAAAATAACTGTGTATTGAATAAGGATTGTAATTACATAAATAACGTAAATGGTTACTTGGCAGACACATAAAATGTTTACAGCTGGATTGATTTAGATATTCTTTTTATATTTGTTGGTAATGAGATTTCTAGATAAAAAAATGAAAAGGCTATTTATACGATTTTTGTTACGGTTTTGTTTGTCCAAAAAATATGAAATCGAAATACCTATTTACTTACATAGATAAATCGAACAAACTACAAAAATTATGACTTTATTTTGAAATCTGAATAATAAGTAAGTAACTGAAGGTTTTTAATGTGTTTGGTTTTGTTTGTATACTAATTTATTTGGTTTGTTCCTAATGCTTTAATCTGTGTTGTGAAGAGAAAAAAAAAAAACAAATTTTGGGAAACTTACGTGCATTTTAATAAGGATAAAGACAGAGTTTGGACTTTGTATGTAACTTCGAATACACAGACTCGTGATACAGATATCTATCTACATTTAACTAACATCGCGAAGAAGAGTAATTTTGAAATGTAAATAAATGTATGATTTTGAGTATATTAAGTACGAAAATTAAAAAGTGTATGTCATCACATGATACAAGAAGCACAAGATGATGTACAAGGTACTCAAGCAGGTACTCTAGGACACCGATATCTCCGTATAGTGTATGCGGTTCCGCATGTTAAACTCTAACTGACACAGACAGGCACTGACTCGTGGCACAACGTCAGTTTTTTAAAGGCATGACCGAAAGTAGACATTTCGGGAGTCTGTCCGTTAAGTGCGCATACGAGCCTGTGACATGTCCATTGGACGGGGGAGACTACACTCCGTAAGGCGATGCCAATTAGGAATTCTTTTGTGAACGACGTATTTAAACGTCGCTTCCCGTTCTAACGTCACTGAGGCTTCGCGTCTCGCCCATTACAATAAACATTTGACTATCAAACGCAAGCGGTAGCAAGTACACCAGTTGGTCTCTAAAGTCTTGTTTTCACTACTTTAGTAATTTAATAAAGCGAATAGTAATTTAGTAGCTAAATACAAATTACAAATGTCCAGAATTACAAATGTCACGAATTGCGTACTTGTACACCTACGCCTTTATATACATACACCTATCAGGCCGTTTCTGACCCTTACAATATTTATGTATAGTAACATAAATTTAAATATGGCTTTTAATAATTAATTAACATAACTTATTATTGAACTCCGAGATAAACAGTCCCGACAGTTGGCCCTCTTGATCTTACGTTATGAGCTTGAAAGAGAATCCATTACTTCAGACGTTGACCTAAAAAAACTTAACTGAAAAGTTAATAGGACGCAGTGAGGAGAAATTCTCGACATTTCCCTATAATGACTAGTTCTCAGCGTAGCTCGGCGAAGTTGAAAACTTTTTATATTCACATCACAAAAACCTTCGTGTTACGAACCTATATTACAATGTACGGAGTGACGTGGGCCTTTCAATAATACACATATTGGATAAGATGAAAAATTTAGGAAAATATTTCATCTCCGTTCGTGGAATTTCTCGTTGATGTTAATAACAAAATTAATAAGATTTCGAAAACGTGGCGGAAACGGAAAATAAATTGGTCTGGTGATCCCGACGATACATCTTATATGGGCTATATGAGTTACTGCTTAAATATTGACTAAAAATAACGCTTTACATTTTTATTGCTGTTATACTTTTGCATTGGATTTTTATTTTGTGATAATCCCTTGAAAGCAGTAATTATTTTTCTGGATGAAAGGTATACTATGTTCTTTTCTGTATATCTGACGATATGTTTGCAAAATTTCATGATGAACAGTTGAGTAGTTAAGGCATGGCAGAAGTTGTAAAGCTCGCAACATGAATTACTCTTTATACGTAGTTTCCTCGAAATTTTATGTAAAATGTCATAAGCAGCCCATTGTGGCTGGCCAATTGACGAAATTACGCCCTCAAAGTTGACAACTTTCTCAAAGTTGACTCAAACAGCGGCTTTCTTGTTGCGCAAAGCTAGTATTGAATAAAAGCGAAGTTTCCCATATACTAGCCGGAGTTTATTTCCATTAATGCAATATGTTAAATCAATAAAGTTAAATATAATGTTGAGGTACACTTTCGACATTTTAATCCATTAGTAAATTGAAATTTATAGGTTATATTGAAATATATAGGTTGTCTGATTCAATAATCAAACCAATATTATTCGTCATGATTCAAGTAATCATTACCAATAATTGTCATCAGTTTTTTTTTTTTTAAATCATTCATGATTAGTTGATAACTTTTGTTATGAATTCGAACATGAATAGACATTATGGATAGCGACTGAACCATTATTTCAGAAATAACATTTTTTTTTTAATAGTTGTTGCACGCGACTTCGTACGCGTTACTTTTTATAAAATAAAGCCTATGTTACTCGCTCATAATGTAGCTTTTTATAGGTGAAAGAATTTTTTAAATTGGTCCAGAAGTTTTTGATTTTATTCATTACAAACAAAAATACAAATATTTTCTCTTTATAATAAGTGTCAGGCTGGCTGACAGACCACTTGGTGGTAGTTTGCTACCGATGTCTAATAATACAAGCAACAAAGGTTAGTCACTGCCGACTGACGACTGACGACTGTGTCACTATCACTGTGACACTGACTGTGAAACGCAATGTGCCCTGCCACTACTAAACTATTGTAAATACTAAACTATGAAAATAATATTAGGGACTTGACCTGACTGCTTTAGACTTGACGGACCTGTTTTGGAAAACTAAGAAAAATTATAGACTTGACTAGCTACTTTTGATTTTAATTTCAATTTTGCTTTTTTTAAAAAAAAAGCTATTACAAATTGATATTTTTACTAATGACACTGGCAAAATCATAACGCGACAATCGACATTAACTTGACACTGGCAAGCAATGGCCATTTTAAAATGAGCCGCATTGCCATTTAAACCTAAGAAGAAGAAGAAGAAGAAGATAATATTAGGTAATATAAAAAGTTATCTTGGCTTTTTTTTTTCAGCTTTCTGACTACATATTGTAACCTATATTTCATTATCATTATCAGCCTGTGCCTCTTCACTGCTGGAGAATTTAATAGAGTGGTTCGGTTTAAGCACTCGCTCCCTCTTTCGCGCAACAGCTTCCATTATGGTCGCAAACCTTCGTAGAGTAGCGGCCCGCTAAGAAGAAGAATATCTCTTGGGATAAACAGTCCCATGGTAGTACACGAAAAGGAGAAGTATCAGTCTTTTGTGTTATAATGTCTATAGTTGTGACCCAAAACACCAAAAATAGTTGCTTTGTGATATTGACTATTGGAAAAGTAGATAATCAACAGTTGAAATAAACTTTTTTTTAAATTTAATAACGTTTTTCTGAAGTGCGACCTTCTTATTCGGCATCATCACCTTCTTATCCGACAAACGTATGATTAAAAATAAAAATATATAATTTTTACATCAATTGTACCAGTAGATAGAAACATTATTTACATTACACAGAAAATAATTTCGTCCACACCTTAGATACTTTAGTGTTACTTCTAGACAAATAAAATAATAATAGTTTAGGAACGTAAAATGAAATAAGTATATCATTTTAATGTTCTACATTTTCATCTAATATTATCCTCGCGATTTTCGGCAACACAATCTTAAAACATTAAAATTATTTACGGTGTTTACCTTACGTCAACAAATGTGGTTTATTATAAATAACCATTAAATTTAGATGCGAATTCAGCTATAAATTATTCATTACTGTACATTAGTTACTAGTGCGTGTTTATTTTATAAGATTGTAACTTTTGCTCCCGACTTTTTCCGCGTGTCTTTATAATCCACCTGACGGTAGGTGGCCATCGTAACCTATAACACAAGCGACGCCACTGGTGCTGCAAGTGCGCTGCCGATCATAGTAATACTAAGGATAAGGGTTAGGGAAATAGGACACCCAGACGAGAGGCAATTTTGAAAAGTTCATTTCTAAATGGCTCTACCGGGAATTGAACCCTTGAGACAGAGAGTTAAAGCAATAGCCTTAACCACTCGACCAATGGGCTCGTTAATGGCCCTTGCAGGACATGATGTTGCAGGACATGATGTTGCATTGCTTGTGTCAATAGGCGACGGTAGCCACTTACCATCAAGTGGACTGTCAGTCTTTCATGTAAATAAATAAAAATGAAAAGTATCTTCACCCTCGCATTTAAAGATTTTTTTTAAGTTAAGGTTGACAGAGGCTAACGGTCCACTTGATGGTAGGTGACTACCGTCGTCTATCATATTAGCAACGTCACATCAGGAAGGAATAGGCAAAGGATTAGGAAGGAATAGGTATATGGGCTCTAGCATCCCTTACTCACTCACCTAAATACACCCCACACGTGCTGTTATTTCACGGTGGTCTTTTCTGAGGGGGTCAGACGGATCATTCAAAATGACTGCGAAACGCAGTGAACAATGCCACTAACATTTCCAATAAGTAATACAAAAAGTAACTTATTAATTTCTTTTATAATTTATAATATTGTTTTCTCAGTAATATTAACCTTTAAACCGCTTGGTTTTGTAGGAGTTGTGCTTGAATCGTAAATTATTTTTTTAAGAGAAAGCAACGCAATGATTTATACAAGTACAGTAATTAAACATTATACAAATAGAGGAATTGGTCGTATATATACTGCTTTGCCGAAATGGACACGAAAATAGTTGTCGCATAAATCCGACTCTGGCGGCTAAAGGATTAATTAATGGATACGGGTGGTTTCATGTAGATGAGGTTGTTACTGAAACTACGAGTGCATACACAATTTAAACTTTTAATGATTTATTATGCATGTAATTGGTATTCACATTCAACGAAATGCTTTGTACTTTATTTTAAACATCAATGAATCATTTCCATTATTAATTCCGCCGTATTTTAATTGAAGATTTAATCGATTTAAAACGGCTGCACTTAAGTACTTTGTAAAATTACGTTTTCATTTGTTCCTATTTTTTTACCCTGATATAGGGTAGCACTAGCAAGTAGGCTCGCACTTCATAAGCTACAGTGGCTACTGTCGCCTAGGAAAACAAGCAACACAAGGAAGCATGAAAGTGCTCTGCCAACTTTGTAAAAAAACCTTTGCAATAAAAGCAAGTGAAGAGTTACTATTTTATACCCTAACCTTTTTGTTTTTTAGTATAGTTTTTGGTACATGGCCTTTCTTGGAGTTTTTTTTTCTATTATTTGAAATTCCTGGCCATGTATTCGTTAAACATTCGCCCTTCAATGTAATATATACATGTTATACATTTTTCATCGAAAGTGTCTAATATATTTGGTTAATAAAATAAGTATTTCTTCCGGTCTTCCTTTATTTTATGTCTTATCAATTCTGATAGTATCATTTTGTTTAGCAATGAAATAATAAAACAATATATATTTGTCAAAACAGTGAGGCAAAATAAAATAAAACCTTGTTAAAAAAACAGGAAGAAGGCCATTAGAAAGTTTGTGTCCATGTGCAATCTGATCTGGCTGTACAATCAATCACTTTGCCGGCTAAACAAGCCGACAGTTTGGTGTTTGTTTTCCTCAAAATTCATGTAAGCAAGTATAATAAAGTGTAAAATGTTAGTTCTAACTAAGTACTACTAGTACAGGAAATTGGTTTAAATACTTTTTTAATTAAAATGATAAGATCAATGCATGCAGTTGAAACTTTAATTAAAGATAACATCATGTATTATTCAAAGACATAATATACATACTCGTATGTAGAAAGAATTTTCGCGTTAAAATTAGTTACATACAAACTTTGAATTTCGAACCAAAGATCGAATGCACATAGCTTTAGTAGTAAACAAGTTCTGCCTTTCGCAATAATTTGGGCAGCCATTCAGGGATAGTAACTCACTTGCAGCAACTGTGCCGTTTTTTGTGTTAAAGTCGACGGTAGCCACCAAGTAAACTAAAAAGTAAAATAAAAAAAGATAAGACATAAAGATCCATATACTTGTTGTATCTGCAAGTATCTGAGGCAACATATGTTTTATCGTAAACATAATATTTTGTTCCTGCACTACCGCTGTTAATTTCTTATTATCCTGGTATTGTATGTTTGATCCCAATATGTAAATGTTGACCCAAATTTGTCCCTCACGGCCGTGCTTTCAGGACATAAATCATAAATCAAGATATATATACACATAAGATTCCACAACCTTATAAAGACAAGGTTCTACCAACTTTCACCAAGCGCTTTAATCTGTGTTAAGTTGTTGCTCGACCCATGTTTATTGGATTAAACGAAATAATAATGAAACAATGTTATGTACGTATGTTGAACGGACGAAGTTGAGTTTAAGCAACCGCTCAGTGAGAATAGTGTATATGATTTGACAATGTAATTTTGCATAGGAAGCTAACTATGAATAGAGATTAGTTAGATACACAAATATTATATAGTTTTTAGAGTTCCGTTCTTGATAATTTAAACTAAAAACTAATGGAGCACAAATATGTTTACTTGTTGGTAACCGATGCAATGTTTGGCATCGGTTCATTTTTGCTATGCAAAATCTTATAGGCATTAGGTATTATTTGCCTTTCTTTAAGCTTGCACACATTAGCACTAGATGACAATGAACAATAATCATTGTCATCCATAGAAGTCATTGTTGTCATCTAATATGTGACATTGGTATAAAAGCCCGATTTTTGTCGAAAAAATATCACCTTTTCTTTTTCTTTAGATTTCTTGTTTAGGTTATGTAATACGTTAGAAATAAAACCTGTAGCAGTAGATTTACCTAATAAGGCCAAACTAACAAGGCTCCTGCTAACAAGGGCTTATAATTTTCTAGATTTTTCTGTATTCTTTTTATAAAAATGGTCCTCACTACTGGAATCAATCATTAATTATTTTTCAGGATATGTCTAGTTGTAATTGTAATATGTTATACATATTTCATATATTTAACATTGTTGTGTAATAAGTATTAACTATGAATATTGACATCAATTTATTTTAATTTTCGATTTTTATCATTTTAAATCTAATTTTTTTCTATTATATGTTAAATGCTGTCATTGGCTTACATAACTAATCTATATATTACTTTGTAAATTATTAAGTTACTCTTATATCTAGCTATTATGTATAAATATATGTAAATAAATATATAAATAAATAAATAATATTAATAAATAAGAAGTGGCAAGGCATACTGCGTTTCGCAGTCATTTGGGCAGCCCCTCTGGCGGCAGTAACCACCCCCTTACAGAAGACCACCGTAAAATAACAGCATATTATGTGCTGTTGTGTTTAGGCTGAGTGATTAAGGGATGCCAGAGCCCATTACCCCATCCTCGTCCTTATCCCTTATCCTTAATCCTCCTATAGTCAGCAGCGCATTTTCAGCGCCTATGGCGTTGCTTGTGTTATAGGTAAGCTGTGTTGTAACAGATAAGCTGACGGTCAACTATTCAGTAGACCGTCAGCCTGTCTTAACATAAAAGTAAATTAATGAATTAATATATAAATAATAAAGCACTTTTAACGATCAACATGAATATATTTTTATACCTTTTCATACTTACAGCCAAAAAACCAATTTCCGGTAACAATAGATCCTATTTATATTGTATAGACACTGTTGCCCTTTAGATCCCTTTAACAAATAAAGCTTTTAGATTCACCTTTAAATAAAGGAGGCCTCAAATTCAAATATATATTCAAAATATATTCAGTTGCCAAATTCAATATGTCGATATAAAGTTATAATTTATCAACTCAAGTTAATATTATTGGTTTAATTTAACAGTATATATACCTAATTGAAATATCAGGTGACGTTATTTATTTCTGAGATGTTTCTTTTATTTAATTTTTTTTATAATTTCCGTTTTAATGTTTATTTATTTTTTATATTCAACTGTACAGAATCACTTATTGTGCGCGAGTTGACAAACGAAATACCTAATAGGTAAGCTACGAGTAACACCTTTGGAGTTTCTTGTTTTTGCGTGCGATTGTAGCAGTCTACTAACAAGTGGCAGGGCACACTGCATTTTGCAGTCATTTGGGCAGTCCGTCTAACCACCCCCTTACTTACAGAAGACCGCCGTGAAATAACAGCATGTGTGGTGTTTTAGTGCGATAAAAGTTCTACATAACACTATGCCATTAGTATTTCATATGGCACTTGTCATAGGGTATCTTTCGAAGATTTCTCCGAAGATTATTTTTCACACTATAGGGTTTTTTTTAGAAACGTACCACTAGTTTTAGTTTGTGTAACAATCAGGTAGTAATCCTCCGTACAACAAACAAAATAAAACAAATTTTATCTATTTATATTGTAATTGCAAAATAGTGTGGGTTTTGCAAAATTAATACTTGTTGAACAAACAAAGTTTATTGAACAAGTTTGACTCTGTAAGCCCACAAATTCTCTGAATTTCCTCTTCAACAATTTGAAGTACGCCTAGGGCATTCTGACTTACAACTGGGACAGACTGAATCGTTTGCAGTACAAGTATTAAACAACTAACTCATCGGACTTTATTAAATACTACATATATCGAATATGCTACTCAAATATAGGAACTTATGAATTCATTAATATATTCTATTAGGTTTTTTTTTATTCATTCTCAAATTTCATTACTTAAAATTCAATTTTATTTATAACTAGCGACAATCTCGCCCGGTGTGCAATTTTTATATATACAAACTTTCCCCGTTTATCCGGGTGTCCATAAGTGAAAAACGAATTAAAATCGGTCTAGCCATTCTTGAGTTTTTCGAGACTAATGCACAGCAATTGATTTTTATTTATTATATAAAAAAAGATTAGAACGATCTTTTACAGTAAACTACGACCGTCGCTGAGGAAAAGCATCACCGAAGCAAGTAAATCAAATAAAGGAGAAAGCAAAGTAAGGAGCTGCCGACTCTGCACGAATACTCGTATATTTATTAAACTGTTGTCGCTCCGGTGACAACTGGGAATAAACTCATTCCACTTATAGACAAAACATTGGGTCGAATTTTAAAATGTCAATTATTTCTGTACCATTAGTTTTGTTGACGAGCCAATTTATTAGAAAAGTTCAAGTAATTATAAAGGTTTATTAATATTCAATTAGAAAATATTCAAATAAAAATTAGAATTCAATTAGGAATAATTGCGTTTGCAATCATTTCGGCAGCCCGTCTGGTGGCAGTGACCAACCCCTTACAGGAGACCACCGTGAAATAACAGCATGTGTTGTGTTTCGGTGAGTGAGTAAGGGATGCCTGAGCCCTATCGATTCCCAATTCCTTATCCTTAATCCTACTGTAGTCAGCAGCGCACTTGCAGTGCCTTGCTTGTGTAATAGGCGCTGGTAGCCACCTTCAAAGGCAGACCTTAAAGTCTTCCTTTCTGCCGTTAACATTTAAAAAAAATTTGAAGACATCTTATTTTAAATTTCATTTAATTATTCATGAATTAAATACTTTTATTTAACTAGTGTGGAATACATGTTAAAACAATATAATAGGCCTAAATGGGATACCTCGGATCGCATAAAAGGATTGCTTTTTGTGAGTTTCAACAAGAAATTACTTAAACTAAGTGAATTTCACTTCACGGATCGTCGAAAACAGATATTAAACATTGCGGCTGAGTCGTCGGTACCTATACATCTGCTTACTATGTCGTCCGGACTTTGTGATGTCAGTCAAGCTTATAGCAAAAAATTAGGAAGACTTTCTGGGAAAAATTCTGCGGTAGATCGATGGGGCTACGGGACAGTCATTAGGCGAGTCCCGAATGTCTGACTTACAAAAAATGTGACGGTTTTGCCTGTTCATGTACATAAATTAATTATAAGTCAAATCAGAGTTTTCATTTTGACATTACACACATTAGCAAACATTTTTATACACAAAAATATAATACTTAACAAGGCAGTGAATAACGAGCATAAAAATTATAGAATTAATTAAAGTTTGTAAGCTTTAACTAGGAATACGTGTGAAGGTTGTGGCATTTCATCTGGGACCGCGAAACATTCGGTACATCTAACCGTAAGTGTTCTCTTCAACCCTCATCAATCTTATGTCTAAGAAAACCCATAAATCTCCCACTGTCAGATCAAATTTTTAATGTCTACAAAGGTCTACTCGATAAAATTCAAATACTACCAGAAAAATAATGCTTTTAACACCTTTAAATACAAACGAATACGGCTAATCTTGATTTCATGACAATGTGTAGATGAAGTAGTTCAATATGACGTGTCCTTCTTGGTTGACTAAGAATAAACCGAGCTATAATAGAAAGAGTTATTCGAACAATATCTAGTAATCAAATAATTATATCTTGTGTGTGTCTAAAGATTAAATACACAATTCTAATGAAGGATTGTGTAAAATTTGGTATTAAAGAGATTTTGTTGCCCCAAATATTTATTTATTTATTTATTTTCAAGGAAAATTTAGTGATATTTATACAAAAATTTTTCTTAATAACTAATGATAGATTAATTTGACACCATTTACATATTCCAAGACAATATTATTTGGACCAAAACAGACGTACTTACATAATTACTACGAAATTGTACAGATGTCATCGCGAATTTAATTTGGCTGAAATACAATTTTCGACAGGAGTTTGAATAATACGGGCACCTACTTAAAGGAATTGTATAATTTATTTTTATTTGCTGTTGCTTGGAAATGACTTCATTCTACTCTTTTCTATCCGCACGCCGGCATTGTCCAGGAGGATAACAATAGAAATTTCTGGACAGTTTTAAGGCTTGGTAGTATCTTTGCCAATTACCGAACTAATAGATAACCAATTACTGTCTTTGAAGTACATCACTATATGGCATGAGGCCAGAACTCAAAAGAAACATTATCAAGACGAGGAACTACTGAAAATATTTTTATCCTCAACAATTGACAATACGCTCAAGCTTTTGTCAATCATGTCTCGTTCTAGGGAGACTCGAACGAATAGTCCGTCAAAATGACGGAAAACCACGTGTTTTCCGTTCTCGCTAGCGAGTGCGGTCATTCTAAACTCATGGTAGGGGTACTGTTATCTAATAGTGACAAAAGAAATATGCACGGAATATTGGTGTTGGAACGCAGATTCTCGTCATTAAGGAAGCAATGTGGCGCATGGTTATACGGAAGCAGGCTGTCCGAAAGCAGGCTGTCCGGAAACAAACCTGAAGGCTGTCCGAGTTCGTTCATAGACTGCATGTATAAAATGTCGTAAAATAAGCATTAAAACGCCTGATCAAACCGATGTACCAAGAAAATTGTAAATTATTGAATCTTAGCTAACTATAAAATGGTTAAAAACACTATAATGTATCCATTACAATCTATTACGAAAGTTCCATTAGAAATCCTTGTTGACAAGAGGCCAATAACGGAATAAGGGAAATAAATTGCTTGCAGAAATTCTCTCACGGCGTTGGTTTTTAAGGTGCTATTTTTTCCAACCTTTCTAACCTTTGAAAACTCTAAGAAAATATGTTTACCGGTTATGTTTGGAAACATACACCTCACCTTACCGATATTTTCTAATAAGTTTACTATATGGATTTTGATGCAGCCCAAAAACTGTGGGTTGTCAGTAGATGTTTATTTATTTATTTTTTGTTTTAAATTGCAAAAAGTAGCACTAATAATCGAAAATATATTTATAATATTATTACAAATATTAAAACTAGTTGAGAAGATTTTTACGCGGATTCTTTTTATCCAGATAGTTTGAAGACATTTATATATAAATCAATATGTTTATTTCACTGCTAATTTCTTCTCTACCACGCAACGGGTGTTACGGTTTTCACTAATGGAAAGAGCGATAAACTAGCAAGGTATTTAGTTTGCAGACCCAAATTGCATCGTTTACAGTACGGCTGTTATTTACAATCTATAAACGTAATCTCAATAAGAATTATACACTGAATCTAAAACTTGCAAGTTATGTCGAAATGAGCTGAAAGTAAAGGAGCTGTAATTAAATCTTAATATCAATTAGACAAGTCATTGAGACTGTCCGCTGAGAAATTACTCTAAACTACATAGTTTTCAACCAACTAAGATTAATGCTTAATACAATTTTCGAGTTGCGCAAAATAAGTGAAACTGTTTACTTCGTCTGTCATAACGGGTACGCTTCGTAATAATTTGTCTTAAGAAAACTTGTGAAACATTGTTAGAGGAAGTTTGAGAAACTTTGAAGCACAAAGCACTTTTGCCTCTGTACGTATGTTGCTGTGAATATACCAAACAATGTTTTATTGGCTTATAGAAGAAATAAAGCTCTCTTGTCTAGACACTAAGACTTGGTGTCTTCATAATAACGTGTTATTACGAAGTTGACTATTTTCGGAGTGTTACTACACAGAATTTTCTTTGCTTTAAAATAAATTTCGAATTTCATCAACGATATTTGTAACGGAGCTAGTCTGTTAGATGATTCTAATTAAGACATCTAAATTATATTAAGTCATTGTATCGGATCTACGACAAGTGTAATATTTGTAACATCGCTGCTACTCGTACAATATAATATGTATAGCGGAACTACGAATCGCTAAATGGATCTACGAATCATATGGAGCAGCGTAGCGACATTTGGAGCAGCTACGACAAGCAATGCAATGGACACTACATGTTCTACGAGGCCTACGACAAAACCACGAGACATCACATCGATAAAAGGTGTGTTGCATGCAATACTGAGTAGTGCTTTAAAATCAATATATTGTTTACTAAAGCAATAATTACATTTTTGTTCTTATTTATAGATACGTAATTTTTGTAAAATATTATTAAAAAATCAAAACTTTATTTTTAAAATATATTAAAACTTTTTTTAAATACTCTTTCATTATTAAAATATTTCATTTACTTCCTAAGTTCCGAATACAAGTTGGCCAATGATATGTGAAGTTACCATCAAGGGTAGAATCTGAAAGAACCTATATAACCTATAAGAAGAACATATATACCTCTTAGATTACCTTAGATATTAGATCTTGAGATTGTTATTGAGGATCCAATGTTGATATTTTTAGAATTTCAAAATGATTTATCAAATTGATATATGAATGATAAATAATTAAATATATAATAAATAAAGTATAATAAAAAGAACTATTATATATTGGTGAAATAACCTTATTTCTTAGCAGTGCCAAATTCCTTCCAATCTTCTTACGACATCATTCACATCACAAATCAGATAGGTTTCTGAGAAAATTAATCTTCGTTACGTAACAAAGGCCTTGCGCATTTGTATATGTCCACCGTGACGGTTCAAGATAACTCCAACTACTGGTTGCTGAATCTGCATCAATCATTTTGTAATAACTATAATCTTTATGTAAAATATATTTTAGGAAGAGTTTTCTTTTTCATTAAAGAGTATTTTATGGCCAATTTTAAAACTTTTATATATAAAAATTGCACCCCGTTCGAAACCAGGAGAAAGTCGCTAGAACTTAATTATTTCTTAAATATGTCAACTTTACAGGACCAAAACTGTGTCTTAATATTGAATGTTGAAAACTTTCTCTTCAAATAATTAACTGTGTAAGTATGGCGATGATATCCACATACCACCAAGTTGTCTGTAAACCTGATGTACCGTTTGGTACATCTTGATGGTAGGCGCTGCCGCATCCCTTACTCACTCACCAGAACACCAACTCTCCATAAGGTTCTGTAACGAGATGGTCTCTGCCACCAGATGGGTTGGCCAAATTGTAAGTGTATAAAAGTTAATGTAATTTTGATCAAAGATATTTTTTAAACTTGTTTCTATTTTTATATTTGTTACAAAATATATCCATGTTTTTACGTAAATATTACGTACATTTCTAATACCAAAAGAATCAAAAGCAATTTCTTCCTATTACCACTCTAATTTCTCATACTGTGTCAATAACATTTGCTAGGCTACAATCAATTAATCCACCTGCCTCTACGGAGACTTGTAGGTATTCAGAATTGTCATATCCAAAATAATCCTTACAGATGACAAAAACTCTCTGAGGCCGACCCGCCTTATCGAATAATTTTCTCTCCTATTTCTTATGTCGCGAGATAGATTATTCCTATTGTTGTAACAGATTACTAAATTAATTGCTTATACAACCTTTCCAAATTCAGAAGGTGATATTGCTTCCAAAAGTACGCAATAATTTCTTTTTTTTTGTCAATAGAAAGTTGAAATATGATTGTTTGCTAAGAAATGTAATTTAAATAAATATCGTATAAGGAAACATTATTGAATAATTAATATACATTCAATATGACTTCAAAATATTTGGCAAAAAGCTTAGTCGACGTCACGAGCGACCTCCGAGCTGACCATCAGCTCGATTAACAAATTAGCCAGAATGATTGGAACCACGCCTAAGAAGACCAAGCTAGATATGATAAAATAAATTTTTAAATATCTAAATAAATACTTACAATACACTTACAATTTGTAAATAATTTCTGTAATAAGCTAATAATAAGCTATTCCTTGATTATTTTTTACTAGCTAGTGCCCACGACTTCTTCCGCTTTGTAAAATGAAAAATATAACACCTGAGCAAATACCTGACATCTTTATCGGGAATCTAATAGTTATCGGGAACCTAACATTTTTTCAGGATAAAAAGTATCCTATATGTTAATCCTGGATTAAACGTGAAAAAGTAACAAACATCCATCCATACACCCATCCTCAAAAACTTTCGTTATAATACCTACTAGGTAGGATATTTGAAAAAACATTGTAAACAAAAACAATTCATTTCCAGCAAGATATTTTGCTACGCCATAGTAGGCCTGATTACACAAATTTCTTTTGATTAATTATTTCAATTTAGTTAAAGATAGTAAGTGAGCTCAAATTGGTTATTTGTTTAATGGAAAAGAAAACAATCAAAGTAAGCATAATGTAGATAATATCATCTTACTAAAAATTGTGATATATGAACACTGTGATTTATTATGAAGCGAAACTGATGCCTGAAAACAAAGTCAAAGAATGTGGGCAGAAAAATGTGGGGCAATAAACTAGATGGGGCTTACTCATAATCCTGATAAGAGACCGATATTTCCGGCATGGGCATCTTTTAATTATTGTCATTTTATGTGGTAATTTTTCTGTAGTTTTGTTTTTATGTTTAAAAAAAACATAGTCAAATAAAGAATCATTTCAATTTTTAAAAAAAGAAACATTAAAGAAAGATAAAAATATATATGTCTCCGACTTTTGCGGTTAGGCGGCTACTACTGCGGCTACTAGATATATTAAAGATACATATATCTAGTAACTACAAACGTTCCAGTAATTTAGATATGCAGGAAATAGCAGACATTAGTGTATACAATAAGCTTTAATGTTCTTGAAATGCATTTGCACGTGTAGTGTATACAGAATCGAATTAATACCAGCGAATTGCAAACTACGTGCTAATGTTATTTCCAAGTAACAGTAGGGTATAAATTTTAACAGTTTGTACCCATATTCAAATTCCAATATAAAATAATATGCTTTATTTTGCATCCCATAAATTTGTCAAATTTTTCTTTGATTAAACTTTGACTAACTAAAAATGCAAAACTCGTTTTTTATAAATTAAATAAGTAGACAGTGTAACCTGCGCTCAAAGCTAAATCGCCGGCATTTCGTTCAATGAGGGCTTTGCTCGTTGACACCTCATTACAGAAAGGTCTTCCTTAAAACTCGACCTCCTCCGAAAATAGATTTCATTGAAAACATAAGAACGTCTGACAAACAATTTTTTCCTAATTGGTACTCGACAAAATAAATACAACCTACGAAGAATAAACTACTTTAATTAAGTACAAGAATTGATCGATAAAACTCATTCTTCCTGAAGTATCTGAAAGAGTCTCCTTCAAAGATTAGTTATTATGTCGGCCGTTATAAATTGACTAGAGTTTGTATAATAAATTTTCGTTTATTTTGTTGGATGTTAAGGAGATTAAAATTCACATAAATTAGTTTTGAAACCTTTTGTGCCATTTCAGTCACATAAAAGTATTATAAATAGGTAATTATAAGTACTATAATCGTATCGTACATTATTTTATGTATCATCAATAGTTTTCGCAGCACATGCCAAATGATGACTTTTCATTTCAATGCAATTTTTTGATAACTTGTGTTTGTAACAAACTTCACATTTGAAAATGTTTACAAATGGGTACTATATAATCGCATTAAATAAAATATTAGTTCGCAGTGGCACAATAGGTTTCAAAACCTAATTTAAGTGAATTTTAATCTCCTTAACATCCATTTTAATTTACATATAGATCTCAAATTTTCTTGAAAATAAAATACTGCTTATATTACTCGCTGATATTTTAGCTTTGTATGGGTGATCAGTCAAGCTGTTTTTTAATTTATCGATTACAAAGCTATAAAAAATTAAATTTATTCCCTTTAAAATTTTAGTGTAGTTAAATGTCACATATAAAGCGGGATTTAGTATGAAAGTATTACCTGATGTTGGAATTTGCGTAGGTAAAAACCAATTCCAATTCTTGTGAAGTCAACCAAACCGTGTCAGTTGGTGGGTTGGCTTATTTTATGTTGTTACGATATTTTTTCATGATTTAGGAAATAATTTCCAATATATATAAGTAAGGATGAAGCTTTGATTGCCATGTTTACATATATTGGTGTAAAATATGTATGCTACGTGCCGTAGACGCCGTGGCGTGAATATAAAGCGGTTTCCGCGCGTGATTTTGATAAATATTTTTGCAGTCATTTACCAGTAATGCCAATCTCGTAGGTACACATTGATACAGATGGCAGACGCACGGCTTGAATAAATAATCACAATAAAGAACGATCCGTAAATAAATTCCTTACGACATCTTCTCGAAGTTAAGGTAACAGAAGGGACAATCTGTCCCAAATTTCAAACCGCTTTTGAAGGGACAAATTTATGTAAGCTTACGTCAGATTTTTCAACTTCCGTATCTAGTTCTACTGTGGGTGTGAAACTTTGTGAGGTTTTTATTTTATTTCATTTAATTTAACATTGGTGTCAACACAAACTCATTATAGTTTTACCGCTCACCATATATATAATATTTTTTAAAGTAAAAGTAGCCTCAATTACTCCTTATAACATTAGTTATTTGCCAGTGAAAGTCCAGTCAAAATCGGTCCAGCCGTTTCGAAATTTAGCCGGAACAAACAAATAAACAAAAAATTTAAAAGTTGTTTTTTGTTATTTATTTATTTTATTATGTTAATTATGTTATAAATACCGTATATAAAAAAGCAGTTATTTTGACATTACAAACACACATCGATTTTTTTATTAGTGGGTATAATAGGCTTTTAATAGGCCTTGAACCCTATCATTTTTTTTTTTTTGATTTATTAATGTGAAATGAAAAATAAAAACTTATTTCTAGTATAATAGTTTATAAATGTGAACCCGAAGTAAAATTAATTATATAGTGGAACGAGATCCCCCCGAGACACGAGATGAAACTCACCACCCAGACTAATTCACTTTAAAAAATTAAAACCACTCACATTTTAAAAGGTTTCTACTCGAAAAATATATCTGTAACAATGTTTTGCATATTTTTAAATTTTAATAATGTACCCGTTATTATTTTCAAACCAATTTAACAATGAATTAACAAACCTTTAAGTAAAAATTATAAACTAACCCTAGACATTCTTTTGAGACCCTTCAAATGAGCCCAAACACGCTGTATCTGCTGTAAACTGCTAAGGAGTTGGGGTATCCAGCAGACTACTTGATGCTCCAGCATCAGGTCATGGTTACCATGTCACGGAAATACCACCGAAGTAACAGTAGGCACCAAATTTTAAATCAATCGAACTTGGGGAAGTTAGAGAGATCCCTTTGTCAACTAGGAAATGAACTGAGTTTCTTATACAAATCTTCATAAATTATAGCTAAACCATTTCGATCACATCAGCTTTCAAACAAAATAATGAGGATCAAAATCGGTCCATCCGCTTGGGAGCTGTAATGGCACAGACTGACACACATACACAGGTCATACTCGTATATACCACCCTCCTTTTCCATTGAGCGACGGGGGTTTAAAATAAAAAAGCATAACAAAACAAACAACTACCATAAATAAAAGTTCAATAATATACAAGTATCAATCAAATGTTGAGTTTTAAACAGGCTTGAAGTATCGAAGCTTATTGAAAAAGACTTTGTAAGGTTAAAAGGAAGCTCCAACCTGTGTATAAATAATGTAAATTTGTGAAATAAATATTTTATTTATGTTAAGGTCGACGGACAGGCAGAAGTGGCTACTATCAAGTATGCGTAATAACTGACATCTTTATCGCTGTGACGACGGTGGCGCCGCCGCGGCGACAGTGGCGCCTAAACTATTCAAATTATTATAAAGAGAATAGGTTTGTATTTTTGTTTGTAATGAACAAACTGAAATACAACTAGACCGGCTTTAAAAATTCTTTCACCTATAGAAAGCAACATTATCATCGAGTAACATTGCAGGTTATCTTTAAATATATAAAAATTATGTGTCACGTTGTGTGTCCTCTATGAACTCCTAAACTACTGAACCGATGTGTAATTTGGTCCAACTTAAAAGATAGGATAGTTTTTATCTCAATTTAGGTATAGTATTTTTTATTGCAAATTAATTGTTTATTATAAGAATGTTATAAATTACCTTACACCGCCATCTGTGAGAATTTTATGGAACTCAAAGTGGTTTTAAAACTTATTTTAAAAGTTATCTGTAAGTTCCATAAGTTTCTCACAGATGGCGGTGTAAGGTAATTTATCGGCTGGGTTAAGTAAATATCTTTATATAAAAGAAAGTCGTGTTAGTTACACCGTTTATATCTCGAGAACGGCTGTACCGATTTTTATGATCTTTGTTTTATTGAATTTGTCTCCATCCCGTATAACTATTAAAACTTCGGAAAAATATTCACGAAAAAAAATATGAAGAAAATTCATTTTCTCATACGTTTTGTATGAAACGGGTTTTTATTCTCCGAGGCGGTACGAAGTTCGCGGGTCAGCTCGTTTATTATAAAAATTGCACCCCGGGCGAAGCCGGGACCGGGACAGCTAGTATTTTATAAAGTTACGCGTGCATTAGCTAGTCCTTTATAAATATGTTGTCAAGCAATAAGCTATATGTGTGCCAAATTTCATCCAAATCCGTTCATCCGTTTTTGCGTGATAGAAACAAATATCCATCCATTCATTCTAACAAACTTTCGCTTTTATAATCTTTTATTCATGTCAGTATCAGTTTATTCATGTCAGTAATTTGCATTTTATCAAATATTTTAAAATTTAACAACTTCACGTAATATCAAGGCACTCGATTTTAGTATCAAATGGAGGCGTAACGCCTGACTTTATTGTTTGAACCTTCTCTCGCCCTAACGTTTTCCCATGTGGGAAATGCGAAACCTTCGATATCGAATGCCACTTAAATTGGGAAATCTCAAGCCGACAGTCATTAAGAGAGATTTTTGTCCACTACATCTCGAATACATATTAAGGTCGAAAGACATTCATGATAGTGTGTGGCTACCGTCGCCTTTAACAGCAACGCCATATATGCTGCAAGTGCGCTGCTGGCATCCCTTAGTCACTCACCGAAACACAACAGCACATATACAGTTATATGTATTTAATGGTGGTCTTCTGTAAGGTGGTGGTTACTGCCGCCAGACTGGCTGCCCAAATGACTGCGAAAAGCAGTGTGCCCTTCCACTACTTTCCAAATCCAGGCCAGAGCCAACTTTAAAAAGTTAATTTATAAGGTTGACTCCGCCTGGAATCGAACCCGGGACCCCTGAAACGTTAGGTAAGCACCCTTACCACTCACCAAACGGGCTCGTCTTATACTTATAACTACGACGGCATCAACGGTGGTTCCAGGCTGCTCCTGACCGGTCTTATTGGAAAATTATAGGGAAGGCCTCTGTCCAGTAGTGGACGTCCTGCGGGCGAGATGACGATATGTTAATCCAGGTAAATCCAGTAATACCTATAAGCGAATGATCTCAATGAGCAGCTCTATTCTTTTGTTATCATATTTTTTACAATATATTTAATATCCAGGCAAAATCTATCTGTGTGCCTCAGCTAAATCCATTAAGCCGTTTTTGCATAAAAGAGTAACAAACTCTTTATTATTTCAAAATTTTATTTCAAATTTTATTTTAAATTTTATTTCATAATATTTCGAATAACATTTGTTTTTGATCCTATTAATCACACATTAATCCTCAAGTTCCGCAGTTGAGTGGATACTCCTAAAAGTAATTCCAAAGTTTCCAAGATTAATTCTCCAGTTGAAAGTTTGGAGTTGATGGAATTATTTTTGTACTTTGATGGGTATATTTTTGAATAAATAAAGCTTTGCCGAGTTAAGTAAGAATTTAACCACAATTCGTTTACGTAAAACATGATTAAATTACTTAGACGCCCGTAGGAAGTTTTTATTTTTAGTAGGTCAAGTCGAGCAACAGGCATAATTCTACTAATTAAAATACTTTATTTTTATGTGCACTGTTTAGGTTTACACTCCCCTTTTTAAAAAATATATAAATATATATAAAAC
This sequence comes from Synanthedon myopaeformis, assembly GCA_944738685.1. Classification (NCBI taxonomy): domain Eukaryota; kingdom Metazoa; phylum Arthropoda; class Insecta; order Lepidoptera; family Sesiidae; genus Synanthedon; species Synanthedon myopaeformis. The sequence continues at coordinate 6,742,882 of OX122921.1, read as the reverse complement.
ATTGTTCTCCGCAAAATTCTGTCTGTACTTAGTTCTTATTTGGTCTGAGTATGCATAAAGGTTTTAAATATTTAATTTCCACTTCAATCTTATAACACGAGCAAAACCGTGACCAAATTTACAAATTACTTGTGACTAAATTTACAAAATTTACAGATCCCCTTATCTTTAATTCTATTTTAGCCGGCAGCGTACTTGCAGCACCTGTGGTGTTGTTTGTGTTATAGGCGACGGTAGCCACCTACCATCAAGTGGACCGTTAACCTGTCTGCCGAATTTAATATAAAAAAATCGATGCCATATATGATATGAGATCATAGATATCCCTAAATTAATAAAATTAATACGTCCGTTTAAAACAAAAAACCGAAATACATAAAGATCAATTGAAAATTAGAATGGGGTTCGGAGGGGTTTATAAATGAAAGAAAAATTGATGTAATTACATACGAAATATTGGTAGCAATTTGTTGTCTTGATTTATGGGCGTCACATTAAGTGAATTAATAAAATACATAAAACACGAATGCTGTTAGCTAAAAAAGACCAAATTAATTCATTTTTAAATTACACTAGTGACCCACTCTCGGCTTCGTCCGGGGTGAAGTTTTTATATACACAAACTTTCCCCGTTTATCCTTCTTTCCAAAAGGTAAAACTGAATTAAAATCGGTCTAGCCAATCTTGAGTTTTTGCGATTTTTATATATATAAAAGATTAGAAAGATCGATAACTATGACTATGATAAATGACGTTTACGCACTAAAGGATCTAAAATTTTAATTTGTGAGTAAATTTTCCTATACTAAAATGCTAATGTAGCGAACGCAAAGAGCGTTCGATATAGAGACTCTTTGCGCGCGGGTTGGAAAAAGAGGATAAGTGTCACGGGTGTCATACTATTATTGTCGGTTTGGTTTATTTCAGATATAATGTTCTGTTTAGTTAATAAGTATTTTTATTGTAAATAATAAATAGTCATTCTATTAAATTGTAAATAGAGTTTGGTTTTTAGCAATAAACCACACAAATATTGCAATCCAATAATTAGAATAATGAAACTATGTTGATTATTGTCACTGTAATACAAATATAACCTAACACTATTAAAAAAGCATTTAACTCTTTATCCATTTATTTCTTATTAGAATGTATAAAAATATGAATTCCAAGATATTAGTGCAAAAGAATACAAAAAATAATGGCCACGCGTACATTTACACAAATGAAAATTTGACGACGATGACGGACAGAAACAATCGCCACTAGCATCATTGCTAGAATGGTAATCTTCTTTTAAATCATTCACAAGATTTTTGAAAATATCACTATCGTCAACAATTTTGACAGCGAGACTTTTTGGTACTTCTTCTTTGTAATCAAAACTACCTAATATTTCAATACGAGTTGGTTCATCTGATTTTTCTGTGGGATCATGAATTGGATCTATCTCTGATGATTCCAAGTAATTTTCGTATTCTCTATAATTCTCATATTCCTCTTGCTCCGTATAATCATAAGGGTTGTCGGTTGAGATTTTTTTGTGCTTTCTATGTTTCTTCTTTCTAGTTGATTGCTCGTGCTCAACATTTTCAAAATAATGAGGTTTCGGATAAACATTAAATGACTTCTCGTTAACTTGAAAAGGATTATAATAAGGAAAATAGAAAGCCGGATAAGCAGATGGCAATTGTAAGGCAGTTGTTTGGTGTTGCGTGTACGAAGTGCAAGTAGTGCTAAATGTTTCTTGTGTCAACTTTGTAATACCATTAGAAGATGGAGTCGATTCGACGGTCAACTGGAGTTTTTGTCTTTCGTTGTTGCCTGAACAACGGTGACTACAACTTGTTGACGGATTGGTTCTCATACAACTACATAATTTAGTAGACAAGTGAAGATTTTGAGGTGCGTGCCTTACAGCAAGACTTTTATTTCTGTAATAGTGATAATGCTTTCTTGTTGAAAAAACTGGAACTTTTTTGGTCTCTTTATGAGACAAAGTTTTAAATTTATTATTGGTTGAATCACTTTTTATTATTAATTCTTCTTTAAATTTAAGATTGAGACTGGAAGAATATTTTTTATTTTCATTAGTCTTGAATGTTGCACTTGACGAATTGTTTCTTTCAGTTGCGTTCACAGAATTATTATTTTTGTATAAATCAGGCTTGTCATAAAGCATTTCTTCTGACAGTAATTTATCATATAAGTTGACTTTTAAATTTGCAGTTTCCGTTTTACTTTTGAAAGAATCTTGTGTTGGCTTAACTTTATATTGTGACGTGTTGTTAACAGCAGCTTCTGTAAATAGGTATTTGGAATTTATCATTTCTTCCCGTCTATATTATTTTTTGTAAATCAACAATTTTGTACCTTACCTCGAATGATTTTGTTGTATTTTGTGGCATTTGTCTTATCGACATTATTATGATATGTTTGCAAATAATCACAGGTATATGAATATAAGACAGCAGTAAACACTAAAATATAAAACATAAAAAACATAACCAACTGTTAAAAAATATTCCATAATATTATAATAAATCTGTTCTGGCCGACATATTTTTAAGTAAATCTCTGAGGCTGCGCCCTGTCATTGGCATATTTATAGTTTATTTTTATAATGTGTACAAATTATTATGAAATATGTGAAATTGTTTGTATTCTACCATTATATGAATACATTTTTAATGTGCTTTGGAAAATACTGTAAATTATGTTCTAATCACACGCTTTGCAAATATACTGTAAGAAATTTTGACTTGAAATGTTAACAGTGATGTACCTACTTGTTATTAATGCCGAGACAATAATAAAATATATTTTCAGATATCAGGCGCAAGTACCTTATGTAATCATTATGACTATAAATCTCTATTAACCGACAGCCAAGTTGAAGATATTCTCAGCGCAATTAATGAAATAAGGAGTTTCGTAGCAATGGGTCTTTCAAAACATTTGCCTCCCGCAGCCAATATGAGAAAAGTGGTAAGAAACATTTGTCTCAAAATTGTTTCCTCTATTTATGAATTCACCATCATAACATATACCATCCTTTTTATATTTTGTTTTAAGGTATGGCAATTAAATATTTATATTAAAATAACTACGTTATCTGTCCCAATTTAATAATCTACAATAATATCGAATATAGTCATGTCGACATTTAAATTATAATTTTATTTTTATCTAAATTAATGTTGCTGAATAATTAATCTGCTCAAATACTATATGTTGGTAAGCAGTATCAAACATCATTATTGATTTGTTTGTATTATGTTAAGGTCAGCAGACAGACGAAAGTATGCAATTTTGATCCGTAATTCTTCCATAATTTCCATAGAGGGATACCTACCTTCAAAAATTGAGACTAATACCTACAAAGTTTTAGTGAGATTTGCTGGTTGATTTAATTTTAATTGAATTGGTAATTTCAATTACTTGCTAACTAATTTTATTTCCTAACTACGGCTTAAATTAAAATCTAAGCAACGGTGTTCACTTCCGACCTTCCGCTCTTTGCTAAATTCATTCAATTAGGTTCGTTACTTTTAACTTGTCGTTTCTTATTACTTATAATTATGCCAATCTGGCTCGGTCAAAAAGGAATAGGCTTATAATGTTATGATAATTTTGTTTCTGAATTCTAGGTGTGGTCAGAGGAATTGGCAATATTTGCTCAGCGTTGGGTAGACCAATGTACTCCTTCAATACATCCGGACGAGCATGACGAATGTCGAGATTTAGGCTAGTTCAACTTTTCACATCAACATTTTAAACATAAAAATTAACGCTTTATGTGTACCGCAAAGTGAGGAAAAGCAGAAAACTCACATAATAATAGGTTCTAAAATATAAAAATCCTAAGTATGAAACACCAAAAATTCTCGATATGATGGTTCAATTGATTACCATTTTTCCTTCAATCTTGAAAACTTTTTTTAGACAAGCTAGACTAGCTAGATATTTTTTAAGGGGTATCAATATAAATAGACAAGCTAT